>OU892280.1:44182519-45382519 GCA_917834065.1 Ceutorhynchus assimilis | reverse complement strand
TTTTCTACATTATACCCACACAAGTTATATTTCATAATATGAGAAAATAAAACAAATAACTAGTTAGAAATATGAAGTAGGTACCTTCTATATCTCACTTTAAATGCCTGGACCTTTAAGAGTTAAACCCGGAGGTAAGGAATTAAAACTTTTCACTGCATTATAAGTAAATGACCTCTGAAACAGGGCAGTCTGATGGTGCGGCATAGTCAATCGCTCACAATGACGTATGTCAACGGAGTGCACACTTGCACGAGGGATTAAGCGCTCACGAATTGAGCAAGGTGCTTCAGGATTGTTCAAAATCTTTATCATGAATGTACAAAAGTGCAGAAGCTTACGAGAATCCACCCGAAGCCAGTTTAATTCAGCAAAAGTATGAGATATAGGATCAAATTTTCTAAGCCCAAAGATGAAACGCGCACAGGCGTTCTGCACCCCCTGTATACAAGATTTACTCTCAAAATCCAGGCAAGGACCATATACCATATCACAGTAATTAAAGTTGGAAAGTATAAGAGATTCACAAAGCGACTTTTTTAAAGTTTTTAAATCCCGGTTAATAAGCATTTCAGAGTCTAAATACCCCTGAAAATCAAAACAGCAATAGACCTGTGTGTCATCCGCATAAGCCTGGACCTTGCAGTAATTTAGCGACATTAAAATATCAGACGTATAGATAAGAAAAAGTAACGGCCCCAATACTGAACCCTGCGGAACACTGGACATTATATTGAGGTCACCAGAGTACCTATTCTCAGAAAAGATTGACTGATGGCGATCCGCAAGATATGAGGTCATCAGCTGACAAGATTCCCGTTGGAAACCATAGAACTTTAATTTGGAGACCAAAAGCTCATGGTTGATGGTATCAAACGCCTTCGAAAAGTCCAATAAAATCAGTACACTATTCATTTTTTTGTCAGAAGCACGCATGATGTCATCAACCACGTTAACCAACGCCACAGATGTACTAAAGTCCGCTTTAAAGCCACACTGAGTATCCGGAATTATTTTATTTGAAGCAGCAAATTTATAAATTTGATTATACAAAATTTTTTCGTGAACTTTAGATAGTGCAGGTAAGATGCTGATAATCCTAAGGTCACCCAGAGTAGAAGGAGCAGAAGTTTTTTGTAGAGGTTTTCCTATTGATACTTTCCATAGATTGGGAAAATAATTCATTTCAATACAACAGTTAATAATGTGTGTAACATATTTATCAATAAATGGACTGCAGTACTTTAACATTAAGGGTGAAACTTTATCTATTCCCGTGGCGTTTGTTTTAATATTATTCAGTCAGTACCCTGTTAACATCTGAAATTTCAGCCAAATCAAATGAAAAACTTAGGTTGTTATTCTAAGTATTATCATTATAAAAACGTATCCTGTTACTACAGTCAGAAACATTCTGCAAAAAAGCATCAAAAAAATTATTGATTTCATCAGGGTCAGACAAACTCTTGGGAATATTGACGTTTTTATTAGAAGCTACATTAAAGTTTCTTGAAGCTTCCCAAGTCCTTCGTGAATTTTTATCCCGGCACAATGAATTTAAGTACTGCTTCTTTTCTCGCCTAACCATAGATAAAGTAAAGTTTCTCAAATATTTATAATTCAACCAGTCAGCGTTGGACTTTGTTCTGCTAAATCTCTGAAGGGCTGTGTCCCTTTGCTTCATAAATGTCTTGAGATTAGCACTTAGCCAAGGAGCCCTAGGTTTAGTAACACGTGACTCCTTAATAGGAGCATGGACATTAAATAAATCTAAAATGAGGTTATTTAATATTTTTATTTTTTCATCTAAATTGCTTTCATAAAGAATGCTGTCCCAGGGCAAATTATGTAAATCTCTGCTAAAATTCTCCAAATTGGAATGTTTATAAGAACGATAACGAATGATCTTCACTTCAGTTGGTGCTCTATGCAATTTCAAAACGCAAAAAATCATTTTGTGATCCGAGATGCTGTTAGTAGACAATGATCCAGACTCCGTTACCAAAGAGATATCACTAACAAATATAGCATCCAGCAATGAGCTGGAGTTCGCAGTAACTCTAGTTGGTTCATTTATAATCTGCTTACAGTTGTAATTCTCAAATAAATAAAAAGGATTTTCAAGATTTAAAAGTTTAACATTAAAGTCACCCAGGCAAAATATCTCATCATTTGTAGGATACAAATCAGAAAGAATGTTATCAATGTCAGCAATGAAATCAAAATTAACCTTAGGGGGCTTATAAAAAACAGCAAATGCAAACTGCTTATTCTTTATATTTACTTTCAAAATCAAAAATTCAAGGGCTTCATTTATAGTTAAATTCAAATGAATTTCTTCAGCGTCTAAACTCTGTGGCTTGGACGAAAAAAGGCCTATCTAACAAAATCAAGTTTTGAGATAATCGAGGATTTGTATGAAAACTTGAAATGCTTATTACTTCATTGTTACTTTTCCGAATTTAATAAAATTTTAGTAGAGTCTACTAAAAAGCAGAATTATTCATGTAATGCATTTATTTTTTAAAAATCTTTCACTTTTAACATACTTTTGATTGTTAGGCCCCTGCATTTTTTTATCAATGTACATAAGCCCTAATTGTGATAGGTGACAAGTAGCACTTGGGACCCAAAAAGTGTTACTTAGGCCTGCAGCTATTAATCGAAATTTGACTGAAAATAAAATTTATTACAATTTTTAAAGAAAAATAGAATAAAAATCTGGAAAAAGTTAAATAAAAAAGGCAAACACTTCTATTATTCGTCATATTCTACTGAACCTGCTGGAAAAACTTCATCTTCTTGGCCTTCATCGTTTAATGATTTTAAATTCATAAAAAAAAAATCGACTATTGGTATTGGGATGTATGTAACACAGCAAACTTTTGATTTCCAGTTTCTTTTTGGGAAGGAAAAGGGTATATTAGATAAGTTGTGAAATTTTTTTAAAGTCAGTAATGCTTCTGTCTTTACTTGATTGCCGTTTTTTCTTTCTTGTTATATCCCACACTTTAAATTCTCCTTCTTTCAAAAAGCTTTATTTGTAAATAATTGTAATAGGATTATCCATATGTGAGAAAGTTTGCGTTTAGAAACGACATTGGACATTGGTTCTCCTTCTGTTTTTTTTTTTCTGCGATTTATGAAATGAGCTTCTTGAAGAAGACTCATGTATAAAAATCCTCCTGCGACATGGCAATCACTTTAATTCCCCCTTTTCTTTGTATATAATTCTGATAAGTGTAGACCAGTCTCTGAGCATTTCTATGTCCATTGAAGTTTTTAGGACTTCTGCAATTGCAGCCTGAATAGAACCTGCTTCGAGGATATGGGCCTATGTCGTAATTAGAAAGCAGCAAAATTCAAGTTCCCAATTAATAAGGACCTAACTAACATTTGAACCTAGACGACTAGAGAATAATTCATATCTATGTTTGAGTTAGGCCTGCTTTTGTTTTTAGCGATGAAATTAAAAAGGCCCTAAGTAAATATAGAACCAAAATTGTAAAATTAAATTATTCTAAGTTGCAGATAGGCCCTATAGGGAAAAAGCAGATAGAATGTTCAAACGACCTAAGAGCACATAGACCAAATTTTTTTAGGCCTATCAACCACTTATGCCCATTTGAATTTATACACTTTATTCTTATAGGTAGATAATACCAATGAAAATGGGTCTTAACTGAACATAGGTCTTTATATGCATTATAACTTTTACACTTAGGTCCTTTTTACATTAAAATTTTGATAACCTAAGAGTTTTATCCGCTTAGAACCTTTTTCATTTAAAAGAGCACTATTTATTTGGTTAGTTAGGCCCAATAGCTCATTTTTTGAAAATTTGCACTTAGGCCCTTTTTCGACCAAGACACAGAACTGTTCTTAACATATGCTGCAACACCTCCCCCCCTACCAACTCTATCCTTTCTGTAAAACCGGTAACCAGGTATGTGAAAATGCTCAGAACCATCACCATCAGACAGCCATGTCTCAGACAAAAACATTAAATCAAAATCATGATCTAGAACTAGATTTTTGAAATATAACGAAAAAATTGCATTAAGCCAGTGAATCTCGTCATTAATATTGAGCCGGTGAACGAATTTGTTAATATTATGAACAGCTTTTCGTTGAATAGATGAAAAAAAGGTTCATTGATTTAACAGTTGAATTCATTGTCGTAGAGTAAGGATTTAATCATTTTGACGTATAGAATTCATTGCTTGAGTCAAATAACTTCTTCAATATAATGTACAAATAACATTGGTTTAATTAATCGAATTTTCAATTTGATGCATGCGGTTTCATTGGCTCAGCGTATAAATGCATTATCCTAGGCTCAGTTGCATGAACTGTGATTAAACCCTCAAATTTATCAGGCATGTTGAATTATCATCATCATCATAGGCAATCACTCGAGTATGATTATCTTCTATTCTATTCTTCGTCGATTGTGCGTGTTCTGATGGCTATATAAACCAATTCTGGAGCCACAACACTCTTCCACAGTCTTGGCCCACCCAATCTCAGACAGCATTGTCTCTTCCTCTGATCTCTCGCTCCTTCCGGCATTCCCTCTTTTCGGTCTCGTGTCTGCGTCGCTGTTCTTCAAAAGTTTGTGATGCATCGTGGACTACTCGACTCCACAAGGGCGTACTATTTGTCCTCGACTCCAAGTTGCTGATATCAATGTGGCACTTTGCCAAAATTTCCTTTAGAACATCTTTGTAGCATTTTTGTTGACCTCCTTGATTCCGTTTTCCATCTTTCAGCTGACTGTAGAGAATCTGTCGTGGAAGACGTGTTTTGTGGATGCGAACGAGGTGACCTGTCAAGCGAAGTTAGTGATTGATGATAAGGGTTTTCAAGTTAGTTGGGTTGGCCTCCTCTGAAATACTAATATAATGTTCGTTCGTCGGTCTGGCGATTTAATCCGTAGGAACCTTCTTAGGCATCGCTGGTAGTATTTTTCTAGGCTTTTTATGTGTTTTCTGTAGGTGGTCCATGTTTCTCAGTATTGTAGACACGAAGTTTGATCTCAGCGCTGATGTCGTGATTGTTGCAAATTCTGTCTAGAAGTCGCCCAAACGCCGCGCTAACACACTTCAAGCAATGTTGGATTTCAGCGTCAATGATTGCCTTCGCTGACAGATGCCTCCCGGGTAGTGTCCCACGTTCTCCAATGTTTACTGTACACTATAAATGAACAAGTTATTCCACTCAATGAATACCTGAATTTCGAATTTCTTCCAAAAAGAGTTGAATCAAACACCAACACAAACTATAATTTCCGGATAATTTACGATATACTGTCGATATGGAGGGCGGGTGTGTTTAATGAATTCTATACGTTAGCATGATGAATAGGTCTATATCAAAACTATCAAATACATTAAATTAATGAGTAAAGTTCGTTAGTTATAAACGTTCATTAAATCACTAACACATACGTCAAGCTGATGAAACATATTCATTAATTAATGAACTCTTGGTCATTGATTCGATGCATAACTTCATTGGCACAATGAAGAAAGTTCCATAATGATGATGAACAAACTTTTTGGGATAAGAAATAATCATCAGTACAATGAATGTGGTTTATGAACGATTATTCATAAAATCAAGGAATAAAATCACTGGTCTTCAAAGAAAGTTCCTTATACTGATGAAAGTGTTCGTTCGAATAATGGAAAATAAAAATTCACGGGTTTTATGATAATAATGATCATAAATTCGTTACATTAAGGAACGAAGTAATTAGGCTATGAACACTGATTAATTGGATTGATGAAATATTTCATTTAATTAATGACAAAAAAATAACAACCGCCATTCGTCAATATTATGAACGATTTTTTTTTCAGTGTGCTAGATTTGCTATGGCTCCGTAGGGCATATTTTCTTGATCTTGGCATTTTGAAAACCAGAAAACTAACAAACAACCTTTGTTGATGACGTAGCTTTTACGTTAAAATAAATAGAAATACTTAAGAACTATTGAACAAGGCCAACTAACCAGAAAAACTAACCAACAATCTTTTTTGATGACGTAACTTTCACGTTAAAACAAAGAAAAGATACTTAAGAACTATTAAACAAGACCAACTAACCAGGAGAACTAACCAACAATCTTTGCTGATGAAGTAACTTTTACGTTGAAACAAAAAAAAGATACTTACAAACTAGACACGCGTCTGTGTTAGTCTGGGTTCAATCTTCAATTTCAATTGAAACGTCTGCATGCCACTAAAATTGAACACACTGGAAATTATATAACAGACGATAAAACTTCTAAAAATTGGTAAATTACCTATTGGCTTGATATTGATGGTTGGGCGTCCCATCCAGATGCCTGCTGATGTCGCTATATGTCGACGACGCATCCGTGGTTGAAGGGATAATGAATTCCAAACAACCATTAATTGTGAATATGTTCCCCTTATACCTTCTAACTCACTCCCATACCAATGGTAACCGCAGAAGGTTGCCGTTGGTCTTCACTACTAACAACTTAAAATTGATGAAACACTTGATCGACAAGGTAGAAATGAAACAGGTCTCGGTAGCTCAGTTGGTAGGGCGTTGCACTGGATATGCGATGGTCCTGGGTAATCCTAGTGAAACAAAAAAAAATTCATCAATTTTAATTGAAACGTCTGCATGCCATTAAAATTGAACACACCGTTTGTTTAAAACGTAACTTTTTTTTACGAACGGCAAAGCTGGTGAATTAACACCTCACACCTGAACTGTAAAGAACTCGTGTACTCTCAGTCTTCAATAAAATAATTGCTTTTCATTGTCTATGGAAAATGTATTTTGAACGAACAAAGGAAAATATTGAAAGTACCCAAATCGACCGCATACAATCACAATGTCGGTTAGACTGACTCGCCCCGAAAGTTATATCTGATATCTTCTCTGAGTTTGCAAAAAAAAAGGTAATATGATACAATTCTTATATGACGTGTCGCCCGATGCCTTCTTGTATTATCAGGTACGTGACTAATCGAATGCCTTGGTTTGGGGTTGAATTGAAAAATATCCGAGTGTGAAATTAAAACTGGAAAATCCACAGGTTGCTGATGAAATGGTAATCGATGGAAGATTTCGAAATAAAATTGAAAGATATCGAAACGGAAAGGGATATTTTTTCACCTTACCTTGCTTTACTTCCAAACTCCA
Organism: Ceutorhynchus assimilis; assembly: GCA_917834065.1. NCBI lineage: Eukaryota > Metazoa > Arthropoda > Insecta > Coleoptera > Curculionidae > Ceutorhynchus > Ceutorhynchus assimilis. The sequence continues at coordinate 45,375,334 of OU892280.1, read as the reverse complement.
CTCAGTTGGCCAGCTCATTCAGGAAGTTCAGGTCCAATGCGTGAGAGTGTAACGAAACCGTCTTGATTTAACCGGTCGCGGCAAACGAAAAACCGCGGGTCTATTTTCTCGAACCACACGAAGCGGGCGAAGTGTTTTTGGCAACTGATACTACTTGTCAGCAGTGTGAGGACTTTGCCGGTATCCTTTTTCAGTGTTTAACGCGAGCATTTTCAAAAGCCAAATTTAGCAAAGCCGTATCATTCTTAGGCATATAGCACGCGCAATTTAATTAGAATATGAGAAAACAAAAAATAAAGAAAAACGAATCAATTTCCATTCCCAAATAGGATTTGACATCCACTATACCCAATTCAACACATTCAATGACACCCGCGGCATTTGCTGTCATAGCCACTATGTCAAAAACGGCACCAAAAATATGGGTGTGCGCTTAGAAAGACACCTTGATATGCTGCATGTGTTAACCTGTGCCTCGGGTGGTTCCGGGGACGTTAATTATACTATCCATTCTAAAAATATATTTTCGGGGTTCTAATACGGCACCCTAATACCAAATATAAGCTGAATCGACGGCATACAACGCTAGCTCCGCCAGGAACAAAAAAAAGAAAAGCGTCATATAACGTCAGCGCCCGCATTCGCATTATGACCTGGCGGCAAATGCCGCTAATGCCCGTTCAAAATATGTCAACAGAATCAGTGTAACGAGGTTACTAGATTTTTACTGTTTTATACGCGTTTTCGTTAATTAAATTAATGAGCATCGAAACCGACCAGACCGCCCAGACCAGCCAGCAGCCGACCGATAAGGTAAGCCACGTCGACAGTGCAGCACCATTGCCGTCAGCAGCGCCGCGACGGCAGATGTGCGCCGACCGTTTATTGTGAGTACGGGTAAGAATGCAGGTATTTCTTCTTTGCTTCTTTCTTCTTCCAGAGCTGCGGGCTGGAACACGCACAGGGCAGCTCCGTTCCTTCTGTGACAGAATAAAGGACGCTACGGGCTGGCATCAGGGTAGCGCTCTTTGTTCCACACATTTCTTCTTTCTCTCTTCTGTGCACGGAGTGACTTGAACTGCGGGCAGGAACACACACAAGGCTCCGTTCTTCCCGTGACAGAGTAAAGAGGGTGGAATCCCACCAGGGTATTGCTGTTTATTCTTCACACCTCTTCTCTCTTTCTTACCTGCATTCTGCTCGAATTGAGAATTCGCGCACGAGGCCCAAAGGCTTGATCCTGCAAGCTGACGGTGGTAGGAGCTGGACCGACCGTGGTTCCTGGAGCTTTCTTTTGCTGATTTACCGATACCGTTACTGCTACCAGAACCGTTACCGTACCGTAATCTCGAAACATTAAATTCACGCGACTAACCCAACACGCATTTCGTTCACTCCCCCTCACTCTCTGCTTAGCATTTCCTTTTATTAAACCTGTATTTTGATTAAGTTTTCTTGCATTTCCTTATTGTATTATAAATTATTGGTTAAACAATAAAAACTGCTTTCTTGGTTGGATTGTGTATTTCATTTTTTTTGGGGAATGCGTAGGGACCTCTGGTTTTCCGTCTCCACTGTTTAAAGCTACCTAGAGCCTTAACCACTATAATCCTAAGGGTGACGCCCGAGTTTTCCGAAAATTCCGAAATCAACCGCTTCCTTACCGGAAAACCAAAGTAGCGCTACATCAGGTGTCATTGAATGTGTTAACCTACAATCAAGAGTTTTCAACAAAACATACTGATACTAATATCGCGAAATAATCAACATTTAATAACGTAGAAATATAAAAAGAAATTTTGAACTGGGCTTGCTGGGTTGAAAATTTTTGGGTAACCAATCAAATCGTTTTACTCGCAACTTGGTTCAGGTAAAGGAATCAAGATTGCCAGGAGAACAGAGGAATCCAAGGACTTGGATAATGTCAAGAATTATTTGAAAGACATTTCTGCGAAACCGAAACAGGCAAAATCACTTTCATAATAGGCACGGCGCAACACCTTCTCGGCGCTTAATATGACCATACTTATCTCAATACTGTCACCAAGTTTTTTTCGTATCGCTTTGACCTACTGCTACTACTAATACCTATAAATTTCAACCTAACTACCATTTACCTTATCGTACCGTTTATTTTTGTCGTACAATACTTAACTATACTTTTTTATGTTTACTTATGTTTTGCGATTTTCTTGATGTGTAGTGTGGACTAGTTATTATTTTTGCGAACAAGATTGTAGAACCAAATTCAACAATACGCTTATTGACCTTTTCAATTTAAAAGCCTCTCTCTCTGGCATCAAACTGTCAGACGCCAAAAGAGTATGAAAACAATGGTTGACAGCCGTTGACAGTGGTTTGTAGACAAGACTTTTGAAAGAAACTATTATTTCCTCGGGTTTTTTAAGGTTTTTTCTTAACAATGGTGATTGTGTGTAGTGTGCCTATACATAAAACGAATGCCTATTTATTCCTATTCACCGGCGGATGTGTTTTTCCATAAGTTTCCATCAAATCCTATATTTGTCAAAACTTTGGATACACAAAATCAGAATGCAGAAAGGATACTCGCAAAAGAAAGGGAAATCCACGGCTCATCAAGTATACAAAGTAATTCATGTTCAAGTTTAGTTTTCAGAAGCTGTTTGCTTCCAAAATAATCCACCCCGGCTCCATAGCGAAGTTCTGCGAATGAAGCAGTGACTTTTCCCACATTTTCTTTCCAATTTCAAACCCTGTGTTTTTATTATAAAATTTTACCGATGGATCCATCATTCTATGTCGGTCATTATCATTTTCCATTCACTTAACAAAGATAGCTAACTCATTGGTGAAGTCACCGATTCGAATAAAAATGAGGGGATTGCTAAACACCCAATACACATTGACATTGACAAGCAAGCAAATTTTGGCGGGAAAATGAATGTTTTCATACTTATCGTTCATCTCTTTTAATTGAAAACGTCACGACTGCCAGCTTTAATTTTGAACTTCTCCCAGATTTTTCGATCTGCTCTTAGAAGTTATGTTGAAAGTGTTTTTTTTTTTCTGACATGGAACTCGATTCGGGAATTCGCATAACATTGGACCTCTGTTGCATAATTTGGATTTCAGACCGAAATTCTCGGTAATTTAAACGAAATATAGGTTGCTAAAATAGCAATCTCTTACCGAGCATTGAATTCCAAGAATATTTCCGACCTGAAATTAACAAGTACGAAACTTCAATATGTGACGAGATTTCTAAACTGCGCTACAGGGTATGAACCTAGGAAGCTGTCGAGCCTTTCATCTGCCTATAGTTACTGGAAACTTAGGCTACTAACAACTATCCCATTAGGAATATTTATTTGATAAGATTTGCAAGTTTCCACAGCTTCCATCTCCATCAATATAAAATTTTTGCACTGCCGAACAATTTTTTTAAGGTAATTTATTTTGTTGGATAAATGAGAATTTGTTCAAATAAAATTGTTTGCAGTCGTAGAAAAATATTCCAAATAACACGGTTGAAATACTTCATACTTCAAACTTCATGTAAAGTTTCGTTCTCAAAACTTGCTTTCCAAAATCCCTACACGGAACCTCAGTTCCGTTTTCAAAGCTGATGTCAAGGTAACTGCCAACTAAAATTGCAATGTGAAAAGTCAATCATTTTTATTAAAGCTACGCTATTTTTGAGCAATATCTTGGAATTCTTGGCTTTTGTTAAGCCCTTTTGTTGCGAAGTTTAATTCTTTATTTCTAAAGGCAAGAATCCGCCAATTACTTCCTATGTATGTATTGAAAAATTCTCGACGGAGATTAATAAATTAAAAACCAATTATGGTAATGCATTTTTTAAGGTTTAAAACAAAGTAACACTCAACACTAAAGCCAAAACGACTGGACGATTACAAACAAGATCTCTCTTTAAACAATGTAGGTACTTACCTACTTTTCCAATTTATAGATTTGCCATTTGAGAATTTTAAATTTTTAATCATTTAGTAGCCAATTAAAATTGTAATTCAATTTGGACTAATAATAATAATTATTATTTTTGAAATAACAAATAAAATTATTGAATAAATAAATCGTTTCAACTTTTCTTCTCTTTCAGTTCGTAACGTTATCAGTTCGATCGGAAAATATTAAAAATACTAATCGATTATGTGACTGAAGAGTGCTCAGAGTATCGATGTCATCCTGTCCCTACAAAAGTAAAGAAAAACACGTAAACGATCTTGGGCTTATCGAGATCTTTGAAAAAATAAGGAAAAGCGGTGGTCCAAAATCGCAAGCGTCTTGCAAAGACCAAGCAAATTCACAGGATGAGTAGAAAAAGTTTTCATGAGCGAGACCGACTGAAAAAAAAAACTGCAGTTGCATTCTCAGAAAAGGGTTCACTTGGAGTTTGGTCATTTGTTACTGGTCTACATAACAGTCGTTATCAATAATTGGCAAAACCTTTAAAACCTTCCTTTCTCCCATGGATTTATCTATTTATTGACGGACAATAATTGTCCATGTTATAAATCCAGCAATGATACGGAATACAATGAAAACAAATCATAAACCTAAACCATAATCACATCAGATTCTACTGCTATTGAAATTAGGATATAGGAGATAGCACAATATTCCATAGAAAGAGCAATCAGAGAATAATAATCAGTTAGGGTTTGGCCGCCTTTAACCTTCGCTCTTTGTTCCATGAGGGTTGGTGAACTGTGAGTGGAACGAGTCAGCATAAGAAGGAAAAAGTGAGATGAAGTTCACGAATATTTCTACTGGATAACAAGGGTAACTAAGAGGACAACATCGGAAGACAGGCTAGCATATTATGCTTAAGAAATCTTCTTTGTACCTGTTCGACTTTATGTATGAGTTTAATGAGGGTTCCGTTCACATAAAGCATATAGATAGGTCCCCACCAGAGCACAGTAAATAATTTTGGAAAAATGCACGCTAGAAAACTCCCAGAATGACATTTTCGATTATTTCTTACCAATACAAGAAATAAATAGAGCCAAGGGAAAAGATGATTTGTAGGTTACGCCAAAGTCTCTCGACGACACTAAAAGAAGGTAGCCCTCCAACATTTACTGAAAGTTCTGACAGAATCGCAATCTAGAGGATGAATTTATACTTTGGGATATTTAGGGCCATCCCGTTCCTACTACATCAATAGGCAAATTTTCTTCTCGTCAGCGAGTTTGCTTGATCAGAAACAAGCCAAGACATCATTGATAAAAAAGTTAGAGAGCATAGAACCGATATGACAACCCTGAAAAACCTCAGAAGGGACCAGTATTTCGGAAGAATTGGAAGTATTCACTCGGACCACTTAATCCAGCTCAATAGAGGGCCGATAATTTCGAAAGCAAGCTCACTCAATAATATCCGGTGATCTACCTTGTCAGAGGCTTTGGAAAGGTCTTTGTTGATAGAATGGACTTTAGATCCTCTCTCCAGGGCATCGTACAAGGTTCACTTTAGTTTTTAGTGGTACGACATCCAAAGAAACCGAGCTTCTCATCAATGATGAAAGGCTGGAATATACTTGTAGGATAAACGATGATCACTTTCGAAGACCTTGGGTATACCTAGTGCTGATTGTGCAGATAGGCCGATGGTTGTGACTAGCATTAAAGAAAAAGGTTTTTGCTGCTAATAATATTAGCAATTATTGAACTAGAGGGCATGATTTTTGTTTAAATTTGAAGTACCAGTTTAGTACCAACGCTTTCCGTTGGCGATTTTTTGAAGGGAAGTTCTGTTTGTTTAGTTTGTCCTTTTCTTAGTCCCTTTTAAATTTTGCCGTTCGAGCTGAAAGTTCGATCCTGGCTTGGGGGCAGCCATCTTCCTCAAGTGTGAATACCGTTCTCGTGGAAAAAAGTACCTTATCGGTCATATGTCACTATTTTAATGAAATAAAGTTGCGTCAGGCACTAATCCATTACTTACATACCAAAAAAATTTAAATCGAAAAACTTGTGATTGGGTACTACATTACTAAACTCCCTAAATGCCGAACGTTCATTTGAATTGGTTTTTGAAATATGACAACACAGTTTTTAGTTTAAATGTATGGAAACGATTTAGTATTTCAGAACAGGCTCCAGAAAAATGTGATAAATCCCGAGGATAATGCGTAGTCAAGATTTATAGGAGGGCTGGTAGGCCCAGATAGGAAATATTCTATTTACATTTTTCTAAAGTCTGTTCTGAAATACGAGACCGTTGCCATACATTTCAATAAAAAACTGTGTTATCATATTTCAATTACCAAGTCAAATGGAGGTTTGGCATTTAGGAGGTTCAGTAAAATAAGTGTGAGGGTAAGTTAAATAAAGAGGAACTTTCATTTAAAAAAAAATAAGTTACATACGTCATCTTAGAAACAGTAAACTTGGCAACATTGCATATACCAGCATTGAATCGGGCATTCCAAAAACCCCCAGGTAGGAGATATTTTACATTTTTCTCAAGTGCGTTCTGAAATATTAGGCCGTTTCCATACATAATGACAACCCTGTATATTTGAGGGTTCTATATTAAATCTCCTGACCATTTAACTAAACTTTTGATTTCATACAGGTGTAAGTTAATGTTATTGACTTTATTTTTTGAGCAGAAGCTGACCCTATTTATCAATAAAATTTTCAATCATTCTTTTTTTTTAATTAGTTTTCTGGAAACTTAAATCTTTTATATGTATGTGTTATAGGAAGAAATTGGAATTTATATTTAGTTTTTTTTTCATATATGTCTGTTCACTTTACCAGTGCAGTCATTTGTTTTTCTTTTATTTTAGATATAGGTCGGATTGGTCGGTTAAGTATGAGTAGCCATTGGCTAGACTTCGCCTGTTGGTTTGACGGATTTTGAAAAGAATAATGTATGTCGGAGAAGCAGAAGCTGACGCGTCACCGTCCGACATAGTTATTAGTAACTGCCGACGTTAAATAAAAGCAAAAAAAAATGAAACAAATGAATTAGACGCGAAAAAGTTTATTACAATGATGCCGAGAGAAAACAATTTGATAGCACGGCGGCTGATATTTAAATGACTAACTATAACGAACTAATTTAACTTAAATTTAACTAATCGGCATAAATCAAAATCGAGAAAAGATTTTTAAAGAAAAATGAAATAGAGAATAGGAACTAGCGATCCGGGACCAGTTCTCTTTTCGACTGCTGACTCAAGTCCTCTCAAAAACTGACCAAACCATCCTGGTCCCGTTCCGCTCTCCTCAACCCCCCTTGTGAGAGTTGAGTGGTTCCCAAGCTTTCAGCAAATAAAACTTTATTGTCAAGCCAATATAATTTTATGGGTTTCCTTTGAGTCACCCCGAAAACATTTACTTACTACTACCGAACTTATTCTAAGAACTAAAAGGGTAAAGTAATAAAGTGTTTATCTTCTTAAACAAAATCTCAATACAAATACGGCTGTCGCCGACACGGCCACCTCTGACCTATCGCACGCCCTCGTGCGCTATTCTGCGTTCTGATCTGAAAAAAAAAAGAATCACCATTCTAATAACTTGTAGCTCGTTCATCCTGACAATAAATTTATCAGTCAAAAATCCAAATATGTACTCTCATATTAGTCATATTGAATATAAACATCCAATCGCATACCTCTCTCCGCTAGGCATCGATATCAAACACATACCACTACTAGGTATATCATTATACAATCTCATACCTCTTTACTTAGGTATAGATATCAAAACATACCACTAGAACTTGGTATATCAAATTACAATCTCATACCTCTCTACTAGGTATAGATATCAAAACACATACCACTACTTGGTATATCAAATTACAATCTCATACCTCTCTACTAGGTATAGATATCAAAACACATACCACTAGAACTTGGTATATCAAATTACAATCTCATACCTCTCTACTAGGTATAGATATCAAAACACATACCCAAAGGTATTCACAAAAAAAAAATCATAAATTTCTTACCCCTCTACTAGGTATAGAAATCAAACACATACCCTCAGGTATTTACAAAAACATCGCACTTATACCTCTCTACTAGGTATAAAACTCAAAACACATACCCTCAGGTATTAACAAAACAAAATATAAAAATACAATTATCCTAAGCAAATTACGATTAATTACAAAATGCGATCCTTGATTTAATGATCTACCAAAGCTAAATCATCCGCCTCTTGCTCATTAGTTACATCGAAATCAAACATCTCTGCACCCTGACCATTAGGCACTATTCTTAATTGATCATGGGCAAATTTACATAATGCACCTTTACCGTTTACCTTTTCTACCTGGTAACGATCATTAGGTAACACCTGAATAATTTTATAAGGTCCTCTAAATTTAGGATCTAATTTCGACAACATTCTCTCATTACATTTAGCATACACAAAATTTCCAACAACAAACGGCTCAATCTTGGCTTTTGAATTATTCAAACGGGTTTTATCCATTTCCGCAACTCTACCAATATTAGCACTAGCTATTTCTCTTAATTCGGACAAAGGAATGTTATCTTCGTCACTAACAAGTTCGTGTACTATTTTATTTAATTGTATTGAATGAATTTTAGTACCAAACAACAATTCTGCTGGACTAAATCCGGTGGTCCGGTGTTTACTACTATTCAAAGCTAATTGAACCTCGCCTATACTATCTTGCCAAGTACCCACTGCCTCTTGAATTGTAAACAAACTTTTGAGGACTTGCATCACTCGTTCAACCTGTCCATTAGCTCTACTTGCACTGTGTGCAATAAAATGCAACTCTATATTATTTGAGGAACAGAAAGTTTTGAATTCAGAACTAGTAAAACATTTCCCCTGGTCAGAAATAACACGACTTGGTGCACCAAACAAATATGTAAAATTTTTGAAAGACTCTACAGCTTGTTTACCCGTTAATGACGAGATATGATATAGCAAAACAAATTTAGTGAAAGCATCAATAATTACAAGAGCGTATTCTTTCCTATCACTTTTTCCGCTTAATTTTCCCGAAATATCAATATGAATGGTATGCCAAGGTTTTGGTACTTTAGGGATAGAATGTAATTGAATTTGAGTGGAACCTGATGTTCCCTTAGATGTTTTACATATTAGACAATTGCTGACGAATTTTTTGACGTTTTTGGACATATTTGGAAACCAATAGAAGTCATATAATTTGTCTAAAGTTTTTTCCCAGCCTAAATGTTTCAAGTCAACGTGAATATGATTGATAACTGACCATGCCATAGATCGAGGAACTATGGGTAACCACTTTGATTTATGACATCTTTCTATTTTCCGCAACAAAACATTATTTTGCAAATCATAGCTTTTTAACAAATCGGGTGCAAGTTCACGAGATTTCCATTTTGCCGTAAGCTGAACAATTTCGTTATCTCGCTGTTGCTCGACTTTTAGCCAGTCCTTTTCGATATCTAACAGTTGGATTATTTTAACTGTAGTGCGATTGTTATTAAAATTTTGGGCAATTTTTTTTTCAGGAATGGGATTTCGTGAGAAAAAGTCTGCGTGCTGCATACGCGCACCTTCACGATATTGAATATCAAAATCGAAAGCTTGCAAAAATGCCCACCACCTATGAACTCGAGGTGTTAAGTCAATTTTATTTCGAGAAGCCCTTAGAGAATTGCAATCCGTGACGACAAGAAAATGTTTCCCGTGCAAGAAATGTCTGAAATTTTTAACCGCGTTAACAACTGCCAATGTTTCCAACTCGTATGAATGATATCTAGACTCAACTTCAGTAGTACGTTTACTAAAATAAGCAATAGCATGCAGTTTTGAATCTTTGCGTTGTAACAAAACAGCGCCGTAACCCTCAGAACTGGCATCTGTGTGCAATTCAATTGGCAGTTCGGGGTCGTAAATAGAAAGCACAGGCTCTGATGTTAGAGATTTAATCAAAATATCACGGGCATTTTCGTGATGAGGTAACCATTTAATTGATTTTATGTTGCCTTTGGTTAGCTGATATAAAGGTGTAGCTGTTCGCGAAAAGTTTGGAATGAACTTACGGAAATACGATGCCAAACCCAAAAACTGGCGAATTTGCGTTTGAGTTTTTGGAATTGACAAATTGCGCAAAGCCGAAACCTTGCCTGGGTTGGGGCGAAGTTCACCCGCACGTACCAAATAACCCAGGTACTCGACTTCGGTTTTTAAAAATTTGCACTTCTTCAAATTGAAAGAAAACCCGGCCTCAACAAGTGTTTTAATAATCGTTTCTAAACGCTCAATCCCTTCAGAAATAGATCGGGACGGGATCAAGACATCATCAATATAAACAACAGCTATTGTATTACGTAAAGTACCTAAAGCTTTGTCTATTGCCCGCTGGTAGACTGAGGGTGCATTTGTGAGCCCAAAAGGCATAGTCAGGTACTCGTATTGACCGTCGGGCGTAACGAATGCGGTCTTTTCGATACTATTAGGGTCAACCGGAATTTGATGAAAACCAGCAGCCATATCCAAAGATGTAAAGTAATAAGCGCCGTGTAAACGATTAATCTGGTCACTAATTAGCGGTAGAGGGTACCTATCTGAAATAGTGTTTCTATTTAATTCACGATAATCGACACACATTCTATCAGTACCGTCTTTCTTTTTTACCAATAAAATCGGACTTGCAAAAGGAGAGCAACTAGGGCGAATTATATCAGCTTCAAGTAATTCAGAAACCTTTTCCCGTACAATTTCGCGTTCAGCGGTTGACAAGCGATAAGGTCTTCGCTGCACGAATTTTGAAGGGTCTTTTAAACGAATATCTAAGCTACCTGTTTTTACCCTACCCGTCGGCACTCCATTTACGAAATTATTTTGATAATTGATTAACATATTAAGTAAATTTTCTTTATCTTGTGAAGTTAAGTCCGTATCTATCATATTGAAATTGCCGACAATACTGTCACAAATTTGTACGGATTTCTCACGAGTCAAAAATAGGCCACTTGGTCCATAAGAAACGTTTATACTCTGAGCGATTAAATCCCGACCAATTATAATATCGAAGGAAATAATATCATCAGGTACTATGTGCAATAAAATTTCGACATGAATATTTTGAATTTTAGCTAGTGCTAACATTTGTGAAGTGCAAAATACGGAATTTCCACCAATGCCTCTCAAAGTTATCATACAATTTTGATATTTGCCATTCAAACAGACTGCCACACTATTTTTTACCAATGAACATTCAGAACCAGAATCAAAAAGAAAATCAACTACTTTACCATTCATAAACGTCAGCTGTCCTTGTGGTAGCTTCTTCACTTCGATTAAATTGACACGTTTTTCTTCATGCCTTGAAGAAGTTGAAGCTCTGGATTTATCTGGACAACGCGTTGATACATGGCCAGGTTGGCCACACGAAAAGCAAGTAACAGTTTTATAACCAGTTTTGTAATGTTCTTGCCTGCTCTCTGTGGTAGCAACGGGTTTCACATGACATTTCGCAGCTTTATGTCCGAATTTTCCGCAATTGCGGCACTTTCCCATGAATTTGTTTTCAAATTGGCCCGGATGGGTAAAAGCGCGGCGCTTCGGTTGGATTTGATGATCTGGCCGAGATAGCGCCGGCCGTTTACCTGTAGTACCGCGAAGCGCGGCACAGAAACCCTGTAAGTCTTTTGGCAAATCAACTTGTAACCGTTTACGCACTGTCTCAGAACGGTCAGCCACTACGTGACATGCGAATAATGTCGCTAAAGCTTCATCACTTTCGCGATTTTTGATCAAATGAAGCGCTAAGCGTAGCACATGTAGTCCTTCGTCGAGTAACGTAGTACTAGCAGAGGCAGACTGCCGCCCATTGACAGCTTCATTAAATAAATCCATTAAATCAGTGGGTTTTGCAAATGCAGAAAGAAATTCTGTGCGGATCTCGTCCCACGATTTTCCCAACGGTCGGCTACGTATAAGCCAGTCTGCGGCTTCTCCCTTTAATGAATTTGATAGACTTATCACTAATGTTATACCTGACAAATTGTGAATTTTAACAAATTCATCCACTAGGCAACACCACCCTTCGGGGTCTGCAATTTTGGAGTCGGGCTGGAATGCTGGCAAACGCACACTAGGTGTAGTTGCTGTGGGCTGTTGTGACATTCCAGAGGTGCTATGTAGCTCGAGCATCTTACGTAGCAATAACTCCACTTCACTTTTTGGAATATTTCCTTCACTCGCGTTTTCTAGCGTTGCACTATTTCCGTTTTCTGGTAATCCCACTTCTGATGTCGGAGAAGCAGAAGCTGACGCGTCACCGTCCGACATAGTTATTAGTAACTGCCGACGTTAAATAAAAGCAAAAAAAAATGAAACAAATGAATTAGACGCGAAAAAGTTTATTACAATGATGCCGAGAGAAAACAATTTGATAGCACGGCGGCTGATATTTAAATGACTAACTATAACGAACTAATTTAACTTAAATTTAACTAATCGGCATAAATCAAAATCGAGAAAAGATTTTTAAAGAAAAATGAAATAGAGAATAGGAACTAGCGATCCGGGACCAGTTCTCTTTTCGACTGCTGACTCAAGTCCTCTCAAAAACTGACCAAACCATCCTGGTCCCGTTCCGCTCTCCTCAACCCCCCTTGTGAGAGTTGAGTGGTTCCCAAGCTTTCAGCAAATAAAACTTTATTGTCAAGCCAATATAATTTTATGGGTTTCCTTTGAGTCACCCCGAAAACATTTACTTACTACTACCGAACTTATTCTAAGAACTAAAAGGGTAAAGTAATAAAGTGTTTATCTTCTTAAACAAAATCTCAATACAAATACGGCTGTCGCCGACATGTATATAAGGTACCTGTCCCAAATAAGGCCATGTACCTAATAAGGCCAGTGACATTTATTGCCTAATATTAAATCCCATTTTCAAAAATTACAATATTATTAAAAAAGAATCTATAATGCAAATCAAAAATAATTGCAAGGGTTTCTAGCAACTCGTCATATGTCGAAAAATGGCCAACCACATATTTCATATGCCACGTTATAACTTTGAGGCTGGAACTCAATAAGCTTATTATACGTGTTTATAAAGTGAATGGAACGATTGTAATTTTTTTAAGAACATTTATGTATTGGGAAAGCTACAGAGTAAGTACAGAAAAATAGCTTAGCTAGATTTCTAGTTACAGACTTTTTTTTATCAATTTAACATGTTCCTAATAAGGCCATCATATGAAAAATGTTCAATTTGCCTCACATCACAGGTTTTTTTTTAAAGAATGTGTCATATTATTATCTGAGTGATGTTTTTTGAAATGCCTGGAGTCTAACCAAGCAAGAGATGCTGCGGTTCATTTGTTCTAGTTGTATGCAGACTCATAGAGAAATATAATAGTAGTAAACTACGAGAGAAGTCATTCCCCTGTACTTAACTGGCACAATGTCGACAATAGCGCCTCTGGTGGCTACGGACAGCAATAAAAGAGTGAACATTGTTTGAATGCAGGTTTCTTCTTTACCGACAGTGAAAAGGCGGCTTTTTTGAATAATCAAATTATTAACTTTGATTTTATTTAAGATTCATTAAAAATAAAGTACTGTAAACGCTCAAAACAGTTAATTGCAAAGCAAAACATTTGTTGAAAAAACTTGCTAAAATTTACCGAGCAACTGTTTAGAACGATAACAGAACTTATTTTTAAAAAATCCAAATTAGATGCAATGAGATTCCTTAAGGGGGTTAAGGAGGTAATTGAACAATACAAAAATTGAGATATCTTCAAACAAACTTATTTTTTTATTCCAATTTCATAAATATACAGTAACTAAAAATGTTTGTATTATAATAAGCTTTGTGTTTACCTTTTTACTGCATCTCGCATCATCGCAAATTCGAAAACACACTATTATTGGTGTCGGTTTTGTCTAATTAATTAATATTTATGATCACAGAATGTTTTCTCATTTCTCTAATATAAATAATAGCAGAAAGTTTAAGTTATGATGATGAGCATTCAGTTTTTGATTGATGGTCTTCGGATTTAATCATAGACGATTCAATAATTTGTCAAATTATGACAATTTTGTATTTTGTATGTGTTAAAAAAAGATAGAACATTTTCGGGCAAGTTGCTGACAAAGACAAATTGAACCGAGTTGTCAGAAACGATCGAAGTAATTAGTTCAATAATCTGCCACACCATGCGAAATACGCTACGGGTATGTGCACAAACACACTTCCAGATTGTTACATTAAACAAACGTCTCTCGTAGTTTACTACTATTATATTTCTCTATGTGCAGACCTATTTGGATCACCATCCCAGGACTTGGAATTATTGTTTTTTTAGGAATGCAGCAAACGTATAAATTCTATTTTGTGTACTATTTCTCAAATAATATTTTTATAAATATTTGTATTTATTTTAAACATTTTTCAATGGTGGCCTTATTAGGAGCATAGTGATCCAAATAAAGCCAATGATAAGCGTCTTTGTTTTACGCAAAAACCACCACTTATATGAAAAAATAAATAAATTGGTGTTGATATTCAAGTAATAGAAGCAAAATACTTCACATATAAGCTGGTGATTTTGGTTGGGTTTGGTGGATAATGTTAGGAAAAAAATATCTTCTTAACATGGCCTTATTTGGGACAGGTACCTTAATTTAATTTGAAAATAAAGTCGATTATTTATTTATTTATTTATTTATTTATTTATATTTTCATTTCATGATAATGATATGGCCAGCGACTGTTAATGAACTTATATGGCAACTATATTGAGGTACATTGTGATATTATTTTTTTTTTTTGAGCTTGATGAATCTGATTGAAAGTTAACCTCTTTTTATTGATTTGATTTAAAGTGTTTTACCAACAATAGGAAGGTTTGACATTTTTTGTTATTCTTTTAATTGAACCAAAATCGAGAGATTTTATTATTAGAAAACGGTCAAAAAAAATTTCAGCGCAAAATATTATTATTTGCGTTTGTTGCAAGCAGTTAAAAATCAACGATCGCCGCCAGGATAAAAAACGTACCTCTACGCGAGACTAGGCTGCGTGACGTCAGTAGCCAGGTACGCCACGTGAATTTATATACCCTCCGTATCGGTCTTTACGCAAACGCTGATCCGATTAACCCAATCACCACCTGATGTAATTTGTCTTTTTTCAATCATGTTCATTGAAGAAAGATAAAAAACAAACAGCTTGTGATCGGATCAGCGTTTGCGTGAAGGCTTATACGGAAAGTATACGAATTCACATGGCGTGCCGGCTACTGACGTCACGCGGCCTAGTCTCGCGTACAGGTACGTTTTTTATCCTGCGCCGATCGTTGATTTTCAACTGCTCGCAACAAACGCAAATATTAATATTTTGCGCACAATTTTTTTTATCGTTTTTTGATAACAAAATCTCTCGATTTCAGTTAAAATAAAAAAATTTCGAACCTGCATATTGATTTTATCTTTTAAAATTATTTAATTCTTGATTTTTAACCTCACTGTGAAATATACACTAATTTAATTTGAGACTTACCTACCTAATTGTTTTATTGGTTTACCTATGTCAAGATTTGGTTGAGTTATATGCCTTATTTATTTCGTTTACAGAATTATTCAATTACAGTTTGCTGATTATTTTTTTTTTTTTAGTGGGGCCACGAAAAATCACATATTAACATCATGAACTATTGTACATACAGTTTGGTATTATCTTTCACCTTTTATCTTTGCATAACTCAACTACTTGACTTCAGGTATACCAATATTACCTGAATAAATCTAAATTATTGAACTTCCACAATAATATCTTCTCTTATATCTTTAAAAAATTACCGAGGAAAATTTAATGAATACTTTCGTCATCTACCTACTGATTCTTGATAGTTTCGGTGGAAATTTAATTTCGCATTTCTTTGATTATACAACTTACTGTACATTATTCCCATATGACACGAGAGGCTTAACAAGTGATAAGCCTTTTGGGATTATCGCGCTTGGTGACAATATTTATAGCAAATTCTATTATAGAAAAAAAATGAAAAATTAATAAGGTATTAAAGTTTAGTTCGTTGTATAACCTTTTGAATACCACTCTAATTTTCTTTTGAAAAAGAATAGATAGCGAACAGTACTTCCTAGCGATCCCGGCGAAGAATAGACTGTTCAGGAACACAGCGCTCCTGCCTCCGCGAGCTCTTGATTTCTCTCATTTCCCACTCCGAGGAGAATCTTGTCCCTATACCTATAGTCCCATATAGATGCCCCATTTTCGTCCCTATTCATAGTAAAGTTTTCTTGCTCCTATTGAATGATTTCAATACCTCAGTGTCATGATATAATTTTTGCTTTGTCTAATCAATTTATCTTTTGTTTTGATGGTATACATCACCTTACCAATATGGACATTTTATCGTGTGTCATGCATATGATTGCATTTGTTATGAGTAGTTCAACAAAGACACCACCTGATGACGAGTCAGTCAGTCAGTCAGTTAGTCAGCATAGTCAGTCAACTCCAATTAACTCCAGTCAACTCATGTTAGTACGGGATACGAGGCCTATTTTATCAAATCATTTTGCACCGTCTTGCATTGTTATCATCAGTTAGATAACATGGTACTGAAACCCACTTGTGCAGGGAAATAGTGGGAGTGGTGGATTTCGCTGAAAAAAATATTTCTGAAAATGTCGTCATAAACAAGGAAAATATGTAATTATACACCGTCTTGCATTTATTTATTGAGTTAATTTGTACACAAACAAAATTGGATTAACACATGCAAGACGTTTTCATTGGGGTTTTGGGGCTGTAATATAAGATGGAAATTGTCAATTTTATACCACTCCATCTAGATTAAAGCTTGAATGTAGAATAGCTCTTGGATACTGATACAAGACGTCCTGTGGCGGGATAACGGGCTGCAAGACTGATGTCAATGCGTTGTCTCATAAGGGAGTGAAAAATTATTTTACACAACTTCATGCTTATGTCCGCCGGAAGAATATATGTTAAGAAATGGTATTACATGAGTCCAAGACATTTTTTCGGGGAAAAAAGTTAATGAATCCGTTTTCTTTTTTAACTGAACTGTTGAGTTATTTACTGAACCGTTCACTGTTCATTCTTTTCTAAATCATACAGATGGAAAAGGACAGTTGACATAGCAGCTCAACAGGGGAATACAGGAATTATACTTTCTGTTTACAATTCCAGACAGATCATTTGTTGTGTCATTTTTTTGCTGCTTTAAAATCAAATTTCTCAAATTTAGCTAATAGTTACAATCCGTTATGTAATATGGCATATCCACCCCAAAAAAACTTAAATGATTATTATCCGTCAGAAAAAGAACAATTTTCAACCTTTTCTTATTTGATGTCCGTAGAGACATTCAAATATAGATAATATTAAGATAATTTTGCAAAATAGAATTATTCTACGTGGTAAAGAGCAAAAATATTTGAAATTAACGCGCGTAATTTGTAATTTGGAGTAGTATTCACCTTTGTGCCTGATGGATTGACCCCCGTCAAAATTAGTCAACTTCATCACCGTCTTGCAGTCCTTTCTTTCCATTTAAAACGTCTTGTATTTTTAAAAGTGTTATCAATGTGTTCTGTTTTTCCCATTAGTACCTACCAGTGCAAGACGGTGTAAAATTATTTCTCACTCCTTCATAAGACAACACATTGACCTCCGTCTTGCAGCCCGTTATCCCTCCACAGGACGTCTTGCATCAGTATCCAGTGGCTATTCTACATTCAAGCTTTAATCTAAATCAACAATGAAGTGGTGTAAAATAATATTTCACCCCTCTGAAAAATTGACAATTTCTATCTAATATTACAACTCCAAAACCTCCATGAAAACGTCTTGCATGTGCAGTGGCGGCCAGTGGCAACCTAGTGGGGTTGTGCGCTCTTGCGGGAAATTTTTTGAGGGTGCCACGACCTTTTTCACATTTGTATGTTGATTTTTTTCTTTTCACTTCAGGAAACATTATCGAATCATTATCGAAAACAAAAATATATGTATTTAAATGAGGCTTGAATGTTTGTATTCTAGCCATAATACATAATTGATATTGAAATGTATAATAAAAAAAAAACGCGAACAGAGTTGTCAAACCGCCAAAATGGTGAAAAAACATCGAAATATTAGAGAGATATCGGTAAAACAGATAGCGCGTATGGACGGTAATAACGTCAAGAGTTATTTTTTTAAAGTAAAGCGGTATCATACTTTCAAATTAGAGTTATCGGAAAACAGTTTAACGTAAAATTTGCCTGTTCGCATCCGTTATTTTATAAACGTAGCCTAACTTGTACCTTGTTGTGATTTGATTTGTGTTGTCTGTTGTTCATGGTCAGGGGATTTGCTTTTTTTACTATTTATTGAACACTCCATATTCACTTGAACACAACAAAAATAATAAAATAAACAATAAACATAACATAACCTATTATTCCACGGCGTTATTTTTAGACGTTATTCGAAATAGCGCTTAACGTAAATGCTGGGTAAATTACGTTATGCGGTAACGTTATTTTAGTACGTAGTGTTAAAAATCGAATCGCGCATAGGTTTAATGTCAAAATAACGTAAGCGCTAATACTGCATGACACTTTTTGGGTTACCGATATCTCTCTATTCTCGATTGAGTGAAGCCACGTTGGAAGTGTGTATTTAAATAGCGCACGGCGCATCCCTTTCATCGGGCGACTTAACGTATATTCCCGATCAATCGCACAGCGAAAAAACACATTTGCCCAGAGCGCCGAACGATTCCACACGGACCACCAGCACAACCAAGCGGGAGAAAAGAATATACAAGACGGGCGCAGGGCGCGCTTTCGTTCCGTTCGTGCGAATTTAAAAAATAGAAAAATTGGTAGATATTTATCCTAATTTAGAAAATTGGGTAGGTATTCTTCAATTGAAATTTTTTTTTTTCCAAAAATTTAATTTTATTTTCTTGCTTGGCTTTTGGAGGCAGTGCGCGC
Organism: Ceutorhynchus assimilis; assembly: GCA_917834065.1. NCBI lineage: Eukaryota > Metazoa > Arthropoda > Insecta > Coleoptera > Curculionidae > Ceutorhynchus > Ceutorhynchus assimilis. The sequence continues at coordinate 45,356,345 of OU892280.1, read as the reverse complement.
GCACGAGCGCACTTATTGAGAAGCCGCCTCTGTGCATGTGTTAATCCAATTTTATTTGTGTACAAATTAACTCAATAAATAAATGCAAGACGGTGTATAATTATATATTTTCCTTGTTTATGACAACATTTTCTGAAATATTTTTTTCAGCGAAATCCCCCATTCCCATCTGTTTCCCTGCACAAGTGCGTTTCAGCATCATGTTATCTAACTGATGATAACAATGCAAGACGATGTAAAATGATTTGATGAAATAGGCCTCGTATCCCGTACTATGTTGTAATTTCATGATTTAAATATACAGTTCTACCTAATAATTTATTGCATTACTTAGTCCGAACCCATATACAACATGGTATCAGTGGTGTGATGACTCAAATAGTGCCCTAGTTTGCACATGAAAAAGTGAAAAAGTGCCCTAGTTTGCACAGAAACAGAGTGCCCTCGATAACACAGAAAAAAGTGAAGCAGTGCCCTAGTTTGCACATGGAAAAGACTGCCCTCGATTGCAAAAGCTCCCTTTTCCCTTTGGTTCCCTAGTTTGTACCTCAAAACGTGTTAAGCAGATACATAGAAAGCCAACCTCCTTGTGAAAACGCTTGTTAGTAAATAAAAATGAGCTTCACTACAAAACCCCTAGGCCCCCTCACTGAAAACAATTTTAAGTGTTGGAAACTCTATAAACAAAAGTTTGAAATTTTTTTGAAAGCCTCTGGAAAATATAATAGTCTAAGAGCCAGTGAATTTTTTTCCGTAAAAAGTTGCCGATGGAAAATTTCATGCTTAAACGATGTAATATTATCCCCCGAGATCGAAAACCATAGTCTGGCAGCATGTAGTGGGGAAGTTTGGCATAGGCATAATTAATAAGTCATTAAAAAATTCACGAAAATCGAACTATTTGCCGATGGTCAATTTTTGCGGCATATCATTCAAAAATGTTCCCTTAACAAGGCTGTAATAATGCCAGACGATTTTCACGGGTTTAAAGCCTTGCCAGACGCCCCCAGATTGCAAAAGAAATATAAAATTTTCGAAATACTTGCCGAAACATTTTTTTTTTTTTTTTTAATTATGAGAAAAAAATTGTGAATCGCATGTAAATATTGTCACGACGAGGCTGTAGACGGAGTCGTGGTAACCACACGAGTACTATATTGAGCGTTACCGTACGTGTGATATACATTTTAGCTACAACTCAGATCTTTGTTTTATGTATTGGATGGTTTTGATTTTTCACAACAGATTATTCGGTGAGCTTAAAGCTCAAGGCTGAAAGAAAATATTTTCTCAACAAGGACTTCAAGCAACACTATCAGCAGCATCAGGTATTAGTTCTAATTTTAATATTCATAAATAAAAAATGAGTTACGTAATGAGCCTATTAAATGACTAATGATATAAGGAGCTCAATACATCACTAGTACGATAATACAACTTATAACGTAACCCAAATAGGCTAAAATGGGTTACATTATCGTAATAAGCTCTCATAGTATGGATGGGTGGGTCGTATTTAAAAGTAAAAAATCATTATTACACAAAATCATACATAAAACCTAGCTCATTCTTTTTTTGACATTTCAATACAATTATAATATATCGATAATTTATATTTTATTCCATGTCAATTCATTGTTCACTATTTAATTATTTTATTTCAATAATAAATTAACAGAAAAAAAAGACATATAATTATATTACAATGAATTATAAAGTACACGTAGGTACCTGGAATGGTCGCGCCGATTTATAAAATTGAGATAGTACAAAAAAAAATTATTTGGGGTTAGGAATATACCAAACCTCACAGCAATGAACTAGAAAGAGAAAAGTAGCCATCAGTATATAGCTATCTTTGGACACACTAAGAGAGAGACAAATGCCATGTCCGACAACGGTGGGATCCATTCCTGTTACGTGTAGTATACCGGGCGTCCCACCGAAAGCTGTCAATGGCCTATATCTTGAAAGCGCTAATCGATAAAGAAAAAACCCGTTTGAAGGGGGAACCAAAGAAAGGTACTTTTCAGGTCTCCCCGAACCACCACTCTGGCGGTAGCCACCTTAACCTCAAAATCTTAAATGGCACTATAGGTCATGTGATACCTTGTTTGAGGGGTTTTTTAATTCTCTAAACGAATCTGCATAAAAAAATTATCTAGATACAATTTTAAATTGTCAGAAAATAGCCCATACGAGTGAACAACTTTGCCCCCTTGAGGAGGTGAACACTGTCAGATACAGTGAGAGGAAAGGGGTTCGAATAAATAAAACCTTGATGATTTTTTCAAAAGTCTCCATGTTATTAATTTTGTATAAAATCGATCTTAAATCACATTTATCTGTTCCACCAGATCAAATGAGGTTTTCATCAAAATTAGACTCACATTTGAATCTGGATAATTTTTTTTTACAGGTCCATTTAGAAAATTGAATCATCCCATGACCTATAGTACCATTTAGGATTTTGAGGTTAGGGTGGCTACAGCCGGAGGAAAAGTTCGCGGGGAGCTGAAAAGTACCTTGTTTTGGTTCCCCCTTCCAACCCTCCAAACGGTTTTTTTTTTTTTTTTTTTATCGAATACCGTTTTCAAAATATAGGCCATTGACAGTTTTCGGTGGGACACCCGGTAGATATAGTTCATTCATTGATGTATTATTATACAAACGCTTTTGTTCGACTCATTCCTTATCTTTCGATCTCATTTGCTCTCAAACGAGATCACCGACAGGTGGCCACGGCATATTATCCGCTCCCAGACGCGTGGAGGGGATAATATGTGCGTTCACGAACGCGTAAAATAACGAACTTCGGCGTCGTCTGGCAAGGATTAATCCTCGATGAAACCGTCTCGCGTTAGGTTTGTTCGATTAGCAATTTTTTTCTCTTTAATGTAAAAAAACAGGTTTCGGCAAGTTTTCCGAATTTTTTATAATTTTTTTCATTTTGGGAGCGTCTGGCAAGGCTTTAAACCCGCGAAACCGTCTGGCATTATTACAGCCTTATTAGTGGCACATTTTTAAATGATATGCCGCAAAAATTGACCATCGGCAAGTATTTCGAATTTGGTGAATTTTTTAATGACTAATTAATTATGCCTACGACAAACTTCCCAACTACATGCTGCCAGACTATGGTTTTTGATCGCGGAGGATAAAACTACATCGTTTAAGCAAGAAATTGTCCATCGGCAACTTTTTACGCTAAAAGTTCACTGGCTCTTAGACTATAAATTAACCATTCAAACAAGAAAATAATGGGAAATTCACTCCCAAAAATCTAAGAATCCAATTGTAATTCAAGATTTTATAGACTTTCTGGTTAACCGCTGCATATTATTAGAATCTCTAGATTTCAAACTCAACTCTACAGATACCAACCGGCCTCATGCTAGACGAACCCCTGAATACCCAAAATCATATTCTATGGTAACAACAACCCCACCATGTCCATTATGTAATCAACAACATTTCATTTATGCCTGTGAAAAGTTCAAAAACATCCCAGTCAATAACAGAAACTTTGAAATTAGACGTTTTAACCTATGCTCAAATTGCTTAAGACCAAATCATAGCAACATAAATTGTCACTCAACCTACTCATGTCGTTTTTGTCAAAAGAGACACCATTCATTACTACACCTAAATCCAAAAGATTTTCACCAAATGAAAAATCCACAACCCAATCAAATTAAGTTAATTCAAGCCTCGAACCAAGCCAACAATTTTGCTCAAAATCACCCGAACACTCAAAAACACTCAAATAGAAACTATCAACCAAACCCAACCACACATGTTATACAAAATCAGAGCCTAAACCCAGATTCAAGTAACATACAAGCACGATTTAACCAAAATCCCAGTTATTTAAAACACACACAAACCAATAACAATGATGCCAATCAAATACAAAATCATATAACTCCTATTCAAAGACAAAGTCAACCAATTTCTTTAAATGACCACAGAGTCGATCAATCACAAGTGAACCAATCTCTTTTTCAGACCGAAAATCCACCAGCACAAAATAACCTTTATACACCAGTAACTCAATGTATCTCAAAATCCGAAACATTTACTCTTTTATCCACCATCAATTTGTATATTTGCAATGAAAACAATGAATTTATTCAGTGCAGAGCATTACTAGATAGTGCTTCACAGTCAAACCTAATTACTCGAGAGTTATTTGATAAACTTAATTTACCCTATGAAGAAATAAGCTTGCCTGTTGCTGGATTAGGTCAAAATTTAACAAACATTTCCAAACGTCTTCCTATCATTATCCAATCAATGAAGTCACAATTTAGAACTCAAGCTTCATTTCTAGTAGTTGAAGAGATAACTGGTGTTATGCCTCAAATCAAAATAGATACCTCAAAGCTAAAAATACCTCCATACTTTGGTCTTGCAGATCTTGAATTCCACCTCCCTAATAAAATTGACATGCTTTTAGGAGCAAATATATTTTTTGACGTTCTTGAGAAAAACAAAATTAATTTAGGACAAAATTTACCTTTTTTGCAACAAACCAAATTCGGATATATCATTTCAGGACCTATTCCAACTCAAAGTGTATGTAATAAAAATTGTCTTCTCACAACAAACCTAGAATTCCAACAATTCCAAAACTTCATCAATTCAGAAGAAAATTACTGCGATAAAAGAGTTTTCTCAAGACAAGAAAATTAATGTGAAAATCTATTCCAAAAAACCACTTACCGTGATCAAACAACAAACCGTTTTGTAGTTCAGTTGCCATTAAAATCTAATTATACTCAGTTGGGACAATCATACCACAATGCTCTAAGGCGCTTTCAATCCCAAGAAAATAAGCATTTCAAAAAACCCGAACTTTGGTCTGAGTATGTGAAATTCATGCAAGAATACAAATCTCTGGGACATATGACAAAGGTAAATCATGACAATCCACCATCTCTTTATCCTATCTATTATTTGCCGCATCACATGATTGAAAAAATAGATAGTCTTACCACAAAGTATCGCATTGTTTTTGATGGTAGTGCAAAAACTTCATCTAATCTTTCTTTGAATCAAGTTTTGAAGGTAGGTCCGACTATCCAAAATGATCTGTTTTCAACCCTCATCAGCTTCAGGAAATATTCTGTTATACTAATTGGTGATTTAACGAAAATGTACAGGCAAATATTAATTGATACACCCCAAAGAGACTTACAAAGGATAATCTGGCGTGAAAATCCAAACCAGGAATTAGAAATATATCAACTCAATACTATTACTTATGGTACAGCTAGCGCAAGTTATCTTTCTACGCGTTGCTTAAAACAAATATCAGATGAAATTAAAACCAGTTTTCCCACTGAATCCAGCATCATTCAAAATGATATGTATGTTGACGACTTACTAACAGGCTGTGACAGTCCGGAAAATATGCTTATGATCAGAAAGAACTTGGTGCAAATTTTTAAAAATTACGGTTTTGAACTTAGAAAGTTTTCTTCAAATAGTCCTCAAGTACTTTCTGATTTAGCACAAAATCAAGAAAACTTTAAAAAATATGTCATCACTGACAATGAAAGTACAAAAACATTGGGTATTTCTTATGATGCAAATAGTGATGTTTTTGAATATAATACGAATATAATTTTGAATCAACCCTATCATGTCACAGAACGTACCATCCTTAGCACTGTCTCAAAAATATTTGACCCGTTAGGCCTTCTTGGCCCTTTAATCGTTCAAGCAAAAATAATTTTGCAAAATTTATGGAAAACCAAGCTAGACTGGGATGATCCCATTCCCACAGATCTTTTTCGACAATGGATGAATTTCTATAATGAAATATTAAAAATAAATACCCTAAAAATTCCTCGGCAAGTCACCTCACCCAACTCGAAATCTATACAAGTACACGGCTTTTCCGATGCTTCACAACAATCTTATGGGGCATGTATCTACGCTCGTTTAGAATCCAGCATTGGAATTCGTGTGAGACTTCTCTGTGCCAAATCCAAGGTAGCGCCACTTCAAACAATCACCCTGCCCAGGTTGGAATTGAATGGAGCCTTGCTTCTGGCAAGATTATTTAAAAAGATTATTTCTTCTTTACAAATGACTATCCCTGATAATGACCTATTTTACTATACTGACTCCACAATAGTTCTCTCATGGCTGTCTCGTGAACCCAATTCTTTGAAATCTTATGTATGTAATCGTATTTCTGAAATACAACAATTGACAAATACCTCAAATTGGTATCATATTTCATCAGAAATTAACCCTGCTGATATAATATCACGCGGAATCAATCCAGTAAATTTTGAGAAATCTCAGCTATGGTGGCACGGACCCAGTTTTCTATACGACAATCCTGAAAATTGGCCAAATGGTACTCACATCTCCAATTTTGCCAAAACTTACTCTGAACTACCTGAAACGAACACAAAATATGTTAATTTGCTAACCACTCATTTTCCAAAATCATTTTTACACATATTTGAACTATTTTCTTCATTTCAAAAATTACTGAACATTATGGCTTTTTGTTTAAGATATCCCAAGAATTTGAAAAACAAAATATCAAATTTACCAATAATAACAGGACCTCTTACTGTTGATGAAAGAAGAAATAGTACTAAGTATTTAGTGAGATTGGTGCAAGGGCAATGTTTTTCGAAGGAAATTCGAATTCTTACGAGTAACAAAGGGTTAGAAAATTCAAACAAGTTAATATCTTTATGTCCTTTTTTAGATTCAGAAAATATTTTAAGAGTAGGGGGAAGATTGAACAATTCAGCCCTCGAATATAACCATAAACATCCGATACTGTTACCGAGTCGACATCCTTTCACAACTTTAATTATTGAAGACATACATATAATGAACCTACACCCCGGAATTCAAGCTACTCTTTCATTTTTAAGAGAAAATTATTGGCCAATTCATGGTAAGCAAACTGTAAGGCGCGTTTTACATAAATGCATAAGATGTTTCAGAGTCTCTCCAAAAATTATCAAACCTTTAATGGGAGCTCTGCCATCTGTACGTGTTTCTCAATCCAGACCCTTTAGTCAAGTTGGCGTGGACTATGCAGGTCCTTTCCAAATGAAAGATGGAAAATACCGAAATCGCAATAGTTATTTACCTAACAAATGCGGAAAGTGATACTTTACCGCACGCAACGGCAGTTGACCGAACGACGCGAAGCGGAGTTCGGTCAAGCCGTTAAGGGCGGTAAAGGCACTTTCCGCATGTGTTAGGTACAAAATTTTACCTATGAGCATATACATCTCCAAAAAAAGGCATTGATAAAATTAATTAATGAATCAGATTTATTAATGAAATTAGATAAGGTTTAGAAATGATCAAAAATCCATTTTCTGAAAAAGAGAGGATTTTTGATTATAAATATCAAATCTACTTTACCGCACACTATGCGGTAAAGTGCACTTTACCGCACACTTTGTATTCTACTTTACCGCATACTATGCTGTAAAGTTAACTTTACCGCACACTATGCGGTAAAGTGCACTTTACCGCATGGTGTGCGGTAAAGTGATACTTTCCATTTGCAAATACGTGCGGTAAAGTGCACTTTACCGCACGCTCGTAGGTAAAATAATTAAATCTTACGTTTGCATTTTTGTGTGCATGTCAACTAAAGCTTGTCACATTGAATTGGTCAGCGAATTATCCTCTAACTATTTCCTGTCAGCTCTGGAGCGTTTTGTATCCAAGCGCGGACTTTGCAACGACATCTTTTCCGATAACGGCACCACTTTTATAGGTGCGAATAATGAACTCTGCAGGATTTCAGATTTTTTAAAAAATCAAAAAGTCATAAATTTTTTAACTTAATTAATTATATTCAGTGGCATTTTATACCTGCTCGGTCTCCCCATTTTGGTGGGCTTTGGGAGGCAGCAGTCAATTCCCTTAAGCATCATTTGAAAAGAATCATAGGTCCAATACCTTTAACTTATAAAGAATTTATCACTGTGCTTACAAAGGTGGAGGCTATTTTAAACTCCCGTCCCATCATTCCCCTTTCCGAGGATCCATCTGACCTTGAAGCATTAAGTCCTGGACATTTCTTGATCGGCCAGCCCCTAAACGCATTGCCTCAAGAAAATTAAACTGATCCCAAAATTGGTTTCCTCAAGCGATACCAACATTTTCAAAAGTTAACTCAAGATTTATGGAACCGCTGGAGAATTGAATACCTGCATAACTTACAGCAACGTACGAAATGGCGTAGTAACGAATCCAATCCGCATAAGCTAATAGGATCGTTATAGTCCGGGGGCCGAGGACCTTTTTTCCAAATGATTAATATCAAGCTAGTTTTTTCAATGCAGCTTCATTTCACCGAGACGCCCAACTTTTTTCTCTTCGAAAATTGCGAAAACAGGTAGCTAACATACTGCGCAGGTGTAAAACATGTCGATTTGGTGACTATAAAAATTTAATTAATAACAGTTAGTTTTTCAGCTAAATGTTGAGATAATTTTATGAATAATTTGAAACAAGATTTGTCCGACAAAATAAAGGGTTTGGTCTACGATATCCCCCCCTCAAATATGTAGCAATTACGTTGCATAAAAAATGATTAATAACAAGTTGATTTTTTCAATGTAGGTTGGTAAATATTATTACAATTAAATGGTCAAACTGTCCTACAAATAAACAGGTAGCTATTTTCAGTCCTACACTCAAAAGTTGTCGATTTCACGATTTAACTTTTTTCATTAATAACCGGCTAAATCTTCGTGAGTATCTTCATTTTGATAAGACGCCCAAATTTTCTGTTGCGAAAATTCCAAAAACAGGTAGCTAACAGAGTGCGAAGGTGGAAAACATGTCTATTTGGTGATCATACAAATGTAAATAATAACAGTTAATTTTGTAGCTGAATGTTGAGATAGTTTCATAAATAATATGAAACAACATTTGTCCGACAAAATAAATGGTTTGATCTAGGCTAGTCTCCCTTCTCAAACATGTAGCAGATACGGTATATAAAAAATGATTTATAACCAGTTGATTTTTTTAATGTAGCTTAGTAAATATTACTACAATTAAATGGTTATACTGTCCTACAAATAAAGAGGTACATTTCTCCAGTCCTACACTCAAAAGTTGTCGACTTCACGGTAATACTTTATTCATCAATCACCGGCTAAATCTTCTCGAGCATCTTCGTATTGATAATACGCCTAACTTTCCTATTGCGAAAAGTTACAAAAGTAGTAGCTACTAGAGTGAGCATTAGTGAGCACATGTAAAATACCTTGATTAGATGATTATGCAAATGTAATTATTGACAGTTAACAGTTAATTTTTCAGGTGAATAATGAGATAATTTTATAAATAATTCGAAATTCGATTTGAGCCACAAAATAAATGGTTTGGTCTGCAGTGTCCCCTTTCTCAAAAATGTAGCAATTACTGGCTCATAAAAAACGATTTATAAGCAGTTGATTTTTTTACTGTAGTTTGATTAATATAACTACAATTACACAGAAGTAAGATTTCTCAGCCCTACATTCGAGAATTTCATTAGCATTATGCATATTATACGTAAATATGTACAGGGCTTTCATTTCAAAACTTGCCACTCACGTTATCTGCGTAAAGAGACAGATTCCTAGAAATCGCCGAAACACGTCAACAAATTTATTGAGGGGATACCACGATTCTTGGGTACCTACGTTAATTTGTTGACGTGTTCCGGCGATTTCCAGAAATCTGTCTCTTTAGACAGATAACGTGGGTGGCAAATTTCGAAATGAAAGCCCCTGTATGTATACATGTACGTATACAGATGCGTGTATAACAGTATATGTGTTATGTGTATGTACACATACCTACATTTATGTCGATGGTTTCCATTCGCATCGACGCGCATGCTCGTAAATAACACAGTATCGTAGTATAGGGTGATTCAAAAAGCGCGCCAGATTTGAATTGCTCGAAAAAGAGTTTTGGCATGCCATCAAAGTAGAGGGGGCCATGCCCTTTGTCATTTTCCATACCCAGATGGAGAAGGTTTGATCCAACCGGTTCATCTTAATTCGAAAGATATTTTAAAAAAATAGAGCTCCTTTTTTAATGTATTGAATCTTGCGCGCTTTTTTGCTGTATATAGGGTGAATACAGGGTGTTTTCTAAGTTAGAGTTTTTATTTTTAAATAACGTGGAACTTAAAAAAATACAGGAGTTTTCCAAATAATATTTTCTCGACAGCTCAAAAATAAAAGAGATAGGTATATTCATATCAAATAATATCAAAAATCGAATATTTTAATAATTATATTTTTCAAAATACAAAAGGTAAAATTCTTGAATTTAATCTTTTTTTCCAGTCTCTTTACGCAGATAACGTGGGTGGTAAGTTTTGAAATGAAAGCCCTGTACATATTTACGTATAATATGCATAAGGCTATTTTCGAAATTCTCGAATGTAGGGCTGAGAAATCTTACCTCTTTAGGACAATGTGACCATTCAATTGTAGTTATATTTACCAAACTACAGTAAAATCAACTGGTTATAAATCGTTTTTTATGAGCCAGTAATTGCTACATTTTCGAGAAAGGGGACACTGCAGACCAAACCATTTATTTTGTGGCTCAAATCGAATTTCGAATTATTTATAAAATTATCTCATTATTCACCTGAAAAATTAACTGTTAACTGTCAATAATTACATTTGCATAATCATCTAATCAAGGTATTTTACATGTGCTCACTCTAGTAGCTACTACTTTTGCAACTTTTCGCAATAGAAAAGTTAGGCGTATTATCAATACGAAGATGCTCGAGAAGATTAAGCCGGTGTCCGGTGATTGATGAGTAAAGTATTATCGTGAAGTCGACAACTTTTGAGTGTAGGACTGGAGAAATGTACCTCTATATTTGTAGGACAGTGTAACCATTTAATTGTAGTAATATTTACTAAGCTACATTAAAAAAATCAACTGGTTATAAATCATTTTTTATGTACCGTATCTGCTACATGTTTGAGAAGGGAGACTAGCCTAGATCAAACCATTTATTTTGTCGGACAACTGTTGTTTCATATTATTTATGAAACTATCTCAACATTCAGCTACAAAATTAACTGTTATTATTTACATTTTCATGATCACCAAATAGACATGTTTTCCACCTGCGCACTCTGTTAGCTACCTGTTTTTGGAATTTTCGCAACAGAAAATTTGGGCGTCTTATCAAAATGAAGATACTCACGAAGATTTAGCCGGTTATTAATGAAAAAAGTTAAATCGTGAAATCTACAACTTTTGAGTGTAGGACTGAAAATAGCTACCTGTTTATTTGTAGGACAGTGTGACCATTTAATTGTAATAATATTTACCAACCTACATTGAAAAAATCAACTTGTTATTAATCATTTTTTATGCAACGTAATTGCTACATGTTTGAGGGGGGGGGACATCGTAGACCAAACCCTTTATTTTGTCGGACAAATGTTGTTTCAAATTATTCATAAAATTATCTCAACATTTAGCTGAAAAACTAACTGTTATTAATTAAATTTTCATAGTCACCAAATCGACATGTTTTACAGCTGCGCAGTATGTTAGCTACCTGTTTTCGCAATTTTCGAAGAGAAAAAAGTTGGGCGTCTCGGTGAAATGAAGCTGCATTGAAAAAACTAGCTTGTTATTAATGATTTGGAAAAAAGGTCCTCGGCCCCCGGACTATTAGTGATATTTGTTGAAGAAAACATACCACCATTACAATGGCCATTGGCTCGAATTACAGATGTCCATCCTGGTAAAGACAGCATAGTGCGTGTGATAAGTGTCAAAACCAAAAGTGGCAGTGTCTTGAAAAGGGCTCTAACAAAAGTTTGTTTATTGCCTATAGATTCTTCTCAAGAAGGATAAATAAAGTCCTTTGTTATTTTCATATTCCATGAAATTAACTTTGGGTTTCTGATGTGACTTTCCAATATTTTTGAATTTGTATATTTTGTTCAATTGAATTTTGCTTTGTATAGTTTTTCATCCATCATTTGCATTTAAAAAAAAAATGTTATTAGTTTTAATTGCTTATAAGTTTATCTGCCTTTCAGAAAAACTTCATAAGCTACTAATAATTATTAGTTGTATGTATTGTACTGAAATTACAGCAAATTTGTAAACTAGTTTAAGGCTGCTCTGTTGCTAAAATTTTGTCTTAGGTCAGTTTTATGTAGGAATTTCTTTTCTTTGTTGAAAGAGACTTCGTCTTTTCAAGGGCGGCGATATGTTCCGTATTGCCCAAATATTTAATATTTGAATTTAAATTTTCGCTCCCGTGTTACTTTTGAAAAGGCTATATTGATGGGAGAGAGGTGAAGGCTGTCAAATGTAATTTTTTTTTTTTAATGATCAAGAAGTCTGGCAAGTTTTGAAGTGTGTCTCTATGGTATTGTAAAACAATTATTAATTAACAACTATTGTAAAAAAAAGAGAAGTCAGAAAAGCAAGGGGCAGCAACAAGCAAGAAAAAATAATTAGTCCCAGAGACGGCTGCAGAGAAATTGTCGTCATAAGGTGGACGAACGAAAATAATATGAATATTAGTTGAGGCACTAATTAAGAGAATACGCGAAGGTTGCCTGCGAAAATCCTGCCGAAACAGTGTTTTTCAATTTTTTTTATTAGATAAATAAATACAGTAACTATCTTTTAGAGGTGGACATGAAATGAAATCACTATGTTGTAGGAGAGCGTGAGGCGAATTCAACCATATAAGGCTGCCTGCCCCCACCCTGCCGCAACACCCTTGCAGCCTGGCTAAAAAGGTCGGTTTTTTATCAATAACTATCGTCATCAGGTGGACGCATAAATTAGGTCTCAAATTAAAGGTCTCAATCTCCTCTTTCCATCAAACTAAGGCTGCCTGCTCAAATCCTGCCGAAAGATGTGGTTGCCTCGTTTTTAAAGTTTCCGGTACGTGCGCCGCGTGCTAGGTATTTGCGGAGCGCGAGGTGTTTAGTGGCGAAAAAGTCGTATACAAAACACCGAAACGAGTTTTTATTTTTGCTCCTTGTCACTTTGTGTTACTTCTCATATTTAAATTATTGATAAGGATCTATAAAACAATACGTCAGGATCTAACACATGCGCCGCGCGCGTGCTTTTTGCGAAGCCAGGCCTAGGAATTCCACCCTCTGGCCGCTACGGCTACCACCGCAAGTGCAGTATCTAGACGTAGAAGTCGTCGAGCTTTCATTTCCGATTATTTTTTTTTTAAATAAACGTGAAATTCGTGCTTGTTTTAAGATATAGATGATAGATAAGATGATAGAGAAATTGAATCAAGAGATAAAACAACTGAAAGAAGAACAGAACGTGAAGCAAACAGAAATCAGTGACACAGAAGTTAAATACGAAATACAAAGACAAAATTTAGAAGAACTGAAAAGCAAAAACCACAAAATGGCTACGAGTATAACGAATCTGCAATCTGAAATAGCAAAACTTGTTTCTGAATCAAGAAGTGGCAAAATGGAAATCGCTGAATTGAATGAAGCACTACAAAGCTATAAAAATGAGCATAAAGCTATAAAAGAAGAAAACCTCTTGCTATTAGAAAAGATGAAAGCACAGAGTACGACCTGTAACCTTCTAGAAGATATGATGGATAGCGCAGATCAAACTGAAAAAGATCGAACTATAAATAATAAAGAAGAAATCATAGCTAAAATGAAAGAGGAGGTAAAAGAACTCAAAGAAATTAATAAAAGTATGACAGTTTCCATAAGTGTGTTGGAAGAGGAGAACAAAAGGCTAGAGAAAGAGTTGAAGGAATTACAAATGGAGTTTGACCGGATTTTAGCAGAACATATTTCATCAGAAAAATCACTGGTTGTAAATGATACAGAATCGAAAACTAAAAAAACTACAAAAGTAATCACTAAAAATACGCACAACAAACTAAATGTTAACTCTACCAAAAAACAAGCAAACATCACCAATATTCATGACGCAAACATCATTACTAATATGAATGATGCTTATCCCAGTGATTCTATCGAAGTTGGGTCAACTATAAACTGTAACTTAATCACTAGTTCTCAAAAAAAACATAAGATATTGTTTTTAACAGACCAGTATGGAAAATATTTGTTACCCTATCTTGAAAGACACCTTTCTGATAAATTTGACGTACAGATTGTGACCAAACCTAATGCTTTATTCATTGATGTGATAGGGGGGCATGAAGAATCAATTTCCAAAATGTCGAGCTCGGACTATGTTATAGTAATGGCGGGGCTAAATAACAATAACGTGAAACTGAGTGATATCACCCTAATTGCCAATACTTGCTTCTACACCAACCTAATTTTTTGTACCATACCTGCAAAATGTACTGATGGTTTGCCATATTGTCATGTCGACTATGTAAATGGTAAGATAGTAAATGCCGTTTCAAACCTAAGAAAATTTGTTAGCAATATCAATTGTCTTGACCTATCCAACAGATTTCGATACTCTGACTACTCAAAGAATGGCATTTATCTCAATAATAAAGGTCTTACTAAATTGGCGTCGCTCGTGAAAAGTATAATCTGTGCCTTTGGTATGTTACCTTCGCAATCCTTCTTAAAGCCAATCAGTTTGGGCAATTATGATAACTATTCTAATTATGATAACTATTCTAAAGATAACACCAGTCAGGTTGATGTCGGGTGCACAAATAAACTAATCCAACAAAATTTTTCCCAAGTTCTGGGACCTGCAAACCATCCGTAGTTAATGACAGTACTGATGCAGTTTCACTATTTTATCAAAACTGTCGTGGAGTGAAAACCAAACTTGATATCTTAAGGACTAATCTTTTGGATAGCTGTTATGACGTAGTTGCATTGACGGAAACTTGGCTAAACGATAAAATATTTACATCAGAATTTTGTCCAAAAAACTTGATATCATTTAGAAAAGACAGAAATAGTGTGATAACTTTGAAAAAACAGGGTGGAGGTGTATTTTTGGCTGTAAAAGATAGGTTTAAGTTAGCAGAATTTAATATTTTTGATGAAGAGCAAGAGGCGATTTGTATACAACTTAGTTTAGCCAATAATAGGTATTTATATTTAGTTTTAGTTTATATCGTACCTGACAGTCCACTAGACGTGTATGAATTTTTTTTTGAAAGATTGGAATTGGGTTTATTGGGCAGGGCAGATACGGATTTTATTATACTGGGTGATTTCAACGTACCAGGGTTTAACAATGACACCTCGACCAACAATATTGTAAATAATCTAAAGGCATTTCAAGCTTTCAACAATCTTTCTCAATTCAACAGCATACAAAACAACAATGGTGTACTACTGGATCTCGTTTTTGGATCATTTGATTGCTTGGTGGTAGAACAGGCTGAAGAACCGCTGGTAGCAATTGATAGTCACCATCCGTGTTTGGATATTAGACTGTCAATTAAGACTTCTCAAAGCTGTAGACTGGTCCCTACTGCCAAATTCAATTTCAGGAAAGCCAATTATCTTCTTATGTATGAGCTGTTTCAGGAACAAGACTGGGATGATTTATGCGATTTCACAAATGCTAATCTGGCAATTGATGCTTTTTATAAAATAATACACAACATATTTGAGAAATGCGTACCAAAGTCTACACAAAAAAGTAAGAAGTATCCAACTTGGTTCAACAATGAAATAATAAAACTTTTAAAGCAAAAACACACATGCTTTTTGAAATCTCGTAAATACAAGTCTCAGTTTTGGAAAACCAGATATAACGGTTTGAGAACCTTAATCAGGAATAAAATCAAAACAGCCCATGCTGAATACTTGGTGGATGTTGAATCAAGCTTGAAATCTAACCCAAAACTTTTCTGGTCATATCTTCAAAGCTTTAAGGAAAGTCCAGAGATTTTGGATGAAATGGCGTTTGAGAATGAAATATTCTCGGGAACATTCAACATTGTTAACGGCTTTGCAAAATATTTCAAATCTGTGTTTATCAGTAATGATAATATTGCCGATCACACCAATGCAAATAATGCTAAAACATACTTTTGTGATGCAGAAATATCTGTTATGGACATAAAAAAGGCTTTCAAAAAACTTAAACCAAACAAGTCTATTGGCCATGATGGTATTCCTGCATTTATACTGAAAGGGTGCAGTGAATTTTTACTTGTTCCTTTAAAAATCTTGTTTAATCTTATGCTTAAAACCGCCACATTCCCAGAAAAATGGAAACTTAGTAAAGTGATACCTATACACAAAAGTGGTCCTAAACAAGATATTAAAAACTATAGACCCATAACAATAGTGTGTGCAATCTCAAAAATATTTGAAATTGTTATATTTGAATTGCTTTTCAATGAAGTATCACTTAAAATATCTCCCAATCAACATGGTTTCCTACCAAAAAGGTCCACATTTACAAATCTAACAATCTTTACGCAATATATACATGAAGCATTGAATAGGAAAACACAGGTAGATGTTATCTACACTGACTTAGAAAAAGCATTTGATAAAGTAAGTCACAATACTATTTTGGATGGTCTGGAGGCAATGGATGTTCCTCCATACCTGAATAATTTAATTCAATCTTACTTAGGAACAGACTTATTGAAATCACCTCGATTGAAGATTGCGAAATTCTTACAAGATTTAGCGAGTTATTGTCAGAAAAATAGCTTTAACTTAAATTTGAACAAATGCTCATGTCTCAGTTTCAGTCGTAATAAAAACCCAATTGAATTTGACTATACAATAAATAATGAAAAACTAAAACGTGTTTTCTGAACAAAAGGATTTGGGTGTAATTTTTGAAGATAATCTTTCATTTTCTTCTCATATTGTTTCGAAGATTGAGAGTGCCCAGAGAGTTGCCGGGTTTATCTGTAGAAATACTAAACAGTTCAATATTGATGTCAGCATCCACCTATTTGATAGTCTGGTATTACCGATACTGGAGTATGGTAGTATAATTTGGTCCCCTCAGTATCACATTTGGATAAGTATTATCCAGGGAGTTCAAAGAAAATTTTTGAAGAATTTCAAATACAAATATTGTGAAGGACTGCTTTTGTAATTTTTTTTTTACTTGCAAGTTTCCTATTGACAGGTTTGTTTACAGAATCGTGACGTCAAAAAAGGTAGCCATCATGGAAGTATTGTTTTGGCGGGAATTTTTTTATTTCAAATTTAGTATTATTTTTTGTGTAACAAGAGCGGTATCAGTTAAATAAAAACTGGTCATATAAATATTGTGCAGTATAGGTACACTATCGATTTAAAACAAATTTGGAAAATTTTAGTTCACTTGCAAGTTCCCTATTTTCAGTGGTTAAATTCCCAGAGAAGAGAAAACCGGTCAGCAAAAATCTCTCATTAGCTGACCGTCTATTATTCATCGATAGACTATCAAAATTTATATTTTGAAATTTAGTTAGGAAATGTCATCTTTTTGACATTGACTTTAGTTGTCAAAAGTTGTTCATTTTAACACACACGCCAAAATAAGCAGGTGTTCTAATACAGTGTTAAAATGAGATCTCATTTCATCCCTGAGTGTTGGAATAGGATTTAGAGTGCGTTCCGCGTGAGTGTTAAGATGAGTTTATAAGGGCCGTTTCCACCAACTATTTTAGGGGAGCCCTAACGATAATAATTATTCCCTAAACAGACATTTTTCTATATAAAAATGAAATGTCATTTTAGGGAATACTTATCGTTAAGGCTCCCCTAAAATAGTTGGTGGAAACGGCTATAAGTATTTTGAATTTTAAATATTTTGAATGAATCACAAAAAATACTGTATGAAACACGTCGCAAGGCTGGTTTTTTGCACGTAATGTGTTGGACCAATCGTCACATGAAGCTTTTAGCAGTTGTGAAAATTATGGCTTTTTAAAAATTAGGTTTAACTATTTTTAAATTTTGAAATGTAGGAATATATGCAACTTGAACGTACTTTAATAAACGTTTCTTGTCAAAAAAGTTCATGCTTTTTTTTTAAGCAACCAATCAACATCTACCCCTCAACCCCCCCCCCCCCCCCCCCCCCCACCCCATAATGGACCTGAATTCCTCTTGATATCAAACTATGGTTTTCATGACGTTTTGTTTTATAGATCCTTATCGATAATTTAAATATTAGAAGTAGCGCAAAGTGACAAGGAGCAAAAATAAAAACTCGTTTCGGTGTTTTGTAGACGACTTTTTCGCCACTAAACACCTCGCGCTCCGCAAATACCTAGCGCGCGGCGCACGTACCGGAAACTTTAAAAACGAGGCAACCACATCTTTCGGCAGGATTTGAGCAGGCAGCCTTAGTTTGATGGAAAGAGGAGATCGAGACCTTTAATTTGAGACCTAATTTATGCGTCCACCTGATGACGATAGTTATTAATAAAAAACCGACCTTATGAGCCAGGCTGCAAGGGTGTTGCGGCAGGGTGGGGGCAGGCAGCCTTATATGGTTGAATTCGCCTCACGCTCCCCTACAACATGGTGATTTCATTTCATGTCCACCTCTAAAAGATAGTTACTGTAATTATTCATCTAATGAAAAAATTTGAAAAACACTGTTTCGGCAGGATTTTCGCAGGCAACCTCCGCGTATTCTCTTAATTAGTGCCTAAACTAATATTCATATTTTTTTCGCTCGTCCACCTTATGACGACAGATTCTCTGCAGCCGTCTCTCGTACTAAATAAACCAGGAAAAAAATAAGCCAGTCTCTCATTTTGTCCACCTAACAAATAAGTGGAGGAAACAAATAGAACCACAACATTTACACAGACCAGGATCCTTATAGAGGCTGAAACTGTTAAACTCTGAATAGAAAATAGAAAAAAATATTGAGTAGGTATTTAAAGGCATTCAAGTTATTTAACCGTATTAATTATTGAAGATAATCACGCAAACGACGAAAATTGCTGCTGTTCTGCTAGCTTCAAATAGAATCTTTTTTAAATTAATTACATTATAACTTCTTGAAATTTAAAACCGAAACGAGTTAAAACTTAGGTACTTCTAAATTAGTTCAAGCTCAAAATCCATTAGAGCTACTTAATTAACCATTTGTCAGGTGAAGTTTACTGCTCAGTTACCATAAATTGTAACTGAAAATAACATTTTCAGCTTAGGGGGCTTTTAAAATCGCATTTTACCTATCATTAGATTTGTTTGCCAATTTTCACCATTATGAACAAAAATTTCAGCTTTTATGATATTTGCTTTTCTATTTTAACTATTTGTGATTTAAGTTAATTTCAAAATTCAATTCTGCTTGAAAATTAATTTTTCCACCCTTCAAATGGATCGTAATTTTCCATTTTTCGGAAAGGAAAAACCTTTTCCATTTAACATCATGTTTTTTGAAGTTGACGGATAAATATATTGCTTTTTAATATCGTTTAAAATTCATTTCCTGCATAGAATAAGGCTCAATTTGAAGCTCTGGAACAGCCGTTTGAAAGAGTTTAATAAATTACATCAGAGGCTTTTAGGTAATCTAAAATTTACTATTATATAAGTGTCATGTGTGTTTGGTCCAAAAATGCATTTATTTTTATTTGAAAAAAAAAAAAAAAAAATTGGGACATATATTTGAGTGAAAAGCCAACTCACATCCACTTTAATCCGTATAAAGTATATAAAAGTTAACTCTCAACAGTCTCGTTTATCCCATGTTTACAACATCAACGCTTAATGTAGATTCCATGTACGATCGATAACCCTAGAGACACACTCTTTTTTTTAGAGGGGTTAGAGAGAAACAAGCAAAGAAGAAAGAACCCTCAAATGGATAGAATAAATATATTGGTGTGGAGAGAAACTCTCAGGAACTGTTTGAAAATAACCGAAAAAAAAAATAAGATTTTTTTGAAGATGTTTCGATTTTGCTACGTCCAACCCTCTTGATGCCTTTTCATGTAATAAAAATAACCCAACCTTCAAGCAAAATTGTTTTCGACATTGAAACTTATTTTGTTACTATTTTCCGTTATTATGTTTCTCCTAAATTTCGTTTATCTTGGAAAATTACAACTTATCGGAAAAGTTTTTGCTCAAAGGAATTGCTGTGGCTAGATTTATTTATTATTGATATGTTCGGTTCATTTTTCAATTTCAGATTGAATTATATGCCTTCAATATGTTGTTGGGTCTGGAAAAATGCATTGTATCGTCTCGGTCAATCTCGGTGTATCATTCAGACAACACTGATTAAAATCGTATCAAATTTTGTCTTTTTATGAGTTAAACCATCTACATTTCTTCAGCTTTCCTTTTGCCAGAACTGAATTTTCGTTGGTAATATAAACAAATAAATTTTTCAAAATTGAATGACTTTTAACTATAATATTTATGCTACTGGTACATAGATAAAATGTATCGTTTTTATCCTTGTTTTTCTTGTTTCTCCTGGTCGTGTTTCGCTGCCATACAGTTAGCACTTTTGAAAAGCTCGCTTTTCTTATAACATATATGGTACATTCTGAAAAGTTGAAAGAGGACACAGCATATGGTAAATGAATGTGACAATAAATTGTTTCTTCTACAAATTATTGTACGATGTAAATGAACGTAATGAATTTAAATAAGTGAAGCTGGTCCGTTAGAATGGTAATGATAATGAAATTGAATTGATGGAAAATAGGTCAATTGTCAAACAAATAGTAGTTATTGATGAAATTATTGCCTATTCATTCGAAAATCGCGGTTTGAGTCTTTATTTATAAAGCATCGCAATGACGATTCATTGCACGCATTTGCACAATTCGGTGATTTTACTAAAATTTTACCCAACAAATCATTTAGTCGTCTCATAAGTTTGAAACAGTTTTCATCGCTGCAAACAAAGTTAGGAAAGAATGTCCAATGTGTCGACTCAACACGCGTCTTGGTCAAAAAACTCATTTCTACACCACCATGAGGTAGAGTAAGTGGCGCGGTTTTTTTATCGTGGTATCCCCAGTGGGCCTAATCTATATGCAATTGATTATTACAATATTTACCGCATTCTCCATCGCTTCGCTATTCTTGATGGATAGGTGTTGCGGGTTTATCGATATTGTCTTTAGAACTGATCGAATCGTTACAGATAGTTTCTTCCACATCATCATCTATCGAGTTCAGCAGTGAGATATCAGCAGTTACTGCCGGAAGCCTAGTACTACCACAACAAATCGACAAAGAAGCTGTTAATTCCATCGATGATAATGTGGAAGAAACTATCTATAACGGTTCGATCAGCTCTAAAGACAATATCGATAAACTTGCAACACCTAGTCCATCCAGAATAGCGAAGCGATGGAGAATGCGCTAAATATTGTAATAATCCATTGTATGTGGATTAGGCCCACTGGGGATACCATGATAAAAAAAACCGCGCCACTTACTTTACCTCATGGTGGCGTGAAAATGAGTTTTCCTACGAGCGTGCAGAGAAGTTACTTTTTTACACGATTTTTCGTTTTGAAAGTTGTACTTTTCCGCACGATTTTACTTTTCCGCACGATTTTTTTTACTTTTCCGTACGATTTTTACTTTTCCGCCCGATTTTACTTATATACACGATTTATATATACTTTAATGCAAAATATTTTAATCTAAGATATAGGTACTATTTTTTACTTCAAATAAAACTAATATCTGTAGGTATTATTTGAAGTTGTACTTTTGCGCACCATTTTACTGTTTTGTACGATTTTACTTTTCCGCACGATTTTACTTTTCCGCACGATTTTTTTACTTTTCCGCACGATTTTTACTTTTCCGCACGATTTTTACTTTTACGCTTGATTCAAGATGTAGGTACTATTTTTCACTTCAAAACAAATCAATATCTTTAGGCCTTATTTTTCATTCAGAAAACCTGAAGTTGTACTTTTCCGCACGATTTTACTTTTCCGCACGATTTTATTGTTTTGTACGATTTTACTTTTCCGCAAGATTTTACTTTTCCGCACGATTTTACTTTTCCGCATGATTGTTTTTACTTTTCCGCACGATTTTCACTTTTCCACACGATTTTTACTTTAACGCACAAAATTTAAATTCAAGATATAGGTACATTTTTTTACTTGAAATCAAATCAATTTCTATTATAGGTCTTATTTTTCATTCACGATTTTATTGTTTTGTACGATTTTACTTTTCCGCACGATTTTACTTTTCCGCACGATTTTTTTACTTTTCCGCACGATTTTTTTACTTTTCCGCACGATTTTACTTTTCCGCACGATTTTTTTACTTTTCCGCACGATTTCTACTTTTCCGCACGATTTTTACTTATACGCTTAATTCAAGATATAGGGTACTATTTTTTACTTCGAATCAAATTAATATCAATAGGTATAATTATTTTTCATTCAAAAAACCCAGATCTTACACAGTTCTTTTGATCAATTTTTGATTAATAATATGGACAAAAACACTCGTAGGAAAAACATTGTACCTAACTCTTGCGGAAAATGTCTTTTCCACCCTCGACGGCTTGCCCGAACTCCGCTCCGTGTCGTTCGTGCAACTGCCGTCTCGTGCGGAAAAGTACCTCTTTCCGCACTAGTTAGGTAAATAAATATTTTTGACCAAAACACGTGTTGAGTCGACTTTGCAGCACGCGTACGCTAAAACTAGATATTTATTTTTACTTTTACTAAAATCGACTTCGAGATTTTCTCACATTTATACGTTTTTCTCAATTTCTCAATTCTTCGGTCAGTCGTCGCTCTACAGACCGACAGACAGACATGTCGGTCTGTTGGCGCTCCAGCTCAATAACGGCTCGACCTAGAACAACGATTTTTGGTATAGACTTTGAACCCTTACCGGCGGCGCTAATGTAAGGGTTTCTGTTCGCAAATATACAGGGTATTCCAAAAACCATGCGACACTAATAAGAACCATTAATAATACGAAGTTGGTTACATCCAGGGCCGGCCCTACCATAAGGCGAATGGAGCGAGCGCTCCAGGCGCCAGACCTCGAGGGGCGCCTCCGACTTGTTCCTTGGTGAAAAAAAAAAAGAGAAAAATATGTTTCTGAAATCTATTTAATCCGAAAGCCCCATTGAACGATATTTTTGCATACAGCCTATGGCCTAATTTTTAATTTTTTCCCTGGAAATCTGGGATACTTTGAGAAATGTAGAATTTTTTCTTATATCCAGGAGTCTTTTAGCTTAAACATACCAAAATTTGAGTCGAAAAAAACCAAAGATGGCTGAGTTGCGATTTTTTTAATTCAGAAGCCCCACTGAGTGATATTTTTGCATTACAGCCTATGGCCTGATTTCTGACTTTTTTTCTGGAAATCTGGGAAACTTTGAGAAATGTAGAATTTTTTTATATATCCAAGAGCCTTTTAGCTTTAACATACCAAAATTTGATTGGATAAAAACCAAAGATAGTTGAGTTAGAATTTTTTTTAATCCAAAAGCCCCATTGAGTGATATTTTTGCATTACAGCCTATGGCCTGATTTTTAATTTTTTTCCTGGAAATCTGAGAAACCTGGAGGAGCCAAATATTTTTTAACATATTGAGGAAGCTTTTAGTTTCAACATATTGAAATTTGATTGAAAAATAGTCCAGGATAACGGAACTACGATTTTTACAATTAAATAGACACACTTATCTTTGTCATGGCCTGATGGCCTCATTCCTGATTTTTTTTCTAAAAATTCTGGAAACTTCGATTAACCAAATATTTTTTTATTTATTAAGGAAGCTTTTAGCTTTAACATACTAAAATTTTATAGAGAAATAGCCCAGAATAACGGAGCTATGATTTTTACAATCTGACAGACACACTTAGTGATGTCTTTGCCATAGCCTGATAGCCTCATTCCTGATTTTTATTTTCTAAAAAATCTGGAAACCTAGATTAACCAATTTTTTTTTATTTATTAAGGAAGCTTTTAGCTTCAACAAATTGAAATTTTATGGAGAAATAGTCCAGGATAACGGAGCTATGATTTTTACAATCAGATAGACACACTGCTCTGAATCCTATCTTTGTTTTTCGATATTCTGCTATTCTGCTTGCGAGCAAAAGGGTGGTAAGTCTGTGATAAGACAGCAGCCGAAACCCAGCTAGTAGGTAGGAAGAGCCCAGCTGGCGTCTCTCAATACTAATTTCTGTGCCTGTGGTGCCTATACTGAATATCTCCTATTAACACATTGAGTGCCACGGCCATTTTGGGTATGTTGTATATTTTTTTGAGATTTTTTGAGTTTGACAAAATACGTTAGCTTTAGACGTTTTTTGATATCTTTTGTGTGATTCAACTGTCAAAAGAGGTTTTTGACGTGTCACCCTTATATGGGTGACGTGGCCTGCCAGTTTGTAAGTCGTTCATTTTTTCAGATTATAAGCACAAAATGTGGATTTTTTTTTTTTCACTTTCAATTATTATTATTTATTTGGTCTCCCATGTTTCAATGCAATTCATTCGTAAACATTTTGATTTGCCTTAGTTTGTGAGTCGTTTTTTTTTTTTTTAATTATAAGTAGAAAATGTAGAGTTTTTTTTTTCACTTGCAATTATTATTTTTTTTGATGATGTTCATGAAAGAGCTTCAAGTTTTGCTATTAGAATTATGGTATTTGGCAGTTTTTGAATATAAATGTATTTTTTTCCCACTTTTTCCTTTAATTTTTATTCAATGCCCGTAGAATATGTAAATTTAAAGATTTCCTAAAACTAAGTATACCACAATGTTTCTCAGGTGGCCACCTTTCAGAATCCCTATTGAAAATACACTGGTCGTCGCCTATATTTGTACGACGCGGCCTGGCGCGGAGTCATGCTTGCAGGCCATGTCACCCATATATGTATGACGCGGCTCACCGGCAAACATCACTGTCACCCATATATGTATGACGTGGCAACTAATGTGTTTTAAAGGGCGTGTAACCTTAAAATACAACTTGTATTCAGAAAATAAAGAAGAAAATTCTAAGAACTCTTGTGAAAATCTCGCATCGCTACTCAAAATAATAAGGTAGATACGACTAAATAAAATTTTGTCTATTCATCGCGTGACGTCATAAATACACGCAAAAATTGAAAAACCTATTTAAACTAACGCAGCAATATAGTACGGGATACTAGGCCTATTTCATCAAATCATTTTACACCGTCTTGCATTGTTATCATCAGTTAGATAACATGATGCTGAAACGCACCTGTACGGGGAAATAGATGGGAGTGGGGGATTTCGCTGAAAAAAAATTTCCAGAAAATGTCGTCATAAACAGGGAAAATATATAATTATACACCGTCTTGCATTTATTTATTGAGTTAATTTGTACACAAACAAAATTGGATCAACACATGCAAGATGTTTTCATGGAGGTTTTGGGGTTGTTATATTGGATAGAAATTGTCAATTTTTCAGAGGGGTGAAATATCATTTCACACCACTTCATTATTGATTTAGATTAAAGCTTGAATGTAGAATAGCCACTGGATACTGATGCAAGACGTCCTGTGGAGGGATAACGGACTGCAAGACGGAGGTCAATGTGTTGTCTTATGAAGGAGTGAGAAATCATTTTACACCGTCTTGCACTGATACTAATGGGAAAAACAGAACACATTGATAACATTTTAAAAAATACGACGTTCTAAATGGAAAGAAAGGACTGCAAGACGGTGATGAAGTTGACTAATTTTGACGGGGGTAAATCCATCAGGTACAAATGTGAATACTACTCCAAATTACAAATTACGCACAATAATTTTAGATATTTTTGCTTTTACCACGTAGAATAATTCTATTTTGCAAAATTCTCTTAATATGTATATTTGAATGACTCTACGGACATCAAAAAAAAAAAGGTTGAAAATTGTACTTTTTCTGACAGCTTATAATCATTTTATTTTTTTTTTGAGGTGGATATGTCATAACACCTAACGGATTGTAAGTAGGTATTAGGTAAATTTGAGAAATTTGATTTTAAAGCAGCAAAAAAATGATCTGCCTGGAATTGTAAACAGAAATTATAATTCCTGTATTCAGCAGACTCCCCTGTTGAGCTGCTATGTCAACTGTCCTTTTCCATCTGTATGATTTAGAAAAGAATGAACAGTGAACGGTTCAGTAAATAACTCAAAAGTTCAGTAAAAAAAGAAAACGGATTTATTAACTTTTTTCCCCGAAAAAACGTCTTGGACTGATGTATTACCATTTTTTAACATATATTCTTCCGGCGGACATAAGCATGAAGTAGTGTAAAATAAATTTTCACTCCCTCATGAGACAACGCATTGACATCCGTCTTGCAGCCCGTTATCCCTCCACAGGACGTCTTGTATCAGTATCCAGTAGCTATTCTACATTCAAGCTTTAATCTAAATCAACAATGGAGTGGTGTAAAATGATTTTCCACCCCTCTCACAAATTGACAATTTCCATCTTCTATTGCAACCCTAAAACCCCCATAAAAACGTCTTGCATGTGGTAATTCAATTTTGTTTGTGTACAAACTGACTCAATAAAGAAATGCAAGACGGTGTATAATTATATATTTTCCTAATTTATGACGACATTTTCTGAAACATTTTTTTCAGCGAAATCCCCCACTCCCATCTATTTCCCTGCACAAGTGCGTTTCAGTACCATTTTATCTAACTGATGATAACAATGCAAGACGGTGTAAAATGATTTGATGAAATAGGCCTCGTATCCCGTACTAATAGGTGTGAGAACGCAAAAACGATACAATAATGTCGATAATAGCTTTTTTCCAACCGTCATGAGAAACGTTCTAGAACGGTAATTTCCAGTTGATCAATTTATTTGTCAAGTAGAATAAATGTTCAACTTATTGAAAAATAGGTGGACAACTGGAAATTACTGGTTCTGGAACGGTTCTCTTGTCGGTTGGAACTGAGCTAACATATGCAGCAAGAATCAGCAAACGCGTGCCAGCGCCGGCTGTCGGACTCAGTTTGTGCATATGACGTCACAGTGTCGTGACGTTCCAGAGTAGGAATTTTATATCACAGTATCTTCGCAATGGTTGGTCGTAACCTAGTGCGGTTTGAAAATTTGTTCTTAGATTTTTTTTTTCTAAAACTTATTTTTGGGTCACACCCCGTTTAAGATTATCGATAGCAATAATTTAATTTGTTTTTAATTCGAAGAATACTTGATAGAAAAAATACTTAAATTATTTTTTAAAGTATTTCTACTAGAATGTCATTTCAAGTACGCAAGTTTAAGTGAATACTAACTTGACTCTGACGTGGAATTTGGTACTCGTACTTGAATTTGGGCAATTCAAGTCAATTTATATACTTGGCATTTTAAGTATTTCCTTTTGTACTTACTTATACTTGTACTGGTACCTAAAAAAGAAACTTGTACTTGATACTCAAGTACTTTTTCTTGGTACTTAGTTTAGAACATCTGATCGGTGGATAGAGTATACGATTCGCATTTACTTAATTAGGGGCGCCAAAATCAGAAGATATTGTAGGAGCAACTAGGCTAACGTTAGATTACATGTAAATTTTTAAGGGTAATCAATTTAAAGTGGCGGAGATATGACTATTTTAGAAAAGTATGTTTTGGTCTATTTTTTTCTTCGAAAAATCATAACTTGGCAACGCTGCATTCAACCCAAATGCCAATTTAATGTTGAATACAGAGCATATAGAGGCTTCTTTTGCCACATAAAAACATACGGTATTCCATTTTAAAAAAATATAAAATTTGTGATTACTCTTTTTTGAGACACTCTGTATACTTGAAAATAATTTTAGGTTATAGCAGAGATGAAATGCTAAAACTTTTATACAGAACATTTTTCCATAAGTTCAACGGTTAGGCTACTATTGACCGAGGCGCGCTTGTTGGACTACCCTTATAAAGTCAAAATTTGTAAGATTATGATTATTCACTTTTTGTCAATTTGCCTTTCAACAGAAATTAGTAAGTTACTTTATCACTTGTAATATATTGTGATAAGTTATTCAAGTACAAACGAGTGGATTGTTGCAGAACTTATGGGTGGACCTAGCCATCTATTCACCAATATGTTGTCCAAGTACAATACTAACCTGATTCACTGTTGAGAATTTTTCTCATTAGTTCAAAAACTACACGTTTCAGGTGAGTGTCTTATTTGAGTAGTTCAGTATGCCAGTATATTGGTGAGTAGATGGCTGCGGAACTCGCTGCGCTCGTCCCGAAGAGGTCCACCCATAAGTTCCGCAATAATCCACTTATTTGTACAGGGTGTTTTTTTTATATATTGACACCCTACCTATAGTCTTTACCTTCACAGGTAGAAGAAAGGTGTAGATACAAAAGTTGTACAGTTTTGGCTGAATTTTTAGAAACCATGGTCAGAAACAAAATTTGAATGTCAGAAATGTGAAATTTTGCATGCTTCCAGCTTTTTTCAAATGGGATGCCCTATATTTCATCCTATATTCTTGAAGAGCACAATGCCTCGATCTATATTTGATTGAGCAATCTCTCATATATTTGGCTCAAAAAATTGTAAAAATACTATCCTACCACTGATTTTGGGAACCATTCTAGTTGTACAGGTGAAAGCTGCAGGTAAAATTTGAGGTAGGTAAGGTCCATTTCACCAGGGTTCATACTTGACCTTGAAACTTGAAAAAAAAAGGTTGTAGATTAATTCATATGACACCTTCAATTTTTTTTGACAAATAAAATGAATGACTTCTGGTTTAAGAACCGACGAACGTTTTTGACGTCATTTATTTGTTTCAGTCAATTTTTATTTGTTAAACAAGGAAAGCAAATGCTGGTGGCAAGTACAAACCCTGGTGAAACAAACTTTACTTGGTTTCTCTGATAGTATTTAAAAAAATTTTAGAACCAAATATGTTGGAGACGGCTCAACCAAATATAGACAAACTATATCGTTTTGGAAGCGGGAAAGTGTGTTCTTCAAGAATATAGAACCAAATATAGCGCATCCCATTTGAAAAAAGCTGAAAGCATGCAATATTTCACATTTCTGACATCCAATTTTTGTTTTTGATCATGGATTTTAAAAATTTATCTTATTGATTTTGTATAAATATTTAAAACAATACATCAACTCAACCCCCCCCCCCCCTGCCCCCCACTGTATCCGCCACTGCGACAAACGCACTAATACTGCCTCGTTCAACTACAATCAAGCCTAACTGGCTACAAAACCAAACACCACTTAACCCATTAGGGACCACGGATACCGTATGGTATCGCAAAACAGCTGTAGCAAAATCCTCACCCTCCTGACACCATATGAATCCGATCGGCGCGTTCTCGTGGCATTTGAGTCGTCGAAGGCCCACAATCGACTTTTAGTCGCTGTTGGGGTAGTTAACGCGGTTTTTGGTATCATTGTGACCTTGGGTTTGAACTTGGATTTCGCACTTGTGTAAAAAAATGGACATTCGATGGGAGTAAGTATATTTTTGTCGTTTGGATAAAATTTAAGGGAATCTAATAGATGTTATTTTATTGTTAAAAGGTGTATTGAATAATTCTACATAATTTTGGTAAAGTTTTGTTGTCAATTGTTGATGTTATAATGACCAAAAGATCGGTGATACCATATGGTATCCGTGGTCCTTTGGGTGCATAATTATGTCGTCTCTTTATTTGATAAATATCTATCTAACTATGTTATTTTAGGCGAGGTTTTTCGCTTTCTCAAGCATTGGATATGCTTGACGACCATGAAGAAATGCAAGAACAGGTCGAGCAAATTTTTATAACACCGCCAGAAGTCAATGCTGATTCGGATGAAGATTCTGCAGATGATGATGAGGGTGGAATGGTTTACAATCTAACCGGTGACTTATATCTTGAATAACATTACCTTGATTCATGATTTATTTTTTTATCAGGACGCCAGTTACAAGCTGCTGCTGAAATACAGTTAACAAATAATGACAGAATCACTGGAGTTTCGGAAAATAGCGAGGTAAATTTTAAAACAATCCAAAGTCAGTAGGTACTGACTTTTAGAGGCAAAATTATTACTATTTTAGGAGACTCCTAGTGCAATTATAGATGCTTCACAGCAGAGAACTCTAGAGCCAATACCAGAAACCAGTTCTGTGGCACCCGAGGTGGCACCCCACAGGGACTGGATAAACAATCGACTTACAAATAAAAGCAACCCTGTCTGGATAAAAGGTGATTTAGAGCCATCGAGTCGAGTTTTTCCAGAAGCTGATTATTCGCAATACAAAGATATGTCCGCTGTTGAACTTTTTGAAATATATTTTGATGACGATATCTTCCAGCATTTAACTGACCATACACAACGATATTCCCAGTTCAAAAATCAAGTTGACCCTGGTATCACCAATTCGGAAATTCGTTGTTTTATTGCTATTCTTATTTTGAGTGGGTACAATCATTTGCCTAGCAAAAAATTGTACTGGGACATGAACCATGATGTCCATAACAATATGGTGGCAAATGCTATGAGGAGAAATAGATTTCTTCAAATTCAAAAATTTATTCATATAGTAGACAACACACAAATAAATGGAATGGACAAAGCCTGGAAGATAAGACCCCTAATGGACAAATTGAAACAAAAATTCTTGAAACACTTTCAGCCAGTCAAAAACATCATTTGATGAGTCAATGGTAAAATATTACGGGCGCCACGGATGCAAGCAGTTCATCCGGGGCAAACCCATTCGTTTTGGCTACAAAATGTGGAGCCTTAACACAAATGATGGTTATCTCGTAAATTTTGACCTATACCAGGGAAAAGATCCTCGCGGTGATGCAGACTTTGAAAAATTGTTTGGAAAATGTTCATCTCCTCTGGTGCTCATGCTCCAGGAGCTAAATAAACAAGATCTGCCATACATTATTCATATAGATAACTTGTTCACTGGTCTAAATTTGCTTTCCTATCTAAAATATCTCGGTTTTGGTGCAGTAGGTACAATTCGAGAGAATCGAATACCGAGGTCATGTCCACTAACGTGTAAAAAACAATTTCAAAAGAAACCTCGTGGGGATATCGAATATTTTCTGGAAAAGAATGATGGTATTCTACTGGTTAGGTGGATGGACAATTCAGTCGTCACAATTGCCTCTACAAATGACGGAGTTGTTCCATTATCATCTGTAAAGAGGTACAGCCAGCAAGAAAAAAAACATGTACTAATTTCTCGACCAAATTGTATTGCATCTTACAACATCAACATGGGAGGGACCGACCTTATGGACCAAGGAATAGCAAATTATAGAATTGGCGAGAGAATTGGAATACGCGGAAAGAAATGGTACTGGCCACTTTTCACTTGGCTTGTTGATGCTGCCATACAAAACGCGTGGTTTTTGTCTAAAAAGAATCTCAACATTTCTAATCTGGAATTCAGGCGAGAGATAGTTAAAGTTTATTTAACTAGGTATGGCGTAAGTCCAAAAATGCCTGGACGCATAAGTATCATCAAGAACATTCGACCAGATATAAGGTTTGATAGAATGGACCATTTTGTTGTTTCCTGCCAAAGACGGCGTTGTGCTGGACAAGGATGTAAATCGTTTGGTAGGACTATGTGTCAAAAATGTAATGTTGGACTTTGCGTTAGTTGTTTTGCTTCCTATCATACCAAATGAGTTGATACATGTATTGTTTACTTTTACTAAACCTTTGTTTAACTATGTTCAATTAAACTATCTTCTAAGTACCACGGATACCATATGGTATCGGCGTTTTTTTCTTACACCTTGTATATTAGATCCAAAAAAAATGTATTTTGGGTCATTTTATCATCCAGGTAATGAAAAAATATAAAAAAAACAATAATAAAATAAGAATTTCCAATTTCGGTCCTTAATGGGTTAAGCCCAGTTTCACAATTGGTGGTAACCTACACTGATTATTAAACTCATAGTTGCGCGTTGTCCACATTGAATAATCTGAAGCTTAACCAATGGTTTCAGCTAAACCACACATTATAAAACAGATATATTGTAGGTGTCTTGTGGTTACCGTTGAGTTACCACTGTTTGTGAAACTGGCCCTTACTGTTTTACTATCGACTCGCGTTTCACTAATTATC
The DNA here is from genome assembly GCA_917834065.1 of Ceutorhynchus assimilis. Classification (NCBI taxonomy): domain Eukaryota; kingdom Metazoa; phylum Arthropoda; class Insecta; order Coleoptera; family Curculionidae; genus Ceutorhynchus; species Ceutorhynchus assimilis. Next base: position 45,324,288 of record OU892280.1, on the reverse strand, counting down.
CGATTATTTACTTATTCGCGTTCAACTAACTGATTTTTGACCCACTGGCGTTTACTTTACCACTCATCCTTCCCCTTGGTGGCCGACTCCCAATTATAACATAACGCGTCGTTGATTTTAGAATTTTTGTCCATATAATTCGCTTGTATTCGTTTTGAATTCGGTGGACTATTGCGCGGTTTCTTCATTCACTTGTTTTCCAGTCAGCAGGCAGTGTTGCAAGATTGTGCACAATTTATCCAACTTTAGAGATTTATAACAATACCTACTTACACAGACCACAATACCTACTTACAGATGTACTGAGCTCATTTCTTATTTCTCAGTGTAGGTTTATTATGACCGTTTTTGATCGATTTCTTTTTTTTTTTGCTTAAAAATTTTGATATCGCTCTGTCATTGGAATTGTTTGCTATTAAGATCCTGAAGACACTTTGAACATGAAAAGTCAACGACTACTGACGAACACAATTACAATCCTGTACTCCTGGACATTGAATAGTCAGAAGAATTAAAATAAATTTCGTTATTGAAATTAATGTCCCTTCCTTATTTGCATAATATTCAAATTAGCAATTAAAAAAATTCCGCGCCGGGAGCTTCTAAACTGCCACTTAACAATTATTTTAATGTCAAGCCTTTTAAATCTCATCAGGAAGTCTCTCGGTTATTAAAATTTAAAGACTCATTTCAAAGAAGGGGCAAAAAAAATGCTGAGTTTATTTCAAATCGTCTGTCTGGATTAAATATAATTAGTTCGAGTTAAGATGCTTCAATTAAATAGCGTCTCTTGCAGAAACTGCTAAAACCATAACCGAGTCATAAACCAAACTATGTTATGTAAATCTCGCCCTCAGGAAATCCACTAAAGAAGACTTCCATCATGCCAAGGCTGATGCATCTGGCGAGGAAGTGCAATAAAACATTGCATCAAAAATAATATTGCAGGTGCAAGCATGAAAACTGGGTCAAATTTAGCAGTAGATTTAACATTTTCTGGAAAAATCTTATCTTTACACCCTCCTTTCATCGCCAATAAATGGAAGTTATTACGACCGCGTACAAAAGTTTTTTAATTTAGTTTGAAATTAGTTTTCTTTGTTGATTGAACCAGCAAAGTTTTACTACTAGCTTTGACAATGTGGGATTTTCTTTTTTCATCAAAAACCATAAAAAAATATGCATTCAAACTACCGCTTGATAGAATTTTAGATACCGAAAATAAGTTTCAAAGTGCCCTCAGGATGTAGATAACGTTGTAGATAAAATTCTAATAGAGTTTACGGAACTAAATTTGCATCTTGTAGAGAAACTTTTGGAAGTTACTTATGGGTTTTGGGCACTTAGGATTTCATATTTGAATTATTTAAAAGCATATATATTTTGTTGCAGAGTTGGAAGTTTGAGCAATGATGGCCTAGATGTTGTGTACCTAAACAATCGAAACACAGTTTTGCATTTAAAATGGTAAGATTATGGTCTAATCTATTATAAATGTGAAAAATAAAGCGTTCTCTATTTTACCTTGTGAATTACATCCTTTATACCGAAACGCAGTCAAACTTTAACTAAGGCCGCTTTTGTCCTGCTGCAAAACGAGGCTATAAATTATTCCTTCTTATGTTCTGTTTATGTGTGCAGTTGGATGGCCGTTTGTTGGATTTTCGGGGATAATACAACGAGAGCTTCAAAATTACTGATAATTTTTCGCGTCTTTTCTATAATTTCACGAGTCCGTAGGACAGGGGAAATTTGCAGAGAAAACACGCATGAGTGAAAAATTATCTGGTTCATTTTAAAGCTCAAGTGGTATTTAGAGGATTATTTCACGTATGAGAATGCAAAAAATATGGAAATAAATATGTATTAAACGATTTGAACATCTTAACAATCAATACAAATCAATGGTTGCTATCAGGAACCGTTTGTTTGTATCAAAAATTAGCATGACAACCATGTATACAATAACATGGGAGAATTATCGCTGTAATTCTCTCTAGTTAAACAAATGGAAAAGAGAATTTTCGCTGTAATTCTGAAAATCGTCACTTGTCTTATGGGATTTCTAACACATGAGTGAAATAATCGGTATAAATGCTAAACTAAAAGTCTCTTCGAGGGGATTTTCGACGTAGAAAATCCTCGGCTTTTATGTACACATTGATCCATTTTGAATTCAATATTCAATGTGGTAGGTATCTATGTACATACCTATATCCTGAAAAATATCGTTGTTAGGTTAAATTTCTCAGCAATCAGACTTCACCAAATGGTCAAAGTAATTACCGGTAACTTACTATACAAATTTTGACCTAATTTTTGAAAAAAAAAAAATTAGAATGGAAAAGATACTCAGGCTCAGGGCTATAGTTTCAGATAATATAAAAATAATTTTAGTCCCTCTTCAATGCAGAACAAAACAACTCAAATTCCACTTAACAATAATTTGGCCAATTGAGAAAAAAACCTTCAACACACAATAAAATTACTTATTAAGAATGCATTTAACAATTTTTTTTTCTAACTTGTTTTGATGTAGATATAGTTATTTATGTCATTAGGCCAAACATGGCATCTTACAAACATTTTATCTTCAAGGGACTGCAATAACTTCCACAACTGTGATTTAGGACTTTGTTCCATTTTTCTTCTTCTTCTTCTTTCCTGGGGTTCTTGGTTTTGGCTCCTAATAGGGCAATTTGCCAGCACATTTGATCGCGTTCAGAAAGCCGTCTGGCTCAGGGCCATGTTCCGAACACAGACACTGTACACCTATACGTGTTTATCGATATACAGAGCAAAAATTAAAAAATAATTTAGACTAATGTGTGTCCCTTTGTGTTTTGGAATGTTTCCTACATTGGTATTTGACGTCAAACGCCCTTGCTGGTAAAAAATAGGTATGTAATTCCTTTCAGATTGATTAATTAATAATTACTGCCCAGTTTGTGTTGTTTTTTGTTCTTTTTTTTGTATGTGTTTTTTTTACAATTTTTTTATTACGTTTTTTACTAATTTTGTACTATTTTATTCACATTTCTTACGCCATGTATATCCGGAAAAAATGTGTTATTCGGTTTAGAATCTATCTCGTTCGTGTCTTGCCAAACATTTTAAGATCATTTTTTGTTTGTAGCCTGTGAAGAAGACCAAATATATGGTCGAAACGTCGGCATAATTTTTTAAAAAAAGGGAGTTTTATTTCCAAAGTCCTGAACCCATTATCTCTACTCTATCTCAAACACTAAGGACGTTATCTATAAAGATGTCTTAATCAAAATATAAATACAAATACTTAGATACTAGGGTTAAAAAGTGTATATATTTAAATGAAAAAAAAAAACAAATACTTTGAAATATCATCACGTAGAGGCACATATATCTCACAAGTTAATCAGAGGTATTGAAAAAAAAATAAAAATAAGAAATAAGTCATAAACACATAGAAAATGCAATAAAAAAATGAAAAAAAAATTGACAGAACAAAACTCAATTAAATATAAATAGGCACGTACCTATATAAGTAAATAACATCAAAAAATATAAAACAAAAGATATACCGGGTGCCCACGAGATCACCTTCCGGCTGCCATTCCTTCACCTATCCATCAACATCAACGAAACCTGGCAGGGTTGATACTCCAACCAAACACGACACCTACGCATTTATAAAAAGCTTTCCAGACTTCCACCGGTCTCACCGGAAATGACCGGAACTTTCGACCTCCAAAAGGCACACCATGCTTATCCTTGGCCCTTCGAACTGTGCAGACCAATCCACGTTCATGTACACAGTTTTTGGTACCTTTAGATTTCTACCAGTGTTTGCTAGCTTGTCAGCCGTTTCATTGCCAGGAATTCCGGAGTGTCCTAGTATCCATGCTAGGCGTATGTCAAAGTTATATTGGGCAGCTGCAAATAGGGTCGCTTTAGTTTTTAATGTGATGGTTTCTGCTTCTGGGTTAATAAAATTTTGATTTAATCTTTCCATGGCGCTTTTTGAGTTTGTTAGGATTATTGCTTTTTTCTTATTTTTTCTTAATATACAGGGTGTCCCAGGGAAAACATTCCAGCAAGGTTTACGGCTTTGGGAGAAAAGATTTAAAAAAATCCTCGGACCAGTAAAATTTTGTTTTCAGGAGGACGCATTTTATTGGTATTTTCACCCCTCACTTGTCAACCCCTAAGCCGGGGTGATAGGTAACCAATGACATCAAAACACAGATAGACCGAACAATAAACAAAATTTTCGTATGACAACATTTCTCTGTCTCTTTTGGGTCTTTGTGCTATCCCCACCACTAAGAATGCCAAATTTTGTCTTGAATCCCTAAATAATATATTTTTCTCCTCTAATTAACATTTTCAATTTTATTTCTGAACTCAATTTGGCAACAGCAGATTAAAGCAAAACACCGCCCAGAAGCGGCTTGTTGCATGGCAGGCAGGTGTTGATTGTAGTAGCTAGCTATCTTTATTGCAAACAGGGATTATTCATTAGCGTTAAACAAGAAACGACTAACACGATATTGGTACTCCCACAATAAAGGGCTTGTATCGAATATTTTCAGTTTATTTGTCAATTTGTTATTTTATTTATTCATCCAATTAAATTTCGAGATATATTCACGTGTGGGCGGGGTTTTTTACACCATTTTGAGCAATGATGTCTCCCTACCCCGACCCCGCGAGCAACTCACCTCCCCTGGCCCGTGGGTGGTCTTGTCAATACAACAAATAATAGTTTATGAATGGGATGATCCGTCTATCTGTGTTTTGATGTCATTGTAGGTAACCCTAAAATTTCAAATGAAGAAGGGGGTCGAGTGATACGTCATTCGATAGCTATTTTCATCAAGATTAAATCCCCGAAGTTTTAAGTTACTACTATTTACCCTGCCGAAATGGCGGCTTGTCAAAGTTAGGAAAAATGCTATGGGGTTTTTACCTGTTACTCCCACATAGGTGTGACAGGTAAAAACTATACAGTTTGGATAATCGAAAAAAAGCATTAAGCCTATCTTTGACATGCCGCCATTTTGACAAGGTGAATAGTAGCAACTTAAAACTTCGGGGATATATTCCTAATGAAAATAGCTATCGAATGACGTATCACTCGACCCCCTCTTCATTTGAAATTTTGGGGGTACTTATCACACTGCTTACGGGTTAACAAGTGAGGGGTGAAAATACCAATTAAATGTGTCCCCCTGAAAAAAAAAATACGGGTCCGACGTTTTTTTTTTTATTTTTTCGTCCAAAGCCGTAAACCTTGCTGTACTATTTTCCCTGGGACACCCTGTATATGTTATTGCCTCTTGTATTGCAACCATTTCTGCTGTATATAATGTCTTTATAGTCTGCACTGAAGTTATGATCTAGATTGGTGAAGTAGGTGCTAAATCCAGTCTTATTGTCTTTTTTGGATCCATCGGTGTATACAAACATGTAGTCTTTCATGTACTTTTCCATATTAGCATTAAATTATTGTTTTGTTGGGTGATCATTTTTGTTTAGGTTTAGGTTTATTTTTTCCTGCTTATAGTTTCCTGAGAATTTTTAAACTTTGCTCATACATCCTTGATGTTGGTATTTCTGTTTACTGAAAATTGACGAAACTAATATTTTTTCTTTTTCTTGAACATTTTCCTTGATTTGGCTATTGTATGTTTTATGTTTATGTAATTTTCCATTGTTGGACTGCATTGTATTTTCGTATTGCTTCTTTTCTTTCTGCTAATTTTGCTGGACATTCGTAGTCATCCTACCATGGATTACCTGTTTTATTTTTTTGACTTTCCTTGGATCTTGGCATGGTATTACTGAATTGGCTGTTTCTTGTATTATTTTATTCAGGGTGTAAAAATCCGAATTGTGATTAAGTAATCGGGTGTCATTCTGTATTTTATCATGATATATGCTCCAATTTGCTTTTGAAAAAATTCTTTTGGATGGATTTCTGATTGGATTTCTGACAATGTAGTCGGTTTTGATCTTCTAACCGGTTGCCGTTGCCTTTTCGACCAATAGAAACAAAGCCAGTTCTGGTTACGATTGCCGTTGAATGTTTAGGTTGCTGTCTAATTTTTACCCGGCCGTTCTGAACGTAGCCAATCAATGCCAATGAACTATAACCAAAAACTGGAATGCTAACATATAAGGAAGAACGTGAAGCCTAGTGCAGCTGCTGCGGAGGGGATACCTGTTTTTGTCGCACTTATTATGTTAAATGGCGAAAATTGCTTCCAACACGTAATCCAATTGATGAAACCTGTGAAGGAAAATATAACAAAACTTTCGAAAACGTCATATGACAGCGAGCAACAGAAAAAAACAACATTCCCCCTTGTGGCATCTGTCTTTCATGGCTTCATTTTTTGGGCAGATATGGCAATGTGCGCGCATTCCAGTTTTTGGCTATAGTTCATTGATCAATGCTTTAAAAACATCAGCTGCTGGCTGTCATTTTGACAGTATGTTGTTTACGTTTATTCACACCGGACGTTACCAGAATCGAGAACGGAACCGATGCAGTGTAATTGAATAGGCTTGGCAACGGCAACCGGTAATAGTAATCGGGAACGTCAAGTATGAGACGGTCTAAATCAGGGTCCATGATTACTTCCCAGGAGCATCTAGTTGCTATTTGAGGGTTGAAAAACCAAATTAAGCGAATTGTAGATAATCGATCAAATAATGTTTATGCCAAATTTGGCCAGTTCTGATGTGCCATTTTTTTTTTTAAATACTTAAAAACAAGTTTCGAAAAATCAACCAATCAGAGCACAGCATTCTCATCGTTGTTGCGGTCCTGAGTAAATACGGTTTTTCTACAACCGTGCGGTAATTTAGGTATATACCGCATGATTTTACGTGTGATAAGTACTTACATGCTTCATTATCATTACAGAACAAAGTAGTCCAGGAACGAGAGGATGAAATTGAGAAATGATAAGAAGGCCCTGCAAATGCTTCAATAAATGCTTCAAAGAGGACACATCACCAGAAGGAACAGAAAATGGATTTATAATATTGTATACAATATACAGTCGCGCATAATACCTGTAACTTTTTTAATTACCTCGTATACGAAAAAGTGACGTTAATGAAACTTGCTGAGTAAATTATTTCTGTTTCTGTCACTTTTGGTTTGTTTGCTATCCAGACCAACTGTGTTTTTTCAAATAAAACACCCTGAATGTGATTGCATATTTGGATTCTACGTAAAATTCTGAGCAGATTTCATGTGATATACCCTATACCTAAGTTCAACTGTTTTGGAAATATTGACAGTTGAAAGTTAACTTTTTTGCAACTTTGATATAGCGTGTAAAACCTAAATAGTATATGCGGCAGACCATCAAAATGGGGTAAAATGTAGCAAATCGGGTTAAAAGCATGAAACTTGGCATAGTTCTTTTTTAGGCTGTTTTAATAGATTTGACCCGCAGCACCTAAAATTTCACCTCTTAGGAGGGTGGTTTAACCCCTATTTCACTTTTAAAGGGTCAAAATTGTTAAAAAAGTCTATGTCATCATATTATTTCAATATTGGTGTCATTTAAGACTAATTCGAATGTGAGGAATTCAAAAAAAATATATCTTATACTCATAGGACCCAACGGTAGGGCTCTATTGTTGTCATATTTGACATAAATGTCAACAATATCTTTTTTTTTCACATTCATGTCGGGTCTTTAGAAAAAAAGCCAATCAAAGATTGCTTTGGTTACGAAAACGTACGTTTCTTTATTGGTCAGGATTTTTGACATGACATTTTGACATTAAAGTTCATTGACAAAATTTAAGATAAATATTGCTGAGACATACGTTTAAAAAACCGCATAGCAATCTTTGATTGTTTTTTTTTGAAGACCCGATAGGTACCTATCTGGAAAAAATATATGGCGATTTATGTAGAATTTGGCTCGAAAAATCCAAAAAAAAATATGTTTTGAATCTGTACAGGTCATTGAACAGCTAGCTCTGCAGCAACGTTACACAGAAAAAAACCAACATCTAAAATAAGCTGTCAAAAATCTCGTGCAAAATCAGTGCTTATTCGTTGTGCCGAAACTGACATTTTGGTTTTGGCCATATCTTTCTATTCTCAATTGAAACGCCTAGGCATAAAAAATCTCTGGCTGCTCTATGGATGCTCAAAATCCCCACGATACATTCCCGTTCACTGCATTGCGGAGGTTCTTGGTGATAGTAAAGCAGAGCTGGAACTCCGTAACGAATAGAGATATTTTCTATATCTCTACTGACGTCCTCTCTCTACTGATTTCCAAGAGAGAGAAGAAGATAGCAAGTGCCATAGCGATAGGGATAACGATCTCTATCCGTTACAGAGTTCCACCCCAGCAGAAGCTCTATGCGGTTGCCATGATTTTACTGGCCGTGACACCGTATCATTTCTATCATCAAAAGGGAAACGATCGGCGTGGAAAGCTTGGACTGCAGAAACAACATCTACATTTCGTGCAATATCTTTCCCCTGCGATGAGTTAGAAAACCATGTCCATAAAGCACTCGAAAAATATGTGATACGACTTTATAATGTTCAGGAGATTAATGAGCTAAGTAAGGCCAGAAAATATTTATTTGCGACCGAAAACCGCTTACTAACGCTGATTCCACCAACTGCAGTGGATCTACATGAGCACACATTACATTATGGTCAAAAAACCATATGTTTGGGAGGCATGCAGATCACTGGATACATGTGGGTGCAACACGCCATGTGATACAATGCGTTACTCCTGCAGAAGAAGCGAATTGCCCTGTACACTTGCCTGCAAGAAGTGTAAAGGAGAATGCAGTAATAAGAGGTAAACTATTCGCTCAAAACGACTAATCCTATTCTTATTTTTTTTTCTCTCTTGTAGCTTAAGATATCAATGAATTATCCGCCGAGGAAGGCAGCTTGTTCTGTGTAACGTTGGTGTAGAGCTGTATCAATGACCTGTACAGATTCGAAACATATTTTTTTGGATTTTTCCAGCCAAGTTCTATGTAAATCGCCATATATTTTTTCCAAATAGGTATGAATGTAAAAAAAGATATTGTTCATTTATGTCAAATATGACAGCAATAGAGCCCTACCCTTGGGTCCTATGAAGAGGTTATTTTTTTTTTCAAAGTCCTTATATTCGAATTAGTCTAAAATAACACCAATATTGGAATAATATGACAGACATTTTCAATAATTTTAACCCTTTTGAAATCGAATAGGGGTTGAACAACCCTCCTAAGGAGTGAAATTTGAGGTGCTGCGGGTATCTCATGCCAAATTCTATATAAATCGCCATAGATTTTTTTCCAAGTAGGTCTGAATGTAAAAAAACGATTTTTTTTACAATTATGTTAAATATGACAGCAATAGAGCCCTACCGTTAAGTCCTACAAAGATGAGATTTTTTTTTTGAATTCCTCACATTCGAATTAGTCTAAAATGACACCAATATTGAAATAATATGATAACATAGACTTTTTTAACAATTTTGACCCTTTATAAATGAAATAGGGGTTAAACCACCCTCCTAAGGGGTGAAATTTTAGGTGCTGCGGGTCAAATCTCTTAAAATAGCCTAAAAAACAACTATGCCAAGTTTCATGCTTTTAACCCAATTTGCTACGTTTTTTCGTGAACCGCACGGACTAAAATGGTTTTAAAGGAAAACCGATTTCATAGATTTCATAGATAGATTTTCATAAATTATCATTTGACACCAACTTTGAATTTAATCGGAAACTAAATTTAATTCGAATTTTTAATCATGGATTAAATTCAAAGTTGGTGCCAAATGATAGTTTATGAAAATCTAAGATAGGAATGTGAAATCGGTTTTCCTTTAGAATTAACCGTTTAGGTTTTACAGCCTGTCAAAATTGCAAAAAGTCCATTTTCAATTGTCAATATTTCCAAAACAGTTAAACTTAGCTATAGGGTATATCACATGAAATCTGCTCAGAATTTCACGTGGAATCCATATATGCAATCACATACAGGGTGTTCTATTGGAAAAAACAAAGTTGTTCTAGATAGCAAACAAACCAGAAGTGACACAGGCAATACGTCTAGGTAGAATTGCGGGAAATAATTTACTGAGCAACTTTCATTAAGGTCACTTTTTCGTATACGAGCTAATTAAAAAGTTACAGGTATGCACGACTTTTTTGCCACTCTGTATAAGAAGGGAGACACAACGAATACCTATAGATATGTAAACCAACTTTATGGAGCCCAAAATTTCTATCACCCGACTATACGAAGCCGGTTTGCAGGTTTGGGAAGCCCGCACCGGGCTTCGTAAAAACAGCGTGTATATCTTTGTTATTATAACAGAGATGGCTTCCTAAGTCGTTTGCCGAAAAAAGGGCGGGCTTCCTAAGGTCGCAATATATCTGCACTTATACACCATCGGGTTCATCATATCTCACACCAGGGGGCGCGTCGGTAGATGTGTATAAACATGTATGTGTGTCATCAACTTTAGGAAGCCCGGTGATACTTCGTCGATTATATGAAGCCCGCAAATCTGGCAACATTGATTTTAATATTTCTTACATCAGGAGCTTATTATCGGGTTCAATTTCAGATGTTTCATGTCCTCAAAATCTTTTTTTTTTTAATCTTGCTACGTTCGTACCGCAGAGGTCTACTGAATTCTAAAAAATTGTATGTTGAGAACGGCCCGAACAATTTTCTCGAAAGTTGATATTTAAGGGTTTTTCAACCTCAGGAATCCAATGGGCTTGGTCAAATTTTCCGGAAAACTCGTGTTAACTGTCACATTGTGTCAGGTGCAGAATTTTCAATTTTTGAACCATTTCTTCGCAACAGATTTTGTTGAAATTTTGCATACACTTTAAGTTCGAATGATAATACATTTTAGATTACTAATGACAGGTGTCAACTGTCAAATTTGACAGGTGCAGATTTTTGAACTATTTCTTCGCAACGGATTTTGCTAAAATTTTGCATACACTTCAAGTTCGGTTGATAAAACATTTTAGACCACTAATGACAGGTATTAACTGTCAAATGTGACAGGTGCAGATTTTAGAACCATTTCTTCGCAACAGATTTTGCTGAAATTTTGCATACACTTCAAGTTCGGGTGATAATACATTTTAGATCACTAATGACAGGTATTACCTGTCAAATGTGACAGGTGCAGATTTTAGAACCATTTCTTCGCAACGGATTTTGCTGAAATTTTGCAAATACTTCAAGTTCGGGTGATAATACATTTTAGACTACAAATGAGAGGTGTCAACTGTTCAATCTGACAGGTGCAGATTTTTAACCATTCTTCGTAACGGATTTTGCTAAAATTTTCCTCACATTTTAATTTCAGGTGATAATACATTTTAGTACACTAATGACAGGTGTCAACTGTCAAATGTGACAGATGCAGATTTTAGAACCATTTCTTCGCAACGGATTTTGCTGACATTTTGCATACACTTCAAGTTCGGGTGATAATATATTTTAGATCACTAATGACAGGTATCAAATGTCAAATAAGACAGGTGCAGATTTTAGAAGCATTTCTCCGCAACGGATTTTGCTGGAATTTTGCATACACTTCAAGTTCGGGTGATAATACATTTTAGACTACTAATGACAGGTGTCAACTATTCAATCTGACAGGTGCAGATTTTTGAACCAAACTTCGTAACGGATTTTGCTATAATTTTGCTCACATTTTAATTTTAGGTGATAATACATTTTAGAATACTAATGACAGGTGTCATGTGTCAAATGTGACAGGTGCAGATTTTTGAACCATTTCTTCGCTACGGATTTTACTGAAATTTTGTATACACTTCAAGTTCGGGTGATAATACAATTTGGAATACTCAACAGCTGTCAAATGTTATTTTTAACATATGTCAGCGGTCAAAATTTGACAAATGGGCGTCATATGCCTGCCTGGTGTCCAGAATCGGAAACGCCATAAGGCGTTGAAAAAAATTGACAGATGTCAATTGTCAAATGTGACAGATGGAGAGGTGGGCAGGTTGTCAGGACCGTCTTTAAAAATTAGCTTTTTTCAACAAACAAAATGTACTTGTTTTTTTAGCGTAGTAGCACACGCCGGGTATCCGCTAAAAATCGATTCTAATAGTGTAGGTACACATTGTGATAGGTTATGTTTATGAATGAGACCATAACCCGATCGTATATCGGTTTTCCGCTAGTTTGTAGTTAAAACGGGATACTTTAAGGTTTAAAGTCAGACCTATAGTTTATTACAGCAACGCGAGATGTCAATGCTGTCGCCCCTATAGTGTGCCCTAACTTGACTGTCAAAAAAAATAGAAATCTTCATTTGGTTAAATTGTGTGATGGAACGTCTTTTCTTTTTTATTGGCGGAAATTCGAAGTATTATTCTGTTTTACATAAACCGGGTTGTAGTTTCGACCAACGCAAATAATTTTGAACGTTCATCCGTCGGATTTTTTTCTAAACAGTGTAGCTACGGGCGTATTTCCAACTATTTTTGTAGTAGCGAGAAAACTACAAGTTCAAAAAATTTGAAAAAAAATATATGTTGCGTAGAATTGCAATAGTAGTTCGTAATAAAAATAATGGGAAACTTCATCTATTCGTTTTGAAATAAATGGTGAAATAGTATATTGTTGTATTAGGAGTAGAAGCTTTACTTTTTTGTGCTGAAGCAGTAGGTTTGCGAGCCGAACGTAGTGAGGCTTGCAATACTGCTGTGCTTCTACTCCGTATGCAACACGCTATTTTTTCTCCAAACTAATGGGGTAAGCACGGAGGCAAGTGAATGGTTGAGCGGCAGTAAAAGTACGAGCGGCACTAAAAGTACTTTTGCACACAAGGTTCAGAAAATAGGGGTTGACTTTAAACCTTAAACCGTAACGCTGCAGAGGATAAATTTTGCTTTTAAATCCATGAACGGTATTTTTAGGATAAAAGGAAAATGTTTTATAGAGAATAAGAACCTGTAGTAAATCCCGTCCTGCTCAATTATTTATAATAATAGCCTCTCATCCGAATTTCCTGGGGGAGGCTGGCTTGGAGAGACCATCAGGCCTGAGCACATCCAAGCCAGAAAATAGACTGCGACTGAACTTCTGCAACATAAGAAGCATTACCACCAATATAAACTCTCCACCAGCACCTTACATCAAGTAAGCCTCATATTCTAGCCCTACCAAAAACTAAAGTGAACTCCAACACTACTCATGTTCACTTGAATATACCCGAATCCTTTAATCCCAATATCGAAATAACTCTAGATTAACCGTCTTTATTCGAGACGATCTATGTTGCCAACGAGAGGATTTATACGAACCTAAGGACTTCGACGTCATGTGGTTCAAATTAAGCACAGATGTAGCCACCAAATTTATTTGTTGCTTGTACAGACCTCCTAGCGAACACCAATATAGGCGGCTTTTCTCAAATCTTGGCAATCGAATAGATTTTCTGCAGATCAACTATCCAACAGCAGAAATTACAATAGTAGGAGATTTCAACGTTCATAACAGCGACTGGTTAAAACACTCAAACAAAAACGATGACGAAGGACGAGAGCCAAGAGTTTTGCTATTAGCGAGAATATTACTCAGCTGGTAAACGAAACTACCAGAATCCTTGATCGTCAAGGAGACTTTGCTAGCCTCCTAGATCTATTCCTTACAACTAATCCAGACCTCTACACCATGGCTGTTCGACCTGCGTTAGGTTCATCAGACCATAATCTTATCTCCGCAACCTGTGAATTAGCTATCAAAACACAGGACCCCGAAAGGTTTAACACCACAAATCTGTAAAGTGGTTTAGAATACTATTATATTAGTGTTCTACAAGATAGGAAAATTGAATTTTTTAATCAAATTTTTTCTGCAAGCTAATTTTTATTTTTATAAATAAATGAATTAATCCAATATTCAATTGTAGTTGCTGAATCACATACGTTAAGTGTTCAGAGCGATGGTTTTTATTAAAAGTTATTGGGTGTTTTGCTTTAATATAATAAAGTATTTTCACTAGTTTTGCAACATTTTATTCTGAAATAATTAAAACTTGCGTTTTTAGTAGAAAGGAAATAAAAGGCGGATAAATATTTGATTTTCATCAAAAACGCAAGGTCAAAATATTTTAATATAAAATATTGGGGTCTATGTTCATATTTTAAAGACAGATATTTCGAATCTTTTATTTGGAATGCTTTTTTTTCGAGAATCAATCATTTCGAAAACATTTATTTCAAAAATCAATAATTTCGAAAACATTTATTTTAACGCTTATTTTTCTAAATGAATGGATAACGTACTGAAGGCGCATCAGGAGGACGGGTTATTTTGGGTTAGTAAGAGCACCTTTTTTAAAGATAAAATAGAAACACATGAGAACTTGCTCTTATAAGTACATGCAAACTAACTCAAAATCAACCGTCTCCGCATATTTTTTAGTTTGCATTTACTAGTGAGAGCACTTTTTTTAATAAAATAATTTGAGGACTTGCTTTTAGTAGTAAATGCGAACTAACCCAAAATAACCCGTCCTTGCTTATTTTTCTAAATAAAAGGATAAGGTAGGACTAGGACGCATCACGAGGGCGGGTTATTTTGGGTTAGTTTGAAATAAATGTTTTTGGAACTAATATTTTCTAAATGATTGAATTTCGAAAAAAAAACTTATTCGAAATGAAAGATTTCGAAATAAAAGATTCGAAATGTCTGTTTTCGAAATATGAGCTTAGACCCAAAATATTGTCCGAGATACGCTACAAATTGTTATATCTTTCTGGAAAAAAAAATTGTTAATTAATAGATAACGCACTGAGGGCGCATCATCAGGAGGACGGGTTATTTTGGGTAACTGAGAGCACCTTTTTTAAAGATAAAATAGAAACACATGAGAACTTGCTCTTATTAGTACATGCAAACTAACTCAAAATAACCCGTCCTCGCTTATTTTTTAGTTTGCATTTACTAGTGAGAGCACTTTTTTTAATAAAACAATTTGAGGACTTGCTTTTAGGAGTAAATGCAAACTAACCGAAAATAACCCGTCCTCGCATATTTTTCTAAATAAGAGGATAGGTACGACGACTAGGACGCATCACGAGGGCGGGTTATTTTGGGTTAGTTTGAAATAAATGTTTTTAAAATTAATGTTTTCTAAATGATTGACTTTCGAAAAAAAAACTTAATCGAAATAAAAAATTTCGAAATAAAAGCATTCGAAATAAAATATTCGAAATGTCTGTTTTCGAAATATAAGCTTAGACCCAAAATATTGTTCGAGATATGCCACAAATTGTAATATCTTTCTGGAAAAAAAATTAGTTAATTGATTTCTAACACTAAAAATAAGTAGGTACCTAAGTATAACAAATGTGATCAAAGTAGAGAATAGCCTATTAAAATTCAAGTTGCACAAGGTCACATATTCCCACACGAATTCGAATTTTGGCCACGAGCGACGAAGGAGCGAGTGGATGCACGAATGAGTGCGAGAATGGCTTTCTGCAACGAGTGTTTTATACGATTTTCTCGATTTTGGATTTTATTTATCATTTAAAAAAAAAATGTGGTCGTTGTTAGTTGGAGATTTTTTTTTTTAAATAGGTTAGTTGGTAATACTTATTTACCAACGAACTGACAGAAGGATTTTATTATTTTAAAAGGTTCAACAGTTTTGAAGGTACCAATAGCTATACTTCGGAAACTCACCAAAAATCATTGCACCTAGCAGGAAGCCGATCTACGATCGGGTTGTGGTCTCATTCATATAATCCATTGCGAAGAAATGGTTCAAAATTCTGCACCTGTTACATTTGCCAGTTGATACCTGTCATTAGTCGTCTAAAATTTATAATCAATCGAACTGAAAGTCTATGCAAAGTTTCAGCAAAATCCGTTGAGAAAAAATGGTTCAAAAATCTGCATCTGTCATATTTGACAGTTCACATCTATCATTATTGGTCTAAAATATATTATCACCCGAACCTAAAGTGCATGCATAATTTTAGCAAAAACCGTTGCGAAAAAATGGTTCAAAAATCTGCACCTGTCACAATTTGACAGTTGACATTTGTCATCAGTATTCTAAAATGTCTCACCACCGGAACTTGAAATGTATGCAAAATTTCAGCAAAACCCGTTGCAAGGAAATGGTTCAAAAATCTGCACCTGTCACATTTGACAGTTGACATCTGTCATTAGTGGACTAAAATGTATTATCACCCGAACTTAGAGTGCATGCAAAATTTTTGCAAAATTCGTTGCGAATAAATGGTTCAAAAATCTGCACCTGTCACATTTGACAGTTGACACCTGTCATTTTTGGTCTAAGATGTATTATCACCCGAACTTAAAGTGTATGCTGAAATTTTAGCAAAATCAATTGCGGAGAAATGGTTCAAAAATCTGCAGCTGTCACATTTGAGAGTTGACACGAGTTTTCCGGAAAATTTCACCAAGCCCATTGGATTCCTGAGGTTGAGAAACCCTTAAATACCAACTATCGAGAAAATTGTCAGAGCCGTTCTCAAGATAGCATGATTGAAAATACATACATACATACATAACAGATCAACTGGGATAATAATTGCACTTCACACTAAAAAATATAATTTAGGTTTTCGCGGCAACACCGCTGGGCTTCGTGAAATCGAAGCAATATCAACACACAAGGACACGATGTATGTTTTAGTTTACCGCCGGCACCCCCTTAACCGGGCTTCCATTCATCGATAGTACATACCGGGCTTCGTATAGGTGACCTTATACGTATATATAGAAAATTTGATCTACTTCTGAGTAAAAATCAAGCAAGTTATACAGGGTGTCCCATAAGTCATGGTCCAAACTGAAAGGGGCGATAGAGGAAGTCATTGCCGACAAAAAAAACCTTATACACGGTTTTCAAGATATTCGAATTTTATTGATTTTAACAAACATGCTTACATTGGTAAAAACCAACGAACCCATGATTGATTTTTTTTTTTAATTATGAGCAGGAATGTCTGTCTTTTTAAGCTTCTATAAGTATGTGAGGTTTTGTTTTTTTGCTAAAAAACTTGAAGGGAGGTTTTCTCTTTTATTTTTGTTTCATTCAATTCACAGCAAAAGTTCAAATGATAATAATTTAGAAAGCAAAGATGAAAAAAGGTGACCCATATATGTTGAAACTACCCTGATTTATCCCTATTCACTTAAAGCCACATTGGTCTGGAAATCTCTAATACTTTTTTTTCTACTCTACTTGCAAATTCCCTTTCTTAACCAATGTAACCATGTTGAAAACCGTAAAGAATTGTATGGTAACATATAGGATTTTTTTTGTCGGCAATGACCTCCTCTATCACCCCTTTCAGTTTGGACCGTGACTTATGGGATACCCTGTATATATGGCACTACATAGTCAAAGTTATGTATGTATGATCAAACCTGCATAAACCTTATCCAGAAAATACAAGAAAGGAAAACAACTAAAAAAGTTAAAATGGGAAGACTAGTATTATTATAGGAGAAACTTATCCCGCTGAAATTTTCCACCATGATGCTTGAGGATGTGTTTAAGAGGCTAAATTGAAAAAACAAAGGGCTAAACATCAAAGAAAAGAATCCTGTGTGTGAAATTCCTCTCTCACTTGTAGAATGCGTTAGCTATTGTGCAAGCAATTAAACCAATTTACGATGAATGCTGGAATCAGAAATAGAAGTAATCAAGATAGGACTAGAAATTAATAAGAAAAACGAAAATTTTGTCTGATGAAAACATAGATCAGAACACAAGAAACATCGAGGAGTAGGTAATAATTAATAAATAATCCAGGTATTCTTTCGATCTGAACAAACTGATTGTAATCACATCAGGTTTGTTTATGAGGCGTCAAAAAAAACAGCTAGGGCCAATGAAATCGTGGTAAAACCAGATGACAGTTGTTTGAAACAAACCTCAAGTGACTTCGATCAGTTTGTTCAGATCGAAAAAATACCTGGATTAATGAAGGTCGAATCATTCATGTAGGATCTTGGAAATTTTGTCAATGACAACAAACAAAACCAAAAAACGGAATAACATCGACTATGGGAAGCTAAAGAACATCTAAGGCTCGGAAATGCCAATGACATTTTCAGTCCAAAACATACCTATAACGAATGCAAGCCCTACCTGTTACAATATACGGCTGAAAAACGTGGACCTTAATAAACAAGAAAAAACTCATGAGGTACAATAGTATAGTGACTTGTCGCCCAAAAATAGCTTGATCTTCGGTTTTTGAGTAAAAGCAAATCCTTTTCACAAGTGAAAGAACCTGTCAGAATTAGTAGATTTTTGAACAGACCCATCTCAAAAAGTCATGCCGACCCCCCCTCCACTCCCATCAAATTTGATAAGTGTATTGTTTCAGTTTTTATTATTTCTCTCAAAAACGGTAAAAGATAGAAACGCCATTTTGGTGCCATTCGATAGACCACAAAATTCTGCATAATGGTTATGACCTTATTTTTGTTTATGTTTTCAAGGTAAGGCCACACAAGAACAAAAATGTGGTGGGGGTTCTCACAAAGACACGTGTTGAACACTATCATTAAAACCGCTTGAAAAAAAAAAAAATTGATGACACAAAAAATTAAGAATAAAGTTTTCTCTGTCGATTGGTATATAACTTTTATTTCTTATCTTTCAAAATAAAGCCACCAGTGGCGTACAAAAAAGACGTGGAGTAAGAGGAATGATTAAAAATTAATATTTTTGGTTATATTTTGAACTGATTTATTTATTTTATCCCATTTTGATGTTTAAAAATGACATTATTGAACATAACAATAAAGGTATGTAGACGTTTATCACCTCAGTGAGTTAAAAACATTTTAACTCACTCTCGGCATTTTGAGTCACTCTGCCAAACCTGAGTGATTTAAAAGATTTTTAACTCACTCCCGACATTTCTTCTTGTACTTTATTTTTTAAATCGCCACAAAATGAGATAAAAGTCTTTATACATCACGTGAGTTAAAATGTTTATTCCTTCGAAGAAAATTAACCCACTCGCTAGGGCTCGTGGGTTTAACTTTCTTCTCATGAATAAACATTCATTTAACTCACTTGGTGTATAAATAACTATTATTGTATGTATATGCAGGTGAACAACATTTAAAAAAAAATCAGGAGCGTATTAGAAGATAAAAGAAAATACCTAAAAACGTCTTCACAGAAAAGCTAGTGTAACCTCTTACATATTTACACCTTAAATTGATTGCGATATTCTACACACAAGCATAGCCTAGTGCATTTAAAATTTTTCAAAAACCATCTGCATTTTAGGTCACAAGTTTTGCATTTAAATTTTAATTATATGTCAGATGACATTTCTTCGTACTGGTCCATAGTGGCGTCCATTTATTGTTTTCAAGAGTTCATCCCCATTTAGATGGGCATGGGAGGGAAGTTCTACCATGCTTGGCATAGATTACCACAAACAAATCCTGCTTCAAAAATACATCGCTTGATATGCTGTTTTAACGCATTCATTGTTAGGGGTAAATTCTCAACGTTTTGGTTTTTTTGAATAAGAAGTTTTATTCGACAAACGTCAATATCGTTGGTTTTAGAATGTTTGTACACTATGATAACGACTTTTGGAATAATATTGAGTTGTTCCGATGTAAGTTCTTTTGAATGCAGCACTAACCCAATGAACGTAGGTGTAACCTCCGCAAAGGTTTCCCAAGCTTCCCAGAACTTCTCTTTTCCTTTTCCAAAAAAAAAGCGGTGGTGTTGCAACCGGTCAATGAGTGAAAACAAGGGAGAGCCATACTTTTTTCATTAGTTTTATTAGCAACTTCCATTAAGAAATATACCTTAGGTTCCTACCAGTGCCAAACTCAATCTATACGTATAGGTAGGAACCCAAGGTATATTTCTTGTATGGAAGTTGCTAATAAAATTAATGAAAAAAGTCTGACTATATCTTTTTTTCACTCATTGACCGGTTGCGACACCATCTCTCCTTTTTTTGGAATAGGAAAAAAGAAGTTCTGGGAAGCTCGGGAAACTTTTGCGCAGGTTACACCTACGTTCATTGGTTTAGTGCTGCATCCAAAAGAACTTACATCGGAACATCTCAACATGATTTAAAAATCCGTTATCATAGTGTACGAATATTCTGAAACCAACGATATTGACGTTTGTCGAATCCAACTTCTTACTCAAAAAAACCAAAACGTTGAGAATTTACCCCCAACAATGAATGCGTTAAAACAGCATATCAAGCGATGTATTTTTGAGGCAGGATTTGTTTGTGGTAATCTATGCCAACTATGGTAGAACTTCCCTCCCATGTCCATCTAAATGAGGATGAACTCTTGAAAATAATAAATGGACACCACTATGGACCACTACAAAAAAATATCATCCGACATATAATTAAAATGTAAATGCAAATGATTTCTAAAAAAATTTAAAATGCACTAGGCTATGCTTATGTGTTTAGAATATTGCAATCAATTTCTCTGTTCCTGTGAAAACGTTTTTAGGTATTTACTTTCATTATCTTCTAATACGCCATTGATTTTTTATAAATGTTGCTAACCTGCATATACATACAATAATAGTTATTTATCTACAAGCGTGCGGTAACTAAGGTATATTACACGATTTTGCGTGCGGTAAGTACCATATTACCAAACGGCGTGCGGTAATATTATTACCGCACGCTCTACCTACATAGGTACATACCTTTAATTACCTACCAGAGATAAATTACCTACCTATCACCTAAATTCTACTTGTCCGCTGTCAAAGGTGACAGATGCAATTTTTTTTTTAATAATTTTTTTAAATTTCTTTCCGATATTTTGTTACCGCACTCTTGTAGATAAAATACTGCATATAATACGTGTGGTAATTAGGTTATTACCACCCTTAGAGATTGCAAACCTCGCCTCACCGGCTCGGTTTGCAAATTTCTCTCGCGTGCGGTAATAACCTAGTTACCACACTTATTATATAATATACTATTATTATACAAGACGGTAAAAAGAAGCTTTACCTGTGAGTGGAAAATGTTGATTCACGAGCGACGAAGGAGCGAGTGGATTAATTCCACGAACAGGAAAAGCTTTTTTACCGTCTTGTATAATAATAGTTAGGTTTAGGTTTTTTTTTTTTTTTTTTTGAGGTTTGGAAGGACCTTATAGGTATAGGACAGTGGAGGTTTTGAGGTTTGGAAGGACCTTATAGGTATAGGGCAGTGGAGGTTTTGAGGTTTGGATGCTTAGACCGGTATCTAAGCGTTAACCCCGAAGGGCGCGAAAGTGTGTGTAATTGAGTGTAGGAATGAGTGTATAGCCAGACAAAGCACTTGCTATACTAGGGATTGACTGAAAAGAACCACTCCCACCCAAGGGCTTGCTTGGGCACCGCGCAGGCTTGAGAGAATCCTAATCAGTCGGGATGCTGTAGCCAGACAAAGCACTTGCTACAGCAAGGAAAGAAAGGTATTTTTGGATGGTTGTTCAGACCGGTGTCTAGACGTTAACCCCGAAGGGCGCGAGTGTATGGGTAATTTGAGGAGTAGGAATGAGGGGGGGACTGTTGGGAAGGTCTGGTTTTCAACCTTTATCTTCTTCTTCTTTTGCTCGAAGGACCAATGAAAGAATTCCCTTTTGATATGGGAGGACCTTGGTGTCGGTATTTTCACAGTGCCCTGTAGAGGTGACGACTGTGAAGGGTTTTCGTCTTTAGGTAGAGTGCAGCCTCACACTCTGGGTATAGGCTTAGGGTTTTGTGGTAAGTGAGTAATACACCAGTAAAGGTTTGATACTAATTTATTATTTGAAATGAGCCGATATTTATACACAAAAATTATTAATAAAATAAACGTAATTTGGAATGATGATGATTTTGCAGATTGCTGCAATTAGGTTGGTATTTTAAAACTTGCTAGTTAATTAATAACAATATTGAATTATTGTTTGTATTACATGGTTGCGTCAATGCAGGTCAATATAGTCAAACTAGTCCACTTTATGATTTTTTAACTAAATCCTATAAATTTCTCTTATGGCTAATTTTGAATACTTCTCAAGATTAGACACAAATCACTAGATAAAAAGAAACGAATAAGTTGGAATATGAAACTAAAGATGAAGTTTTTGAACAACGCTGCACAAGACCTACACAAACTTGTACTTGCTATATTACATAAATACTGTGGACACAAATAATACTGGTTGCTGTTTATTTATAGATAATGGGTGTTGAAAATTCTCAAGTGATTTGAACTAGTGAATATAAAAGTACATATTTGTTTATCATATGGCGTATGTACCTACCTAAATTCTATGCGAAACTTTCAAAAATTCCGTATATACAGGGTAGTCCAACAAGCGCGCCTCGGTCAATAGTAGCCAAACCGTTGAACTTATCGAAAAATGTTTTGTAAAAAAGTTTTAGCATTTCATCTCTGCTATAACTCAAAATTATTTTCAAGTATACAGGGTGTCTCAAAAAAGAATAATCACAAAATTTATGTTTTTTTTTTTTTAATGGAATACCGTATGTTTTTAGGTGGCAAATGAAGCCTCTATATGCTCTGTATTAAACTTTAAAATTGTATTTGGGTTGAATGCAGCATTGCCAAGTTATGATTTTTCGATAAAAAAAAAAGACCAAAACATACTTGTTTAAAATTGTCATATCTCCCGCCACTGTACATTAATTTTTCCTTAAAGATATACATGTAAGTTAATGTTAGCCTAGTTGCTCCTAGATTATCTTCATTTTTTGATTTAAGTATACAGGGTGTCCAAAATATTTGTCTAAACACGTCAATTTTAAAGTCTATTTCAATTGATTTTTTCAAATACAACACCCCGTGTATTATTTTTTTTATCGAAAAGCTGAAAATGTCCTCTTTCAGAAAATATCATATTTGCCGAATCTATCTCAATAATATTTTGAGATATCAAGATTTTCCCTTAACTTTGTACAAAAACCGGTAAAAAGTAAAGTAATTTGGTAGCTTTACCTAAAAGAGTTTTGAAAATTTAATAGGTTTAGACGTGTTCTTTCCGAACTTCTACTTTGCCACCTCGTATTTTTGCCGCTCGCGCCGCCACATTGAAAAATTTCCCCAAAAAAAAAGGTATTTCACAATATCTCCTTTAATAGGTATACAGGTATACTACAGGTAGAGTAAACCCGGGCAAAAGTCCGCACCGGGGCAAAAGTCCCATCGGCTATCGCGCAGCCGCCAATTGCGCCATATTGGTTTTGCATGTGATTGCCGGCCGAAGCTATCATAGGCAAGTACAACCATTATTGATTTTATTGGTGACGGCTGTAGTGTTCGTGAAAATGAGGTAAGTCGAAAATTACAGAATTTAATATAATTTTTTCATTGATTTTCACAAGGTTCTGCAACGTTATCAAAAATTGTTCAAATTTGGCATTATCATGATTTTGTATCCCATGGATAGATGTATTATATCCCATAATTAAACCACAGTTTTTCAACCAATGTAACGTGTAGACATTTTTATCCATCATGGAGTCAACAAGGGGCAAGAGCCCGAACGTTGCGGACTTTTACCCCTAGGTTCGGACTTTTACCCCCAGTTGCGGACTTTTACCTCATTAAATTGTATTTTTTTTTCCAGGAATTACAAAAGAAAAACCGATAGAAAACCGATAACACCCGATATGTTAAGAACTGCGCAACGCAGGCAGCAAAAAGGAGAGTCGATTAGAAGCATAGCCAAAGGATTTCATGTCGACGAATCGTCCCTTAGAAAAAGGTTAAAGCGTGGCTTTGGCGTTGAATCCTTGGGCAAGTTTAAACGAACCTTCACTCATGATCAAGAGCTTGCTTTGGCTGAGCATTGTCGGCAAATGGATGTTCGTTTTTACGGGGTTACCAGAAAATCATTTCGGCAGTTGGCTTATCAGTATGCTATTCAGAACGAAATTCCAACTCAGTTCAACCATGAAACAAAAATGGCTGGAGAACAATGGACACAATCGTTTCTATTTCGACATGAGCTGGCCTTACGAGTTCCTCAAAAAACCAGTGTTGGCAGGATTATGGGCTTCAACAAAAGACAGATAGATATATTTTATGACAACTTAACTCAAATGCTGAGTAAATTTAACTTTCCTCCAAGTCGAGTATATAATATGGACGAAACTGGCATTACTACAGTTCCAAATAAAGTCCCGAAAATAATTGCAACGAAGGGCAAGAAGAGTGTTAACAAGGTTAGCTCAGCGGAAAGGGGGCAACTAGTTACTGCCGTATGCTGTTTCAGTGCTGGAGGTCATTATGTACCCCCAGCCTTGATATTTCCCCGGAAAAGATTAAAGCCCGAACTATTAAATGGAGCACCTGCTGAATCAATAATGTTTGTGTCGGATTCGGGATACATTAATACTGAACTTTTTTGTCGCTGGCTAAACCATTTCCAAAAGCACGTGCGAGCTACAGCAGAGGATCCGGTGCTCTTAATTTTGGATAATCATTCATCCCATTGCACTCTTGAAACTGTCACATTCTGTAGGACCAACAATATTCATTTACTCAGTATTCCGCCTCATGCTAGTCATAAAGTTCAACCGTTGGACCGGGCTTTCTTCAAATCATTGAAAGATTTTTACAGCGACCTTTGCGATCAATGGCTTGTAAATAATCCGGGACGAGTCATAACACAATCTGAAGTTGGGAAGATTTTTGGTGATGCCTATTCCAAAACATGTACACTTGAAAGGGCTTCAAATGCCTTCAGAGCTTGCGGTATCATGCCACTAAACAGATTTATTTTTTCCGATGAAGATTTTTTGCCTTCGACTGTTACGGACCAAACAGAGGAAATAAGCGGAACAGAGGAAATAAGCGGACCAGAAGAAACGGTTACGGAAACTGTGACTGACAATTATTCAAGTGACGATGAAATTCCTTTGAGTACTTATAAAAAACGAATGAAAATGACGACAGAAACAAATTTGGAAAAAAAAATCTTGGTTACTCAACAACATAATGTGACTTCAATGCCTCCAACCTACGAAACTGTGAGTGAAACGTCCGAACCAGTACCTTCTACCTCCAAATCAGAAATTAACATTTTGAAACTAAAACGATCCATCTCCAAGCCAACATTAAAAATTGGAGAGCCTGTACCATCTGCTTCCGAATCAATAATGAAACATTTGAAACCCATAGCATCTACATCCAAGTCAGTATTGGAAACTTCAGACCCCATACCATCTACTTCCAAACAAATCATAAGATGTTTGGAAGTCACGCCACCTAGCTCCAAGGTAGTATTGGTAACTGCAGAGCCTGTAGCATCATCTACTTTCAAATCAATCATAAGTTCTTTAGAGCCTACAGCATCTATCTCCAAGTCAGTATTGCAAAATGCAGAATCCATACCATCGACTTCCAAACCCATACCATCGACTTCCAAAACAATATTAAAATCTTTAGATCCCATACCATCTACCCCCAAGTCGGTTTTGAAAACTGCAAAATCCGTACCATCGACTTCGAAAACAATAATAAAAATTTCTAAACCAAAAAATGCTGACAAAGAAAATTCCAATGTCCTAAAATCACCCAGCGATATTCTACCATATCCAAAGATCAAAGAACACAGAACAAGACAGAGAAAAGGAAAAAAGTCAACAATATTAACATCTACCCCAAATAAAGAGGAGCTAGAAAACGAATTGCAGAAGAAGTTAGAAAAAGACCGAAAAAAACGAGGTAAAAAATTCTTGACTTCAACGAAGAATATAAAGGAACTACAAAACACTGAAGAAGAACCAGAAGAAGAAGTATTTTGTCCCGCTTGCGACGAAAAATATCAAAATCCGCCAACAGAGGATTGGATACAATGTAATTCTTGTAACCGATGGTGGCACGAGAAATGCACTGACTATGACCATGGCCTATATATTTGTGACTTTTGCTACGATTAAGAGTAAAATACAAAGTATTTCTCAATGAAGCATGAAAATTTTTATTTTAAGTTTTTATGGAAGTTCATATTTTCAGTTTTCTAAATAAAAATATTTTCTTACACACTTCAAAGTTTTGTATTATATATTGAGGGAATAAAACAATTACTTTTATTTGATTTGTTACCTATTTGTGGGTGGAAAACATCATAGGACTTTTGCCCCTAACCTTTAGGACTTTTACCCCAGCCCATGGGGCAAAAGTCCTATTTTACATCATACTAATTAAAATTAGCTACAACCCCTAAATATATTTTCTTATTTTTTTTATACAGGCCAGTATACATGTCTTAGTGTATGTACACACGCATAATAAAACATTGTTCAAATTGTTGATGTTGGCAGAGTAATCAGCAATTTCTCATTAGGTGCGGACTTTTGCCCGGGTTTACTCTACAGGTGCGAAAAAGTGAAAAAAAAAAATATCTTAAATTGGTAAATATAAAGGTAAAAATATTAACTTTCATCTCGTGGAAAAAATTGTGTTCCTAACTCGTGCGGAAAGTCTCTTTTCGCACTAGCTAGGAAATATACTATTTCAAACTATTTGTGCTTTGTCTTCACGTAGAGCCATGGCAAACAAATTGCTCGATTTATACTCAAATCATTATTGAAACCGATATAAAATATAAATGCTAAAACTGTCAGCAAAATGACAGAAAAGCCTTCATAGAAGGAATATATTCTAAACTAGTTCACCAAAAAAGACAAAAGAAGAATCAATACTCAGAAATCATACATCGGAAATTATTACGTACGGTTCATTAATTTTATTAGAAAATTAATTAGAGAGTATATCTTTGATGCCGTTACCTGAAGCAAAATTGATTATTTAGCAGATGTTGCTCTTTGAAAGAGATTTTTTTATCGAATTGTCTTTGTTGCTTTAGTTCAAAATTGTATGAGATTGGTTTTTTTTCACCCAATTTTAATCAAGAATTGTCCACCCTTCTGACCTTAAAACATACGGCGTAAAAGAAAAATGACCCCTATGATTTAGATATATACTTACACGCTTCGTTTGATAACCTTCTCGTTCGATAATCTTCCGTTTCCGAAATCAGATAAAGCTTGAAAAATGGAGGCAAACGCAAATATTTGGTATTCAGTTTTCCCGAAAAGAGTACATTATTATAATGAGTGTGGTAACTAGGTTTTAACCGAACGCGAGAGAAATTTGCAAACTGAGTCAGCGAGGTGAGGATTCCAATCACTCAGGGGCGGTATTTTTTTTTTTTTTTTTTTACGGATATGCGCACTCGCAAGGAAATGTCCTATCACGCTCGAGAAGCGGCAAGTGCGCGGAAATGTCGGTGTATGTTGGTCTTGAAACGGTTCAGGTTGTAACCTGCAGGGAAAACCGTCGCAGGGAGTTTATTCCACAGCGATGCTGTTCTCCAGAGATATGAATTCTGATATAATGAGGTTCTTGGTGCCTCTAGTTTGACAGTAAATTCATGGTTACCGTCTGTTTGACGGGTTCGCCTGGTAGGTGCTACTCTCGGTGGAATCATACGTGCCAACTCTTCAGAGCATTTTCCGTGATAGTACCTGTAGAAGAGAGATAAATCGCCCACAGATCTGCGATGTTCGAGACCATCCAAGTTACGAGTAAGTGCGGGGTCATTGATCAGCTTGATAGCTCGTTTTTGCACGGTATTCAAAAGCATTAAGGTATGTTTGGGTGCTGCACTCCATATATGTGAGCAGTACTCCATAGTTGGTCGAATCTGGGCTTTGTAGAGTGTCAGCAATTGGCTTGGTGTGTACAGATGTCTTGTACGAAATAGCACCCCCAGCTTTTGGGACGCCCTTTTAGCAATATCTGCCACGTGACTGTGCCAAGACATGTTGGTCTCTGCAGTAACCCCCAAGATGTTCAACTGACTCTGTAATGTGACAGCACTTCCAGATAGCATGATGTTTGGCTCACCGGTGCTGGTCTTTTTTGAAAACAGAGCTGCTTGGGTTTTCTGCGCGTTGAACTGTACAAGGTTTTTGTTACCCCAGTCCTTTATTATCTCCAGGTCGTTATTTATCTGCGATATTTGAGTTAGTCTAAGATGATGGAATTCACGTGCGGAAAGACCTGTGGGTGGTATGAGTGAGGAGACTACATTGCCATCGTCTGCAAAGCAATAAAGTGGATTTACTGTTTTATCTATGAGGTCATTTATGTAAATCAGGAAAAGAGTTGGCGAAAGGATTGCTCCCTGTGGCACACCAGCATTTATTTGGTAAGAGTTGGAGTTCTGGCCATCCAGTGCAACATAAATGGATCTGTCCTTTAGGTAACTTTCAAACCAAGTGCAAAGTTTCGGCGATAATCCCATTGCTTTGAGCTTGTTGAGCAGATGTTCATGCCAAACTTTGTCGAATGCTTTAGATATATCTAAGGCAATTGTTCTTGTTTCGCCCCGCAACTCAATCGCTTTTTGCCATAAGTGAGTGACGTATGTAAGTAAATCGCCAGTTGACCTATATTTTCGAAATCCGTATTGCTTATCGTTGATAATTTTGTACTTTTCCAAGTACTTGGTTAGGTGATTGTTCACAACTCTTTCCATTACTTTTGATATCACCGGAAGTAGAGCAATTGGTCTATAGTTTAACGGATCTGTCTTTTTTCCTTTCTTTGGAATGGGTTGTACTGCGGCATACTTCCATGATGATGGATATACTCCTTGCCTGTAAGACAAATTGAATAATTTTGCGAAAGTTGGGGTGAGTTCTTTGGCGCAATTTTTGAGTACTATTGCGGGAATGCCATCCGGACCCAATGCTTTGTTTGTATCCAGCTTTTTTAGGAATTTTCGTATTTCTCTGTGACAAAAGGGTACCTCTGGCATACTATGGGAAACCCTTTCAATGAACGGTGGACTTTTTCCGTTTGGCACTGTTAGGTTGGAGTTGGAGGAAAACATTTGTGCAAGCATATTGGCTTTTTCCTCTGATGTTGTGGCTAAGTGATTATTTTTATCTGTAAGTGGTGGTATGGATGACTTGGTGAAGTTAGATCCAACAGCTTTTGCAAGAGACCAAAAAGACCTAGAACTACTTGGACAATTCAGCAACCTGTTTTTCATTCTTTGATTGGTATTAACCTATTTAGTATAAACCATACTTTACGTTTCCGGTAATAAAGAAACCGTTTTTAAAAAATTAACTTTAATTTAAAAATTACAACTTCAAAAATAATAAAGCAAAAGTACTTGTTAACAGCTCAAAGTCTTTGTCTAATCTGAAAGTTAAAAGTTTATTCGCATGGGGCATCCTGGTTTCAAGCTTACACAGTTCTCAAGAAACTGCTTAGGTCGGCGATGCAATGGTCAGCATGTTCCCACGAATGGCACACATAACTCCTCCATCCCTAGAAGGAACTCGAGGGTGGAATCACTCGTGTTTCGTCAATGGTCTCAGTAGCGGGAGGTTTTCTCAGGATTCTTGAAATTTTCATCTTGTTGTTTTTGATTGCGAAATATATGCCGCAAATCAATATTGCAGTTATTAGGATCCATGGAAGCCAATTCATGTATGTACTTTGGTGAATTTTGGTAAATTCTAGAAAATCTTCTGTTGAACTCCGAAGTTGAAGTTCATGTAGCTTGTCCAAAGGGATTTTCTCTAATTTGATCTTCTCGGTCTTTGACACTGGAATTTGAACTGATTTTATTTCGTTAAGGGTGACTGGATTACCGTGAAATATGTCCTTTTCATTTTTGTAGACATATTTAGGCATTTTTATTGAACATTTTGGCGGGACTGTGAAAAGGTGGGTTCCTGTTATTGAAGATACTTCGCTTTCTACACAGTCTGTTTGAATTCTTTGTTCTTCCGGAAAGATTTCAATATAGTGGGCGGAATCGATTTCTTCCATCATGGCTTTCTGGATATATACTGGTACTTGTTGACATTGGTCCAAATTGTTGCTTAATGTCAGCAGTGACGTGATACAATCAGGATTTTCGTGTATAGGTAGAAGTCGATTGTGTTTGCAGAAATAGTTTGGCTTGAGGTCAATGCATTCTTCATTTTGGTATTGGTAAAGGTCCGTACTTAGGGTGAGGTAGGTCGAAGGTGGTATTATGATGGATTGATTCTTATTAGGTACGGAGAAGAGGTGGTAATAATCGAAAATATTTGAGTGCACAAGAGGGAAATCCAGTGAAAACACGATTTTATTTTCTATCGCAAAAACATTAGTTTCTATGACTTCGTAATAATTCATGTATTCGTTTTGTGAAAATAACAATTGTGCGTGGTGGTGAGAATTATGAAATTCTTTGACGATTTCTTTTAATTCTTTTTGTGGAATTATGCTATGATGTAAGGTTTTTAAACTAGCAAAACTTATGGCATTTTCTATATCGTTTAGAAAATTAAGCACAGAGTCCAAATTTAACTTAATTTGGTCCATTATTTCGTGAATTTCTAGGTAATGCACGTAAATGGATTTTGTTTGTTGTAAATCACTAGCAATGTCATTAATTTTATTTTCGATTGCTTTTTGATTTTTCGAAACTACACTCAGTGTTTGATTGATACTTGTCATTAGGTTAGAGGTTAAAGATATTTGTTTATTTACTTTTTCAATTATTTTGTTTTGTTTACTTTCGAGTTCCAGAATATTATCATGTATTTCCTTTGCGTCTTCTTGGTCCAGATTACCAGTAATGTATTTCACTAGTGAGCCTAAAGGGTTAATTAAGCCTCTTTTTGATCTACGTCCTGGACTGATTGATTTTAATTTCTGATTGACTACGTTTACTTCGTAGCTTAAGTGTTTATAAGTTTCAAGTAACGGAAGTCTGTGCGCAATTAAAGAGGAATTAATGATGTTTTCTAGCTTTTCATATTGATAGGTTATAGAACCAATTTGCTTTTGCAAAGATGTCAAATCGATGTAATGTAAGAATGTGTGGGTGGCTATTTTCATCTTGGCAGTTCCTAGTTTGAAGGGAAGTATGCCAGGATTGTTGTCAAGATTCTGTATCTGAACTTTCTGTGCCCTCGTCAGGTGAAGTAGTGTCATCAACCTGTAAAAGGGTTTGGTCAGTAAATTTTCGTGGATTTTTGAATACTTGTTTGTGATAAGTATTTTGGGTGGTAGTGACAGTTAAGTCATTACTTTGTAAGACGTGTTCTGGTTTATATAAAGGATTTGTCTTGCCCTGGCGGTCGGTTAGTTTTTTATAACCTATTGTTCCGGGTTGAATTTCGACAGGGTCTTTCCGTTTTTCGTTGGCTTTAGGAATTACTTTTTCTTTATGCTCGGTCATTTTATTATGAATGTTTTTATAAATGTCTGAGATTATCTCTTTATGCTTATTTAGTTCGTGATTAATCAATTGGGTATCCTTATCAATATCGATTGGTTCCTTTAATTGGAGTTGACCAAAAACTAAATCGATTGGTTTCTGCTTTGTTGCTGAATGGATTGAATTGTTATACCCTATAATAGCAAAGTTCAATTTTTCAAATGGATTTAGGTTTGGTTTGGACAAAACTAGAGTCCGCATGTGGTCTAATAGTGTAGAGTGAAATCGTTCAACAATAGAGTTGCTATTCGGGTTTAAGGGCAAGGTGTAATGCCAATTGATTTTATAAAGTTTGGCGAATTCTTTAAGAAGATTTTGATTGAATTCGGTACCATTATCAGATACGATGTTTTCTGGGATTTTGTAATTTGAGACAAATTGTAAGAGAGATTGATAGACGTGTACGGCAGATAAGCTTGGTAGGACATAGGCTTGTCCAAATTTCGAGAAACTATCACAAATTGTTAATGCAACAGTTTTTTCAAATTTGAAAGTATCCACATGAATGGTTTCAAATGGTTTTTTAGGCGTGGGTGTTAATTGCAATTTTATCAATGGTGGGTGACGTTCATATTTCACTTGTTGACAGATTGAGCAACTATTTATGAATTTTCTGACATCATCATTCATTTTGGGCCAATAATATTTTAGGCGTAGTTGGTCAATCGTTTCGTGAATGCCTCTATGATTGGTGATACCTTCATGTTGGCTTTTAATGAGATTTTTCTGCCTATCTTCTTTAGTTACATCGCAAAGCATTTTATTAGATTTCAAAAACTTGTAAGATGCATGTTTAAATGTTTGCGGTATAAACCTACACATTTGCTTAAACAGCATTTCGTCTTCATCATTTTGAAAAAGAAAGACGTATTGCCTTCTTGGTTCTACGTATTCTTTTATGTATTGGATAATTTGTGCTTGGAAAGAATCGTTTGTTACGTAAATATACCATCGGTTTCTATTTACAGGATTTTGGAAAATTTTCTTTATTTCAATTCGGGGGTTATTTTCGACTTTTATAATGACTATTTGACAAAGAAAATAATTTATTGGTTTTTCACTAATGTGAATAGATAAAATGGGATTTTGAGAATCGGTATGTATTGTGTCATTATCATTAAATTCGTCAGGGTCAGCTTGGCCAGCAATTGACTGGTTGTCGGTCGCAACATCGGGATTGTTTTCATTATTTTCAAAAGCTGCTGTAATTTGATCATTGGGTCCGTGACTTGTGCTCGGAAGCTGATTGTCTAGAACGGGATTATTGTTGTATTCTTGCATATACTGCAAAACAGGCGGTAAATTTGAGTCAAAGCTGTTGTCGTTATTTTCAGGTGGTGTTGGCGAAGTATCATTTACTTCATTTGCGTTTATCTCGACTCTAGATAGCGCGTCGGCATTTGTATTGTTTTTGCCTTTTTTATAAATTATCTGATAGTCGAATTCCTCGAGTTTCAGACGCCATCGAACTAAACGTGAACCTGAATTTTGTTCTTTTAAGTTCATTAGCCATTGAAGGGGACGATGGTCAGTGATAATTTTGAATTTTCTACCAAATAAATATGGTCTAAAATAGCGCGTTCCCCAGACAATACTCAAGAGCTCCTTTTCAATTACTGAATAATTTTGCTCGGCAGAATTTAATGTTCTAGATGCATAGGCTATTGGTTTATCTTGTCCGATCGGACCTTGTGATAATACACAACCTATGGCAAAGTTGCTTGCATCTGTAGTTAAGTTAAATTCTTTTGAGAAGTCGGGATATTGCAACAACGGCTCGTTAGTTAATAATACTTTACAGTCTTCGAATGTTTTTACGTAGGTGGGATCGTTTATATTAATGGTCGCGTGCTTTTTGAGACAATTAGTAAACGGTTTTGTTATTTTGGCGAAATTAGGAATGAATTTACGATAGTAGCCCAGAAGTCCGAGAAATCCCTTGATTTCTTTAGTTGTTTTTGGGATCGGGTACTTTAGTATCGCCTTGATTTTGTCAGGATTTGGTTTTATGCCTTCTGTTGTCACGATATGGCCTAGGAAAGCCACTTCCTTTCTAAGGAATTCTGATTTATCGGGTTGGATTTTTAGGTGACTGTCGCGTAGTCGTTGGAAGACTAATTTTAGGTTTGTCATAATTCTTGTAAGGAGGTCGCGTAGACAATAATGTCGTCCATGTATACGAAGCATATTCGGTTTTGTAGGCCCTTAAGGACACCGTCCATAACCCTCTGAAACGTAGCGGGGGCGTTTTTGAGACCGAAGGGCATTCTTACGTACTCGTAGTGCCCATTCTCGACATTGAATGCGGTCTTTTTTATGTCGTCGGGATGCATCTCTATCTGATGAAATCCGCTCGCGATGTCTAGGGTAGAAAAGTATTGACAACGGCCTAATTTGTCGAGTATGTCCGTTATGTTAGGTGTCGGATAACGGTCGTCGATGGTTTTGACGTTAACGTTCCGGTAGTCCACTACGATACGCCATTTCCTCTTACCCGAGGCGTCCGCTTTTTTGGGTACGATCCAGATTGGTGAGGACCACGGAGAATCGCTGTGTCTAATGATGTTTTGTTGTAACATGTCACCGATTTGTTTTTCTACTTCAGGTTTGTGTATAAACGGATATCGATACGATTTGGTATAGACCGGAAGTTCGTCAGTAGTTTTTATCCTATGTTTTACTTGATTAGTGAAAGTCAAAGGTTGGTTTTCGAGATGAAATATGTCCGAATATTTTTGGCATAATTTTTCTATGTGAAACTTCTCTTCCTCGTTCATGTGTTGGGTTCGAATGATATCGACAATATCGAATCCATTAGGGAATTCATTAGGTGTGTTTTCTATAGAAATATTATAGATTTCAACATCGGCTTTATTGAACGCTTGTACAGGAATTGGGTTATACAAAGATATTTCCTGGACGCTATCAGTATTGTTATGAATTTCTACTGGGGCATAGCCGTCGCTCGCAGTTGTTAAGCATTCTTTTAAAATACAGTTAGCCAACGAGGTTTTGTAAATACTAATTTCGCCGTTTGGTATTGTTACAGGGATGTTTAATATTTCTATAGTGTTGGGTTCAATTCGGGTAAAAAATAGTAATTTTGACTTTGCTTCATAGTGTGACAATTTAATTTGAGCTTTAGGTGTTTTAAGTAAGTCATTTTGTAAGTCCAATTTGACATTAAGATCTTTTAAAGTGTCATAGCCAATAAGGCCATCAAAATAATGATGAAATTTGAATAAATAGAATTTCAATTTATTTTCGGACTTGAATTCTTCGAAAGCTGGAATTTCGGCACATTGGTCTCTAGTAGTGGTTTGAAAAACAGAGGAAATTGTGAATGGCTCTTTTCTTATGAAATTTTCGAAATATTTTCCGGCAATTTCCGGATTGATAAAGGATTTTGAAGCTCTTGTGTCTATTAATAGCTTTAAGGGTGGATTTGCTATTTTAACATAAGGGAGATCCTTTTTGTCATAAATAGAATGTATTTCTACGGCATCTCGGCGGGAGGCTCCGCCTCTTGAAAATTTTGTTCAATGGGAGTTTGATCGTAATTTTCAGGTTCATTGGTTTCGGTTTGACCGTTACTTGGGTCATTGTAAAAATCTTGGGAGTCAACCTGATCGTTTTGCATTGAATAATTATTGTCGTTACTACCATCACCATAGCCTTGGTAATCATAATAATAATTATAATTTTCGGCGTAGCGAGGATTTGGAATTAGATAGTAGGGTGCATTTTCTACATTATGTAGTTGGAAATTTTGGTTATTGAATCTATTGGTACCGTGAGATACGCCACTCATTGGTACTGGTTTTTGCAAATTAGATATGCCGCTCATTGGTACTGGTTTTTGAAAATTTTGGGCAGCTTGAGGGTTTGGTTTCCAAACATTTTTGGGTGAACCAAACACTTGCTGGTTGGTGAAAAATTTTTGTGGTGGCATTTGTCTGGGATTAACGTTTATTGGGGCACGCGGAAATGTGTTTCCGGGTGATTGAAACGTTTGTGTTGGCGTGTAATTTTGCTGAAAAGTGTTGAAACGTGGAAAGTTATTTTGATGAAAATTCTGCTTCTGTTGATTTTGATGTTTATTTTTATTAGCGAAATTATCATTTTGGGGTTTTTGTAAATGTCTTATGTTACTTTCCGAAATGATGTACTGTCTAGCTTCGGCTAGATCTTTTGGTTTCATCGAACGGATCGTTGAACCTAGTGGTTCTTTTAAACCTGCCAAAAATATTGTTAAAGCATGTAAATTATAAAAATTCTTTTTAACAATACTTGTTGGATCATTAAAATTATTGTGGGTATCAATATAATTATGTGAAGCACTTAAATTAGACATAACTCTAGTATGGAATTGCAAAGGGGGTTCATTTGCGTATTGTCTGAGTTGATCCAAATCAAACAATAAGCCATTTTCGTTTCTTTGATCGCCAAAATGTGCAATCAAAGCGTCTTTGACTGTCTTCCAGTCCTTAGATACGCAAATGCTGTAAACTTCCCTAGCTTTACCAATTATTTTAGCATATATTCCATAAATTATTGCGAGATTTTGCACACAATTGAGATCTTCACTATTCCAATAAGTCGAAATCAGTTTTTGACTTATTTCAAGGAATGAAGCTAACTCTAAAGGGTTGCCATCGAATTTTGGCACTATTTCGAGTAGTTTGGTTTCGAAATGTGGTGGAGCCATCGTTTCGATTCTCTCGCTTATGGAAATATTCGAAAATAAATTTTCTAAATGTAAAGAAGTATTTAAATCTAACTGATTTGAATAATTACTATTATCAATTAAAATTGACCCGTTTTCACTGGTTTCCGTCTCAGAATCAGATAAATCCGGGGAGATAGACATAGACAGGTAAAGGACAATTTAAAGAAAATGGGATAAGTCCCATTTTCTTTAAATTGTCCTTTACCTGTCCGCGCACAGCGTGGTGTAATATTATTACCACATTGTACAAAATAATATAATCAGGTACGTACGTACATTCGTGAGCATAAAAAGTGGGACACCGGACTGACAGGTCTTGTCATTTTTCGCTATTTTGGGTAAATCAGTCTTTTCTCAACAATGGATTTTTTGTCAGATATGACAATTACTGTCATTGCGATAGGTATAGCTGATGAGCTCGTTTTACAATAGGAAAAAACGGGTGTCCCACTTTTTATGCCCACAACTGTACATAAAGTTCGTTTCACCAAGGTTCATACTTGACCTTGAAACTTGACAAAAAAGGGTTGTCGTAAATTAATTTATATGACACATTCAATTTTTTTGACAAATTAAAATGAATGACGTCTGGTTCAAGAACCGACGAACGTTTTTGACGTCATTGATTTGTTTTAGTCAATTTTTATTTGTAATGCCTGATTGCACCGTCTCTCTTAACCGAGGCTTAGAGATAACTATTCCTTAAAGTGACATTTTCCCATGCAAAACTGTCAATTTAAGGGATAGTTATCGTTAAGCCTCAGTTAAGAGAGATGGTGCAATCGGGCATTAAACAAGGAAGACAAATGCTGGTGGGAAGTACAAACCCTGGTGAAACAAACTTTACGTATAATCAATCACCTACCAATCACCTAAATTCTACTCGTCCATAGTCGCACAGCTTACGCTGTGCGGTAATATGGTACTCACCGCTCGCAAGTAGATAATATACTTACTATTATCTCCTCGTAAACATATTAAACTATTAATTAGAATTCCAAAGCTGGATTAGTCCTGGATGGTCTTTTGTCTAAGGAAGTTTTAATGGTAATCGCCGCGACGTCGACGTCTGTTGTCCACGTTTTAAGGACTAAGGACGATGGGTGAACAAAGAAATATGTTCATCCGTCTGGCGATTAACTGTCTATAATCCATCTTAATTCGTTGGGCGATTTGAATTAAATTGGACAACAACCACTGGCTTACAGGAATAATAGGTACATGTATATTGTTCAAATATTCTCTTCGTACTTGTCAAGTTCTGGTTTGGATCCAATAAGTTGTGTGAAAATTATTTGCTTATATTTCCCATCAACGTTTAAACGCTACCAGAGCAACACTAGACAAAAATTACCATAATCTTAGAGAATATTGGCACTAAGGACGGGGTTCCATTAGAGTTACTAATAAATTGCGCCTCTATTACCTAATTATTCGTTTAAGCATTTTTCCCTAGTTAATATTTGGAAATAAATTCAGCAAACATGCAAATTTAACTAAATAAATGATAAAAGGTTGCCAGCAACACTCATATTTTATCCCGAAGTGTTTCTATCAGCATCTGCTGTGCTAAATTTAATATTTTCAAATAAAATCTTCCTCTTCTAAGCGGCTACCAGCAGTTAAATAATAAATCACACCCCAGCAACAAACTGTCAGGTTTCATTTCAGTCCCTCAGGTCACAGGTCAGGGGGTAGATTACTTTGAAATTGAGAAATGGCGTCAGACA
The DNA here is from genome assembly GCA_917834065.1 of Ceutorhynchus assimilis. Taxonomy (NCBI): domain Eukaryota; kingdom Metazoa; phylum Arthropoda; class Insecta; order Coleoptera; family Curculionidae; genus Ceutorhynchus; species Ceutorhynchus assimilis. The sequence goes on along the minus strand of OU892280.1, from coordinate 45,286,487 downwards.
TAAACCTTCTTGTGGACACTTAGGGCCACGTTGCGGCCTCTAAATTACTGATAATTTACCAACAAAATATGTTCCAATAGAAAATGTGTGTTCATTCACTGAAATTCATTCTCAATTATTTTCTCCCTCTGCGCCTTTATTCCAATATTCGCTGACCGAGAGGACCGATTTTCTATTGGGGGTTTACCCTTGGGTTTACAATATGAATATTCAAAATCTGCTTTCTCCAGATTCTATATGCGGACGTATATTGCATATAGGTAATATAAATTTGAATCTATTATAATAAGATAATCTAGGGTTGAAATTTAGTTGAACTAGTTTATCTGTGATTAACGGCCAGGAAACGTGATTGAAGCGTTATGATAGTAGTTTATTCATCCTATATAGATACTTGTTGCTTATTGGATATTGGACTCAAATTGATAAAAATATGAAGATTTCTATGCTTTTGTAGGCCCCAAATTATTTATTAGGGACTGATTATTTCACTCTTGGTGTATAAAATCCAAGATAAGAAATGGAAGTATCGAGCAGTGATAATTTTTTGCTATCATATCAGGATGAAAAAATCACAGCAAATTCTTCCCTCATGCATGAAAAGGCCCATTCCATTAGAATAAAGATATTTCTGAGAAATTACCGCGAAGAGACAATATCACCAAACTAAAAAGACCACGTGTCGTTTGCATTATGCCAGTTTCACAAATTCACTGATTTCAAAATCAATGATGAAATGCAACGTGTTTTGCTCCTCGTACCTACAGATGAAAGATTCCTGCTTGGACTCACTCAACACAGTAAGTTTTCCGAAAATGACTCAAAAATATGTGGCACAAGCTGACACTCCTCAGAGTAAATGGCCTATCCTCGGGCCTATCGTTCCAAAAAATGTATCAAGAAATGAAAACCGAAGCAGCAGAAGCTTTTTATTGTCACAACTGCCCGCTTTAAGGGGGTGACATGGGGGGCTTGTAGCTTTGGGGGTTGATGGAGAGAAACTCGCTCAGGTTATATAAAAATATAGATATATATTTTCCCAAATATGCCCTTACATGTACGCTAATCCTATAAGATGCACGACCCTTCGAACACTGGGGTCCTTATAGGGAGCCACACGTCAACGCTGCTTGGGAGACTGTAGATTAGTTATCGTCACCCTTATGCCTTGTCCAGAAGGGCTTTCCCAACGAGAGGTACTTGCACTGGGGAGACTTAATTCCATAGGGGCTTTTCCAACGAGAGGTACTTGCACTGGTTTAAGTCTGCCTTTGCTGCGGCTTGCAGCACAATTTATATCAATTTATTGCTGAATTGCAATAAACATCCGATCCGATCCAATTAAATTATTAAGGTTAAATACCGGGTCCTCCTTTCCTTAGCAGCTAGTTGACATTTCGCCCAATTGTTGAAAATGACCCCTCCAGGTAATTGGCTTAGTATCTATTTTTAGTAATACATAGAGTTGTAAAAAAGTGGTGTTTTGTTTCTAATCATCACGTATTTCTGTGTCGTCATTCACTGTTGTGTTCGCGTCGCACTTATTTATATGAAAAGTGCATGTCAGCGTTCCATCAGGTCTACGGCCTGTGATTCGCAATATGTATTCGTGGTTTTCTACGCCCGTATTTTTTTTTTCTGGTTTATGTGGCAAACTTTCTTTTTTAGCTTTATTTTGTAGGTACATAAACACTTTTCCCACTAGGTACATGAGAAATACTACAAACAGACCGCATGTAGTGTAGAATATTACATCGTGTTCTGGTGCGTGTTGGCTTTGGTCATCTTGACCCGAGTCTTGGCCTGTACAAGGGTTGAAGAGCGCAAGGATTAATGGTTGTGGTCTTCTCCATAAAACATATATCAATATTACTGTTAAAACTGTGTTCCATATCCTCATTATACTGTGACTCTGTCGTCCAATGGTAAGTTCTGGCAGCTGCTTGTCCATATTTTAGTTTTCTTTCAATATTTTCTAGTAGTGCTTTATTTGATGTTAGGTTTCGATGTGGGATCGTCAGCGACTAGTTATGGTTTATACATTCGTGCATATTGTTGAACTTTACTGGCGTAGATGTAGTCAAAGGGTTGAGCACAAATGATTTTAGGTTTGTCCAAGCTGCAGGGATCGCGTGAGTAATGTATAGCTGTGTATCTACTTCCTTGCAGGGGAATCTCTTTGGTATTATTATTTTATCATTTATTTTTAGGTTACACTGGCATGGCATGAGGACTTTGATTGCCCCTGGTTGTGCTGTACCGTTTTTCTCTAGGACTGCGGACTTCTTTGGGCAATCTACTTTTATATCTCCCTGGCGGTGGGTTATAATAAATTGGTCTCTCCATTTTTTCTCTGGCGATTATCGTATACTCTCTAGCTAATGTTTTACCCTATTTTTTCTATCCTATTTCTATTTTCCTACTCTATAGTTCTGCCTATGTTTTATCTGTACAATCAGTCTTCTTCTTCCTCGTTTTCTGCTTTACTTCTTCCAATTTCCTCTTCAATTTTATCTTCGTCGTCTTCATCCTCATCAACTTTAGATTCTGCGTTTTCAGCTATATCTATCTCATCTGCCCTTTCTTCAAAAGGCGCAGCTTCTGTCCATGGATCGTAGTAGGGTAACATCCTACTCACGTGGACCGTATCCTTTTTTCTGCTTCCAATCTTTTGTACCACGTAATTCACTTCTCCCATTTTTCTAATTACTTTGTATGATCCAAACCATCTTAAGAGTAATTTTTCGCTTCTTCCAACCTTTCTAATTGGTATGAACACCTTAACTTTGTCTCCAACTACGAAATCATCTAATTCCCTATGTCATTCGTCAAAACGTCCCTTATCTTTTCCTTGTCTTTTTTGTATATTTGGTACTACTATGGCTCTTATTAAGAGTGATTTTTCTCTAATTTGCAGAGCGTCCGTTTCGTTGTCAGCGTCCAACAATGCAGCTTCTGCTGGTAGTGTGGGTTCCCTTGCATATGTTAACATAAATGGGCTAAATCTCGTTGTGTCCTGTATTGCTGTATTATACGCAAATGTTATAAATGGTAGATAGCTACACCAGTCCGTTTGCTGTGTGTTACAATACATGGATAACATGTCAGCTATTGTTTTATTTAGCCTTTCAGTGAGACCATCACAACAAGGATGGTATGCGGTTGTAAACTGGCTTCTTACTCCCATTAATTTTCCTAATTCCCTTACTAATTCCGATTGAAAGACTTTTTCTCTGTCGCTCAGCAGATTTCTTGGCATCCCGTGTATCAAGAAAACTTTTTCCAGTAAAAAAATTGCAACTGGTCCGGCTTTTCCATTCGGTAGGGCGGCTGTGATGGCATATCGTGAGGCGTAATCGGTAACTACAACTATCATTGTTTTCCCTTTACTGCTTCTTCTAAATGGGCCTAAAAGATCAATTCCGATTTTGTCGAAAATTGTTCCCACCGGTATTGGTTGTAACATCCCTGGCGTTTTTCTGTAAGGTTGCCCCTTTCTAGCTTGACAATCTGGGCATCGCTTAACGTACTTTTCGATGTCCTTTAGCATTCCATCCCAGAAAAATCTGTTTTTAATTTTGTCCGTTGTTTTGCTTAGTCCCAAGTGTCCACTTGTCGGTGATGCATGTAGCTCCCACATAATTTCTTCTCTCATTGATTTTGGTACTACTAATACTTTTTCTAAGCCGTTTTTGGTCTTGTTTATTTTATAGAGTAACAGCTGTATGCAACATCCTTTTTTAACTTAAAAGCGCTTTTTAAAACTGGTCACTTTTAAAAATGTGTATTCTAAGCCATGCAAAATTTTAAAGGTACCAGTTTTAAAAAGCGCTTTTAAGTTAAAAGAGGATGTTGCATACAGCTGTAAGTCTTTTTCAATCCTAAAATTTTTTGCTCTTCTTCTGATGCCAATATTAATTTCTGGGTCGTCTGGTTTTCTTATAGCTTTGAATATTTGTTTTAGACTTGGGTCTTTTTCCTGTAATGTAGCCGTTTGCACTGATTTTAGTGTAAATGTGGGGAGATCCTCTTGCTCTTCTTTTTTCTGGGATTCTGGTTGAAGCACTGGATTGCGGGACATACAGTCGGCGTCGCTATGTGTTGATCCTTTTTTATATACAACCGTGTAATCGAATTCTGCAAGTTTTAGTGCCCACCTGGCCAAGCGTCTGTTACTTTCCTTAATGGAGTCCATCCAGCAAAGAGCATGGTGTTCAGTGACGATTTTTACTGGTCTTCCGTAAATTAAGTGTCTCAGATAGCTCAATGCCCACACTACGCCTAAGAGTTCTAATTCACTAATTGAATAGTACTTTCCGCTATTTGAAAGACTTCTGTTCATGTAGGATATTGGATGTGCTTCTCCCTTGTCGTCTTCTTCTAAAAGTACTGCCCCAATTCCATATGTTGCCGCGTCGGTGTGCAAAATGGTATCTTTATTTGGATTGAAATACTGTAGCACAGGTGCGGAAACCAGTTTTTCTTTAAGAATGTTAAATGCTTTGTTTTGTTCAGAACCCCATTTGAACCCTATGTTCTTTCTTGTAACTTCATGTAGCAGTCTTGATATTGATACGAAGTTATGTATAAATTTTCTATAAAACATAATCCTAGAAAGCTCTGTACATCTTTAATTTTCTTTGGCGTCGGGAACCCTTTTATGCAAATTATTTTTTCGTCATCTGGTAATATGCCTTGCTCCTTTACTTTGAATCCTAGTATTTTGATTTCTTTTTTCAAATATTCACATTTGCTTGGTTTTAGAGTAAGGTTAGCTTGTCGCAATCGCTCAAAAACTTTCTTGAGTTTGCTAAAGTGTTCTTCGAATGATTGTGAGAATCTAATGATGTCGTCTAGGTAGATTAGCACTTCCTTCCATTTCATATCTCAAAAAACTTGGTCTGCTAGTTTTTGGAAAGTGGCTGGAGCGTTGCATAATCCAAAACTTAAAACATTAAATTCGTAAGTCCCATGTCTTTGCGCCACGAAGGCAGTGTATTGCTTGGACTTCTCTTCGACTGGAACTTGCCAATATTCGGAAAACATATCGAGTGTGCTGAACCATTTTGCATTGCCCAAGTATGACAAAATGTCATCGATCTGCGGTAGGGGGTATGTTGATTTTTTTGTTACTGTGTTAACCTTTCTGTAATCTACACAAAATCTTGTTTTTCCATCTTTTTTCTTAACTAGCACTACAGGGCTAGCCCATGGAGAGTGGCAAGGCCGAATTACTTCGCTATCGAGCATTTCCTGGATTTGTGCGTCAATAATCTGTCTTTCTTTTTGTGACACTCTGTATGGGCGGCTCTGTATTGGGCGAGCCTCTCCGACGTCTATTATGTGTTCTATTAAGTTTGTCTTTCCCATATGTTTTGTAGATTTCGCGAAAACGTCGTTGTATTCCAGAAGGAGTTCTTTGAGTTCATGCCAGCTCTTCTCGTTTGTGATGCTGTATAACTTATGATCTTCCATTGTTATTTCTTCGCTCTCTTCATCTTTTTCTGCTTGCAACATGAAATTGTGTGAAAGATTTGTCTTTGATGCTGTTTCTGCCAAAAATGCCATTGTGGTTCCGGCGTATATAGCTACTGGGTTCCTTGTGTTTTTTTTTTTTTTTTTTTTTTTTTTTTTTTTTTTGGCACCAAATGGCCAGCCTCTCTCTTTGTTTATTCCGAAATTTTGAGTTCCCCTTTCTTTGTTATACATACTAGTACTTAATCTATCTAAACTATACTTATACTAAAGTTTTCATTACATGTACTTTAATTTTCTCTTTTTTTTTGTGTATATTTTTATTTTTTATCATTATTATATACATACATTTTTTGTTTTTTTTTTTTCCTTCATTTTCATTTTTTTTTTTTTTTGTATTTGTATTTTTTGTAGTTTGAGTTTTTTTTTTTTTTGTTTTTTTTTGTTTTTTTTTTGTTTTTTTTTGTTTTTTTTTCTAATTTTATGACATTTAGGTATAGCTAATTTTTCACAAATTGGTATTTGTTTCCCTAACATATTGATACATAGTTTTGTATACTTCAATGTTGTTTGATATAATCAAAGTGTTATAATTTAATGGCAATTCTATTAAATTTGTTAATTTTGAATATAAGCTATTTCTTTCATTTTCAAATTTAGAACATACTAAAAAGAAGTGTTCCAGATCTCCAGTTTCCCCACAGTCGCATCTATCATTCTCTACTAACCCTAACTTTTTCATATGTACAGGATACAAAGCGTGATAGCATCTGAGACGTGAAATAGTCCTTACAAAATTTTTATTACTCTCTCTATGAAACCATGAATGTCTGAACAATTTTGGAAAATTACTTTTAAAGATTTTACCCTTATTTGTCTCGGTATACATAATTTGCCAATCAAACTTTTGTCTTGCCTTGGCATAACTAATAATGTCACTATAGGGAACTTTGAAATTAGTGATTCTGCCACTATGTGTGGCCTCTTTAGCTGCCTTATCGGCAAATTCGTTATCCCTTATACCTATATGAGCTTTAACCCATACAAAGAAAATTTGTTTGTTTGATCGGTACAATTGTTCAATTAAGTTTATTATTTCACTGATTATGTAATTATTAGGATATCTGTGTAAATAATTTTTGATGGATTGTAATGAGCTTTTACTATCTGAAAATATCACAAATTTGTTGTTATCGTCGTAATTTAAGCTATAATATAAAGATTCTCGGATAGCCCATAATTCAGCAGTATATATTGATGCGTGTTCTGAAATTTTATACTTCTCGTAGTGGTTTATGTTTTTATGATAAAAGGCACAGCCAACCTTTTTTTCCATGACTGAGCCATCTGTAAAAATTTGTTCGAAATTTGCCCAAGTACTATTCTGTTCTTCGTAAAATTTATGTTTTTGATAGATGATATTTTCTGTATTTTCTTCTTGTATTATTATTTTTGGTTCAATTTCTAAGGCAGCTTCATTGAGTTGGAAATATGGATGAATGCAATTTTGAAAAATATTGTCTTTATGTTGAGTTATCCAAGAATAACTCTCTACAAGCTTGGGCAGTTTTTTAACTCTCCAATGATGCGTATAGCAAAGAGTTGTTAGATTATTAATTTTTGCTATTAATACACTGTTTTTGGCTAAAAGCTTCAATAAAAATTTGTCTGAAATAAATTTTCGTCTCAATTCCAATGGTGGTTCTCTTGCTTCAACTTCTAAGACTATTATTGGAGTACTATTTAAACATCCAATGCTCTGCCTTAAACATTTATTTTTAATAACCTCGATTTTCTTGAGGTGGCTGTCAGCAGCTGAGCCATAAAAGATACTGGAATAATCAAATATAGATCGCACAAACGATTTATAAAATAAAAGGCACAAATTTGGGTCTGCACCCCATTTTCTATTGCTGAAAGCGCGCATAACATTTAAACCATTTTCAGTTCTTTTAATCAGATAGTTTATCTGATCCTTCCATAGTAACTTCCTGTCCAGGTACAACCCAAGGTACTTCACAGTAGGTCGTAATGGGATGGTTTTTCCCCCGAGTAAGATGAGGTTTGTTTCTTGTCTTCTGGCTCTTGAAAAATTGCATCCTGTTGTTTTTTCCTCAGATAGTTGTAGTCCATTTTTGCTTAACCATTTTTGTGTACTTCTATATATTCTTTCTAAGATTTCCCGGCATTTTTCTAATGTTTTATTGGTTGTATATATACAAATATCATCTGCAAACTGAATAAGTTTGATGTTGTTGTCTGTAAATAGGTCTTCTAGGTCGCTGGTGTATATTGTGTATAAAATAGGACTTAATATGCTACCCTGTGGTAGGCCAATTTTCGCTTCCTTGGGTTCTGTTAATCCGTCATTTGTTCTTATGTATGTTCTTCGTGATCGATAAATGTTATATACGTTTTGGACTAGCTGTTTTGGGATGCCAATTTTGTTCATTTTGTCGATCAATATGCTATATACGACACTATCATAGGCTCTTTGTACATCTAAAAATAGGGCGAAAGTGCATTGGTTGCTTGTAAACCCCAATTGAATGTCTTTTATAAGATGAGCCAGTGCTTCCTGGGTGGAGGTACCTCTCTTGAATCCGAATTGAGTTTTAGGAAATATGTGATTTTTTTCTATCCAAAACTCTAGTCTGGTTTTTATCAATCGTTCGTAGGTTTTTAAAATGCATGAGGCGAGTGCAATTGGTCTGAATGATGTTGATTTATTTAATGGTTTTCCTGGTTTGATAATTGGTATTATTAGATATTCTTTCCAGTCTCCAGGGATTGGTTCGATTCCAAGAAAAATGTTATTATATATAAGGAGGAGTGCTTCCTTGGCGTTGTTTGGTAGGTGAAACAACATTGAGTATTGTATACCATCATACCCAGGTGCGGTGTTGTTATTTTTTTTCAAAGCTCTGGATAGTTCTGTAGTTGTAAATGGTCTAGTTAAAAAATGTATTTCCTCAACGTTTGGACAATTCGTTTCTTCTGGCTTCTCACTGACATAGGGTGGTGCAATTTTATCGTGGAATTCTTCAATCCATAAATCTGTCAGGCTTGTCACTAGCCTGTTGCTTTGTCTTCTGTTTTTATAACTATTCACTTTCTGCCATACTGTTTTTATTGGAGTATGCTGATTAATTGATGAACAGAACGTCTGCCAAGATTCTCTTTTTGCTTGTTTTGTTATCCTTTTCGCCATAGCGTCAGATTTTTTGTATTCGATAAGATTTGTCATATTTGGATTCGTTTTATATCTGGAAAAACATTGTTTTCTGTACTTTACAATTTCATCGCATTTTTCATTCCACCAGGATTTTCCTCCTGCCTTTTTATTGCTTTTTGACGCATAGGTTGCCATTGTGTGACTTAGAATGGCATTTAACATATTAATAAAATGATCGTAATTTGAACATTCTCCATTGGAAAAGGCTAAGTGAGCTTGTAAGTGAAAGTTTTCCCAGTCGGTTCTTCTAGTATTCCATTTTTTCGTATAACTGTTGGTAGAGGTAACTGTTGTTGAAATTTGAGATCGTATAATTATTGGAATATGGTCTGATCCATATGTATCTGACAGTGTTTGCCATTCTAGACTATCCTGCAAATCTGGGGTAGTCAGAGATAAATCTATGGCTGAATTGTTTCCACCTGAAGGGTTGATTCGAGTGTACTCGCCATTATTTAAATAAATGTAATTTGACTCATCTAAGGCTTCTAACAAAATATTACCAGCTTGATCACTGTCTACGCAACCCCATGCTATATGGTGTGCATTAAAATCTCCGCATATTAAAGCAGGTTTTTCGAATGAACCTAAGAATCGGTTCCATACATTTTTGGTTATTTTGGATTGTGGCTTGATATATACTGAAACGAGAGTTAACTGGGAATTATTTGTAGTTGGAATTTTTATTCCTACATAAAGAATATTTGGAAGATTTAAACTCAAAATTTCGGAATATTTTATATTGCTCTTTATCAATATGGCTACGCCACCCTTGCCGTCATTTCGGTCATTTCTTACTATGTTAAAACCTGGGAATGCTATATATTTTCCCGGTTTGAACCATGTTTCTGACAACAAAGCGATATTAATCTTATTTTCCTGTAAAAGATAAATTAAGTTTTCTTTATTTGAGATTGCCGATCGGCAGTTCCATTGACAAATATTTAAATTTTCCATTTGACTAGATCTAATAAAGATTTTTTTGAATTAAGTTTGTAAGTTCCTGTTTATTTATATCCAAACAATTTTTTTCTTTTAACACTGTCAAAACTTTAAAAATGATTTCAACTACAACATTTATATTAGTCCCTGATCTATCTTCTAAACTGTTATTTTCATTTCTTTTTTCGTTTAAATTTGATTGATATATTTGGCTATTCATAACACTACTTGATGGTTGATAAGTGTTAAATTGAGAAAGTATTTCTTTATGCTGTTCAAAAATTGGGGAAGATGGCCTATTTCTTTTGAGGGGAGTTTTAGGCTGTGTAAATTGAGTGAAGTGAGTTTCTTGAGTGGTTCTATTATTTGTGTTATTTGTTCTATTATCTTTTTGTGATAATATGGAGTCTAACTCAGATAAATTTATTTCGCCTAGATTCCGAGATGCCACTGATGCATAGCTTGTACTAGGGAAACATTTATCCGCTTCTTTATAACTAAGATTTTGTATTGCCATTGCTCTTTTAATATTTTTTTGTCTTTCAAACTCTAAGCATTTTTTTGTTTCGTTTGTACTGTGGTTGCCCTTGCAATGAAAACAAATAGTATCAGTGTTTTCTGTACATTCTTCTGCTTTATGTTCTCCTTTACATTTGAGACACCTTTGCTTCCCCTTGCATTGTTTGCTAGTGTGCCCGTATCGGAAACACTTATAGCAAAGCAGAACCCTTTGCACATATGGGGTTACTACAAATCTAACATGTCCTATTGCTAAATATTTTGGGAGAGTTTGTGTTCTAAAGGAAATTATTACTGAGTTTGTATTAACTATCTTTTTTTCTTTATCTTTCTGATCAAAAATTGCTCTCGTTATTCTTTTTACTTTGTTTACACTAAAATTACAATGTTCATCAAATTTTTTTATTTTATTTTTTATTGTTTCTTCACTTATATCGCTTTCAATACCTCTTATTACGCCCTCTTTTATAACCGCTGATTTAGGAATGTAAAAGTCTAACTTTTTTCCTTTAAAGATTTGGATAAAATTAATTCATTTGCCGTTTTACTATCTTTACATTGAATCCTAACTCGGTTTTGACCAATTGATTCTATTACTTTTATTTTATTATCTATTTCTGGGTGAAGTTCATAAATATATTCATTTACTTTAATAGCGCTAAGCTTACCTCTAGCATTTTCTGAAATATTTTCTACTAGTACATAAAAGGGTCCAAAATCCGTTGACCCATAAAGAAATTGGAATTTTGTTACCTGTTTTTCTGCAATTTTATTTATATCCTCTGTGTTATTTTGATAATCCATTCTTTCTTTGACCTGTTTTTCTAGACCTGATTCAACCCCCGAAGGCGTTAAATCATCAGGGGGCTTCCCCCCATTAAATAGGTCCATTGGAGAACCCAATTAAATTACACTCGCTTGTTTACTATAAATTTTCATAAAAACCAAAGGAATGTCACTAAACTGATAAGAGAACACACCGACCGCACCATACAATAGCCCGATCGAAACTCTTCCTTGTGTTTGATTGTACTTTTAAAATGAGGCTACCTTCATTGGTGTGAATGTGCGTTTTTAGTTCAAGATGATTTTTTGCTAACCAGTCTAAATTATATTTGCATGTATACCTACATAGTATTATCTTTAATCACACTAGGTTTGCTCATAATATCTAATTCCAATGTTTTTAACTCATTCTGAGATACCGTGTAATCTTTTTTTGTACCCAATATATATGTCTTTTTCTTAGTTTCTGTACCGATTTGCATCAAATGCCTCATTTCTTCTTCCTGCTTTTCTTCTTTAACTTTATAACCAGGTTTTTCCCTATAAATGTGAATTTGGACCCCTGCATCTTCAAATAGAAAATATATCATCTGTTTAAATCTTGTCCATTCTTTTTCTAATGCCCATCCTTGCCCTGCAATGACTAATTTTTTGATGGATTTTTTTTTTGAGATATTGTTCCTCAGTGCTGTAAGACATTTATACATGTTTCTTGGACTTGGCTTCTCCTTCATTGATTCTCTTGTGAATAGAAAAATGACTGATTTTTTTCCTTGTTTTGACATAGATAGCTCCCCAATGGTCTCTGTCTTTTGGAATCATATGCCTATATTTTCTCAAAACTGATTTTTTTGATTTGTAGTTTTGGGTTACTCCTACTACTAAAACGGCGTCGTTCGTTAGGACGTCTATGTTTCCATATTCTTCTTTCAGGAGACCGTTAACCTGGTCATCTTTTATGTGAATGTGCTCTCTTACAAACTTGTTAAACTCTTGTTCATCTCTTGAAGTATCTAGTTTAAGCTCTCTCGTTTTAGTCGGTTGTTTTGTTGTGACCAGACCTGACATGTTGATTTTTTCGTTATTCATTTGTCTTAGGGGTATTTCGTGCTGACCATTCAGAATCAGTTTCTTCCGTGGGAGATCTATGATCGCGTTATTTTTTGTCAAAAACTCCATGCCTAGGATTATTGGTTGAGTTAATGATGAAATCACTTTGGCGTTTAGTCTGCCCTTCCATTTTTCACTCCCTGGTATTTCTATCGGAACTTCAATGTCTCCCAAAACTTTTATCTGTTGTCCTCCTGCAGTGACTAGAATCGTGTCATCATTTCTTGTTAGCTCCTCTTTGATTAGACTTCTTTGTAGAACGCTAACGCTATCTTGTGCTCCTGTATCCACGATTGCTGACATTTACTTATTATTTAATCTAATTGTGATGTGCAAGATTCCTATGTTTTTGGCTTTTAATTTTGCCATCCCTTCTCGTTTGGATTTTGTCGTCGGATTGTACAGGTGTTTGCATAGTGACCCTGTTTTCCACAAACAAAGCAACCAGGATTGTTTTTGTTGTTTCGTGGCGTATACGATTTGTTCCTTTGAGGCTGGCTTCTGCATACTGTTGCAGTATGTCCTGTCTTCCCACAGTTGTATCAAACGGGGGCAATTTTTGAGTTGGAGTTATGATTTCTCATCTTTTGGCTCCTACATACAGCTGCGAAATGTCCTGTTTTGCCACAATTGTAACACGTTTGGCTAGATATTGGTACCCTTGTGCTTGTGTGTTCTCCTTGTATTCAGATCCTGCAGATGGCCATCACATGTCCTCTTTTTCCACAATAATGACATATCTTTAGTTCTGTGTCTGTGATTGTGTTTCTTTCCGTACAGCTGGTAATTTGTGTATCTTGCGTTGCACCTTTCTTCGGAGCTTTGTCTATTGTGTCTGCTATTTCTTTTTATTGTATAAGTGATATTGGTGGCTTGTTCGGCGGGTTTGTTAACCAGTAGTAATTGTAATGATTTGCCTCCGTCAACCCTTCGCTAAAAATCCAATCCTTACAAATTCTTGTATATCAAATGTATTTGTGTAATTGTGGTATAATACTTGCAAATCGTATAAGTATTCCTTGACTGACTCATCTTGACCTTGTTTTCTGTTTTCGACTTTTTTCTTGAGTGCCCTTTGGTAATCTGTATCCTCAAATTCCTCTGAAAAATCTTTGACAATGTCTTTCCAGCTGTTGTTTTGGTGGTCGCGCTTATATTCCTGAAACCACAGGTTTGCGGCTCCGTCTAAATATGTTTCAAAATAAACAATTTTCAGCTTTTCGTCCCATCCATTTGCTATCGCTGATCTGTCGTATGTTTTTAGGAACTCGATCGCACTGGTTTTACATAGCTGGAAGGTTTGAGGGCTAATAAACTGAGGCAACTTTGCCTGTTTCTCCGCTGTCATAGCGTCAGTTATTGTGGTGTTCGCCATCATATCCGGTTGTTCTACTTCCTCTTTTGATGGTTGCCTAGGTTTTGGTGCTTCTTGAATGGTAAGGTCTGGTGGGCTACCAAAAACACTGTCTTCCTCGTAGCCTGTTTGATTATTTGCTTGGTTTTCTATCTCACTGGTAATCTGCTCTAAACTAATACTAGGCGATCTTTGCAGTGATCTTCTCGGCAGAAAGAGCGCGTTTTCTGATTCTAATTCTACTGGTGTCGTTGCTGCTGCGTTCTTTGGCCTCAAATTGTATTTGGTTTTGTCTGGCATCTATTCTTGCCACGTTGGCGGCGGTCACAAATATGTCACAATTTATTCTTCCATTGGCACTAGTTTTTAAATCTACGAGTCTTGTCTTCACCTTCGCCACGCTGTCGTGAATTTCCCTGAGTGCTTTCGTCACGGTACCGTTTGTCGACGTACCACGTCGTGACGTGTTTGGGTGTTGGCTTGCTTCAAAGGCGCCTTACGGCGTCGGTTCTTGAGTGTCGGTTTCGAGACGGCGCCTCCACCAAATATGTCACAACTCTCCGCTTTACGGGGGTGACATGGGGGGTTTGTAGCTTTGGGGGTTGATGGAGAGTAACTCGCTCAGGTTATATAAAAATATAGATACATATTTTCCCAAATATGCCCTTACATGTACGCTAATTCTATAAGATGCATGACCCTTCGAACACTGGGGTCCTTATAGGGAGCCACACGTCAACGCTGCTTGGGGGACTGTAGATTAGTTATCATCACCCTTATGCCTTGTCCAGAGGGGCTTTCCCTACGAGAGGTAATTGCACTGGACAACGATAAAGCTGAAGATACCCAGAGGGGCTTTCCCAACGAGAGGTACTTGCACTGGGGAGACTTAATTCCAGAGGGGATTTTTCCTTCTTTCAAGTATCTTTCGGCCAAGTCAGCACTCTACGGATAAAATATCGAATCAAACAATGATTAGGTATTAATTTTAGAATTCAACATCAAAGTCCGAAATACTCTTAATTGTCTAGAACAAGAGAAATCTAAATATGGAAGGAACAATATTCTTCAGACAAATGCTTCAATTATCAAGATGTCTGTTACAAATAAAAGAAAATACTGTGGATACCTACATTGGTTTCAACAGTTGGCCTGGTAATGACACCGTTGTTATAATCAATCTCTCGTCTATGCGTTGATCAACAGATGGCGGTAAAACCTGGGAAAGTGAAAGTATGCCGTATCTTTTAAGGAAGGTTTGGTTTATTATTGTTTGCGCAAAAGTTCCCTGGATATTATGTTCCTTTTGGTCACTGAAGTAAGGATTAGGGAGAAATTTGTGCTAGAGGTTGGAGAGAAAAACTCCTCGTTGGAGAGAAAAACTCCCCGGATCAAAAATTTGAAAGGCAAATAACTTTCACTTCGAAAAACTTAGAATATCAGGTACAAATCCCCTTCTGGGTCGAGTATAAGAATACTCATGAGGTGACGTTTACCTAAGTAAACATCAAAATCGTGAAGAAAATCTATTTCCTCTTTTGTATGTGATTTTAACAAAATCAAGTCTGATTTCTAGATCGCCTAAAGCCCAAACATTACTGGAAAACCACAAAAAAGTTACATGCAATTCACTAAAAGCTCCTGTCATCCCCAAAATCGGCAAAAGCGACGTCGACGGTACAAAATTTAATCAAATTCATCTGCCAGTCAAAGCCAAAGCCAAAGTCCTTTTAAAGCTGTATAAAATAAGGAAATAATAGAAAAAATGCGAAATGCATCTTATGAAGTTCATCGGAGTTGCTCTTCAATTTCCATATGAAAAATGTCTTCAAATACCTTATAAACCAGTAGTTGCTCGACGTTTATGTCTTCCATCCCAGGTATACAGACAGGATCAGGCTACTAGGCACATAAGCTTCAATGGAAACAGTTGACTGATACCCTTATTACCCATGCCACTGCGTGTCGAGCAGCATGTTATTAAAATTCGTGCATCTTCGGCAGCTTGGTTATACTCGTTTCGACAGGTCCGCTATAATCGGCTTCGGCAGCATCGCCTCAATTTGCTGAGATCGGGTATAAGCTAATTCGTCCTATTTACTCCCTATGTGTCTAGTAGATTGGTCCGGTCTGTATATTATACTATTCATTCGAAAATGAGGAGGAAAGTAAGAAGGTAATGGTTATTCATATTACTAGTACGGTATGAGCTTCATTACAGTAACGAGTGGGGAATATTGCCAAGATGAGGTCGTAGACCGAGTCGTGGTAGTCACACGAGTGGTGTAATGAGCGTTACCGTACGTGTGATATACAACATTTTATGTACGACCTAGATTTTTTTGTATGTATTCGAAATGGTTTTTTTTCGCAATAGATTAAATTTATAACTTTTCCGAATAAATAAATTTTAAAAAGTGCCGTTTTTCAATGAAAATGAACTCATTACATCACTAAGTACGATATTACAACTTATTACGTAACTCAAATAGGCTAAAATGAGTTACGTAATAAGCTCTTACAGTGTGGGTCGTACATAAAATAAATTATTTACCTAGTAACAATTTCGGCACGTTACGCAGCGGTTTAGTGATTTTCCATAAAGCCCATCACCCTGTATATTTATTAAACTACACCTACTACTTAATGATATTTAGGCATAATACGGCTGTATTCCAACATCTTTCATTTTCGTACTGATAAAATCTTGATTTAAATGAGTAGTTCATGTATTTTTGACATATTGGAAGGTCTGGCTACAATACGATCGGTATATATAAACATTGTCAAGCATCGGCGAACTAATTTGTTGTGCCATGACCTATGACAGCAAATTTGCGAAGCATGATTTAGTTATTGTATGTTGAAGACGTGTTAGTTTTCCATAGCATCTTTGCTATTTATTTCACAAAAATGTGAAAAGAAGTATTTATAACAAATTTCACAAAACATTTCCATTATTAAAATGAGCTTCCAAACTGAATGCCCTAGATTGCTGGAACATAATTTAGCACTACAAAGCTACATCATTCAAGTTGATTAGGGTTTGACACCGGGAGCACATGTCCTTTTAATTCACATTTTTTAACCACAAAATTGTTTGTTATTTCGACCCTTTTGCTGGAATTTATACATTTTAATTTTAGGAAATCAATACAACAAATCCTTTGCTGGCAATCTACCAAAACTCATAAATCCGATGTGTCTGCATATACATATATGTAGTGACCTAGTTTTGGATATTCATAAAAGGGGCTGTAACCAAAATTCACAATTTGCCAATGTACGAAAGCCATGCTAATATATTTCATTTTTGATAAGATGGCAACGTTACGCTCGGTTACAAAGTCGTGGCCCTTCGAAACGTGTATCCATTATTCTCTCTCCAGTGTCTTTGTGTTTGAAGGAAGCGCACTAAGTGCACAATTATCGTTAGAACTTAATCCTCAAAAACGTTTTGCAACTGTCACGGCATCTCAGGGTTAAAGTTCCGTTGGAGTGACTTTTGTGCACGGTATTCTTGTTTCAGTCAATTTTAACATGCAAAACTAGAAAGATTGGTGAGTGGAAAAGTGATAAGTCTTATGTAAATAGGTTCTTTAAAAAACTACTTAGGTATAGGAAAGACAACAAGCAAATGAGATAATTCCAAAGACTCACCTGACAATGATAAGTAAACTGAAACATTCAACAAGCTGAAGTGACAAAATAATAATCATAACAAGTATTTGTTCCAAATTATGCTATCGCCATCTCTGTTAGTTTGACCCCGCCTGAACTTAAAGAAATCTGTAGTAGTTACCCTAGGGTCACAGCTTCCATCCACATGATCTACTTTTCCAACTAGACAGAATCGAACCCCAACTCTGACACCATCCATCACAACTCACCCAGTAAGTACGTCCAAAAAAAAAAGCGAAAAAAAAGAGAAAATTAAAGGAAGCCAGGATAATGGTTAGTTATCGAGTATTATTGTCAGTCACAGTGGTAGTTGATGAAACATATAATTCAGGCCTTTGACATGTGAAACTCCTTTCACATTCCCCGAAGCCCATAGGTACAATTCTCACATTCACGTTCAGCCATAAAGGGAGCAATGTAATTAGAGGTAACATAATTAGTGGCATCTGAAATAATTTCATTTCTACGCCAAACTTTATATCCTGGAATGAATGTAACGAGACGTTTGCGCAAATTATATTTCTTGGCATTTTGGGCTCTGGTGAATTTAATTTTGCCCGCCCTGGTTTTATACAATACTGCAGAGAAAACTGCCTAGTAAGTTATATAGATGCACAACCAATTTTATAAACATGTTCGTCCCAAGTTCGATGATCTTTTATGATTGAAAGCTCTGAATTTCATCCAATTTATTTCGTACATTCGGATTCCTTTATGCATGCAATAGTTAGATAATCGAGTGCCTTCCAATTTTTTAGTGTTTTCTTGTTTTGTACAAGGATAATTTTACTAATGGCTTCTTTCTACTTAAGTAGAATACTATACCAATTAATACTGAAAATGTGCAGCCCATGTTTATTTTGTGGGTTCCTGTCAATATATTTTCCTACAACTGCCTCTGAAAATGGAGTTTTTCGCACGCTAGGTAACTTCCGGTGCGAAAAAGTTTTTCACACGCTGCTGATTATTTTTTTAATTTATTCTGGACCTGTCATCCTGACATGACAACATAAATTGCGATTGTCACCAATTTCTGATGAAGCATTGTAAAAAACTCGTTCGAAAACCTTTTTTCACACTTGCTCGACTTGTGGAACTCGCCTACGGCTCGGTCCAACAAACTGTCTCGCCGTGCGAAAAAAGGCGTTTTCAAAACTTGTTGTTTAAATAACTATTATTTATTTATCTAATTATAATATGTTGGAGGCCTTTTCAACCGTATTTTGTAGGTTCGTGCTATTTTGTAAAAGTCCGGTTCCTGATCTCGTCAAGTCACGATTCAAGTACACTTTGTTATAGCTGAAACTAGAACCAAAATATTTGCCAAGCAACGGTTTAATTCTTTCTTGGTATAACAAGCCTAATTTTCGTGTTTTTTGCCCCAAACACCAATAATTATTGTATTGGCTCATTTTTATTATTTCTTGGGTAGTTTTCCCTCCTCTGTAGGGTTCACCATCCGCTAAGCAACGACTCTCAACTTATCTCCGAGTTTTTTTGCAAATTATTTAACTATCTTTTATATATTTTTATTTTCTTTTTGCAAATTTCGTGTATATTTATATTTAATTTTTAACCTATTTGTTTCTGTTTGTTTAAAGTTGCTGATTTT
Organism: Ceutorhynchus assimilis; assembly: GCA_917834065.1. NCBI lineage: Eukaryota > Metazoa > Arthropoda > Insecta > Coleoptera > Curculionidae > Ceutorhynchus > Ceutorhynchus assimilis. The sequence continues at coordinate 45,267,773 of OU892280.1, read as the reverse complement.
TTTTTTGCAATAATCTCCCATTCCACTGCTCATGGTACTTTTCCAGAAAAAAATCATACTTCTTGTCCATTTCGTTTATTTTGGCCATAACATCTCATAAAATATAAATTTTTGTTTTGGGAATTTTCTGATTTTTGCTATTATCGTTATTATACTAATTACAAAACCGTGAGCTCTAGTGTGAGATTGCCGTTTTGCTATAGGAAGACTGTAAAGTAACTCGTGTGCAACTCTTGCGACAGAGTCCTATTTAGAATCTACTCTCAGACTCTGCTCACCGTGCACATAAGGGAGTCTAGAAAAGGTACCCTCAACATAGGCCGCCTACAGCGATGGTACACTACATGCAGTCAAAGCACAAAAATATAGCTACCTGGAATGTCCGCTTGCTTATGAACACAGACAATAAAAACATACCACAAGAAAGAACGAAAAACAGCAAGTTCGCTTGTTGATGGTCCCTGGTTCGAGTCCCACCAAGGTGCATGGTTGTATTTGTGATGTATGCCTTAGTAAAATAAGTGCCCTGTTGTTGATCGACAAGGTGCCATAGAAATTTAGAAAGAAGAAGTAAGTCAATTGTGGCATGTGAACTAAAGAGGTACAGCAACCGCGCTATCCTAAGTAGCCTAAATGGAACAAGACCTGCAGCCTTAGAACATGGAAGGTATACTTTTTTCTAGGAAGAAATGAATTGAAATGTTCCTTGTGTTCACGAGGCAAGATTTGCTTTGAAACATCGACTAGTCCATCAATCTTCCTTCCGTGTCGAGCAAAAGACTCTCCCTCTAAAACTCGTGAATAACCAAAAAGGCTACTTTAGTCAGTGCATATGCTCCAACTTTAGATTCTGATGATGAAAAAAAGGATGAGTTCTAAAAAATTCTGGACAGAACCATGACAAACATATCTCGATCTGACAGAGTTATTTTGCTAGGAGACTCCAACCGCCTGAGTCGGTAGAGACAGGAACCATTATTAGGGAGGACAATGGTAGGTACATAACTCATCAAATGAAATCCTGTTACTGACCAAATCCTCAGATCACGATCTCAGCAGCACAAATACTATCTACCGACAAAAGATTTAGCTGTTAACGCCATAGCAACATCCAACATCAAAGCACCTGCATTTGATTGACTACGTTATTGTGCGCTCCATATATCAACGTAGCATGAAAGTAATTAGAGCTATGATACATGCTGGTCTGTGTTGGACTCGCTCCACGAATGGCCGGATCTGTAATGTCCATCTGCCAAAACCATTGAAACAAGGATAACATCCACAATGTAGTTTGAATACTGAGCGATTGAGAGACGAAAAATATTGAAAAACTTATGGTGGATCGGATAATTCAATTGGAACGAGACAGTTAGTCAGGGGTTTGCTAGTTCCTCCATCGGGCGCCTCCCCAGGTGGCGGATAGGGTAATGCTTTCCAGATATGGGTGGTACCGAGGAAATCAAATACTCTGCAATGTCTGTACCCTTATTGGACGGTTGCAAACGGCATCTGACCCAGAATGGGCGGCCGAAAAATAAGCCAATAAATTGGCATAAGGGACGGCAACGGGATACCACCTTTATTATTTTCCCAGGACAATAACCATAAGTACATTTAATTCAAAATTTTCCGGAGGTATAAATAGTCCCCCAATCGGATCTCCGGGGGGGACGGTTTCAAATGTAACAAATATGAGAACAAATCTAAGCAAACCATTGAAAATAGGAACATGGAATGTGAGAAGCCTTTTCGAAGCTGGGAAACTGGCAAACCTCACACGAGAAATGAGCAGACTCAAACTGGATATCCTAGGTGTCGCTGAAACCTGGTGGCCTGGTATGGGAAGGTGCAATGTGGATAACGGAGTATTCTTCTACTCTGGTAATAGCGATCCAAAAGATAGAAGAGATGTGGGAAATGTTATAACAAAAGAACTTCTGAAATCTGTCGTGGACTTTGTTCCATACTCAGACCTCACTGCTTTATTGAAACTCAGAGCCAAGCCAAGTGATCTTTATATAATACAGGTATACGCACCAACTGCGGACTCGTCGGAGCATGATGTAAAGAAATTTTATGATGAAGTCAAGGAATTGCTAAAATGGACTACATGACGTCAACATAATAATTATGGGTGACTTTAATGCCAAAATAGGAAAGGGTAAATTTGAGGAGTTAGTTAGATCGTATCCTAGATGAAAGAGGCATCACAACACTACATAAAATATTTAACTCTACTTATGAGACAGGTCACTATTCCAAACAGTGGTTGTGCTCTACTTTTATACCTCTGCCTAAGAAGATCCATGCAAGAAAATGTGAAGATCATAGACTTATTAGCCTGATGAGCCATACTTTAAAAATATTTCTTAAAATCATACAACAGAAAATTTACAAGAAATATGAAAAAGACATAGGCGACTCGCAATTTGAGTTCAGACAGGGGTTAGGTACACGAAAAGTGAAAGTTTCAACACAAGTGTTTGTCCAAAACTGTTACGATCAGAGAAAAGATGTGTGCCTATGTTTCATGGATTACGAAAAGGCACTCGATCGCGTACATCACAAATTAATGCAGTTCCTCAATAAGCTTGATATAGACCAGAAAGACATACGATGCATTGATAACCTATACTGGAACCAAACAGCGCAAATCGAATTAGGCAATAATATGTCCAACACCATACAGATTAGAAGAGGGCTGCGACAGGGATGTGTGCTGTCTCCGCTCCTATTCATTTTATATTCGGAAGCGATGTTCCAGGAGGCTTGGGAGGACGTGGAAATGGGAGTCAAAGTTAATGGAGTGTGGATTAACAATATCCGCTTTGGTGATGATACGGTTTCAATTACTGATAACATACACGACCTACAACAACTAGTCAACAAGGTAGGAGAATAGAGCAAATCAATGAGCTTAAATATCAACGCCAAAAAAACAAAGTTTATGATTATCTCTAGAAACCCAAATATGTTTGAAAACTCCACCATAACATTTAACGCAAGGCCCATAGAGAGAGTAGATAGATTCAAGTACTTGAGCGTCTGGCTTTTCGAAGACTGGACCAAACAAGGATATAAAATGTCGCATTGAACAAGCTCGACAGGCATTCTTAAGGTTTCGAAGAGTGCTTACCTGCTCCGATTTTAACCTTCACGTAAGACTCAGATTCATAAAATGCTAAGTTTGGTCAGTGCTTCTTTACGGTATGGAACGTTGGACATTAAAGGTGACTGCAATTAACAAATTAGAGGCTTTCGAGATATGGCTGTATCGCAGCATCCTTAGGATACCTTGGACGGCTAGACTAACAAACGAAGAAGTCCTAAGACGTGTCAACAAACAACGTGAACTGTTTGAATTGATTAAAAAGAGAAAAGGGGCATATCTGGGACATATAACACGAAACACGAAATACCAATTCTTGCACCTGTCGATCGAAGGCAAGATAGAAGGCCGGAGAGGGATCGGAAGAAAGAAAATGTCTTGGCTCTGAAATATCAGATAGTGAACAGGGCTACATGTGAGTACATGATGTGCAGTCGTTAATACACACCGCAAGGAATAGAGAAGCAATGGAAAATGTTATCGCAAATATCCATTAGTGGATACGCATTGGAAGAAGAGGAACAGTTAGCAGTCTCTAATAACAGTAGAGCTTTATTTAGCGCCATAAAAGCAATCTATCCCTCCAGAAAAGATTCAAATAACCTAATATCTCTGAATTCAGCTTCGATTAGCTACTGATTGAAGCAACTGTTCCAGGAACTGACGTGGGTGATAGTGCGTTGGTCGCGCATACAAATAGGTTTAATGCCATAAAATGGATCACGGAGATGATTCTCACTGATTTGCATGAATCGTCAATATATTTAACGAAGGTAACAAAGCACATTGAGGAAATTAGTGAGGAATATCTTTACTCTCAACAGCCAGAAAAATTCTTGACAGGGCTCTATCTGATCGACTTCTTTCCATAGCTGAAGCAACTTTACAACTTGGTCCAGTGCTCTTTCTACTGTACATAAACGACCTCGCCTCGCTGTCAATATTGGGAGTTTTGTGATGTTTGCAGATGATACGACCATTCTCTGAGGACACAAGGATTCGCAGGTTCTTTCAACCATTATAGAGCGTGATTTGGCATTAATAAAGGAAAGACGCGATGCAAACCTTCTAGTCTTCAATATCTCAAAAACTAATATTTTAATGTTTAAATGTGTAACGTTCTCAATTTCTTGGCTAATAAGCTACCTTGTTTTGCCATACTGGATATGATTCCATATAGAGCTATAATGAAATAAATGAATAAACAACTATCTTTTCTGTGCCCAGATTTTGTTACCTTGAGTGCTGCCTTCTACTAGAAGTTTTTGGGTTCAGGTTTGCAAGTTTGGTTAATTGATCTAGGAAGGTTTGATTCAGTACGGCAGGGCCCGCTGTTATTGATTAGAATCTTAGGAAAAGGAGTTAGTACCATCATCATCTCTGTTTGCAAATCCAATCAATAATCTGAGGTTATGATAATAATTGTTGTTTACTCTTTGACTTTTCATTTCCATCATGTCATTGAACAGCTGTTTTGTCTAGGCGTTTTCTTTAGACCTGTTCTACCTTTTGATATATGTTCTATAGGCACTTTTCAACATTCACCAGTTATTTTTTACACAACCGATTCTCAGTTCGTACTTTTGGGGTGAAACTGAACACGTCCTTTTCTATAATTTTCTTCAATGTCAAAATTAGAAGTTTGACAGATGAAAGTCTTCTTCCGAAATCTAAATGAAGAATCTGCCCCTTTTGATCTGCGACCTCACGCTGAGTAGTCGACCGGTCTCGGGCCTCGGCCCTAATTATTTTTGGGGCGAGACTTTTTGGAACTTTGTGCCAGGGAGCTCAAGTTTTAGACTAATTTCTTGCTGATAATTGTCTAGAGTCGTCCCTTGGTCATTTTTGGATTCTGTTTCGGTAAGTTTGAGATTTTCTTCAGGAAATATTAACCTACAACACGTGTTCCATTTTTTTTTTTAATAGGACTGTTCCGAGTAGCATTTGGAAGTTTAAGACTTCACCTTTGGTCTAGCTAGAGTATCCCTCAATTTGAGGTAAGATTATTTCTAATATTTGGGGCTCGATTTGTTTTTTATACGAACATCGTTATAGGGTCCTACTCCTAGTCCTAGTTCTAGGCTGTAGCTAGACAGTCTTAGGCTATAGTTGGACAGCTCCTAGAAAGATATTCTAGACTAGATCTAGATTGCTCTTAGTTGGCTTTCGTAGCCTTTCTCCAGCAACTCTCTTGGTACCACTCTGGCAGAACCACATCGAGTTCTACGTTAAACAGACACAACGTGGATAGGACTCATGACTCACTTACCATACAATAGTCTATCTAATAGTGAGACCAAACCTGTAGATAACCTCACTTTCGAAATTTCTGGATTTTCACATACATTTCACTTGTATAGATGTAAGTTGCACTTTTACTATTTAGGCAAATCATATATAAATCATCTGACGCCGAATTACGTCGGTAAGTGCCCCTTAAATAAAATTCTAGAATTATACCCTGAGGTTGCCCTAACAATAACTTTCATCTTTCTGTGTTTAATTTGCCTATTGGTAAAATGTAACCCATACTGTATTTTTCTTATCACTCACAAGTGTAAATACCAAAAGGTTTTTAGTCATGTCCACTTAAAATTCATATTTATATATGCGTTATTTACATTAATTTTTTTATAATCAAATATTTATAAATTGGTACAAGCCATAATGATGTCCTGGCTATCCCTATTCATTATTGTTATTATTTTTTAATAAAGAAGCCAGATACATTATTGTACCTAATTAGTTGTTTTATTGTTAAGCGCTCCAATTGTACAAGTTTTGTTATAACATCAATAAGTAATCTTCCTAGTTAAGTCACAATTAACTTGGTGGCGCCCAAAGGTAAGATGTATACAAGGAACCCATAGACCCATGGCCTCCGGACTGATGCTGACTAGCCGTATGCAGTATAATTAGGCAATTGCCAAAATAAGTACGTTATAATTGTTCATAGGACGGTATCACTCTTGATGGAGACACTATTAGGGAAAAAAATGTTTGTAAGGTTTCTTGGGATGCACGTAGATTCGAGGTTAATATTTGAACACATATCGATATGCTTAATAGAAAACTATCACAGGGATGCTACATGGTTAAAAACATATTGCAAGAGCTCGGAAAACACACCGCCAAAACTGCATATTATGCCTTGATGGAGTTAGATGTTAGATATGGAATCGCATTCTGGGGATTCTTAACTCAGACATCCGTTCAGTCAGTGTTTGTCTTACAGAAAAGAGCCCTCAGAACTTTATGCAATGCAGCTTACCAAGAAAGCTGCAAACCCCTCTTTGTTTGGGAACGGATCTTGACAGTGCCATCAATTTTCATTCTGGAGACGGCCTGCTTGATTTTCAAGAAGTTTCAGAACTATGATAAGGTTGAGAGCTATAGTTTAAGAAACAACAGCAATTTACCCTTACCAATACCGAAATCTGCATTGGTGAAACATTCAATAATTTATGAGAGAATCAAAATTTTTAATCATCTGCCAAGGGAACTAGAAAACAATGAACAGTACAAACTCTTTCGAAAAAAACTTGAAGAGTCCCTAATTGAAAAAGCTTATTATAGCCTGGGAGAGTTTTATGAATGACAGCGGTTTGTTTATGATTCCTTGCAAAATTTATTTGTAGCTATTATATTATTTAAGAGTTTTATAAGACGGATTATGTTACTATATTTTAAAGTTTTTATTTATTTTATTTTATTTTATTGTATTTTATTTATTTATTTTTTTATTTGCTTGTATGATTTCCCATTTTGAATTTGTTGTTTGTTATTTCGAATTTGTTCGTTATTTTAATCTTGGATTGGTTATATAATGTGGTGTCTTGGTTTTTGCCTATATTGACATGTTGTTTACAGCCTAAATCTTTTATCCATTTCCAATAATACTTATTATATACCTGGTAAAAAATTTTGCTGAAGGCTTCTTTCATGAGACTAGTGTCACGCTGCTTGAAGCACTTACCTAGATTGTTATTGTTATTTTAGACGGAACTTTTTGTGAAATTTTATTACCTGCCTTTTATGTAGGTATAGTTTTTAGGACTTACTTTGTACCTTTTGCTTTGTCAGTGATTTTGCTAAGAATTAGGACAATAAAGCTTTATGGAATTGAATTGAATTGAATTGAAACACAATGTGGCCTTGGACCTAACCAAGAGAAAGTAGAAGTGATCTTCAGCGTAAGAATCCGATTTGTATAGCACTTATAGACTTTAGCAAGGCTTTTGACTCTGTTAATCGAGAAGTTGCCTGGAAAATAATAACATCAGGCCTCTGTCCGCCTCAATTTGTCAACGTACTCCGTTTTCTGCGTGACAATATGAATGCCACCTTCCTTACCAAAAGTAGACTCGGAGAACTTTCCAGATCACAAACGGAGGGAAGCAAGAATGTGCCATTGAAGCAAGCTTGTTCTCGAAATTTATAGGAATCTACGAAAATCTGCCGTTGAGTGATGAAATTACTTATCAAACTCCTAGTGAGCTTTTCAGTCTTAGCAGAGTTAGCAAGGTATCAACGATAACTCTATTGGTGAGTTTCAATGTGCTGATGAAAACGCTGTCCTGGTAAACACAAAGGAAGACGTACAGTCTGCTCTAAATGCATTTAAACAGGCACACGAGAAAATTGGTCTGGAACTTAACATAAACAAGAAAAAGATCCGATACCAAACTACATCAAATATTGATGCACTAGTTTCAGATTGATTGACAATGAAGAATACTTAATATATCGTACGATATTTTTGAATAAATACCAATATCGACGGAGCAATTCAGAACTACTAAACAGTACCATCGCAACATTCGGGCATCTCTCAAAAAATGAGAAGAAATGTTTATACCAAAAGCGCAACTATACCACATCTACTGACTGACTGATCATCAAGGGTTATACCGGACCTTAGTGGAATCAAATCAGGCATTTGCTCGAAATATTCTTTGAACACATCGATATTCATGTCCTCGTAGTAGTCATGAGTGTTTGTTACGAGCCTGAAGCTACATGGGGAAAGCTGAGGGAGAAAATAATGAAGGGAGGGATATGACTCTTGAAAGTGGCCTAAAGAAGAAGTCCGACTTATAGGGCAGCTCCGACTAGCCCACAAATTCCGGTGAGTGGGGTGGGTCTAAATAAAGACGCCACCTGTTTTTTAACCCTGCAAGTAGGTCAGTCTCAAAACAGGAAACAGCCTAGAGCATACAAAGAATCAAATCAACACCAAAGAAAGGAAGGTTTAAAGGCGATCATCTTTAACTGAAATCTCCTAGGATTGGAGAACTCGTGATCGCGACGCAGACTGAAAAGAACTGAAAATTCCAAATGTCAAAAATCAGCTGTGAAGGGAAAATAGAAGAAAATTACTGATTATTAAATTGTATGGTCTTGTTTATCTTGCTTGATTCGCTCCATTCAGAATTTGTTTTTGAAGTGAAAACTTCTTTAGAATCGTTGGGAGTCATTTGAGACTCGATGAAACGAAAAAGCGACCCTATATATGAAACGAAAAAGCGACCCGATGAAACGAAACGAAAAAGCGACACTTTTTTAACACGCTTATATTAACACACAACACAACAAGAACCGGAACAAGCCAAGTGAGCTGGAACAAGTCCGGAAAATGTCTGGATAATGTCTGGAAATCTCTGGAAACGTCTGGAAAGAGCCTGGAAATTTCTGGAAAGGGTCGGAAAAATTCTGCCAAAGGTCCTAAAAGGCCTGGGGATCATTTTCTAGAATCCGGATCAGTCTGTACAAGTCTGGATAAGGTCTGGATAAATCTAGATAAAGTCTGTAAAACTCTGGATAAGTCTGGTTATTGTCTGGAAATCTCTGTAAACTCCTGGAAAAGACTTGGAAATTTCTGGAAAGGGTTGGAAAAATTCTGAAAAAGGTCCCAAAAGACCTGGGGATCATTTTCCAGAATCCGGATCAGTCTGAACAAGTCTGGATTAATCTGGATGAAGTCTGGAAAACTCTGGAAAGCTCTGGATAAGTCTGGATAATGTCTGTAAATCTCTGGAAACGTCTGGAAAGAGCCTGGAAATTTCTGGAAAGGGTCGGAAAAATTCTGCCAAAGGTCCCAAAAGACCTGGGGATCATTTTTCAGAATTCGGATCAAACTGTACAAGTCTGGATAAGGTCTGGATAAATCTGGATAAACCCTGTAAAACTATGGATAAGTCTGGATATTATCTGGAAAAGTCTGGAAACGTCTGGAAAAGACTTGGAAATTTCTGGAAAGGGTTGGAAAAATTCTGAAAAAGGTCCCAAAAGACCTGGGGATCATTTTCCAGAATCCGGATCAGTCTATACAAGTCTGGATAAATCTGGGTGAACCCTGGAAAACTCTGGAAAGCTCTGAATAAGTCTGGATAATGTCTGGAAAAGTCCGGGAATCTCTGGAGCTGACACGTTTTTATAATACACCGAAGTGAAAAATAAATATATTTTAAAAAAACTAAAAAACACACTTTTATAGTAAATTGAACTAAAAAGTGAAAAATAATTTTTAATATAAACAGAAAATATTAATGAACAAAAAATATTAGAATTATTGTCAAAAAAGCGTGGGGTGCTCAATGTATGAGAAATGTGGAACAAAGCACCCCAGCGTGTATTTTAGTTTTTTTAAACTATATTTATTGCGTTCTTTCTCAAGTCTTGGAGGGGGAGGGGACGCCACTGTGTATGTTAGTATGTGTGTAATGCATGCAGTTCGATGAAGGTTTCACTTCTACCGGGTGTGAACTGCACAGGATTTTTTTTTACGTACATTATTTCTTCTTAAATTTTCCATAACTTGTTATATTATTATTTGTGGTAAATCTTCAATAATTTTTCTTCTTCTTGTTGTTTTTTTTCAAGATGACATGATTACCTGTCCATGAAACGTTGGAAAAAGTTTTTTGGCAATGATTTATTATTTTACAGATATGTACATCAATTACTTTAGCCGAGACATTCGAACCGATATCAATTTGCTTCGAAAATGTCGCTTTAGTAGATATCAGCTGCAACTATTGTTGGAAACCGGCAAACTCTATTGAACTCCGAAAAGTACAGGATATTTAGGCGTAAACATTTTAATCCACTCGAAATTCAAATTGAAGCGTTTAAGTCGGAAGCCTTGTTACGATTTCACTAATCGAAAAATGTAATATTTAGTGCGATTTAAGAATCATTGTCCTTCTGTTTTTGACAGTTAATAAATTCCCCAACCATTTCAATATTCACAAAAAAGTGAAGTAAAAATTGGGTTTCAATGTTACTAGAACAAATTAATCTAATCCATTGAAAATACCAATCGTTTATAAAAAACTTTTTGTTCAATGTTTGATGTTTTCAATATTCATTCAAAAATAAATGGTTTTGCATAGTAAATGGGAATTCCTCGTTTAAAATTATTTAGATTGTTAATTAAATATTTTGATTACATTTAGTGCTTTTGAGTTAACCATGAGAGCGTCTAGTTACATAAACTTCAAATGTGTCAATTAACAGGCCAAATAAAATCTCTGATGTTAGCTCTTGATTCAATTAATTAATTTAGTAATGTTTGATAATAGTTATTACTAAAACTCAATATTATCTTCTTGTAATTTGATTAATATATTCAAATTCAATTTCAGAAAATTAATTATGAATAGCAGCATTAAAGCCTGTGAATAATATGTAATTGACACACTTTTAAATAATTGATAATAATAAAATTGAAACCCCAAATTGCATTGTGAGTTTATTACACAATTTAATTAAATGTGGTACATACTCCCGGGCGACTATGCATTAAAACGTATTATAAATACTTTAACAAAAAATTAAATTATCAAAATTGACAATAATTTTCAGATGAGGGCGTAAAAATTATAACAAATTTTGCACTACATTGTAATTTACCAAGAATGATGTCAACTATTGCTATACCTATGGTTACCTTTAAATATTGAAGCCACAATTTATTCTGGATCAATTTATACCGTATAATCTCATCTAGGATAAAAGTTCTCTAAACTAAATTCCAGGCATTTGAAGTATTTTCCGTTTATCAAATTTAAAAATGTAGGTAATGACAATGTTATTTTTGAATTAAAATTTAGTATTTTCAGAATATGCAATCCACGCCGATGCTGAGCCCCCTGAGCACCGACTCGACACCGAAACGAGATTGGAAAAAAAGACTCAGCCTCAGGGATCACAGAAAACGAGACTCGGTAAGATTTTTTGTACATGCGCGCCATTTAAATGTCCATGGTGGAAGAATAATAGAAATAATTATCTTTCGCATTCTAATTTATACCTTTCAAAATCTATAAAACTTATTGGATTAGAGAATCTTAGTCTTTATGTTAAAACATTATGGAACTAAATTTGCGTTCCTCACTTGAAAAACTACATATTCTATGATCAAAATTAATTGAAATAAATAAACAATGAAGCTTCAGATTTTTGGAACCTGTAACATTGCAAATGGTACTTTTTTTTTTTCTTTCAAATATAATTTTATATTACCTTTAATGTTGACTGTCTCTCCGTTGGCCATTTTTGAGGAGAGGCTCTGCTTGTTCAGTTTGTCCTTTTCTTGGTTCCTTTTAAATCTTGCCGTTGCCCTGAAAGGTCGACTCAGTCCGGGAGGGTAGCCATCTTCCCCAACTGTGATAGCCATCTTCCCCAACTGTGATTACCGTTCTCGTAGAGAAAAATACCTTATCGGCCATCAGGCACTGCGTAAAGCAATAATCCATTTAATACCGGAAAAACTTTTTATTTTTTTCTAAAAGTACTGGTTGTTCGTGGAATGCCTCTATTACTTAGGGTTTACCGGGGAGCCTTTTTTTTCGAGGAGCTGTTTTTTCCGATGAGCTGTTTTTTCCGAGGAGCGTTTTTCTGAGGAGCGTTTTTACGAGGAGCCGTTTCTCTCAACGAATCCATTTCCATAAGGCCACATTTTTAAAAGAACACCATTTTCGTGGGGCGTGGCATAGAGCTTTTGAAGGGATTCCTAGAGGAATCAAGTCCCTCACGAGTCGATACGTGTACCCCCACATTTGACGACGAAAACTGAACTTCTAGCCTTGATTTCAGGCTAGAATTTGCAGGTTCCCTCGTTAAGTGGCTGAGAATGGATGGCTACCGTTCTCTCCTTTTTTTGTTGGAATGAAGGCTTGTATAGAGTTTTATTTATAAATTTCACTATTTCTTTAATGAAATCTACTTCATGATCAATAAACAAAATTAATTGATTTTCTTTATTTATCATGTAATTAAAAACTTTAAATACGGCGGTAATAAAAGTTAAGTAAAGATAAAATATAGTAAATACGGTGAATCAAATATCGGAAATAATTATTTAAAGTTCACTGGTGTCAAGAATACGAAATTGGAAGGGTAACGCACACCTAACATTTGTTTTTTGGGCTCTATGGATTTTGCCTATTTTTTGATATGTTTTAGAGGATTTAATTCTTAACAACTTTCAAATGGGACAAAATCTTGTAGGTATTACGATCTTTGAATTATGAGCGTTGAAAGATGAACTTTTTTGCGACTTTTTGTATGGAGATTATACGAAATACTGGTGTTTATTAGTCAAAATATTGGCAGGTTCAAATATTTTACGTCACTAACAGATGTCAACCTAGGCTAAGCCCGGGACCGCACTGGCGCCAACATTGACCCCAGTGCGGTCCCGGCCTTAGCCTATGTTGACATTAATTTGTTAGTGACGGAAAATATTTGAACCTGTCAATATTTTGACTGATAAACACCAGTAGCACCATCGCATACATCAATACAAAAAGCCCATGTTAGGTGTGCGTTATCCTTTCAATTTCGTATTCTTGACACCAGTGAACTTTAAATAATTATTTCTGATTTTTGATTCACCGTATTTACTATAGATTTATCTTTACTTAACTTTTATTACCGCCATATTTAGAGAATGTACTTATATTTCATCAATGATAACCAATCAGTAATCTGAACAGAAGTTAAGCTTGGACAACATGCTCTGAATTTAAAATTATTGAGTAAGTACCTACGTCGTCAAAAAAATTATCAGTTTTTCACCCTGGGTCCTATAACTTGTATATTTGAGGATTTCTATTATATCTCCTGACCATTTAACCCTACTTTCGATTTCATACAGGTGCAAGTTGATTTCACTGAATTTATTCTTTTGGCAGAAGCTGGCCATATTTATCAATAAAATTTTCAATCATTTTTTTATCAATTTTCTGGAAACTTAAATGCTTCATATTTTTCTTTCAAATTAATGATATGGCCAGCGACTGTTAATGAACTTATGTGCCAATTATATTGAGGTAGGTACATACATTGTAATATTATTATTTTTTTTGGAATTTGATGAATCTGATTGAGAGTCAACCTCTATTCATTGATTTTTTTTTAAGTGTCTTACCAGCAACAGATTTTATATTTTGAAATTATCCAATACTTGATTTTTTATGTCACTGTGAAAATATATACTAATTTAACTTAAAACTTACTTAATGTTTTATTGGTTTTACCTATGTCAAGATTTGGTTGAGTTATATGCCTCATTTATTTCCTTTTCAGAATTATCAATTACCGTTTGCTGATTATTTTTTTATCCCATTTTGACGTTTAAAAATGACATTATTGAATGCATAATAGCAAAAGTAAGTAGACGTTTATCACCTAAGTGAGTTAAAATATTTTTAACTCACTCTCGGTCTTTTGAGTCACTCTGCCAGTATAAAAATCTGCTAAAAATACAAAAAAATAACTAGTTATACCCTAGCAAGGGTTCGTGAGTTGAACTTTCTTCTCATGATTTAACATTCATTTAACTCACTTGGTGTATAAATAACTATTAATGTGTGTTTCTGAATTTTCACCCTTCAATATTTTATGTAATTAAATTATATATATATTTTTTTTATTCAGTGGCGCCCTTTCAATTCTGTACTTATTAAACTATTGACCCACCCCTAATAATTATTCGCTGAGCAAACTGAGCACATTATTGGCCTCTTGTTAATTTGTTAACAACAGGGGTTATTAAATTAGCGCCCAACTTGAGGGGCCACGAAACATCACATATTAACATCATTAAAATATTGTACAGTTTGGTATTATCTTTTACCTTTTATCTTCGCATAACTCAACTACGTGACTTTAGGTATACCAGTATTACGTAAATAAATCTAAATTATTCAATTCCTACGATAATATATTTTCCTATATCTTTACCGAGCAAAATTTAATGAAATACTCTCTTTATCTACCTACTGATTCTTGATATTTTCCCTGTGAATTTTATCTCGCATTTCTTCAATAAAACTGAATTCTAATTTTCTTTTGAAAAAGAATAGGTAGCGGATAGTTCTGCCTAGCGTTCCCGGCGAAGGATAGGCTGTTCAGGAACACACAGCGCTCCTGCCTTCGTGAACTCTCAATTTCTCTCATTTCCCACTCTGAGGAAAATCTTGTCCTTGTACCTATAGTCCCATAAAAATACCCCATTTTCGTCCCCGTCCCTATTTCATAGGAAAGTTTTCTCGCTCCTACTAAATGATTTTAATAACTCAGTGTCATGAAATGCATATTTCTTTGCTTTGTTTTATCAATGTATCTTCTGTTTTGATACATCATCTTACTGTTGTCGATATGTACATTTTATCGTGTCATGCATAGAATTGCATTGACATAATATTTTACCGTTGTCTTATCGAATGTAATCCCACCACAAAAGGTTTCAGGATTACCTGATAATACGAACTAAACTTTAATACACCAAGCGCGATAATCCCGAAAGGCTTATCACTTCTTAAGCCTTTCGTGTCATATGGGAATAATGTACAGAGAGTTGTATAACTTTAATTGTATAACTTTAATAAACCAAGCGCGATAATCCCAAAAGGCTTATCACTTTTTAAGCCTCTCGTGTCATATTATGGAAATAATGTACAGTGAGTTGTATAATCGAATGTAATACCACAAGAGGTTTCAGGATTACCGGATAATACTTTTACCTGGTCAGGTAAAAGTATTAGGTAATCCTGAAACATCGAGTGGTATTCAAAAGGTTATACCACGAACTAAACTTTAATGCTTTATTAATTTTTATTATTATTAATAACAATATTGCCACCAAGCGCGATAATCCCAGAAGGCTTACACATATTGAGCCTCTCGTGTCATATGGGAATAATGTAAAGTGAGTTGTATAATCGATTTTTTTTTTTAATTTGTTAAATTACCTATTCTATCGCTTACCGTTGATAATACTATTTATTTACCTACACTTGCCGGTGTTCATGATGCAGAATCAGATTCCACCAGCCATTTTCGTCATGATTTTTGTTCGGAATTTTTTTTCTTGTTCCTTTATTAACTACTTTTCTCTACATACCGCTCTATCTTTCTCTATGTCTCTCTCTTTCTTACCTTACCATCATTTTGCTGTTATCGAGGATGTTACCGTTGTGGCCTAATACAAAAGGTTTGTATTTAGGGAGTGGTATGTGAGTGTGCTTTTCTGTTCTTCAGAGAAAGATCCTTCTGAAGAATGAGAAAAGAAAAATAAACAAAAAAGTTTGATTTGATTTGCCGCGTGCCATTGCTCCGGGGTGAAGTTATCTCAAGTTTTCCCTTATACGAGCTGTGTCGACTCCTGTTTAAGTGATTTCTCTTCTTCGTTAGGGGAAATCAATTGGACGGGCTGCTGCCTACGACTTCATTGAGACAGGCTTGGTAGCGAGGAGTTAGAGTCGGGTAGTTCTTTGAGGAATAATGGTGATTTCAATGGAAAGAGCCATTCTTGGGATAATTGCACTCCTAAGTGTGTTCGTCCGCATACTGACTTTCTTTTTCTACCCTTCTTGATTGAGCCTTTTTACGGATAACTTGTATATTAGCGGCTGATCCCCGTTGTATACAAGGGATGAAGGGTCTCTCTTACTTCGTCTCGCCCAGAACTATATCTAAATTGGGGTTTTATCTTTTCACTGCGCAGGTCTTTTCCTGTGCAGTTGTTTTTTTGTACCGTTTCATAATGGTAAATAACGTTGCAAGTTCAGTCAAGTTTTTAGAGGACCCCACCAAATTACCAATTGCAAACATGAATAAAACCAAGAGAATAATTTTGCCTACATAATTTTTTTTTGAGTGGTGTTCGGCTGGACTATTTCACGAGAAAAACAAGCCAACTTTTCATTTGGAAAATTTATTTTCTTTAGGTGACACTTCTCAACCTCACTAGTTTTATACCCTAACCACAGACAATTTTGTGGCCGAAAAACCATCATGTTGGTTTTGTCCAGGTAGGAACAGGAAGAAGTTTTGTCAGTAGGAAACCGGCCGTTCCCATCACATTTTCCCAGTGTAAAACATTCTTGTGAAATAGTCAACAATAAGCGCCACGTTGGGCGCCAATTTATGTAATCCCTTTTGTTATAGTTATTAACGTTATAAGGCCGATAAGTAGCAAATAACGGCCTGTCAGAAGTTTCTGATCCAAGGCGATAGCCGAGGATCATAGTTAGTCAAGGCTGTTATTTGCAGTTATCGGCCGTGTGTTTCGTTCTAAATTTTTTGTTATACTGCAAATATTTTTCAATCTGACAAAAAAAAAAACACTCTCCTAGTCAACGGCCATTATTTTAGTGGCTGGCAGCCGTTAATTTAACGGCCGGCGGTCTGTTATTGATATTTAACCGATCGGCGAATAAATAAGGGCCGGCGGTCGGTTAAATATACATCTTCGATTTCAATTTCGCTCATGTTATATTAAGATAACAGTACAATATCACGAAAACAATTTAACAAGAGACCCATAATATTATGCTCAGCTTGCTCAGCGAATAATTTTTAGGGGTGGGTCAATAGTTTAGTAAGTATAGAATTGAAAGGGTGACACTTAATTTTAAAAAAAAAATAAAAATTAAATTACATAAAATATTGAAGGGTAAAAATTCAGAAACACATCTAAAAGAAATAAGCAAACATTAATTGATAATTCTGAAAAGGAAATAAATAAGGCATATAACTCAACCAAATCTTGACATAGGTAACACCAATAAGAGAAATAAGTAAATTTCAAGTTAAATTAGTGTATATTTTCACAGTGGTGTCAAAAATCAAGTATTGAATAATTTCAAAATATAAAATCAATTGCTGCTAAAACATTTCAAATAAAATCAATAAATAGAGGTTAACTCTCAATAAGATTCATCAAATTCAAAAAAAAAAAAATATATATAATATTACAGTGTACCTCAATATACTTGCCACATAAGTTCATCAACAGACGCTGGCCATGTCAATAATTTGAAAAAAAAAAAAATAATATAGAGGATTTAAGTTCCCAGAAAATGAATAAAAACATAAATGATTGAAAATTTTAATATTATTATATGGATGAATATGGTCAGCTGCTGCCAGAAAAATATATTCACTAAAATCAAATTAAAACTGTATGATCGGTGTCAAGAAAGTGAAATTGAAATTTTAAATATTTAAATGTAATGTAAAATTATCAATTATGATAATTGATCATAAAGCAGATTTCATAATAAAAGTTATAAATGAAAGTCTATACAAGTCTCAATTCCAACAAAAAGGTAGAGTAGGTACGGTAGCCATCCATTTTTTGTTACTTGACGAGGGAAGTTACAAATGGAAGTTGCAGATTCTAGCCTGGAATCAAGGTAGATAGGGGCTAGAAGTTCAGTTTTCTTTGTCAAATGTGGAAACATGAGGGAATTGATTCCTCTAGGACAGTCTAGGAAATCACTTCAAAGACTCTATGCCACCGCTACAGGAAAACGGTCATCTTTAGTGCTTGTTGGAAATGGATTTCTTGAGAAAAACGGCTCCTCGGAAAACCCTACCATGAGGGGGTTCGAAATTTAAACTCAAATAAAACGGTAATCACAAGACTTTCATTTTAATTTTTTTCGGTATTAAATGGATTATTGCCTTACGCAACTTCATTTCGTTAAAACAGTGCCTGATGGCCGATAAGGTATTTCTCTTCACGAGAACGGTTGAGGAAGATGGGTGCCCCCTCGTCCAGACTCGACCTTACATGGCAACGGCAAAATTGAAAAGTGAGAGCAAAACGAAAGTGATGTAACTACCGAGGCAAGCTTCCTGATTAATTTGATCTTAGAATCAATTAGACTAACCCTGCCGCGGTCGCTTATATTTTATTTTCTTGTTTTGTTTTTAGATATTCTCCCAAATACCCACTTTTTTCCTATATCGCTACCCTTGGATTTGGATATTGAGGACGTCCGAATTGGATTATCTCTCTGCAAAGCCTTTTTTTATGATCTCAAATTGTCTGGCTTTTGAAGAAAATATTGAAGTGGATAAATAATTCACCAATAAAAAAATGCCAGATGCTTTCCCATGACTGGAAAAGTGGGGATGAGAGTCAATTTGCAAGAAAAAATTATACAACTTTCCTCATTTACTTTCTTTCTGGCAATGGAAATGTTTTGATGTGAAAATAACGCTGAAAATCACCAGATGGTAATCACCGTTTGAAATCGAGTTGTCCGAACGGGGAGCATGCATCAAAACCACCTAAATTCTCATCAGCTAACTAGACACATTCAGCCCTCAAAATACCAGACAAAAAAAAAATACTCACTCTGCACTCACGGTCTATTTAAATTTGACAACAAAATCGTTTGCCCTTCAGCTTGACTGAAATGGTCAACAGATTTCATAATTTATTTGCATTTTCCGGTTATAACTATTGATATCCCTCTTGGTAACTGTGGCTCACTGTGTTTTTTTGCTATCGAGAATTTGATTAAAGTAAAGAACGGAGTACCTATTCAGCTCTTTAACTGATCCCCATATTGCGTAGATGTGTAAAATTCTATAACCTTTTTGGAATTATCAGTAGGATTATGCAATAAGCCGTAATTTGAATGGAAACCTCTATATACCATCCGCTAATTCTTCTACAAAAAAGCCCACAGAAAGTGGAATTGCAAACGTCCAGATAGCAAAATTGTAGCATGTGAAATGCTAATGTTAGTAACTGTCCCCTTTTCTTTAAAATATTGTTTTATAAGTTTATTACCTTATTATTATTACCTCTAGTGTTGACAGTCTGGTGACTGGCAATAAAAAAAAAGAAGATTTCTGTCGCCAATAACAATAGCAAATTATTAAGCTCGAGGGCACGATTTTCGTTTAAATTTGAAGTACCAGTTTAGTACCAACGCTTTCCGTTGGCTATTTTCGGGGGGAAGCTCTGCCTGTTCATCTTTTCCCATTGTCTTTGCCGTTTCTTTCCTCGTTCCTTTTGAATTTTGCCGTTCGACCTGAAAGGTCGATCCTGGCTGTGGGCAGCTATCTTTCTCAAGTGTGAATACCGTTCTCGTGGAAAAAAGTACCTTATCAGCCATCAGGCATTATCTTAACGAAAAAATTTAAATCAAAAGTCTTGTAACGGTAATCGTTACACCGTAGGTCACATTTTTGAAAGAACACCATTTTCGTGAAGCGTGGCATAGAGCTTTTGAAGGGATTCCTAGAGGAATCAAGTCCCTCCCGGGTCGCCACTGGTGTTCTAGCAGTGGTTGTCGTTCGACAGCCTCCTGAAGCATTCGGGCATGCCCTGGACTTAAAAGTCTTATGAGAAGAGCATTGAATACCTCCGGCTTCTAGTACTGATTTTTATCGACCTCCAAGAGGCGTTCGACACTGTGAAAGTTGCTAGAACAAATGTGCAGAATTGATTAGAGATCTTGGAACGAAATCATCAAAAATAATATAAAAACTACAACAATAAATCTTCACACTACCACTGAAAAAATTGAAATTAAAAGAGAAGTCAGACAAGGCGACACTATGACTCCCAAGTTATTGTTCATCACAGTCGTAGATCACAGTTCTGGAACACGACATTGAAAATTTCCTTGAGAAGGAAAATGAATAAACATTGATACAGAAAACCTCAGCCACCTCAGCTTTGCAATGATATTGTCCTTACATCAGAAAAATCAGAAGAATCGAAAAACATGCTAAAAGAACTTCACAACTTCATGAAAAATGTGGAATCAAAGATGAATTTCTCCAAAATTAAAATAATGACCAACCTGGTTCCCATTGAGCAGACACAAATAGAAAAAACACATAGAAATAGTAGACAAAAATATATATGAGACATAAGGTGCAAATTGTGAACTCTCTAGAAGAATAACTCTAGGATGGGCAGCATATCGAAAAATGCAAAATCTGTCCAATGCAGACATGTTGACGACTCTGAAACGGAAACTATTCAATTAGTGTGTTCTGCCGGGCTTAGCCTATTGTGGCGAGACCTTGACTTTCACCAAAGCAGAAGGGGTTGAGAGTGACACAGAGGCGAATGGAGGAGTGTATCATTGCGATATTGGCTCTGAGGAATTGGCTGAGAAAAGAGGAGATTCGCAAAAGAATTAAAGTGGAAAACATTATAGAATGGGAAACAAGGAAAAAAAAGGAGATAGGCAGGACATGTCGCAAGACTAAGAGACGAGAGATTGACGAAGAAAATTATCCAGAGGAGACCAACAGCCGACAAGCTGAATCAAGGAAGACCTACTAGACGGACGACTTCGAGAGAATTTTAACAAACTGGATCGCAACTGCCCAAGACACAGGTAATTGGAAACGTTTAGAGGTGGCTTATGTCCGAGTGGATGTGAAAAGGCTATTCGATAATGACGGGATTGAATCAGAATTTACCAAAAATTCATTCAGGAAAATGAGAGTTAGAGCTTTCGAAAAATGGAAATGTATTAGGGTTATTTTCACCTACCCAGGATTTATCTCTGAATTGCTGTATACAGTGTCCTGCTCCTTCAAATTACTAGTGGATAGCTATAAAAGGAAAAACACTTGGTATCATTCACATGAGGCAATACCTAAACTTACCGACAAAAGAGCAAAAATTCGATCACATCGGCGAATTTGTAGCACAAAAAAAAAAAAACGCAATGCAAAGGCGATTAAAACTACTACAGCTCCAATATCTGAGAATCAATGTTATACCTACCTAAATCCTAAATTTCCTTTTGGGTAGAATGAAAAGATATACCGCTATAGTTCAGGCGCTATCTCAGACACCAAAATCCTGAATAAAATAAACTCTTTCTTTTGTGTATGGTTTATAAAGCAAATTTCGAAGATAACGATGGGCTTCACCAAATAAAAAATTAGAAATTATACATAATTATTACTCAACAAAAGTGTTGGTCGAACACTGTTTCTGGCTATAAGACGGATAATCAACAAGTGTCAGTAAAATTAAAATTTTAAATATGCGGAAATTACAAGGAACAACTTATCGTAAGTCTATAGTACCTATCATGAATACACCATAAACGTGGGAAAAATCAAGAAAATCGTTCATCTAATAGGCATTTCAAATGAAAGTACTAAATAAACAGGTGAAATGGAGTTATATTGAGGAGCTATTTTTGGCAGAATACAATATTTCTTAGAAAAATAAATGGCAGATTCTTTGAATTGAACTGATTATTTTGTTCTAGGATTACCAGTTTCTTTGTTACGAATAATTTAATTCTCCCTATTTACTCTCTAAGACATAATCAGGGAAACATTCAGATTACAGATGACGAAATTCTCCTGTAATGTAGAATTTAAGGACATTTGGTTTTTGGTCTGTTGTATTCTAGTTCGCATAGAGAAGGGATTATTAATTTCCCGACGGATACAAGACTTTCTGGCAAGATAAACAGCTTTTGGTAAACTAAACGTTTTAGGTATAATCGAAACAAAGCTTGAAGTCCTTGTTTCACAAACATCCACTGTTTAACCACATATCCGTTGTGTTTATTCTCTATCTCGTTAGGAACTGGACTTTAGTATTTACGTAATAAATCGGCTCGACTAGCTGATTTTAAATTTCGGTAAGTCTGTAAATTGTGAAACTGAAAAAAGTTTAAATCTTTTTTCAATAAGAAAGTTGATCTTCCATATGAATATAACAATATAAGAAAAAAAAATTAATAGGTAGGTAAATTATATTTTCGATTCAGAAACTTGTATTTTAAAAAACATTTATTTTATTGATTAAAATACAGAGGTGACAAAAGAAAATATTCGGATCAAATTCCTACAGGCTAAAGCCAGAAAACAAATGAACGTTCCTTATGGGACGGCATCGGCTTAAATAAACATTTAATGCCGACATAGCAATTTGATGTTTACTTTACAACAATGTATTTAAAAAGTCCTAGAGGAAAGGGGTAAGCACATTAAAGCATATAAAAAATAGATAATTGATTATAAATCAGCATGGCAATTGGTTAATATAACTCCTCCCTCCTTAAGATGTTGCAAACGTGGATTGTTGTGAATTCAAATCAGACAATTCAATTTGCACATTTGCACAACCTTTTTCTGAAGTTTTATATTTCCTAAAACAGTAAAACAGTAAAATTAAAAACAAAATAGCAAGACTTAAACCTATGATTACATATGTGTTTAAATAAGAGTGTTCAAATTACAATTCTTGTAGATTATGAACTCTTATTTGTTTCGTCGTCTTGAAGGCTTCTTCTAAGTCTTCTTGGTTAATTTCTTGAAGTTCCAATGTTGTTGCGTTCTCTGGAAGTTCAGGGATGTCTATTCTTGGAATCTTCAGTTCAAAATTGAAGTTCACGCTGGTTTTTGAAAATGTTTGATTTTGTATTTTCACAAAGCATTTTTCAAACGAAACTTGCGTTGGATTTGTTATTATTTCCATATGGTTTGTCTTGTCACATTGAATAACTATGGTCAGGCTTTTCTTAGGAATGACTAATAGTTGTCCATTCGGGAGTTGTCTCACTGTTGGTTTTTCATATTTCACTTTAGTGAAAGAACATTGTTGTGATCGGTCAGTAATCAGGTCGTAGACACATGATTCTTCTTGCTTCAGCTCTTCTTGGTTACAAAGGTACACACTTTCGACTTTCGGGCATTCCCATAACGTATTGTAGTAAATGTCCGTAGTAAGTAATAGGTAAGGGTACTTATTCCTAATGGTAAGTACTTGGATAGGAATTGGATAGATTTTATACAATATAAAGGGCTTGGGATCAATCATTGGTGTGTGTATAACAAATATAATTAACTTATTTTGGATTTTTACTTGAGTTTTCATTGTCTCGTAATACTTGATTTTATTATTAAAAGGTATTTGCTGACTTTTGGGTATATTCGTTAATATTTGATTTAATTCATTATGCTGTAAAATAGTATAATGCATTATTCCCAATTGTGCAAAATTTATTGCTAATTGCACATGATCAATAAGATTCCTTATTTCATTACTTTGAATATTGATGTTGTTCAATATTAGATTAAAAGTTAACATTGAGTGGAAATTTTGGTTTTCCAAGGAAATATTTTGTAATTTTCCTGTGATAACCTTTTGGTTAGATTCAATAGTTAAAAATTGATCGTGAAATGTTTTTGTAACTTGTTTCAATACTTGAGCTTGTGTTTTTAGATCTTCATTGAGAGTCTTTTGATTATCATTAAGCGCCTGGATATAAGAATCATATCTTGCGCCATCTTCAGCATCTAGGGTTCCGTAGAGCCATTTTTGTGCTGTGCCCATGAAATTTAATAGACCTCTTTTATTACGTTTTCGGTCTTGATAAGTTCTGATTACTTGTTTCATAATCTTAATTTGAGAATGACTGTTTTCAATGTTTGTTTGAAACAGTGCAACAAATTGGTTTGACCATGTTGTTTTGTTAAGAGTGTCAGATAATTTCATTAAGGTAATTTCCAGTTTATGGATACT
This sequence comes from Ceutorhynchus assimilis, assembly GCA_917834065.1. Taxonomy (NCBI): domain Eukaryota; kingdom Metazoa; phylum Arthropoda; class Insecta; order Coleoptera; family Curculionidae; genus Ceutorhynchus; species Ceutorhynchus assimilis. Next base: position 45,243,837 of record OU892280.1, on the reverse strand, counting down.
TTGAATGATAATTGTCGTGTTTATGTGATAATAGGCCGTGTTATGTGGAGTTGTTACGTAAGTAGTTCCTAAAGAAATTGGTAAAATAGGATTTTCTACCGTCATCAATGTATACGCTTGGGTGACTCCAACGAGAGTTAGGAATACTAAAGGATTCATCTCGGAGTACCTGAAATAAATTATTGTCGTTTAACATTTTGTTTAGCAAAGCGATTCTGTGTTTTGCTATCATAACGCGGACTTATCTTGTCTCTATTAAATTGTTTTACAAAGATTGGATCTTGTAATTCTGGTTCAGGTTCACGATTTTTATTACGTGATTCTAAAGACTTTGTTTGTTTCGCTAATAATTTTTCTTAAATTTCTTTATTCAAATTTGCAAGGGATTCTGCCAAACTTGTTATATAGTCAGTTGTTAGTTTATTTTCCGTTTGTTCGATTGGTATGGCATAATTCAAATCTCCTTTAATCACTTGAAAAGGGGTCTGATAGTCTGATTCATTGTACTATGAGTACTGTTGTTATAATTCAATATAGCGATTGTCATTAGATCAATAATACTCTTATTCGGGTTTTGGAGTTTTAAACTCGTTATACTTTCACGTAGTGTCGAATGGAAACGTTCGATTGGACTATTCGAGTTCGGGTTTCTTGGAGTTGTGTAATGAAACTCAATTTTGTATAATGTACAAAGATCTGTCATTATAGCATTTTTGAACTCTACTCCATTATCTGATGTGATTTTTTGGGGTATTCCATGATCACTAAAATATTTCAATAACTGTGATGATATCTCAACAGCTGTTCTTGTATTTACAGGAGAGGCTCGACCAAATTTTGAAAAGCTATCAATAATGGTCAGAAATTTCTGGTTATTGATTATATACGTGTCAATATAAATATTTTCAAAGGGTTTCATACCAATGGGTGTTGGTTTGAATATGATTTTGTATGGTTGACGTTCATACTTGGTTTTATTGCATATCTCGCATACTTTGACATAATTCTGTACGTCTTTCTCGATATTGGGCCACTATAATCTTTTCTTTAAGGCTGCAATATTTTCAGTGATTCCTCTGAGAGGTTTTAGTCTCATGATATTGCTGAATTTTCTCTTGTTGAAGATCAACTTCTGTGATGTCTTCTAATAAAGAGTTCGAGAAGTACAAAGTAAATGAATTCGAATTAAACGATTCTTGTAATGCTCGTATCACAATAGGTTCTAAAGATTTATTTAGGAAATGAAGGCCAGGTGGCATGTATTCCTTTACTAAATTAGTAATTTTTGATGTTGTTGGATTATTTGGTAAGAAGAATATTATTCTCTTTTTATTACCAAATAGTTTGATTATTTCTTTTCTAATTGTGTTATTATTGGAATATCGAAATACAATTTGATTTCCAAATACATTTACATGTTTCTTAGTATATGGAGCTCCTAATATTGGATTTTCCATAGACGTATGTATTGTTTGGTCATTTTCAGACAAGGCTGAAATTGTTGAAGAACGATTAGTTGGTGTTATTTGTCTATTACTTTTTTGAGTTTTCGAAGATTCTCCTATTTCTATGGGAATTTCTTTTTTCTCTTTTCTTGGAGGTATTATTAGTTGTGATAATATCTTTATTTTGGGTTTTACTTTCTTAGGTTCCTCTTCAGGTTCCTTTTCTGATGCTGTTTTTGTTGATTGAAATGATTCAGAAATTGTTATCTCTTTTTCTTTAGCTATCTCGCTTTGTTTAGGAAGATATACTTTAGAATCTGTAAAGTATTTTGCTATGATTTCGTCATTACATAATGGTGTATCTTTCAGCATTAATCCTAATTTTTTATGAAATTCTTCATCTGAAGATGTTAATCTGGCATCTGGATCTGATTTTTGAATGGCATGAAGTTGTATTGCAGGAATTCTTGATAATGCGTCTGCATTCATGTTTAATGTTCCTTTTTTGTATTTGATCTCATAATCAAATTCAGATAGTTTTAGTCGCCATCTGACTAGTTTAGAACTTGGTTCTTTAACATTAAATAGCCATTGTAGAGGTTTGTGATCTGACAAGATTGTGAATTTTCTACCAAAAAGATAAGGTCGAAAATATTTTGTTGCCCATACGATTGCTAAAAGTTCTTTTTCAATCGTCGAATAATTACATTCAGCTGGGTTTAAAGTTCTTGATGCGTATGCAATGGGAAGATCAGCTCCGACAGGACCTTGAGATAAAACGGCTCCAATTGCATAGTTTGATGCATCGGTTGTCAATAAGAAAGTTTTCTTAAAGTCAGGATGTTGTAGTATTGGGTCATTTATTAATACATTTTTACAAGTTTCAAAGCTATTTAGAAATTCTGCATTGTGTATTATTTTTTTGTCTTTTTTCAAACAAGATGTCATTGGTTTGGTCAATTTGGCAAAATTCTTTATGAATTTTCGGTAATAACCTACTAATCCTAGAAATGATTTTATTTCCTTCACCGTCTTTGGTATTGGGAATTTTTTTATTGCCACTATCTTTTTTGGATTCGGTTTTATTCCATTTGGTGTAATTACGTGTCCTAAGAATTCGACTGTCGTGTAGGAATTATGATTTGTCTAATTGTATTTTTAAATTAAACTTCTCGAGTCTTTCAAATAATTTCTTTAAGTTTTTCACGTGTTCATGAAGTGAAGTGGAAAAAATTATTATATCATCCATGTATACTAGACATATTCTATTCTGTAATCCTAGTAATACATTATCCATTATCCATTATCCACCGTTTTTCAAACCAAAGGGCATTCTGTTAAATTCGTAATGACCATTTTCAACATTAAATGCTGTTTGGGGTATCCAATTTTCATGCATCTTGACTTGATGAAAGCCAGAGCCTGGATCTAGTGTCGTAAAATAATTACTACGACCAAGTCGGTCTAATATATCCGTAATATTAGGTAATGGATATCTATCATCAATAGTTTTTTCGTTAATCTTTCGATATTCAACGACCATTCTCCATTTTTGTATGCCTGCGGCATCTTCTTTCTTAGGTACTATCCACACAGGGGATGACCAAGGGCTACAGGATGGTCTGATTATGTTATCTTCTAACATTTTCTTTATTTGAGAATTTACTTCTTGTTTATGCACATGTGGGTATCTATACGTTTTTGTGTGCACTGGTATTTCATCCGTTGTTTTAATTTCATGTTTGACTTGATTGGTAAATGTCATCTTTCATTTGGCTTGTGGAAAATTTTAGGAAAAGATTTAATTACGTGTTAAGCATCAAATTCCTCTGAGTTTAAATGATTAATACGCAACGACTTAATGGGGTCATTTGCATATTCAGCATTTTCTAATAAAGTCATTTGCTCTATATTAAATATCTCAAACTGTTCGTCTGCGTAAGGTAAACTTATTTCCGCTAAGTTGTTTATGTTATATGGAACAATAATAGGCTTATTCATTAAATTATGTACTTCTAGAGCTACTGTCTCGTTTAAAACTGTAGCTATTGTCGATGGTATATAATACGTTGCATTTTTTATCGGTGGTGTAAGTATTTCAATGCCATCAGCTATATTTGTATTGAAATAACATATTTGAATTGAGTTGCTTGGAATCTCAAAATTTTGATTTTCGAAATCTGTTCTATATTGAAACGGAATTGTTGTTTTATTATTAGAAAGAAGCATATTAGAAAAATCTATATTTAAAATATTTTCTTGTAATGCTTTGATTCCAATAATTCCATCAAAATAGTCATGGAAATTATACATTATCATTTCAATGTTGTTTTGAATATTATATTCTTGTAAAATTGGGATATTGATTTTTCCATACGTTTTTCTTGTACCCATGCAAGTAGTTAGCTTGTTTCTTGAATTAATTATAGAATTTGAAAAATATTCTTCTGCGATTGAGGGTCTTATTAAAGAGGCATGACTTACTGTGTCAATTAATAATTTACACGGTGGATAGTCTATTTGGATAAAAGGCAGTTGGTTGATTTGATAAGCATTTAAAGTTAATGCTGACTCATTGCATCCAAGGCTTGTAACTGAAAATTTTCGTCTTCAGTTGCGACTTGATTTTCTTCAAAATTTGTCTCTTCATAATAGTTTTGATTTTCAGAACATTCGTCATTTTCGAAATTTTCATCAGGTTCAGGCAATTCGATTTCAAAGATATTATTATTTTCTTCGATTGTATATTTAGAAGGGTATTGATGTTGATTTTGTGCTCTTGGTTGCACTGAAACACCGGACATAGGTGTGGGTTTCGAAAATTTTGATTAGTATTTTTTCGAAAGGCATTATTGTAATTTTTGCCAAAAGTTCCTGAACTAGTAGGAAATTTTGTTGGTACACAGTCCTTTTTAGGTTGTATATTAATAGGTTGGGATGGAAACTGTGGTTTCTGTGGTACATACGATGTTTTTTGTGTATATTGAGGTTTTTGTTGAGTATAGGTTTGTTGTGAACGAAATTGTGTGTTTTTATTTTTGAAATTTGAAAAATTTTGATTTTGATTTTGATTAGTAGAATCAGTAAGTCCTCTACTAAATTTCATGTGGTTTTCAGCTAGTTGATAATTTAACACAAATTTGTTAGCTGCATCCAACGTTTGTGGATTTTGAACCATTAAAATTGTTCTTAATTCGGTTGGCGAATTAGTGACTAGATTTTGAATAGCAATAATTTCGTTTTGTTCAATTAAGACATTTGCAACTACCGTTAAATTCGGGTCGCACATGATTTTAGATGTAATTCTTTGAACTAAACCTTTTAGTTTATCCAAATACTCAATAATAGTTTCTTTATTAGTTTTTGTGGTATACATAAGCTCTTGTACCAAATTCTCATTTTCACCAGTATAGTAGGTTTGATTAAATTCATTGATGTTTCTTATGAAATATTCTAAATATTGGCTTTCGCCACTGAAAGGTTTGATAAGTTGTACAATTGATTTTAAATTTTCACGCATTGTTACGGTTAGTCTTCGATTTTGGTTGTTACTTCTTGAATTAGGATTGTAAAGATGAGTTAAATTAAATTGAGTCAAAAGATTCTCGATTTCTCCTTCAGAATCTGACATACCTATATATTTCTTTGAATTTTCAAAAGAAATTATTTTGAAAATTTAAAAAATTCAAAATTAAAAAGTTTTATTAAAATTAAAATTATAATTAATTATTCAGTCTTATGCGTTGCTTTTTCTTTAAAAATTCAAAGTTGTTGTGGGTTTGTAAATTCTTTGTTACTCTTTATTTTTTTGATTTCAGTCTTTTCAGCAAACCGTTTTGGAATTACAAAAGAACAAAAATCTGAATTCAACTCTTCTCAGTAAATCAAAAATTAGAAATTACAAAAGATCAAAAATCTTAACTATGGAACACCAATTACAAAATGTATAAAGAGAGGGGTTGTACTTACTAGGCAAAGCTAATAACAGTAGTCTTTCTTCACACGTTGTTTCTTGTTATTCTTTTTACTCAGTTAACCAATTCGAAGTGGACAGTATCTGGAACGTTTAATAGCAGCACTGATAATCCAAATTTCACTTTTTCGAACTTCCTTCAGTCTTTTGAAATTTTCGCGACGGATTACGACTGTTACAACTCCCGAAACTTAAGCACTCTGAGCATCCGAACCACTGCGCCAATTATATTTTCGATTCAGAAACTTGTATTTTAAAAAACATTTATTTTATTGATTAAAATACAGAGGTGACAAAAGAAAATATTCGGATCAAATTGCTACAGGCTAAAGCCAGAAAACAAATGAAGGTTCCTTATGGGACTGCATCGGCTTAAATAAACATTTAATGCCGACATAGCAATTTGATGTTTACTTTACAACAATGTATTTAAAAAGTCCTAGAGGAAAGGGGTAAGCACATTAAAGCATATAAAAAATAGATAATTGATTATAAATCAGCATGGCAATTGGTTGATATAACTGGTATGCAATCGGTTTTGATAAATAAATATCGAATGGTTTTGCACACATTATTCGTAAATTCTAGCCGTAGAAAAAATATTGAATGGAACACGTTTCAAAACATTTTTGCGCAGTCCACCATCTTCTCCCATTGGTATGATCAAAATTATTTTCAAAACCTTTTGTTTAGAATACTTGGTATCAATCACATTTACACGCAATCGCCATTCCGGGAGGACATCCTCCTTATTCCTGAAGCAACAAATAAAACTATTTACTTGCTTGAATAGCCAAGAAATTCTCTTTTCATTGCTGCTAAAAGGCATATCTTCTCCTTTCAAGTTTATAATAAAACTCGAGAAGCCCCTAAAATTCAATCCCCCGTACCTTTGTATCTCTTGACAAAAGCGACGCAATAGACTTGGGCTTTAAAGTTGTCGATGTCTAATGTTTCGCATATTTTCTTCCGAAACCTTCAAAATACAAAGAAAACAGGAAATGTTTTATTTATAGCATAATGTTGTTTGCTTGTTGTTCCAAAAATTCTATTTCAACTTGAGATTATTCAACAATCTGCAATGATGCCTTCTACCTATAGTTGAAAAGTTAAATTTGATAACGTTCTAGCAACTCTAATTGGACCAATTTGGGTTCAAGAACAAGAGCGTAGACTTCAAGTTTTCATCATGGAAACTCGCTTCTACCCGGAAAGTTTTAAAACAAAGTGATATTTTAATATTTATTTTAAGACACAAGATGGTAGTAATTTCAGTGCTATAAGAATTATTTTTAAATTAGAACAAGTGCAAATTATTTATATAAATTTCTAATATTATTCCATAGTATTTGTTTACTAGATAGTTTCAATAAAGCAATAAGTAAATATTGTTTCTGCATTAATAAATTAAATCCTCAATTATTTTCCAACAAGAGATTTTCTTGTCTTTAACTTTTTCTACAAAAATATTGTATAGGAGGAGAATATAATTAAAAGGTGGTGCTTTTTTGGGGCATTATGAATGAACACTCCTTCCGCTTCCACGTTACATGGATGACATAATTCCGAAATTTATAACCGAAGATGGTTCGATTCATATCACCGTTATATCCCCTAACGACGCCAAATTAGTTACGCTGGCAGTTGAAAAGGAAAGTAGAGAATCGTCTTTGGAAGCCTTTCTGTTAGAGATTTTTTGTAAATAAAAAGAAAAATCGTCCAACTACATCCGGAACTTGACAACTCAATGAAACACCTGGATGGCTATTCTTGAAATCGGGGAGCTCGTTTCTCATGATAAAATTGTACAAGTTCTCATGGAAGTAAAAAATAGGTATTCTTGAAAATGTGAACAGCTCCTTTCCTACGAAGGGCGAGAGAACTTACTTCTACTGGTCTCAGTTGGGAGAAGTGAAGTTCATCCGTATTTTAACCTATAACTTATAGTGAAAAGTAACGTGTGTTATGTCATTGGTTTTTATGCTTTGTTGAGAGCATGAATTTAAACGAGATAATTGCGGCCCATATCATTATTGGCGATTTGCAAGATGCCGAGGAACAGGCTAATCACGGACCACGGCAGGTGCTCCAAATACGGGATCCATTCGTATATTTATCTGAACATAAATTCATAAAATATTTTCGGGTATCGAAAAATCTGGCACATGAAATAATCCAATAGATATCCCCATTCATGGCAGTTCCATCTAGGGTGTCAGCATTAACGGTAGAACGAAAGGTATGGACGGATGGGTATCTAATTATTTTTGCAAATTTACTAAAATAGTTCACCTTTTAGCTACTTATAGCATTACGATTTTTTGGTCATGGATCCTATCAAGAAATCACTGGAACCAATACCTTTGTCGCCGTTAGCCAAGCCACGGTTAGTCGCGCCGTAAATGAAGTGTGCAATGCTTTGCGACAATCGGAAGTATTTAATCATTGGGTGCACTTTCCGCGTAATCGCCAACAGTTACAACAATTGAGAGCACGTTTTTACCAAAAATATGGATTTCCTGGCGTGGTTGGGATAGTTGATGGTACACATGTTGCAATAGTTAAACCACCGATCCTTTGCATCCTGAGCATATCTACGTCAACCGAAAAAACTACCATTCCATGAACGTACAGCTTATTTGTGACGAAAATTTAAAAATCATCACCAGCAGCGCCCGCTTTCCCGGTAGTTGCCATGATGCGTACATTTGGCGCGAATCAGAAGTGTCACGGGTCATGAAAGCAGTCTACCGACGAAATAACGGAGATGTTTTTTACTTGTTGGGCGATTCTGGCTATCCCCTAAGACCATGGTTGTTGACGCGTCTGAGAGCTCCTTTAACACCGGCTGAAGAAAGATTTAATGAACGCTTCACCTCGGTTAGAAGCACGATCGAACGATGCAACGGAGTCTTTAAAAATCGGTTCCGTTGTTTGTTAAAAGATCGACTACTGCATTACACACCGGCCAAAGCATGCAAAATAATCAATGCATGTACTGTTTTACACAACATGTGCCTAGAGCGCAATGTGCCTGAACCAGAATACGATTTGGAACATCTAGACTATGGAATGAACGTCAATATGGAGGACTTGGAAGAACCAAATAATGTTGGAAATCGAGTAAATCGGGATCTCCTCGCTGGCAGACAAATACAACGGCACATTATTGCAACTCACTTTAATTGAAGTAAAAAATTAAATTCGTATTTATGAATATTATGAACAAAAATAAGCGCAACTAGCATTTTTCTTAAATACTTTAATCATCTCAACATAACCGTAACATGATATTCTTTGGCTACAAAACAGGAAATAGAACGTAAGACAAGTGGCCTGGCACAGTTAGTAGGAATTTTGTTGAAAGTAGTCCTTCAACTCTTTTAAGTGATCCCGAATGGCTTCCTGCACAACGAGCTGGTTTTCCAACAGCTTCAGCTTCTTTGCTCGATAAGCTTCTATCGCATCGAGATTTCCCTTTACGGTTGACAGAAGTTCTTTGCTCATAGTCAAAGAACTTTGTAGTCTGGCTGATGTAGTCGTAAATTTACGTTTTTTGTCGGGGGTTTCAGGACCCAATCGTGGATTATCAGCTTTGAGCGAAGGCACATTCTCCTTATTTTCCCTTTCCGAAAACCTAATTTGCTCAGCCGTTGGCTCCACAGCATAGACAATAAAAAATAAAGAGACCTTCAAAAGTATAGCCGAAATAGGTTATACTATTACTGCGCATCCGGTTGCGCATAGCGCATTGCGGAATTTTTGGAAAGCTAGAGACTTACGGAAGATCAGTCCGATCATTCGATTCTGTTTCATCTTTCTCTGTCATACCAATTCACAAGACAAGGATACCGTATGAGTTAAAGAGCTTTCCTAGCTGTTTTGTAGAAACCTATCAAACATCCATAACTATAGAAACTGTGACCGAGAAAACAAATAAGTAACCTTAAAATAACGACATTTCCGTGTTGAAATTTGTCATTTTTAATCGATTGGGCGGTCGTCTAAGAAGACTTGAACTCACAAAATCTAAAGAACAAGAAGAAGAAATTGTTATTTTAATTAAGGCACTCGGTATCGCGTACCTATAATATTATGTACAACTAGGATAAACTGAACCAGTGAGTATACATGTTAGTTTTGTGATATACGGCATATTTTTTTACTGTTTTAGGAGACCTCAGTCAGAAGGGATAAAATGTAGATATTAGGCCTTGGCCAGCTTAGCTTGTACATACATTAAAGCATGTATAAAGGGATGTAATAACTGTGTTTGTAAACTCTTTAGGTATTTGACCTATCTAGCTATAATATATATTCTTTCTAGTACAATTTTAGTGTTTATTTTGCCTTTTTTTCAATCTACATCAAAAAATGGCACAAAACTTTATGGAGTACCACATCATTTTTCTCATTCGGATTTGAGAAAAAAAGATGTGGAACAACATAAGTAAGTTTTTTGTGCAATCAACTCAAGTCAAATTTCAAAATTCCCGCCATTTCAGTATTTGTTCCGGCTGCCACTATTGACGCCACCGTCGCTGTGACGTCAGCGCTATACAAACTTTCATGTTATCAATCAGGTACTCTTACCTTGGTTTATTATATTTCTCTATGCTCCACAGCTTCGTTTTTGCTTTTTCCGACGACCATGGTGTCATCTTCATTGTCTTCCTCCACTGCCATGGTTTTATCAAGTTGCGATTCTATAAGGATCTCTTCAGTCTCACCTTCCTCGAACGTAGCGTCCGATTCAAGGTCGTGTATACCACTCAAGATCGTCGGCACCAACATACCCAGTATTTCCATTTCAGAGTGATTAAACTCCTCATCCGTCGGTGGACCGCCCCCCGTTCCCTGAGTGTGCTGATTAATCCTAGAATTCTTTGCTTTTACATTTTTCTTCAGATCTTGCCAAGTCTGCAACAAACAAGAATTAAACTCATTTACAGTCGATTAAAATTTTAGTTTTATACTAAAATGGCTCCACGATTCCTGTGTACGAAAGCAATAATCGTTTTTATAAAACCATAATCTAAGCATTGTTAGACTCCGTTTGCATTTGCAATGGATCCGCTTTAGAAACCGATTCAAACGGATGCCTAGCTATGTTTATTTTATTTTTTGAGGCATTTTCAAAAAGTTTTAATGTTACAGTTTTTGAATACTTACTTTGCGCCATTGCTTCCAATTTTTATAAGCCCCTTTTGGCATACAATTAAGATCCTTTGGGCTTTCTTTTTAGTAAAGCCGGGTGTAAATTTCCCACTTTGTAACTCGGGGTGGTTCTTCACAAACTCGATCAAACATTCTTTTTGACAAACACTTACTTGCTTTGCCTGTAAAGGCGCTGCTTTTTCTGCCATTTTTCGATGGAGACTTTCAAATTATTTTTTAAATTGAAAAATAAATAATTTTTCCACAATGATTGACATAAACCGGTTTTTGGACAATTAGATTCTTTTTAGGTCATAAAGTTTGTCGCTTTCTTTTGATTGGCCGAAATTCGTTTTTTTATGCTTGGCAACGGCGCTCAAAGGTAATCGCCAGGAACTCGTTCCCTGTATTTCGAGAATACTCACATTGTGCTATGAGAGAAATCAAATGGGAAGTGAACTAGTCACTTCACATGCACAGAGTTCACTTCTCACGTCGTCAAGAATAGCCGTCCAGTTGATAACTAAAACGAGAGAAATCGTTTTTCATAACTGGAAAATACAATTCATGCTAAACTCAGGAAACAATCTCATGATGCAAATTTATTCCCATGCTCTGCAAAAAATAGCTGAATAAATCCACTAAACTTCAATAGAATAATTTCAGAATCTCCACAAACCGATGAGAGACATAATACAAAAGCCGGAACTCCACAAGACAGTCATGAACAAGTTATTTTCTAAATTTTTCAAAATAGATTCATTGCTGACTGTGAACTATATTCAACAAATTAGTACGGAGGATAGGACTGGAGGAAGAAAGGGGAGAGCATGTTTATGGACTTTGATGAACTGATATTACATTAACTACAATAGAACATTTTAGGGATAAATGTCGTTGGACCCAACTAAATCATATTAGAGAAACTTCACCTTCTATAATAGGTAACTCTAAATGGGAACGGGCTATATTTGGATTGGCAATGAATTATATCTAATGAACATCACCGCCCCAGCTCAAACGATTTATTAAAAAAGTCGAACATCAATATAAAAGGCACATTTTGGAACAGTAAAAAATGGCTTCAATAACGATATTTGTGGTTATTCCGGTTTTGAGCATGCACACTACTTAGAAAGCGGAGGGGCGAAGAAACTTTGTTTAAGACAAATAATTTTAGCGTTTTTTTCTGTTAATTATGTTGATTGGGAAACATGCTATGTTGGACTTTATGCAATGATAGCGTCACTTTTTAGGCTCAAATATTTTGATTAAAATATCCCTAATATACCGTTATTATCCCTTGATTTATACCCTCACATTTCAACCCATTGATTTATCTGTTTTTATATTTCGGGTGCGATACCAAAGAAACACTGCTGTTGCAATTTTCAAATGGTCGAAAACTCCACTGTTATTCATGTCCCGTTCCCGTAGATTAAACCTGTAAAAAAAAAATCGCACTTTAGTAAAAGAATCTCTTCCTTCCACGGAAGTTGTGTTAGTTATAGAGTCACGCTTTATAGTTTTCTGGAACGATTTCCACGTAGACAAAACTTAAAATAGCAATATAAATGGGATCGATTCTATGTCGGAGATAACAAAAATTTAAACTAAAAGTAATATTTGAAATATAAATCCAACAACGTGCAGATTTTTTTCCTTCAATACTAAAAATATATAATCTGTGATAACACTTTGGTTTTTAGGCTAGTCGAGTGGATATTCTAATGTAGAATCAGAACTCACACTTTAACCTTATGTATGTAGAGAAATGAGTCCAGCCCAAATTCGTTTAATTTGTGAAGAGTCTTAAGGTTTTCATATTGATCTAGGCGATCATTTGAGAAGGCCAATGACTGTTTGTCAATTATTGTTATCGATAAAAAGTAAACATAGATTCAAACAGATTTGGCGAGTTACTGCCTCTACAAAGACGGGCAGCTGCTACATGCGAGTAGCTTTATTATTTTTTCATTTTACTGTCCACTTGCCTTCTCCCACCGAACATTGGGCCAGTAATTCGCATTCTACCTAACTAATTGAACGCAAACTGCAGTTCCTGGCCAGGCAACTGAGGAAATTTGCTGTGTTCGACACGCACCTTTCCAAAATCTGCAAGCCCTCTGCCAGAAAAAGATCGATGCACTAGGTCCGACTCACTTCGTGTCAGGTGAGAAGCTGCCTATTTTGTTCCCCGTTCGCCATGTATAGGTACTGTGAATTGGCCCACCAACTTGCACTGCGTAAAGTTATAACGCTATTTTGTGGAATGATGAAAATGCATTTGAAATACGCCTTGGTACATATCCGAATAACAATTCGTACGAGCACAAAATTCTTCGGCGCATTTAATCCCCAACGCAACGTGCTTTCGACACGTTTCCATCCCATCTTTCCTCGTCATCCGTTAACGCTGAAAGACTGGACAAAATCGTGCGATTATTCCGTTTAACTTCCCTGTTGGCATGTGGAATAGCAGTGGCGTTCAGTTATGTTTAACCTTTTATAATAATCAGCGAGTTGTAAATGTCTAAACTATGAAGGTGTTGGCCCAAACAGGTTCACGTGCAAAAACCCCCTTAAACAACATTTCCAGCTTTCTTTCGATACCGCAATTTCTACAACATGGAAAATATCAAATCATATCCCTATATATAAATCCGGAGAAAATACCAACGTTAAAAACTATAGAGGAATATCTCTTTTATCCCATATTTCCAAAGTAATGGAATCCATACTGACTGACGACATTTACTCCTGCTAATGAGCGACATGGTTTCTGCCAAGGCAGATCGACGGCTACAAACTTGGCCTGTTATCAACAAGCCCTCTGTTGCTTTGGAGTCAGGGTAGCAAGTCGCTGTCATATACAGAGTGACTGAAAAATAGAGCAATCGGGAATATCTCTTAGACAAAAAATACTATCAGAAGATTTCAAATACGTATCGGGGATTGGAGGGGGAACCAAAATGAGGCACTTTTTGAGTCACCCCGCCTCACCCCTTAGGGGGTAGCTACCCTAACTCATTTTTTCCAAATACGAACCTACCTTGTGTTGCACATCTTTCGATAGCTCGTTGCTATCCCTTCATAAGTCAAATAGCAAAATCCTAAATCGGACGATTAGTTTTTGAGTTATCGGTATTTGAAAGTGAGCATATTTTGAAAACTAGTAATTTTCACTATCTCATAGACTTGCTAGCTTGAATGCCTCCTGAGTTCTTTTTCCAGGTAGAATAGCTTTGGCGTTTTTCTTAACCCAAATTTTCAACTCTTCTCTAAAAAATTCGTCATTTGAAAAGTGGTAACGTTAGACCAGGCATCTATATTATTTACAGAAATATTTCTGAATCATTTATACATGCAGCTCCAAAATCTTAAAAAGCTGGAAGTACATCATCAGTAAGCGATACTGTATTAAAGATCACCTGAAACTTTTTCAGACGACCATTTATGAATGACTAAAATCGTATTGTTCAAACATTGGAGTTAACATCAGACGTTATGAATGCAGTCTTTGGAACAGAGCTTTCCTCATTGGTATTTGGTGGTACAGGCTAATTCTAAAGTAGTCCAAAACTGACTGCGTTAGCTTCGTTGGAAAATCGTCGACATGCGGAAGAAAGAAACGATCTTTTACATTCTTGGAATATGAGGCCCTATAATCGACATCGTACGTTGCTTTCCACTCGTCTTCACCAACAACTACAATTCAGTCACTCGCTCTCCTTGGCCAAATTATTTTCCAACAAATTATCAACTACACTCTTTCACTACAGAGTGGTAACCTTTCAAATGGATATATATTTCAATAAAAACCAGTTTTACCCAGCTTCTCTATTGAATCAAGTAAAAGATCTATTTAATGGATGAGAAATTATTTCTCATATCATTCCCAATAAACATTTTTCGCAACTTATAGTAACACCAAGTTTTATACTGGTTGTATAAAGGTAATAGAACTATATACGAAAGTTTCGTAGTTTTATAATCCGTATCTTTTGGTGATATATTTATATAACGGTTTTATATGATTACTGTAAGTTACAAGTATATAATAAGGTGATATAACTGTTTCCATTACCATTTTATGAAACTGTTAGTAACCGTTACCAATGTGTTTATAACATATTTATATAAGGTTTGCCATTACCTTATCTATATAACTGAAATACCCGTAGTTATATAGAAGTGTGAATAATCACCCTTTTAAAAACTGGTAAATTGTAGTAATGGTCTAACTTTGTTATAAAGCTCTTGGTGATGTTAATTATATTAGGTTTCTCCTATAAAACTTCGCAAACTTTAGTAAACAATGCCTGGGCTTAACATCATAACCTTATTTTTGAGTTTATAAAATTGCCGTCTTCACTCTTCCGCCTTCCTCTAGTAAACAAATATATTGTAACGCGAGTTTATTTTCATTTATTATTATTATTCATCATGGATTATTTGAAAAACTGGAAAAAAACAAAACAAAGCTCTTCGTTCCGCCGCAAAGTTACAAAAAAAAGTTGTATTCTGTTACCGTGTAGTATATAAGGACACCCTAGTTGATATTATGCTTTCCAATATTTATATCGTTACTCCATTGATTCCGCTATGATTGTTTTGCCAAGATCAATAATATTACCGAATTACTTTGTTAAAATCCAATATTTGACTTATTTTATCAACA
Organism: Ceutorhynchus assimilis; assembly: GCA_917834065.1. NCBI lineage: Eukaryota > Metazoa > Arthropoda > Insecta > Coleoptera > Curculionidae > Ceutorhynchus > Ceutorhynchus assimilis. The sequence goes on along the minus strand of OU892280.1, from coordinate 45,228,581 downwards.
TTAATACGAAATTAACCCATACTTGTCAAATGGTGACTTGTGCAAATTTTGTTAGTTATCAATTCGTCGCAAATTAAAAAACAAACATATGTATATTTTTTGCAAACCTGACATGAAATTGATTATAATTGGGTATTCCAAGGGCCCCTGCGTTTTTTCGAAGTACTTCATCAATATTCACTGTAAAAAATTGTTCCCACCTACATTTTGTATCACGGAAGAGCCTAAAATTATTTTTTCTACAAACGTGGTAAAAATTATATTTTTAACACCCCCCCGTAGCATTAAAAATGTTACTTTATCGCACTAGTGCCATAAAGTCTTTTTCCTACGAGTATGCGCAAAGTAGTACTTTTCCGCACGCATTTCGGTTTTCAAAGTTGCACTTTTCCGCACTCAGTGCGGATACAGGCCTTATCCGCACTGAGTGCCGAAAAGTAAAAATAATTGTCAAGCAACAATAAGTACACTTGTCGACTTTGACACATGATGACAAATTTTTCCTCTGTTTCTGTACCAGCTAACATCTATACCTACAAACACCAAATTTAATTAACTTCAACACATTGTCAGATTTGTTTTCTATTTATATGCAAGAATCTACAAACTTTCTCATCAAATTTATAGCGTTTTCCATTTGTCGAAACAGGGCAAAAAAATGTATCCTTATCCTTACATGTTACATGCTTTTAGAAAAAGATGCGGATGCACTCAGTGCGGCACTGATGACAAATGGAAATCGCCATTAAACGCTTTAAGATGAAGAGCTCTGACGATGATTTTCTGTTATATTTTTTTTTTGTTATGTAATTTTTTGATAAATGCATAGGTTCCCTTCAAGTTAATTAAAAATAATTAAACAAATTATCGTTTTTTTTTTGATTTTTGTTGTTACCTACCTGATATGAAGTTCGTAGGAAAAATTTTGTTCCTAACACGTGCGCAAAGTGTCTTTTCCGCACGCAAACACGTATCCGAACTCCGCTTCGCGTCGTTCGTATAACTGTGTTTGCGTGCGGAAAAGTAACACTTTGCGCACTTGTTAGGAAAATAACTATTTCCTACGAGTATGCGCAAAGTAGTACTTTTCCGCACGCATTTCGGTTTTCAAAGTTGCACTTTTCCGCACTCAGTGCGGATACAGGCCTTATCCGCACTGAGTGCCGAAAAGTAAAAATAATTGTCAAGCAACAATAAGTACACCTGTCGACTCTGACACATGATGACAAATTTTTCCTCTGTTTTTGTACCAGCCAACATCTATACATACAAACACCAAATTTAATTAACTTCAAAACATTGTCAGATATGTTTTCTATTTATATGCAAGAATCTACAAACTTTCTCATCAAATTTATAGCGTTTTCCATTTGTCGAATCAGGTCAAAAAAAATGTATTCTTATCCTTACATGTTACATGCTTTTAGAAAAAGATGCGGATGCACTCAGTGCGGCACTGATGACAAATGGAAATCGCCATTAAACGCTTTAAGATGAAGAGCTCTGACGATGATTTTCTGTTAAATTTTTTTTTTGTTATGTAATTTTTTGATAAATGCATAGGTTCACTTCAAGTTAATTAAAAATAATTGAACAAATTATTGTTTTTTTTTATCTAAATTTTTCTTGTTACCTACCTGATATGAAGCTCGTAGGAAAAATTTTGTTCCTAACACGTGCGCAAAGTGTCTTTTCCGCACGCAAACACTTATCCGAACTCCGCTGCGCGTCGTTCGTATAACTGTGTTTGCGTGCGGAAAAGTAACACTTTGCGCACTTGTTAGGAAAATAACTATATCGCACTAGTGTTAAAAATGAAACATCAAATTTTGAAAGCGAACGTCAAAAAAGCTTGTATTTTTAGTTATTTCCATTGATATTAATGGTGAAATTTGAACAACTGAGGTAGCTTGATTCGCCGCCTCATCTATATTTTTCAAGGGATCGATGCAACCCTTTTTTTCTTCTGTATTTTCTTGCATTTTTAGCAAAAAGCACTACTGACCACGACAGACTTTCAAGAAACTGACATGACATTTCATTACCTGTAAAACAAGGTGCTGGTTGTTTGGATTTTTTGACAAATGTCAAATTCAATAATTTTATGTAGGAAAGATGCTTCCAATTTATTATTCATTCAAAAATACAATTTTTTACTAGTTATTGCTTTTTGTTGCCGTTTGTAGAAAAAAATATTGTATGATATTTGTGTTAAAAGTATTTTTAAGGCACTTATGTGAATTGCAGAATTCGCTTCGCTCATTCTGCAAACTTTCACATGTGTGCCTTAAAAATGTACTTTTAACACTCATATCATAAATAACTATTAACAAACCAAGCCGTATTTTATAATTCGCTCTCCATTTTTATTTTCCAGTCCAATCCTATAACTACTGACATATAATATTTCAGAAGCAGAAAAAGGCCATATCATTGTAAAAAAATATATTCAATAGAGAGAGAAATAAACCTTCGGTTTTTTTATAACTGACAGATGACATATTTGGAAAGTTATATAAAGGTTACCACAATATTTCTGTTACTCTAGGTAACATGACCTAAATTTATATAGCGTTACTAAACAAAGGTTTTCGCAACCTTTATAAATGCTCCGTTTAAGCTCTTTAAGGGGTTCATAAGAGTAACAGAAAGGTTTCTGTTACCAAATATATAACTGTAGGTTATTTAAGATGGGTGATATAACATTTACGGTGACTATTATACCGGGTGACCACGAGATTACTGACCAAGCTCTAGTTCAGGCATGAATATCAATATCGATTTCAAGTTTTGAGGATGTATATTATTGATATCGATGCAGAATTTCGCTATAAAAACAATCGACTATTGCTTCTGGTTTGACCGCAAGTGCCATCAACTTCTTTATTTCAACTAGATCACCCCCTATATTATTACATTTTTGGATTCTATGAGAAATTCTAAGCATATTTTATGTATAATATCCTATACCTAACTTAAACAGTTTTTAAGAAAATCGCGATTGAAAATGTCAAAAAATTATTTCTACTTTAGTTTTGACAGCAAACAATGGAGAGTAGGTTGGAACTTTTACGATATTTTTGACTCATTTTAGAAGCACTAACGGGTCCCACCACAAAAATATCAGTTCAGGATTAAAATTAATGCTGTTAATACTGTTTTTGGTATTCGTTGTTCCAAAGACATCCTTACATCAAGTATAAAATATCTCAAAAACAGTAGACTTTAGGTATAGGAAAGCGTAAACAAAAAAGATTCAAAATTGTTCCTAGAATACGAATTTTCAGTTCTAAGTATGGGATACCATTGAAATTATTGCAGTAACATAACCTCAAAAGTAGACCGACCGAAAACCTTCGATTGAACCGGAACTGATATTTTTGTGGTGGGACCCGTTAGTGCTTCTAAAATGAGTCAAAAATATCGTAAAAGTTCCAACCTACTATCCATTGTTTGCTGTCAAAACTAAAATAGAAATTATTTTTTGACATTTTCAATCGCGATTTTCTTGAAAACTGTTTAAGTTAGGTATAGGATATTATACATAAAATATGCTTAGAATTTCTCATAGAATCCAAAAATGTAATAATATAGGGGGTGATCCAGTTGAAATAAAGAAGTTGATGGCACTTGCGGTCAAACCAGAAGCGATAGTCGATTGTTTTTATAGCGAAATTCTGCATCGATATCAATAATATACATCCTCAAAACTTGAAATCGATATTGATATTCATGCCTGAACTAGAGCTTGGTCAGTAATCTCGTGGTCACCCGGTACCTATAAATAAAAATGTTTATTGGGTTGAAATATTGAAAACCACTAACTAAAACATGTGTAGTATAACATTCTCAGGTTCGCTCAGTAAGATTGAACGATGAGAATTTTTATTACCTTTTAAACAACAAATCTTCTGAAAAACGAAATGAAAAACAAAGAGGACCTACGTTGTGGACACTTACTCAATTTTACTTACTGGACATACGCCCGACATAGCAAATATTTGGGAAATTTAAGGGAAGTTGTGATATGTAAAAGAAACGAAAAAATTGTGAAACGTCTACTTTATTATTAAAGTAAATCGTACGGTTCTCATCCTGGAACTAATGAGGGGAAAGAGCACGGCAGAGAAACCCTCGATCTAACATTCCTCAAAAATCGAAACATACTGTGTCATTTTAATAATAGTTGTGAGTCAATAATTCAATAATTTAAGTCAATAAAAGTTTAAATTAGGTACCATCCTTAGTCTTTGTGCTAAAATTTCAATTACACACTACATTCAATCAACACTACCTATATTCAATACTGAAGAGTTTTTTTGTTAGTTAGCCAGTTTCCCAGCAGGTACTGGGGTCCCATACGGGAAGCTACTCAGCTATAGTTGTGTTTGAGCCAATATCTCTAGATTGATTATTTCAATTTGCTAGGATATTCTCTCGTCAGGGTAGGAAAATATTAGTAAATTCGACAAGGCCCTAATGCACACTCTTAATCCACAAATCAAAATCCCAGCACAAAAGGACAGCACATAATTTCTTAGGTTTTAATTCACTTTTTTGTCTGTGTTGTTTACAGTATGAAACGATTTTTGTTAAATACATGAACAATGCACATGTTTTAAAAAATGTTATAAACAAACAAAAAATACATGAAAATGAACAAAATAATAGGAACTTGCATAAATTGAACTCTCAAAAACAAAATATAATTTAATCCACTAACCTGTGAACGCTCCTTACACACACACTAATAACAAATTGGATTGAACAATCAATTGACGTGTCTCGCAGAAATAGAAAAAGAGTGCTCAATTGTAATAAATACAAGTTAGAAAGTAATAAAAAATGACATGCGCGCGCAGCTCGTGGGTGCAGTGTAGCCAGATTGTATTGATGCAGAACAAATGTAGACAATAATACAAATCGAACATTATAACATTAAAGAAGTCATATATTGTCAAGTGTTTTACAACGCCTTAAATCAGACAAACGAAAAGCTTTAAAGTTATGTTAACATCGATGGAACTTTTATTTTGATAAATGTTTCATCCGGCAACATCGCACAATGAAATTGCAAAGAAATATGTCAAATATAATCTAACATAACCTTAAACGACACTGCGATAAGTTCAAGTAATACGTAAAATATTAGCTTGCTCTTTGTCGAATTACACGTTACAAAGTAAGAAGGAACGATTGATTCTGAACTCGTTCTTGAATACGAATATGACGCAAGCTCGCAACAAACTCGATTTTCATTGGACGGTTACCTGCAAGCCACGAGTTGCGCGCGCACACCAGGTATTACGAGACACGTCAATTTTAATGCAAAATAGAAATGAAAATTGAATAATGAATAATTACAGACACGCGTCTAAAGGAACAGCCCCAGCTTGTTCTCCAGTCTAATTGCGTATTCTCTTGTATCCTCTTCGGTTTCGGTACCTTCGTTTTCTGTAGCGCGGTCGTTCAATCCTAAACTTGAGGGCGCATACATGGTTGCAACATTAAAATTTACTTTTATTCAGTAAACTTTTTTTTTAAGTTAAGATTCAAAGAAATTAATAATATTTTAAATAGGTGGTTTTCCTCACATGATTGATACTCACTTTGAAATTCTGCTTGGAAACATCGGTAGTGAAAACGACTCCAATGCATTTTCTCATGTAACCTTGGCCAAAAACCGGGCAGTTCCTCCGCAGGAATATACAATTCTACATGATATACTCCTAATAAAATAAATATCATATTCCTTCGCACTTTCATCGTGCGATGCCGGATAAAACATTTATGAAAATAAAAGTGCAAACGATGTTAACCTTTGTCATCTTTCATTACTTTTCAACTTTTATTCATTAGAATTAAGCTATCTTTTTCTATTTATGCGAGGCAGGTCAAATTAAATTAAAAATTGTCCAGTATTTGGAATAAAAATCGTTTGAAAATAAAATATTGTATCTCATTCAGAGTATAAGTATTCCTCATGTGACTTGCATGGATTTGATTTGACTGGCGGCGCTCGGCGTTCAATTCCATGCGCATCATACAGGGTGTCAATTTGAAAACTTCCCACCCCTATTATCTTGGAGTAGAAAAATTTTCGAAAAAATCCCTGAAACATCCATGATCAAAAATTCCGGTTAAAAATTTAATCTCCGGTTAAATTCAAAGTTGGTGTCGAATGATAGCTTATGAAAATCTAAGACAAGAATGTAAGATCGGTTTTTCTCTAAAATTTACTGTTTAGGTTTTACAGCCTGTTAAAGTTGCAAAAAAGTCAATTTTCAACTGTCTATATTTCCAAAACAGTTGAACTCAGGTTTTGAAATTTGGTACTAATATGTATGGAATCAAAAACCCTGCAAAATGATGTATCACTTGACCCCTCTTCCCATTTAAGATTTTCTAGGGGGTGACTCTGGCGGCTGGGGGGTTGAAAGAGGGGAGGTTAATTTTGCATAAAAACTCATCCCCCTTCAAATTATAGTCGACGTGTTTGCCACGCTTTTTCGCTGATTAAAAAGTTTAATAAAAAAAAATAATAATAAAAAAATAAAAGTTGAAAATAAGGCCGGGGTTATCCAATTCCTTAATTCTTAATTTTCGTTCTTAATTCTTAATCCTTGAAAACCACAATGTTAAATAATTTGAACTTTTTAAGAATTAAGAATTAAGGACAAATATTAAGAATTAAGGAATTGGGTAACTCGGGCCTAAAAAGAATTAAATAAAATTAAAAAAAATAAAAATAAAAATAAATGAATGGAGAACTTGAGATTGTAGGACTGAAGGTCAAAGTGCGTGCAAATTATGCCCTAGCTCAGAACTAAATAATTCGGAGAGTAGGGGTGGGTTTTTAGTTTTGGGCGCCACCGACTCTGAACAGATGAGTCGGACTCTCCAGGATGGTATCTGGATTCAGGTCCTTACAATTCAAATAATAATTTAGATAAAGTAAAATATTAGCAAAAACTAGGCTGTGTGCATAAAACCAAATAAAAGTCAAGAAATCAAGTGCTACAGTTGTTTATTCACCAAATGGCCGCAGTCCACAATGAACAATAATTTGAATTAACAAAAAAAAAAGAATAATCAAGTAAATTAGCAATATTACCAAAGTGTGAAAACTGTTTACTAATTTGCCATTCAATAAAATGAATTGTCATCAATTCAACTAATAAATTGACCTTGTAATGAAGCGTCACTAACAAATACAGAAATACTATACTTGTGAAATAATTACTATAGTCATGAACAATTAAATTTAAATGCAAAAATGTTATCGAAACTCAATAACCAAATGAATAATAAGAAAAAGGTATAAATAGAAAATATAAATTGAAGAGAAATAAAAAAAATAAATAAATGAATAATAAGTTGTTGGAGCGGTTATCTTACACTTATGTAACCAGAACTACCAGTAGGTTGACATAAATTCATCAGGTTATGTCTAGCTAAGTTACCTATTCAATAGTTCATTTGCCACACTGGGGCAAGCAATGAATTATTCCCTGAAATATCGAAAGTGATCACTGCGGTGTACAAATAGGGACAGAATGTGAACAAACAATAATAATATATAGGTCAACTGCAACTAGTACGATACCAAAATGTTCCAGATGATGGTGGTTCATTCAATTAACCAAATTAGTCCTGGCTACTGGTTGTGGTTAAGTGGATTGTAGACCTGAGTAACCGTCCAATTACTTAGGCTGGTGTCTAATAGCCTTTTAGTTCAAATTCAGTTACGATTGAACGTCTATTGTTGTAACCGGGGGTAAGAACTCGGTGGTGAAATAAAACCCCTCGTAAAAAAAAAAACCCTAAGAGAAAAAATTGTTATACACACTGTATTTGTAATTGAACCAATAGCGAAGCACTTCATGAATAGATTGAATTAGAAAATGAAACTATAATGTAACTCAATTAGTTTCCAATAGCAAATTTACCTGATAAAAAGACTATAGCTCTTGAAAATTATTTTAATAGAAAAATTGAACAATAATGTATTAATTAATTAAATTAGATGAAATCATAATAAAGCTTTGATATTAATTAAGAAAAATGTGCCTCGAGCTTGCAAAAATTTAAGTTAATAAGGTTACGTTTTTACCGGTTTGTTTGCCTCGAAAATCTCTGGAAATCTGGATCGAGGATTGGATATCCTAGAGTGAGTGAGAATACTCTACTCTTTAGGGCAGCTTTTAACTAAATTAAATTGAAAAAGTCAGAATCTACTATGGGAAAAAAAACGTGTAAGCAACTTACCACATGGAGTTGTAAAAATCCGAATTAATCGGCGAAAATTATAACACTACGAAAACGTAAGGCAAAAAGGCAACTAAATATGTTATAATTTCAAATGAGAATTTAGGATCGAAATCCCACAAGGGCGAAGACAATCTTCAAAAAGACCCTAATTCTCCAGCGTCCAGATGTGAAAAGAAATGTGCTACACATTCGATTAATAGGCTAACCTAAAGGGAGGAATTCAGACTCAGAGATGATTCAGAATAACGACAAACATCAAAAATTAATCGATAGAATTTTTACTTACCAAAAATTGCACACAACAATACAAACCGAGAAAAATGGCAACGGCTGACGAATAATGATATTAACAACAAATAATTATCCCATAAAACAATCAAAACTTGAAGAATACAAACGGATCACTTACCGTTTGCAAAATTAGAGGGCTTAAAGAAGAATCGACGATACTAAAAACATTACTAATCGACCTCCGGTTGACAGTAATTATCGACAATCAAAAGTCAAAAAACCGAAAGCAAGGATAATGCATAAAATCTCAAAAGGCCATCGAACCAATGATCGACCCGGGGTTCACTAGAACTTGCGCTGCAAATCAATAGCTCAATAACCGAACAGAGTAAGTACGAACGGAGTAGTTCTGTACATACACTTGAAAACGGGTCATTATGATTTCGGAACGCAACCCCACGAGATATCTTTGACAAATGAATTGTTTTTGTTATGAAACAGATGATCGAATTTGAAATTGGAATCAAAATATTGCTTTGTTTTGATTTTGAAATTGAATTAAAACATGGATTAACAGGAACTAGTAACAAATGAAAATAGAATTTGCCCATTGAAAATTAGGAAATTTAAAGGATCTACAATCGTTGAGATTGTTGTTGAAATTTTATAGAGAGAAAATGTTGACAAATTTAAGGAAATCTTGAATATAAAATTGAAAGTAGGTAAGGATTAGTTATGTAATTTTGGACCGTTACATGTTTTAGGGATTTTTTCGCATATTTTTCTACTCCGAGATAATAGGGGTGGGAAGTTTTCAAATTGACACCCTGTATAAGTATTACTTATACTCCTAATAAAATAAATATCCAAGTAATACTTATATGATGCGGATGGAATTGAACGCCGAGCGCCGCGAGTAAAATCAAATCCATGCAAGTCACATGAAGAATACTTATACTCTGAGTCAAATACAATATTTTATCTACAAGCGTGCGGTAGCTAAGGTATATTACACGATTTTGCGTGCGGTAAGTACCATATTACCGTACGGCGTGCGGTAATTTTATTACCGCACTCTGTATAAAATAATGAAAAAATATATATTTTATTTTCTTTATTATACAAATAACAACAAATTGATAACTAACTTAAGACGCTTTGCCCTAAAAATGATATTATAAAAAATTATTTTTTAATTTTTATGATAATTGACGAATTTGTCATATTTTTAATTTTTAAACATGGAACTTGACCAGCATTTGTAAAAACTGATGTCACTGATTGTGAGCAGCTTTCCTCCACCACAGCTTCAGTGACTTTTCGGCAGCTTTCTTGCTGAACCTGAACCGTATTGTGAGTAGCTCCAGTAATCTTTTTTGCAATTTCCATCTTGTTTTGTACTGACTCTTCCACATACCCTTCTGCTACGCTAGACGACTTCCAGCCACCGTGACGCTTTAGGGTCATAAGGTCACCCCCTGCATCTGCCAACAGGGTGGCCGACGACCGTCTGAAACAGTGGCCGGTGTACATGTCGGGATTTGGCAAGTGCAAAAAAGATGCAATTTGACTCGGCATTTTTCCTATAGAATTTATCCCAACTACTTGTGAAATACACTTGCCTTTTTTATAATTTAAAAAGAGTCTTCGAGTAGTCACCTGTGGGGGCCTCAAGTCCAGATATTTCTTAAGGTATTCTTGGCCTCGACCACACAAGACAAATTTTCAAGAAGTATATGTTTTTGAATCGGGAATGTTTATTAAAATAATGTCCCCTTGCTCCTTGACGTCGTCTATTGTCATTTTTGTTATTTCCTCTCTTCGGCAAGCTCCCGCTATGCCTATAGCGAGCACAACCTGCAACAAAAAATAAATTACATAAGGTGGGAATAAATTGGCGTTTCTGCGGTGGTGGTACTAAAATAATATTTTAAATACAAACTGCTTCAAACTAAAAATATAGGAATATCCCTATTTCCTACCTTTAACAATAAGAACCTAACATCTGGTGCTTCATCAAAGAAATGGTCTATATCTTCTCGCTGGAAAACATTGGGTTTCTTAGCCCTGTATCCAACATACTTTTTTTTCAGGTATGCAATCAATCTTGGGAACTTGTTGATACTAATGTTGTTTTTCACAGATAAAGTTGCCTTCAACATCGAATAGTAGCACCATAGTGAAGGAGGCTTTATTGTCCTTGAATTTGTCTTCAAAATACGCAATTAAAACATCTTCACTTATTTCCAGTACTTTTTTATTGTAAATATATTCTTTTTCGTAACGGACGCCGGACTTCTGTGGTAACAGATCTTCGGTTGCCTGCTTAACGAGTCTTGAAATTTCGTTATCAGAATCACTTGAATCCATTTTTTGGAGCTTTTAGTGCGAAAATGACGAACACAATGACGAATGACGACTTATAAATCTTTATCTGTCTATGTATGTTCTTAGCAACGATATCAATTGTCGTGTTTTAACATAACATATGGTATATTGATTTGAGTATCAAATACGTACCTTCAATTACCTACCTTCAATTACCTACCTATCAATCACCTAGATTCTACGTGTTCTCTGTCAAAGATGACAAACATCCAGAGACGGAATTTTATTTTCTGTAATTTTTTAAACTTTTTTCGGATATTTTGTTACCGCACGCTTGTAGATAAAATACTGTATATAATTCGTATGGTAATTAGGTTATTACCGCCCTTAGAGATTGCAAACCTCGCCTCACCGGCTCGGTTTGCAAATTTCTCTCGCGTGCGGTAATAACCTAGTTACCACACTTATTATATAATATACTATTATTATTAAACGATCTTTATTCCAAATACTGGTCAATTTCTAATTTAATTTGACCTGTCTCGCATTAATAGAAAAAGATAGCTTAATGCTAATGAATACAAGTTGAAAAGTGAAGTAATGAAAGATGACAAAGGTTAACATCGTTTGCACTTTTATTTTGATAAATGTTTTATCCGGCATCGCACGATGAAAGTGCGAAGGAATATGTCAGATATGACATAATATAACATAACTTTAAACAACACTGCGGTGAGTTCAGAAGTAATAAGGTATTAGTGCTCACGTGGTAGCTTGAAGATGCTGGGGAATGTTCTACATTCTGCGCTGCATTGGCAGGAACATGTGAGTAGTTTCTGCAATAATCTCTAACAAAAAGAGTTTTATACTCTTGTAGATGAAGAAAAAAAATCTACATCTAGGAAATTCTTAAGTGACGTTTCTGGCTATCGCCAGGACAAGTGTGAGATCCAGTAAATATATGATCTTTTAGTTGAGGAAGGTGAACTAGTTCAAGCTAATCCACAGTATGCTCTATTGAGATTCTAGAATGAGAGAAAAGGAAAAGTTCCACTCAAACACTTAGTACAAAGACGAGATACTAAATTATTGAATAAGATTAAACAATTTGAACTTTCGGATTTATTATAACATGCTTTTAAAACAGTCCACGGCCCACAAGCCCGGAAAACAATATCTAAAATTGAATGATTATTGTTCCAACACGAGCAAGGCAAGGGAAGTGGTTGATGTATAGGTAGCTTGTTAAGTACATTCCAGGGAAATTATTCCGAAAAATTAGTGAATTATTCTCCGGAATCCCTTTATCCCTGTGTGTGCAAAACTTCAAAAATTCAGAAGTTACTTTTCCTTTTCAACCCCTTTGACAATTAACGATAATTTTGTTTACCCACAAAGGTTGTTTGTTGAAACTATCCGGTATATTGACAATTCCAATTAAATCTTCTTTGCGGAAAAATCTGCGGAAGCCAATCTAAAGTAATTTTCCATTCCTGCTGGACTTGTCGATTTTAATTGGCAGAAACGGACGGTTCACCGAATCCAAGTTTACCGGTTAAAACAAATAAAATTGGAGGTCTAGAGCAAGCTATTTATACGTCCGATTCGAGTTCAAAGGAAGAAGTTCAACAGAAAAATAATCCAGAGAGAAATTAATTGTGTATTTTTTTATTTAGCTTCGAAAGCATATAGCTAGAATAGAGTCGAAACTCTGATACATTTTGGGCTTTTGTGATCACTCTAAAATGAACCTTTTCTATTGTGGCTAGGAGTATAATAGCTATACAAACCTATGATAAAAGGAGGCTGAATGAATTCAGCACAATAAGTGTTACTGTTTTTGATCCAATTAACACAAAATATCCATCAGATGCCCTTTTGAAAAAATGTTGTTAAAAAAAAAGCAAAAATCCTCCAAGACTAAATGATTACCTAGGTATATTCTGTGGTAGTTTTTTGGCATTGGGATAGAGATTTTTTCCGGTCAGACCTTAAAGCCCTTAAGAGCAAGCTTTTATGTAAATCAACATCGCCGACAAAAATTCTTATATATCTGGGACTATTACCAAAAAACCCTGAACGTGTCTTGGATTATTGAATTCCTTCGGGAGCATTCCGGGAAATGCAGTTGAGCAAAATAAGGGAAAATTTGATTTGTCGTTTCAGGTTTTTTTCAAATAAAAGTTAGAATATCACACAGCTAGGAATATTTATTGGATGATCACAATGGTATTTTTCTATTGAAGTAATTGCAATATATAAATTGACTAATTCAGTATAGGGCATTAAATTGTAAAATTTAATTTCGATGTCCACAAAATGATTACCTATTAATTTGAAATGTATTTCTTTTTAAATAACCATCATTGTTGGACACTAAATGTCAAAGTATAAAACGCTGCCGCCACACTAAAAATAAAGTCATTCTGTTTAACAATATAGGTATAAAACTTATGATAAATTGCCCCGATTCTAGGTTACAAATATTCAAAAACTCCCCATTTTATAGCTGCGCGCACTCTTGAAAGCAGCCATTATTTTAAATTAACCTCCTTTCTACATCCTCTTTTATACAATTTATGATATAATTCCCAGACGACTTCTATTCTTGGCCCAACTCCAAAAAAATTAATAAATTTATTCTTTGATTTCCAGGACAATTCCACTATAAAACGGGGCATCGGTAGGCGATGGACTAGCTTAAAACAACCACCGAAATTTTTGTCGGAGTCCCTCAACGAGAGTGGTAAGTAATTCAGCTCGACTACAGGGTATTAGAGCCGTCACAAGAGGCCCTAATCTGACGTAAGCGTAAGACCGATGAAAATTAAATAATTAAACGATAATTTCCGGGATGTAATCCGACAACCACGATCACTTGCTAAGGATTTATAATAGAGGAAGTTTAGGCCAGAAAAAATAACTGTAATTTGGTTGAGGGAGCAGTTTTCAGAAGCACTAAAATCAGATATTCGACATTAAGTAAAAAACTTGGCTAGGGTTCCATAACTCTAGAATGTTTCTCTAGTTAGTTTGAAGTCTGCACGTGTCTATTTTATTGCGAAAACTGGAGAAATCGGTAGTAAGGTGTGAGCACTTCCAGGATCAAGCTGACTAGATAATAAAACTGCATGGCGAGAAAAGTATCCGAACGAGTATCCGAATGTTCATCGGACTCCATTATTTTGGTCAACCGTATGGTGTTATTGCTTGGCAGTTAAAAAGCTTTAAATTTAAAGGCTTTCATAGTCAGGTGTCATACATAAAGCATGTTGTTAGTCGTCTGCCAAAAAAGTTGTTCATTGCTTTATCTGGAAACTGACTCATTGATGACACCACAGTATCTAAGTATACAGAGTGAGTTTTAAGTATGGAACGTCTCAATTATCTCGAAAACGACTTACGCGATTTTTATGAATTTTGGTTTGAAAGAGTATTGTAATATAGCCGATAATATGGTAGCATTTACATGGTTTTCAGATCTTTCGTTTTTCGAGAAATATCAGAAGTTTTGTTTTTTCAAATGGATCACCCTGTATTTTTTGACATATCTAAATTCTGCATAAAATTCTAGACATATTTCATGAACAAGGTCATATACCTATCATCAACTGTTTCGGAAATATTGACAATTGAAAATTGACTTTTTTGCATCTTTGACAAGCTGTAAAACAAAACCTAAACGGTTGATTTTAGAGCAAAACCGATCATAAATTCTGGTCTTAGTTTATCATTAGCTATCATTTGACACCAACTTCAAATTTAAACCCTGATTAAAAACTCCGGTTAAATTTAATCTCCGATTAAATCCATAGTTGGTCTCAAATGATAGCTTATGAAAAACTACAGACAAAAATGTAAAATCGGTTTCGCTGTAAAATTAGCCGTTTAGGTTACACGGCTTGTCAAAGTTGCAAAAAAGTAAATTTTCAACTGTCAATATTTCCGAAACAGTCGAAGATAGATCTGACATTGTCCATGAAATGTGTCTAGAATTTTCCGTAGAATCTATAAATGTCAAAACATACAGGGTGATCCATTTGAAAACACAAAGTTTCTGATATTTACCGAAAAACGAAAGATCTGACAACCATGTAGATACTACCATATTATCGGCCATATTACAATACGCTTTCAAACCAAAATTCATAAAAATCGTGCAAGCTGTTTCCGAGATAATTGAGACGTTCCATACTTAAAACTCACTCTGTATACTAGAAGTATATTATCTCATGGATGTGTTGTAATAATGTCCACTATTAACAACTTTTCGGCAGTAACCAAGTTCGACAATTTATTATCTGAAAAATTATTTGAATTTTCTATTGTCACACCTACAAGAATATCTACGACCTCTCCATTGTTTACATTTACAGACGCTAACTTGGTTATATTTTTTCAAAACTTACTGGGCTTGCTCGAGTCCCTTCTTCTTAATAGTATATTAATTTTTTGTGGCGACTTTACCATAAATTTTTCCAGTGTGTGTGCTGCACAAGAATCTCTTCAGTAAAAACTTGAATCTTTTGGTATAGTCATGCATGTTCCATCTCCAACCCGAATAACTAAAACCGATCTAGCACTCTCGACTACGTCGTGTCATCTTTTGATCCAAACTTCGTTGACTGTACTGTCTTTAGTTCAGGGTTTTCAGATCATGATGCAATACTCACAAACTTTTCTCCAAAGACCAATAGCAGGAATGCCCAAGTAAGTTTCGCCAATTTTCGCCGAATTTATTCAGAAAAAAAATTCCTAAATTTCAAGCGCTTATGTCAAACAATTGACTGGAATTGCCACTCTAATGGAATCGATGGTGCATTTGCATTTTCAAAATTTTCAAAGAAATTATTATATTATTCCCCTCATGCCTATCAAAATTAAACAACATAAACCCTGGATTACTAAAGGCTTGCAGACATCGGCAAAGAACATGCGTTAATTGTCACACCTAAAAAATTTTTCGGACAATCTTTTCTTTCAATATTACGTTAAACTCTTTACAAAAATTTATCATAAAACTATAAAAGCAGCCAAAAATACCTTATAATAACCGGTTTGCTAGAACCGAAAATATTGCCAAAGAAACGTGGCCTATTGTCAACGACTTGAGAAATAAGGCTTTCTCGTCCTCTACCTCCCCTGAGAACCTAAATGAATATTTCGTAAATGTGGCAAAAATTTGACTACTATAGCTCCTTGTGGCGTTCCGCTTTCATATCTTTCTAGTACCAATATGAATTTACACAATTTCTTTCTAACACATGTAGAAACACCAGAGCTTTGCAGTACAATCAAAGACATCAAAAACAAATTGTCATCTGGGACTGATAGACTCACATTAAAAATAATTTTTAATTTACCGGAATGTAAATTAAATCTCTTCACTGCTTTAATAAAAAAATCTTTTCAACAAGGAGTGTTCCCAGATTGTCTCAAGACGGCTACAATTATTCCTTTACACAAGGGAGGTGAATAGGACCAAGCGTCGAACTACCACTTTATCCAAAATTATTGAAAGATTGGTTTAGAAAAGGCTTCTATAATTTCTGCATAAATATAATACATTAACTATTCACCAATTTTAACCAACAAATGCACTATTGATGCTAGGTTCTCTGTCTTCAATAGTGTCTTCTCTAGCTTGAACAATTTCCACTCCACAGCATCAATTTTCTGTGATTTTTCTAAAGCGCATTCGAGTCATAATATCCTAATCAAAGGGGGTGTGCGCCAAAAATTAAAGTTTAAGTGTAAAAAAATCTAAGAATAACTGTTCAAACCTCGTTATTCTACGATAAACCATCGCTGAGATATACCGCTTTAAAGTGTGTGTGACGTCACGAGAGCTTCGTCCAGCCGCGCTCCGCATTGTTAATTTGATTGTTCCCGGCACGCGTGAGTGGTTTTTGTTTAGATTATTGCAGGTGACACAGGAAAAACATTTGAATTCAATTTACTTCACTTTCTCGTGCGTCGCTTGAGCTTTCGTGACGTCATAGGGTGAGATTCGGTACCTTCATAGAGCCATCTCTTCGGTATTATTTGTCATAGAGGGGTGCGGTTTTCACTGTTATTCTTAGATTTTTTTACTCTTTTTTTTCAGATGAAGTTGTTTTTTTGGCGGACACCCCCTTTAACAAATTGCAGTATTATGGAATTATAGGCTCCCCTCTGGAATGGTCAACAGAAAACAGCTTGTGAGGGTTGAAAAGACGATGTCTTCATGCAAGTCAGGGTTCCGTGTTGGGTCCAATATTATTTTTGATGTTTATCAGCAACATCGCTAGTCTAGACATCAGCGGTCACCTATTGTATTTTTTTTAATACTTAATAACACCACTACTATTGACGTCGTTCATTCTGTAAAGTTTTTGGGCCTTATTGTAGAAAAACTTCCAAAGTTATATGGGAAAGATAAAACATGTTCGTTTAGATAAAAATAAATGAATAAATGAATAAATGAAAAAATGTGTTGCCCTCATGAGGCGAAACAGAGGCACTTTTAATTGAATTCAAATCCTTGTGACTTTGTGAGATGAATTTAATAAAAATTAATTCCTTAGGAACTCCAATGGCATCAAACAGCACAGTACAGAGTGGTACATATCACGGAGATTTCCATAACAAAATTCTCAATGTTCCACTAACATTGAACAAGCAAAAACATTTCACTATTCCAAGAAAAAGGTATTGTCTCCGTCCAAAAGGAAATCATTTCAAAAAGGAATCTAGAAACTTCTCTAGGAATTTATAGCGACAAGTGAGGTAAGGGGAGCCTCGTCTTGGGAGAATAGAAAAGAAATCATCAGGATAAATGAGAAAAAAGAATTACCCATAGAACGTTGCAACAAGCATTCCGCTCAGTGTCCGACAAAATCACAATTAAGGTTGAGTGTAATTGAATAATTTATTCCAGTACACTCATGCTATTATCAAACAGAAACCTGAACTTTTACACTGAAACAAATCTCCAATCGCATGATTGTCTTCAAGATGAGAATCAGTAAGAAAGCCGAATAATTCCTATCATTCTTGTGTAGAGTTAGTGGCTATTTATGACATAGCTTATGTAGAAAGTGCGGTTAGCAAAGCCATAAGAACAAGAAGAAATCCTGCATTCAATTCTAAAAACCAAGCCGTCGTGTCATACCCGGTCGAACGCCCGTTTCACGTCTCAAGAAGACGAAGCCAGTAATTTTTTTTTGGTTGAGCTTTAAGTTCAGCCGTGGAGTTCGGTCGAGTGACGTTTTGTTCCGAATTATTCGGCAGGAATTAGGTTCAATTTCTTGGTTTCAGGAAAAAATCCGCTCTTGATAGTTCTTTCCTACCTTACTCAGAGCAGCAGCATCGGGATCACGAGGTTCGATTCGATTATATCGAGTCAAACGATGATCGAGTCGAGTGGATTGTTCACGAAACTCGATCGAGTGGGAAATAGAGTTTATTTTTAACCATATATGAAATGTTGTCATTACTGACTTTTCAAAAATTTGAAAATGTCACATTCCTGTCTTTTCATTTTCCTGGTCCATTACCTGTCCCAGGACGGGAAATGAGGACGGGAAATTTTTTCCGTCCTCATTTCCCGTCCACGGACAGAAAATGGAGCAGGGAAATATTTCCCGTCCTCATTCCCCGTCCTCATTTCCCGACCTCATTTATTTTGTTGTTACGAATTTATTTATTTTTTTTCAAGAAATCATGGTTAAAAATAAAATAGTATACAAACCTCGACGGGAAACTTCATTGCTGTCTCGAGGTTCAGTTTATCTTGACGCTACGCGTCTCGATAAACTATTATAACCTCTCGATCAGCAATGAAGCATTTCCCGTCTCGGATTGTAATATACTATTATTCGATTGTTGCTAACGTTACGCACTTTGAATTGAGAGCGATCTCGCTTTTTTGGTTATGTAAATCTTTGTTTTGCGTTTTGTAATTCAATTCAATTCAATTGCTTCAAATTTCAACAATAAACTTGGGCTCAAAATTATACCTTTCACCAGACACCAATGCATCCCTGATAAGAGCCTGTGGTATGAAATCTTAAAGTACATAGCACCATGTTTTCTAGAGTAACTGGGGTGTGATCCATTGTACTCTGAGTACTGTTGTTATAATTCAATATAACGATAGGCATTAATTAGATCAATGATACTTTAATTCGGATTTTGGAAATTTAAACTCGTTATACTTTCACATAGTGTCGAATGGAATCTTTCGATTGGACGATTCGAGTTCGGATTTCTTGGAGATTTGTAATGAAACTCAATTCTGTATAATGTAAGATCTGTCATTATAGCATTTTTGAACTCTGCTCCATTATCTTATGTGATTTTAAGAGGTATTCCGTGATTACTTAAATATTTCAATAACTGTGATGTTATCTCTACAGTTGTTTTCGTATTTACAGGAGAGGCTTGACCAAATTTTGAAAAGCTATCAATAATGGTTAGAAATTTCTGGTTATTGATCGTATATGTGTCAATATAAATAATATATTCGAAGGGTTTTGTACCAATGGGTGTTGGTTTGAATTTGATTTTGTATGGTTGTCATTCATACTTGGTTTTATTGCATATATCGCATGCATTGATATAATTCTGTACGTCTTTCTCGATATTGGGCCAATGGAATCTCTTCTTTAAGGCTGCAACATTTTCAGTGATTCCTCTATGAGAGGTTTTAGTCTCATGATATTGCTGAATTTTCTCTTGCTGAAGATGCACTTCTGTGATGTCTTCTAATAAAGACTTCGAGATGTACAAGGTAAATTAATTTGAATCAAACGATTCTTGTAATGGTCATATTACAATAGGTTCTAAAGATTTATTCAGGAAATGAAGGCCATAAATACCAAGTGGCATGTATTCCTTTAGTGATTTAGTAATTTGTGATGTTGGATTATTTGGTAAGAAGAATATTATTCTCTTTTTATTACCAAATAGTTTGATTATCTCTTTTCTAATTCTAATTGTGTTATTATTAGAATATCGATCCGATCTGATTTCCGAATATATTTACATGTTTCTTAGTATATGGAGCTCCTAATATTGGATTTTCCATAGACGTATGTATTTTTTACTCATTTTCAGACAGGGCTGAAACTATTCTTAGGAAATGATGGCAATAAATACCAGGAGGCATGTATTCCTTTACTAATTTAGTAATTTTTGATGTTGGATTATTTAGTAAGAAGAATATTATTCTCTTTTTATTACCAAATAGTTTGATTATCTCTTTTCTAATTCTAATTGTGTTATTATCAGAATATCGATCCGATCTGATTTCCGAATATATTTACATGTTTCTTAGTATATGGAGCTCCTTATATTGGATTTTCCATAGACGTATGTATTTTTTACTCATTTTCAGGCAGCGCTGAAACTATTCATTCGTCATTCGAAGTTGCTATTTGTCTTTTACTTTTTTGAGTTTTTGAAGATTCTCGTATTTCTATGGGAAATTCTTTCTTTTCTTTTCTTGGGGGTATTATTAGTTGGGATAATATTTTTATTTTGGGTCTTTCTTTCTTAGCTTCCTCTTCAGGATCTCTTTCTGATGCTGTTTTTGTTGATTCAGATGATTCAGACGTTTTTATCTCTTTTACTTTAGCTTTCTCGCTTTGTTTAGGAATAAGATATACTTTAGAGTCTGTAAAGTATTTTGCTATGATTTCATGATGGTGTATCTTTCAGCATTACTCCTAACTTTCTGTGAAATTCTTCATCTGAAGATGTTAATCTGGCATCTGGATCTAATTATCAAATGGCATGAAGTTGTATTGCAGGAATTCTTGATAGTGCATCTGGATTCCTGTTTAGTGTCCTTTTTTTGTATTTGATCTCATAATCAAATTCCGATAATTTTAGTCGCCATCGGACTAATTTAGAACTCGGTTCTTCAACATTAAATAGCCTTTGTAAAGGTTGGTGATCTGACAAAATTAAAATTCACAATACCAAAAAGATAAGGTCGATATTTTGTTGCCCATACGATTGCTAAAAGTTCTTTTTTAATCGTCGAATAATAACATTCAGCTGGGTTGAAAGTTCTAGCTGCGTATGCAATGAGAAGATCAGCTCCAACAGGACCTTGAGATAAAACAGCTCCGATTGCATAGTTGAGGCAGCGGTTGTCAATAAGAAAGGTTTCTTAAAGTCAGGATGTTGTATTATGGGGTCATTTATTAATACATTTTTACAAGTTTCAAAGCTATTAAAAAATTCTGCATTGTGTATTATTTTTTTTTATCTTTTTTCAAACAAGATGTTATTGGTTTTGTCAACTTGGCAACATTCGTTATCAATTTTCGGTGATAACCTACTAATCCTAAAAAGGATTTTATTTCTTTCATCTTTCTTGGTATTGGGAATTTTTTGATTGCCGTTATTTTTTTTGGATTAGGTTTTATTTAATTTGGCGTGATTACATGTCCTAAGAATTCCACTGTCTTGTGTAGGAATTCTGATTTGTCTAATTGTATTTTTAGATTAAATTTCTCTAGTCTCTCAAATACTTTCTTCAAATTTTTCACATGTTCATGAAGTGGAAAAAAATATTATATCATCCATGTATACTAGACATTTCTAGTCTGTGATCATAGTAATACATTATCTATCATTTTTTGGAAGCTGGTGCGTTCTTTAATCCAAAGGGCATTATGTTAAATTCGTAATAACCATTTTCAACATTAAATGCTGTCTTGGCTATCAAATTTTCATGCATCTCGACTTGGTGAAAGCCAGAGGCTAAATCCAGTGTCGTAAAATAATTATTACGACCAAGTCGGTCTTATATATCAGTGATATTAGGTAATGGATATCTACAATGACATCAAAACACAGATAGACCGAACAATAAACAAAATTTTCGTATGACAACATCTCTCTGTCTCTTTTGGGTCTTTGTGCTATCCCCACCACTGAGAATGCCAAATTTTGTCTTGAATCCCTAAATAATATATTTTCCTCCTCTAATTAACATTTTCAATTTTATTTCTGAACTCAATTTGGCAACAGCAGATTATAGCAAAACACCGCCCAGAAGCGGCTTGTTGAATGGCAGGCAGGTGTTGATTGTAGTAGCTAGCTATCTTTATTGCAAACAGGGATTATTCATTAGCGTTAAACAAGAAACGACTAACACGATATTGGTACTCCCAGAATAAATGGCTCGTATCGAATATTTTCAGTTTATTTGTCAATTTGTTATTTTATTTATTCATCCAATTAAATTTCGAGATATATTCACGTGTGGGCGGGGTTTTTTACACCATTTTGAGCAATGATGTCTCCCTACCCCGACCCCGCGAGCAACTCACCTCCCCTGGCCCATGGGTGGTCTTGTCAACACAACAAATAATAGTTTATGAATGGGATGATCCGTCTATCTGTGTTTTGATGTCATTGGATATCTATCATCAATGGTTTTTTCGTTTATCTTTCGATAATGGACGACCATTCTCCATTTTTGTATGCCTGCGGCATCTTCCTTCTTAGGTACTTTCCACACAGGGGATGACCAGGGACTACAGGATGGTTTGATTATATTATCTTCTAACATTTTCTTTATTTGAGAATTTACTTCTTGTTTATGCACATGCGAATATCTATACGTTTTCGTGTGCACTGGTATTTCATCTGTTGTTTTAATCTCATGTTTGACTTATTTGGTAAATGTTAATTTTTTGTTTGGCTTGTGGAAAATTTTGGGAAAATATTTAATTACATGTTTTAAAGCATCAAATTCCTCTGAGTTTAAATGATTAATACGTAGTGACTTTATAAGGTCATTTGCATATTCATCATTTTATAATGAAGTAATTTTTTTCTATATTAAATATGTCAAACTGTTCATCATCATAAGGTAAACTTATTTTTGCCAAGTTATTAATGTTATATGAGACAATAATAGGCTTATTCATTAGGTTGTGTACTTCTAAAGCTACCATCTCATTCATGACTGTTGTTATTGTGGAGGGAATATAATATGTTTTATTTTTTATTGGAGGCGTAAGAATTTCAACGCCATCAGCTATATTCGTGTTGAAATAACATATTTGAATTGAGTTGATTAGACTCTCAAAATTTTGATTTTCGAAATCTGTTCTATATTGAAATGGAATTGTTGTTTTATTATTGGAAAAAAGCATATCAGGAAAATCTATATTTAAATTATTTTCTTGTAATGCTTTGATTCCAATAATTCCATCTATTTTGATGGAATTCTGGTAAAATTGGGACATTAATTTTTCCATGGGCTTTTCTTGTACCCATACAAGCTGTTAATTTGGTTCGTGAATTAATTATAGAATTTGAAAAATATTCTTCTGCGATTGAGCGTCTTATTAAAGAAGCATGACTTCCTGTGTCAATTTATAATTTACACGGTGGATAGTCTATTTGAATAAAAGGTAGTTGGTTGATTTGATAAGTATTTAAAGTTAATGCTGACTCATTGCATCTAAGGCTGGTAACTGAAAATTTTCGTCTTCAATTTCGACTTAATTTTCTTCAAAATTTGTCTCTTCATAATAATTTTGATTTTGTTCTGAATTTTCGTCATTTTCGAAATTCTTGTCAGGGTTAGGTTATTCGATTTCAAAGATATTATCAATTAATCTCTCCGATTGCATATCTTGAAGGACCTGCGTTTGGGTCAGGTTTGAAATAGTTATTGGGTCTGTATTGATGTTGCTTTTGTGCTCGTGGTTTCACTGAAACTCCGCACATAGGTGTCGGTTTCGGAAATTGTTGATTCGTGTTTTTTCGAAAGGCATTATTATAATTATTTTTGCCAAAAGTTCCTAAACTAGTAGGAAATTTTGTTGGTACATAGTCCTTTTTAGGTGTTATATTGATAGGTTGGTTGGGATGGAAACTGTTGTTTTTGTGGTACATGAGGTGTTTTTGTGTATGTTGAGGTTTTTGTTGAGTAAAGGTTTGTTTTGAACAAAATTGCGTGTTTTAATTTTTTAAATTTGAAAAATTTTGATTTTGATTTTGATTAGTGGAATGTATAATTCCTCTACTAAATTTCATGTGGTTTTCAGCTAGCTGGTAATTTAACACAAATTTATTAGCTGCATCCAACGTCTGTGGATTTTGAACCATTAAAATTGTCATTGATTCGGTTGGCGAATTAATGACTATATAGATTTTGAATAGCAATAATTTCATTTTGTTCAATCAAGACATTTGCAAGTAACGTTAAATTTCGGTCGCACATGATTTTAGATGTAATTCCTTGAACAAAACCTTTAAGTTTATCCAAATACTCAGTAATTGTTTCTTTATTAGTTTTAGTGGTACCTATACATAAGCTCTTGTACCAAATTCTGTCTAGAATAATGATCACCATATTTAATTCTTAAAGCTTCTCTTATATCGGTCCATGTTTGTAAATCAGGACGTGCCATAGGGACATTTCCCGCGTCAATTATTAATTTTGATTTTATGGCGGTCACCACATATTCTTACTGGGCATTTTCCCCAGTGTAATAGGTTTGATGAAACTCATTGATGTTTCTTATGAAATATTCTAAATATTAGCTTTCGACACTGAAAGGTTTGATAAATTGGACAATTGATTTTAAATTTTCACCCATTATTATTGTTGGTCTTTGATTTTGATTACTTCTTGAATTAGAATTATACAGATGAGTTAAATTAAATTGAGTTAGGAGATTCTCGATTTCTTCCAATCCAAATTTCACTTTCCCGAAGAATTCACTTTTTCGAACTTCCCTCAGTCTTTTGAAATTTTCGCGGCGGATTACGACTGTATCGACTCTCCCGAAACTTAGGCATTCTGAGTATCCTACCGACTGCGCTAATTAAATTTTCGATTCAGAAACTTTTATTTTATTAATTAAAATACAGAGATAATAAAAAAAAAATATGTGGATCAAGTTGCTACAGCAAAAGCTTGAAAACAAATGAACGTTGCTTATGGGACTGCGCTGGCTTAAATAAGAATTTAATGCCGATATAGCAACTTGATGTTTACTTTACAACAATGTGTTTAAAAAGTCATAGAGGAAAGAGGTAAGCTCATTAAAGCATATAAAAAATGGATAATTGAATATTAAATAGTGTGGCAATTGACGTGTCTCGTAATACCTGGTGTGCGCGCGCAACTCATGGGTTGCAGGTAAGCGTCCAATGAGAATCAAGTTTGTTACAGGCTTGCGTCATATTCGTATTCAGGGACGAGTTCAGAATTAATCGTTCCTTCTTTCGTTGTAACGTGTAATTCGACAAAGAGCAAACTAATACTTTACGTATTACTTGAACTTACCGCAGTGTCGTTTAAGGTTATGTTAGATTATAATTGACATATATCTTTGCAATTTCATTGTGCGATGTTGCCGGATGAAACATTTATCAAAATAAAAGTGCAAACGATGTTAACATATACTTTCAAGCTCTTCTTTTGCCTGATTTAAGGCGTTGTAAAACACTTGACAATATATCTATTCTTTAAAGTTAAAATGTTCGACTTGTATTGTCTACATTTGTTCTGCAACAATACAATCTGGCTACACTGCAGCCACGAGTTGCGCGCGCATGTAATTTTTTATTACTTTCTAACTTGTATTTATTACAATTAAGCTATCTTTTTCTATCTATGCGAGACGCGTCAATTGGTAAATATAACTTACATACAATTTGGATATGATATTGTATCCTAAAAAATCTAGCCCATGTAATTATTGTTTTCCTGTACACACACATGCTTCGATAATAAGTATATTCAGCAACGTTATCAGTTACCTGACATCTGGGTTTGTCATAAAACGTTGGTATTCAGAAGATTATCCTTGACTCTGAATAATAATAATCTCATTTGGTACAGCTACAGATTAGTATAAAGTTTAGTGTTTATCTAGGAAATCATAAATTTTGCCTATACGAATATTTGTCAATTTCCGGTTACAGCCAAATAATCTTGAACTATTAAATTCGATACTTTTTTGGCTTTTGAGTGATTTTATCCTCGAACAGATTAGGTCGTTCCCAGAAACTCCATATTGTAAATCCCATTAGGGTCACATTTGAACTATCTATAGAAAAAACAAAACTGTTTCCCACGAAAGATGAACTTGAACCAAGACTATAAATTTGCTTTTGATTTTGTTACACGATCAGTCGAAATCAACATGCTTGACGAAGATGACGTTTGTGCCGCACATATAGGTATTATTATCGCAACTAAAAAAAAAAAGAAAAATTTCAGAAGATTTTGAGTTCGACCAAGTTTTCAAATTAGAACTAGATACAACGCTAGTAATTTTCTGTTCTTATAGTTTTTGGTTTTAGAATGCCATAAATTGGGTTTCAGTTTGTATGCGTCAATAAAGGCTATGACTTTATCTTGTTTCCATTCTATTTCCCCAGCGAAAACACACTGGTACGATGTCGACAAGGCAAGACGTCAATGAGTACTAATAGTTTGTCGAATGCCGAACGTCGAAAACACGTCTACACACTAAAATCGATCGACTGTTTCATGTTCGAGGCGATGGAAAACAAATCGACATGTCGATGAACAGAGTCGATCGACAGTGTCGACTCGGTGAGGACGCAGCTTTAGTTTGACGTCGGACTTCCTATTAGAAATATATATTCCAAAAGTGATAAATTTACATTTTAATAATGAATGCTGAGATGAAAATAGGCATCTGTCATAACAACAACCATAACAATAACAAGTCATCCAAACAATTGGCTGAAAATGTTTCATTATCCGAATTTGTACAAGCAAATTTGATGTTAAAACATTGGTAATGCATATATTACCATAGTGGCAAGTAATCTGATATTTTACTGCCACAATATTCTCTTAGCGCACAATGTATCTAAATTTAATTGGAATGGAGCATATTATATTGGGAACATTTTAGAGTATCAGTTATATCAAAGTTAGTTTATGAACCCTTATACAAGATTTGATAAATGAAATGGATGTAATTCGAAAAGCGTATTGCGTGTACCAGCATAAATTGCTTGAATGAACAAAGATTAAATCCTATGTAATCTCGTTGCAATATGTAATAAATTTTAGACATGTAATAGTTATTTACCTAACAAATGCGGAAAGTGATACTTTACCGCACGCAACGGCAGCTGACCGAACGACGCGAAGCGGAGTTCGGTCAAGCCGTTAAGGGCGGTAGAGGCACTTTCCGCATGTGTTAGGTACAAAATTTTACCTATGAGCATCTAGAACTCCAAAAAAGGCATTGATAAAATTAATTATTGAATCAGATTAATTAATGAAATTAGATAAAATTTAGAAATGATCAAAAATCCATTTTCTGAAAAAGAGAGGATTTTTGATTATAAATATCAAATTCTACTTTACCGCACACTATGCGGTAAAGTGCACTTTACCGCACACTTTGTATTCTACTTTACCGCATACTATGCTGTAAAGTTGACTTTACCGCACACTATGCGGTAAAGTGATACTTTCCATTTGCAAATACGTGCGGTAAAGTGCACTTTACCGCACGCTCGTAGGTAAACATAATATACTCGTTTTATTTTTTTATTTTTTTCTTTTTCTAGCGACTGGTACTACGACGCCCTTATCCACGCCTACTTCAACAGTAAACACGAGCCCTTTTTCAGCAGCAGGAACTGAAAATGCTAGAAAAAGTAATTGGCAAGTAATCGAGCATTTTGGTTCCAAAGACAAAGGCAGTTTATCTTCAAGTCTCATTGCGGTAAGAATGATTTTGAGCCTCATATCGATCTACTTTTCCCCCTAGCCTCAACGAAACGCTTTTAGGATTCCATAACGCTTCAAACGGCCCACAAAAAAGTTTCCATATATTTGTTTCAGTCGATTTACATACCAGCTAGCTTATTCAGGCACCTGAAAGGCCTTTTAAATTTTTGAATGAAAACAAATATATTATAACAAAACTTTATATCTACGGTAATGTCTCGATTATTCTTCAATAATTAGGTATCTCTGGTAACGCCAGTCCATAAAAATTCGTCGGCTAGGTTAATCCTTCAAGGCCGAACTCGTCGAATATTTCAGTCAGTGCTGGGGTCAATTAATAAACCCGACGGGTTTAAAATGCTATATCTATCTATTTCATAACAATTTGTAAAGATTCTTTAAAATTTAAACTAGGCCAAACCCCGGAGGGTCGTTGTACGGATAATGTTATGCAAAAATCGCGTGCCTTGGAGGCAATTTTTGCTTGTGATAGAGTTAAATTGCTCTATTCTGATAGCAGAGCGGGCAGACTGCTGTGGAAACTATACATCATGATAGAACCGGCGTGCTCTAAAAACGTACAATTTGGACTCGCGTTCTCATGTTTTGTTGCATTTTTGAATTTTTTGTGGGGTATATTGTGCCTTGCAGATTTAATTTAAAACTACAGGCTTATCGATTCATTTTAATACATAATAATATTTCGCTTTTTGAAGATTTAGGTATTGAGACTAGAATTCCAATCTAAGCGATTAAGAACTATTTGCTTTCGAAGTCAAAATTTGTTAATTGGAAAAAATCGAAAATAAAGTGGCTCACAAGTTCTTTTCCGTGGATGAAAGTTATTTTGCAAATTAAAGGCAAATATTGAGGCTACGATAAGCACAAGAAGCCTCTTTCCTCATCCAGTTTGAGCATGCAGCCTTCTTTCATGAAAGTTTTCTAGAAAATCTGGAACATTATATTAGTTTCTGCCTGTCTATGTATTTTCCATACCGTTTCCAGTAAATTCCAAGTTTTAATTATTATGTTAACAATTAATTATTCGATGTATGTCTTGTTTTAATTTTTTTCTTCTCGAAAAGCGTTGTCATAAATATGAATTTCTAGATAATGCTAACAGAAATAATGTCGAAAAGACTAAGAGTTTAGTGTTGTTTAACGAATCGTAAATTCTCTATCTTCTTTCAGCCAATTTCGGGGGATTATGAAATTATAAAGGTCGTGTATCCTCTTTCCCAAAAGTGCGATTATTTTATAAAACACGTTTCGTTTGATCCATTAGGGGTAACCCGAGGGGTGATCTTTTTCTCAATAATAAACTTGAGAAAAATTTGCTCGTCATAAATAAAAAAAAACAAATCCTCTTTTCCTCTTTCAAATCAAATTCGAGTAACTTTATATGCAGCGTTATACTTCATCATGGAAATTTAATGGAAATAAATTCAATTTGATTTATACACTTTCCGTTGTTAGCAAACAAATATTTTGCGTTTTTTGAAGATGCCTCGTTTTTACCAAGATTTGCTTTATAAATTTTTACCATTTGTTATTCCAGGTTGGCAGTATTACTAGGTCATCGCCTAGTCATAGAGAAAATGGATCGGCTACAAATTCTCCGGATCCGGAGAGTCGCGAAGTCGAACTCTTGGTATCTGGGACGTCACGGAAAGAAATGCCCGGATTTTTCCGGAAATTGGTTCGACTGCTGAGGAAACTGTGTAGTACTCATCAATTTAAAAATGAACAGGTACTTTATCTTAAGTTCTTGCTAGTTAAGCTATTAAAATCCACCATATAAAATTACTTTACTTTAGTGGATAATAGATAACGCTTCCTAGATAGCAATCCCCTCATGATGAAGGAAGTGGATCAGCTCAACTAATTTGCCGTTGAGGATATTAGCGTTTCACTGAACGATTCAGAATATTGCTCAGCTGAAACTTTCTTATGTCAGTGCAAAAGAACTGGCGATTAGTGTTTAACAACTCCGCTTCATCATTGCATTTCAAGCATGCCCATGTAGTGGTCTAATGCTCACATTACGCCGTTCATATTCACTAGCGAATCTAGGCGAGCAAATTTAGAATGAAGTGTCGAAAATGTTTCACCTAAACTGGTAGCGGTTTGGTGGTTTTGGCGTTGTACTATTTCTCGGCAGCGCACTAGGTTTGCGGTATCACTCACGCCGCTTTCGCGCAACAATCCCCGGGGAAAGTTTTGGTCATAGTTTGTGAATGGTTGTTGTTGTTGCTGTCTTGGAGGTTGCCTCTGAAGTTGACTTGCCTGGACCGCTCTCCGGTCCCAGGCTGAAATTTTGGGGCGTGGCGCATCAACGTAAACAGGTCTGGGAGCATTCCTCTCGTCCAGCATCTGCTTTTGTAGCATGTGAAATGCTACTGTTATTAACTGTTTTTTATTCTTTCAAATATTGTTATTACATTATTATTACCTTTAATTAATGTTGACAGTCTGGTGACTGGCATTAAAAAAAAGAAGATTTCTATCGAAAATAATATTAGCAATTATTAAACTAGAGGGCACGATTTTCATTTACATTTGAAGTACCAGTTTAGTACCAACGCTTTCCGTTGGCTATTTCTTGAAAGAAAGCTCTGCCTGTAGAGTTTGTCCGTTTCTTCGTCCGTTTTTAATCTTGCCGTTGCCCTGAAAGGTCGACTGTGGCCGGGGGGCAGCAATCTTCCTCAACTGTGATTACTCTTCTCGTGAAGAAAAATACCTTATCAGCCATCAGGTATCAGTTTGGCGAAATGAAGTTGCGCAAGGCAAAGTTCCGTTGATTACCGAAAAAATTTGAATCAAAAGTTTCGTGATAACCGTTTTATTCAAGTTTGAATTTTGAACCCCCTCGTGGTAAGTTCTTTTCAATTTTTTTAAGTAATGGTTGTTCCTGGAATGTCTCTATTGCTTAGGGTTTTCCGAGGAGCTGTTTTTCCGAGAAGCTGTTTTTACCGGGGAACCATTTTTTCCGAGGAGCCGTTTCTCTCAAGGGATCCATTTTCAACAGGCCCACTTTTCTGGACATAGAGCTCTCGAAGAGATTTCCTGGAGGAATAAAGTCCGTCATTTGTCGATACGTGTACCCTCACATTTGACGAAGAAAACTGAACTTCTAGCCTTGATTCCAAGCTAGTATCTACAACTTCCTTGTGCAACTTCTCTCGTCAAGAGACTAAAAATGGATGGCTACCGACTACCGTACTGTACCTTTTTGTTCGAATTGAGGCTTTATATAGAGTTCCATTATAACTTTTTTTATGAAATCTATTATATGATCAATTACCAGAGTTGATTGAATTTTCACCGACATTACATTTAAATATTTAAAATTTCAATTTCATTCATTATATTCTTGACAACGAAGTGAACTTCAAATAATTATTTCCGATTTTTGATTTATCGAATTTACTATAGATTTTATCTATACTTAATTTTAGTACCGCTATATTTAAAGAATGTACTTATATATTATCAATGATAATCATTCAGTAATTTGAACAGAAGTCAAGGTTGGACAGCATGCTCTAAATTTAAAATTATTGAGTAGGTACCTACATCGTCACAGATTAATCAATTTTTAACCCTGAGTCCTATAACTTATATATTTGAGGATTTCTATTATATCTCCTGACCATTTTACCCAACTTTCGATTTCATACAGGTGCAAGTTGATTTTATTCAATTTATTCTTCAAGCACAAGCTGACCATATTTATCAATACAATTTTCAATCATTTATTTCTTTCAATTAGATTTCTGGAAACCTAAATCCTTATATTTTCTTTTCATGATAATGATAATAATATGGCCAGCGACTGGTAATAAATTTATATGGCAAGTACAGTATCCGCCAAAATAAATAGTACCGAATATAAAAATTATATCTATTTATTAATTTTTATAATGCATTATGTTCGAAATGTGCACCATAGCGACGCAAACAAGCTTCAAAAGCATTCTGCAAATCATTGAGAGGGGCGTTTAAATAAAATGTCATTTACAGACCTTCACAAATTGCTATTCTATTCCAAATTTAGACCACTTTCCAGTAAAATGAAGTTATGTTCATAACAATAATAGATTAGAGTAAGAGTCGACGCATTTTTGGTTGCAAAATACGCAGTCTAAATAGTAAAATTATTAACAATTTTGTTGACAACAATATGCTAATTTTGGTCAAGGATTTAAATGAAAAAGGGACGAATACCTAGAATAGTACTAGCACACCAACGATAAATTTCCGCAATTTCGGATCGTAAAATGCTGGAATAAATGAAAACTGCAGAATTGCCGAAAATTGATGATGTTTTTATTTCAAAATTAATCAAAATCTGCCAAAAAAGGAGGTGATTGCTATCATTTTCAGCAGAGACTCAAACCAAACGTGTGTTCGGCGATTCTCTTAAAGATGTCGCTAAGTTCGGGAAGGGTAGTCACTTCTTTCAAACGCCAGTAAAAACTGTTTTATCTAGCTAATAAAGTGAAATACTATTATTTTGTTTGCATCTGGATAAAATTATTTAGTTCACTGTATATTACTGTGTAAACGAACTGATATTAAAGATGTCGCCGTCTACTTATAGATAAGTCAATCACTTACAGAGAATTTGCACACCTGTGATTAAAAAATATTTATTGTTGTCATAAAGCCCAAAAGATGGCGCGCTGGCTCTTATCTGACGCCCCTCTTAAACATATTTATAAAGAGTGGTTTTGGCTATTTTTCTGAGACTTCCTTTAAACTACGGCCGTTATTCCTTCCAACTCCGTATGACCGGAAATAGTGCTCTACTAAAAAAAAAATTTCTTCATTTGAAAGAGCCATATTGATGAAGATTTTACCTTTAACGTAATATCAAACTGACAACTAAGCGAAATTCGATAAAAGCAACTTGCGTGCGCAACTGCTCAGAACTCTAGATTTTGGTACGGTTTATTTTGGCGGATAGGTACCGTATGTTGAGGTACATTGGAATATTATCTTTTCTTGAATTTGATGAAACTGATTGAGAGTTAACATCGATTTATTGATTTTATTTAAAGTATTTTACCAGCAATTGAGTTTATTCTTTGAAAATATTCAAGACTTGATTTTTGACCCCACTATGAAAATATATACTAATTCAATTTGAAACTTACTTAATTATTTTATTGGTTTTACCTGTGTCAAGTCAAGATTTGGATGAGATATATGCCGTTTTTATTTCCTTTTCAGAACTACCAATTACCGTTTTCTGATTTTTTTTTTAGGTGTGTTTCTGAATTTTCACACCCCAATATTTTATGTAATTGAATTGATTTTTTTTTTAATTCAGTGGCGCCCTTGCCATTCTGTTCTTATTAATTTATCAACCCACCCCTAATAATTTTTCGCCGAGCATATTATGGGCCTTTTGTTAATTCATTAACAAAAGGGGTTACACTGAACTTATACACCGAGCAGTCGGTAGACATTACGCAGTGTGCTCTGTTGCAATGGGTCTTTCCCACTCAACTGAATTTAAGTATTTCATTCATATGGTTTGGAAGCTTATCCGATAAAATACTTAAAGGGCTATGTGGTTGATTTTTAAAAAAATTATTGAGGGAGATATTAAAGGAAAAAAAAAATGGTAATATTTGAAATGGTCCGCCAGATTTTGCACCAATCAGAACACGCTTAGTTGCCCGATTTACCGGCCGAAGCTGTTCCCTATCGACATGTTTTCTTTCTAGTTGAATGAACAAGATAGAAAAGGAAAAAAAATATCGACATAAATGCGGTTTATCGATTTCTATTCCAGTCTATTTATTTGACAACTGAATTCTAACCTAAAAGGGTACGTTTTGTAAATAAAACATTTTCAAAGAGTGAAGACTGTTGTGTTAAAATCAAAGTTAAAATTGAAAGTGTGGAACAGAGATTCGAAATTGGAAAGGTGAGATTTATTTTGTGTTATTTTTCACCAACAGAACTATATTGTCCAAAGTAGGTTCCTACCTACTTCTACTAAGGTTTATTTTGGTTTTTAGATTAGCAAAAGCAAAAACAGAATATACCCACATAACAAAATTGCATCCTTAGAATGTAATAAGAATGTTCTTTTTTTAGGAGGAATGTGCCTAGAATGTTCGCCAAAACCATTGCGAATGTCCTGAGAATGTTCTGAGAAAATATTGTAGAAATACTGTTTGCAATACCCAAGAACTTCCTGGGAAATCCATTAGGATATTCCTAGAATATACCTATGAGATTCTCAGTACATCCTGGAAATAATATTCCTGTTTGATTCTAAAAAAAAATGCTTGAAATGTATATTTTCACATTCAAAGAATGTTTCTATGACATTATAGTTATGTACTCAAAAGAATATTATACCAATATGCTTGAAATATTCTTAGAATATATCTACATATATCATTCTCAATATGCATCCTAGACATAACATTCTTGTTTGATTCTAGGGATATACTTGGAATGTTAATTTTCGCTTCCAAATAATGCTCCTTTCAGTCCTTTTATATCAAAGGCAGTGAAAGAGTTGTTGGAAAACTGCTCTGGAAAACACAAGTGTTTAACCAAAGCTCCGGTTTCGAGCTTGTTATGCTCTCGTCGCGGTAAGCACGCCAAGTGAGAGAAACAGATTCCAGGGTGATTCAAACGCAAAGCAAGATGTAGATCTTTAATAGCGCGTGGCTGCCTCTCTTGGAAGTCCTACAAAGCAAAAGAAAAAGAATATACCTATAATATTATTAGTAGGTTCTAGATAGAGCTTATTGTTTAATTGTTCAATTAAGATTTTTGAGTAGGTACTTTAGATAATTAGGTGAACGATATGAAAATATTCTTATCATTGTTACCTACTTACATAAACTTCTCAGCACAACTTGGTAGGTATATTCTTAATACTTGATAGAGACATTAGCCGAAAGAACATTTTTTAGGGTACATTATAATAATGTTCGTATGACAATATTCAAATAATGTTATATAAAGTAGGTTCTTAGCACAATCTTTCAGGTAGGTGCATAGAAGCAACATTCCTAGTACATAAATAGAACGTTCAAAAATGAATATTTCAATCGAAACAATCTTAGAATATTTATTGAACATTCCTAAAAGAACATTCCAAAAAGCACTTTGAGGGAATATTCTGAGAATATGAATGTTCTCTCACTGTTATATGGGTAGTCAATACTGTTTAGTTATGTACAACTTAAGACTAAAAAGAGAAAGCCAACATTGTACCTACTGTAGAAGAACCCCAGAACACAAAAGTACATAAGAGCAAATAGGAGTCACAGCTGATGAAGCAAATAATAGCATTGTGAGCTGAGAATGTAAGTAAAGATTGTGTTGACAGAGAACTCCATTGGGCCCGAAAAACGAAAATCTCACTTTTATGTATGTGTAGGTACTTACATACAATGAATATGATCTAAGGTTTATTTTTTCCCAAGATAGATTTTGGCATTGCCAACTTTGTGACATAAACAATGCCGCTAATGCCGCTTATTGGTCGCTATTGTAAAACTGATGTCAACCTGCAGAAACACCTCATTTTGCGATCAATCAGGGTCAAGCGTTATTGTTTATGTTTCAAAGTTTTCAATGTCAAAATCTATCTTGGGAAGAAATAAAGTGTAGATTCATTTGAATTTTGTCAGTTTAAAAAACACATTTCTAGAATTATGTAACTAGAATAGGGATATTTTATGTGATAATTTTGTTACTACTACATTGTTATACATATTTTATTATTGTTATTGAAACTTTTAAAATGAAGTTTCTGTAAATAAATAAATTGAAAGTGAATTGTATCATATTATCATTGGAGTAAGTAGGATTAGGTGATTTCTGTACATATTATTATATAAATTGATACCTAGCTATATACGTATATTTCATTTGTAATGTATATTGTACCTATAAACCTGGAAGCATTATCAATTTTAATAAACTCTTAAACAAAATTAAATGGTAGGGGAGAGTTCCCTTGAAACGGACATTTTTCTTGTTTTGCTTGTAACTACATTACTTCTTAACACATAAATAAACTTTTGACATTGTATTATTGCCAGATAAATTAACAAGACTTTCGAACACCCAAAGTTAGTAAAAACTCAAACATAAGTTTATTCAAATTCTTTTTTTTGTCCGATTCATGGAAAACTTTCCATGAAAAGGACGGTGGCGTTCATGAACTGGACATACAACAGATTAAATACAAAAAAATTAAAATAAAAGCGGAATATAGTTTAATAACAATTTCTACAGAAAAAGTTTAATTTTCCCAGAATCCCGCAAGAGTTATGTGACCATTTTTTCCACAAATTCGACACTGAAGCCATTCCTCTTTGCTCACACTGTATTCTCCATTGCAGATTGGGCAAACCGAATTTTCCTTTTCATGTTCTTCTTCAGATGAGTCTGCTTTATTATTTTCCAACATTTCTTCATAAAATTCTTTCAGGTTTTCTGGTGACGGAGACTGGTCATGTAACGATATTTCAGTATTTGTATCGGAATCACTTTCTAGAGCATTTGCTGATTTGATAACTGTCCTTTTTGTTTTTTTTAATGTTTCTTTGGCGTCTTTTACAATTTTTTTACCTTTCTTTCTTTTTTTTGTTTTTTCTTCGTGGGCTTTCAAGAGTTCATCTTTTTCGGGAGTATCTGTGATAACACAACATTTCCCTTTCTTACGATTTCCTTGCACAGCTTTTCGAGGCTGAGCTTTTGGATAGGGTCTAACGATTTCAGGTGAAATTAAATTCAATTCGGCCCTTCCTTGCAATGTTAAAGAAGGTGTAGTTACACTTCTAGAACAATCCCGAGCTCGGTCTCGAGGATCAAAGCTAGTTGAAGCGGTAGGTTCCAAATCAGACTTTTTTGTTGAAGTTATATTTTCAAAGCTTTTTAGAGGTATATTCTCAATATTGACACTGGTTGATGGAGTTGGATCTAGCCTCTCAGCATCAAGAATGGTATTTTCTATTTCAACTTGGTTGTGGTTTTCTGGATCAGGTGGTTTTAGTCTGTCAGTTACAGAAGAGCCCAAAAAGTCATCGTCGGTAAACACTGAAGAGTTGAATGGATATATCCCGGTTTTCTGGAAGCTTTTGCAAATATTACTGATTGAAAATGAGTCACCAAATGCAGCGTTAACAAATTCTGCAATTTCGTATATGCTGACCGTTTTACCGGGATTAGATACCAACCAATTGTTCATTGCCACTTTGTATCTTGCCTTAAAAGAACTGTAAACTGCCGCGTCAAGGGGCTGCATTCGGTGGCTACAGTGTGGTGGAAGTGTTAAAATAATTATGTGATTTTCTCTTGCGAAATCGACTACATTTATATTGACATGAGTTACGTGATTGTCCATGATAATCAAGGCTTTCTCTTCACGGGTGGGTTTCACATGATTGACAAAATGTTTTAGCGAATCTGAAAATATCTCTTCCGTCATCCAACCTGACTGATTCGCGAAACCTTTAGAACCTGCCGGCGCACCTTTAAGCATTTTATCCTTAAAATACACTCTTGGAAACATAAACACAGGGGGCAGTGTTCCTCCAACAGCATTTATAAAGAAAAGTGCGGTTACAAGGGTTCCTCTCTCGGCAGATGCAATTTGGCCTACTTGTTTAGAACCTCTTACTGCTAAAACTTTGGGTGGCTTAGTAACAGTCATACAGCCCGTTTCATCGAGATTCCATACCATGTTCGGAGCAAACTTGTGTTTGTTGTACAAATTTTCCAAGTTGGAAAAAAATGTTTGTGTGTTCGATCTATTAAAGCTGGATGCTCTACTTAAAGAAGTGTTTTCGGGTTGACGAAGTGACAAGTCCTTGTTTCGTTTCAAGAACCCGTGAAGCCAGTGAATGCCAGCCCTAGCAGATTTTATCCATTCGGGTGGAGTAGGTATTTCATTTGCTAAAGCAAACTGATATGCCAGTTCTCTTGTTTGGATAGTTGTTAGGCCATGGCACATTTTAGATGTAGTTTTAAGATAGGATACCAATAGTTGTTCTTGTTGTTTGGAAAAGGTTTTTCTGTTTCCAATGTTTCTATTGTAAACAAACTCATTTTCGGGAGCATTTTTTGCTTTTTTAACAAGCACAGCTAATAAGGACTTGGAAATACCAGTGTTCTTTGCAACACTTCGGATGGATAGGTTTTGATTAACAACTGCATCCACAGCTTCTCGAATTTCATCGTCAGACTTTCTCACTCGTTTAGCCATTAATAGAATTCTATAAGAAAATAAATAAACTGAATTCTATAAGAAAATAAATAAACTTACTAATTCTGTATGCTTCCTTGAATCGGACGTCCGATTCATGGGATATTGGACTGTCCGATTCATGGAAATTATCAAGTTAACATAACCTTAAAGTCTAAATTTAATGGGTTTTGTTATTATTGATTTTTACATACCTGTTTATGTCTGGAAGAAATTCTGATTTCGATAAAATAACGTCCTTTTGATTATCTTGAACAACAACTTAATTGCTTACTTTCAAAGATCACATAAATATTTACTTTTTGACCCATAAATATTTTAATGAAAATTTTAACAACGGTCGAAGCCGCCAGCTGACCGATACTAGTGCTGATAGCTAACAAATAGGTCGGGAGTATAAGTACTTTAATACTGCAACCAGAAATACACGATCTAGGTGTGTCCCTTTCAGGGGCCGTCCAATTCAAGGGAACTCTCCCCTATATATGTTGTTATTTTCTCAGGGCCAAGCAAATTCGAAATTGCTACATTTTGTGTTTAGCACAAAATTATAGGGGACTCCCCAATAAAAACCGAAAATTAAGGTAAATGGGTTCTAGGAAATGGCACAATTTTAGTTATTTAGGTACATTCCAGCTATATATTTTTAAATAAATAAAATAAAATTACATTTTGTTTACATTTCAAAAATAAGGTTAAATTCATAGAGAATCGAGCGAGATCGATGGGTTATCGATATCGAATTCTTGAGAGTTGAGAACACAATTCGTAGAGAAATTTCGTGAAATCAGCAACCGCATGGCAACACTTGAAGAAAGCAGCCAATAGAAAATCTAGGCGCGTGACGTCACCATCCTAAGAATTTTGAATTTCAATTAAAAATTTAGGGCCTTTCCCGGTACCAAAAAAATCCGAAAAAAATATTTCTGGGCTTTATTTTGATTACCCTTGCAGATAAGCAAATAAAAAAAAAACGTGTGAAAGATCCATTGGCGCAAACCGACTGCTTGTTCCTGTTGGGGCAGTTGGCCGTCATGTGCGCTTCTGCGCATTTGGAGCATTCGCTTTATCGATGGCACCCAGTCATTGTATGCCCCCAGGCCTGACACCTAATGCATCGGGAGATGTCTTTTCTGTTCTTTCTTTCTTCCCACTGTACCCTGGATGCGAAGACTGTCTTAACTGTGGCACTCAGTTTTGCTATTGTCCATTATGCGCAGTTAGTAATAACCAGGTACAGTGGGAAAAAAGAAAGTTTGGATAACCGACGAAACTTTTAATTCAATGGATGAAAGACGAAAAAAAAGGGAACCCTCAGTACAAGGGACATGAATAGACTAAAAAAAAAATAAAGATCGCAAAACAAGAATGGATAACACAACAATATCAAGAAATGGAAGATCTTGATGCTAAACGTGACACGTTCAATTTGCACAAGCATTTAAAAGAAGCGGCCGGATTATTTGATAAAAAACGAGCAGGAATCCTTGTGGACAACCAAGGCAAAATTATACCTGATACCAAAGAAAAATTACAAAAATGGTGTAACTATATTGAAAATCTTTTTAGCGATAATTGGTCCGAACATTCCGAAGAAATTCTCAAACCAAGACATAGATATTACAAAAGAAGTTCAGCACGCAATATCTTTGGCTTAAACCAGAAAAGCGGTAGGGCAGGACGAAGTATACACGGAAGTTTTAAAACTCTAAGGAACGAAGATTTGTTGAATACGCTGGTCAAATTCTTTAACTTGATTTAACGCAGCGGTAAAATTCCAGTTGACTGGATGAAATCAACCTTTGTTACACTGCCTAAAAAGCACTCAGCAAAGAAGTGTAGTGATTACCGTTTAATCAGCCTAACGGGTCATATGCTGGAAATATTTTTAAAGATTATCCATAAAAGAATATACGGAAAGTGCGAGTCGTTCATGGGGGAAACATAGTTTGGATTTCGTGAAGGGTTTTGTACTAGAGAGGCTTTATTTGGTGTTCAGGTCTTGGTTCAACGTTCTAGGGATATGTCGGTGCCAGTATATGCTTGTTTTATAAATTATGAAAAGGCGTTTGATCGAGTCCAGCACGAAAAGCTCATAGAATATCTTAAAGAAGTTGGTCTAGATGATCAAGACCTAAATAGATAAAGGTTGATGGCAAATTGTCCGGAGATGTTCGAATACGGAGAGGTGTTCGCCAGGGTTGCATATTGTCTTTACTGTTGTTTAATATCTACAGTAATAAAATCATAGAGGACGCACTGCACAATTGCAAAGAGGGCTTAACTATAAATGGCACAAAAATCAACAACCTAAGATATGCCGATGACACAGTTATTATCGCAGATATACTGGAAGGTCTGCAGGAGCTCCAGGATAAAGTTGCGGACGAAAGCTCGTAATTTAGACTTGACTTAAATGTAGGAAAAACAAAATGGACGGTTCTAGCTAAAGAAAGGTACATTAGGGGCATATTAGAAGTCAATATAGCCAACAAGTCGAACGCGTTAATTCTTACAAATACTTGCGTTGTCAGCTCAATAAAAACTGGGACAACATGCAAGAGGTCCGGGCCAAAATCGAATAGGCCAGATCGTCTTTCATTAAAATGAAGTCAATGTTGTGTAGTCGCGATCTTAATAGCACTTTTCGAATTCGTGTGCTTCGTTGTTATGTGTTCAGCATTTTATATTACGGTGTAGAGGCGTGGACATTAACTGATGTCATGAGCAAAAAATTGGAAGCATTTGAGATGCGGTGCTATCGTAAAATGCTCAGAATATCTTGGATGGACAGAGTACGTAACGCGGATGTTCTTCTTAGAATATATAAGGAGCTTGAAGTTTTATTCACCATCAAAAAACGTAAACTTGAATATTTGGGACACATTTTAAGAAATGACAAATATGAACTCCTTAAACTGATAATAGAGGAAAAATTGAAGGAAAAAGAGGTTCAGGCCGTAAACGAATATCATGGCTAAAAAATCTTAGACAATGGTATGGTGTTAGCACAACTACGCTTTTCATAAAAGCAGTGGACAAGGTGCAAATTGCGCTGATAATAGCCAACGTTCGAAGAGAACATGGTACTTGAAGAAGAAAGTACAGTGGTTTGTCCTCCCCCGTGTTCTTCATTGGATAGACTTCCTTTATCCGAATACTGTATGCGTCATGTGTCTATCAGATAATCTTCAAATTCTTCTGACCGTGTGTAGTTCCGCTTCATATACCTTATAACGAAGGCGTGCGTTTTTTTTTAAGCTACTGTGTTCGTGTGGTACTCCCGTTAGATAACGAGTTAGACTACTATGATTATAGACTATGATCCGTCAGGTTTTTGGCATATAGTATGACTGAATTTCTGGCATTCTTCATTTCTTTGTTGTTGTATTGGCAATTTCGACTACCGATGGGGGCGCTGGCGTTTGTAAACAAATATAGCAGAAAACGAGTAATATTTTGACGTTCAGCATTGTATTTATATGCATTCGTATTTCTTAGGCTAATTTTCTCGTTGTTCTCGTAGTTTTTTCGGTGGTTTTTTACTATATTTTTCAAATTTTGAACGTTGTGACTTTCTTTTGTGCATTTCGTATCCATACAACACGAAATGTGGAAAATGTAGGCCTGTCTTTGAGTTTGGCCAAAGTTTTTCTCCGATCTATCACCTCTTCTTGTTCCAGTACATTCAAAATTTTCACGCGATCACTATTTTTCTTAGGAGTGAAAATGAATAGTTCTGTCTGCATCTTTTCG
Source organism: Ceutorhynchus assimilis (assembly GCA_917834065.1). Lineage (NCBI taxonomy): Eukaryota > Metazoa > Arthropoda > Insecta > Coleoptera > Curculionidae > Ceutorhynchus > Ceutorhynchus assimilis. Next base: position 45,187,005 of record OU892280.1, on the reverse strand, counting down.
GGAATGGCATTCGTATACAGAGTCAGATGCTATCAAATTCCTGTAATAAGTAGGTACTTCACAGAATCACAATAAAAGCTTTCCCTTGATTATTTCCCACTTTTCGATACAAAATACGTCGTAATTTAAATTAGGAACGAACAGAAAACATCGAAAAAGCAAGAAAATATTCCAATACGGTATGTAAACAAACGATCTATCACTCGTTAAGTTAGTTCCAAATATTTCCGCCAGGTGCCGAATTGATTTTTGACATCGCCAATCTCAATTGGCGGAAAAAGGAAGTCTGATCTGTACCCATTAGTGGGGATGGGGAACGCGGGGGTGGGCGAATTTGATGCCCTCATTATTCTTTTTGGTCCGGCGATTTTCTGTGCAATCTTTCATTGGCCTTTTGGCTTATCTAGTTTTTTGCTTGACCACTAGGTGATTTCGCCTTATGTGATCATTATCTCTAGTAGGGGCCTGGCTTCCTTCTCTATATAAGTTTCGAGGAAGAACAGGTATAGATTTTTTATGTTATATTTAAGATGACGTCATCGAACAAGGACAGACAATGTTGTCCATGCCCATTTTTTTTCTTATAATTTACCAGAATGTCATGTGTCAATAATTCTGACGACAGCTAAAAGTAACGAAATGAAAATGTTTATACAAGTCATGCAACCTCGCGAGCCGTTGCCAACCAAGAACATCTGAAAATCTCCTACTTTAAATTCGTTGAAAAGCACTTTTAGTTTTATTGGGTTGGCAGCAGAAATTTACTAAATGTGACGTCATCCTAAAGATACTATAAAAATCCTATATTCTGTGCATTCTCCGCACCCTCTTACGTGCATTCCTAGACGAGCTTTTATTTTTGGTACGCTTCTTCTATTGTTTGTAAAAGAGTTGGAGGAGAAGTTTTGTACGCTCTCATTGTCTGAGTCGTGATTTTTGACGCTTTCGCCGTCCATCTTGTGCCCCTATCTATGGGACGTTCCCTTACATGTGGTGAGCTGCCCTCACTTTGTGTATAGTGCCCCACTTTTATTCAACTCCCCTTACTTCTTGCAGAAAAAATGTAATAGCGACTGTCATGCCCTTATCTGGGTTTTCTTACTTTATTCGGTTGTACCCTAGTTTTGTTTGGTCGAATTTTCTAGTCTGCATGTAAATTATATAACAGACGATAAAACTAGAAAATGTACTATATCTACCACCTACTTACCATTACATGTAGAGCCGATTGGGGTTACTACAAACAACTATTTTTAATATCATAATTGAATCTAGATTGAAATATGTGATATGACTACCTTCTATACAACTCCACAATAAGAATACTCACCGACTCCTGAATATTGCCACTCATGGAACTAATAGACTTCGGACTCGCTTTGAACTGCATAATATGATATCTGGTATCAGCAGGCATGCAGCAATAATGCGGATTTTAAGAGAAATATTTCGAGGAACCTACGTTTTTCTCAAAATTTGCATTGTCCAAAGTTGCTAGTTTATGAAGCGAATCTTGGCGCACCAATAAGCTCTTATGGGAGTGGGCCATCTGAGTTATGAGTTTAATATCCTACCTACTTTTGAACATAACTTTTAGGTACGTTTATATGACGGATCGGAACAGATTTATTTTCTTGATTTTATTATGTAAAATATTCAAGACGTAAAATGTTTCCCTTTGCGCAAATGTAACATATTACCCTGGAAGATGAGAGTGATAAAATTTTATCGCCAAACACATAAAGATTTGATGCTACATCAATAATTTTCTTGTAAATAGATACTAAAATCGCAATCATAAAACGTGTATCGTACTTTTTAAATTTATGTGAAGAATCTCTGTTCTCTCTTTTTCTTACACAAGATGACAAGAAGAGTCAAGATTGATCGTTAATTTATATGGGAAAATTATTCCAAACAAGGGTCTATATTATTGCTTGTAATCCAGAATATGGCTGGGTTAATTTGAAATTTAACTTCAAAATGCCGTGGCACAAAATTGGTTTTGTTATTTTACTGTAAAATCATTAAACGTTAAATTTTGGTTCAAATTATTTAATGAAATTAAAACTTTTTACGAATGTGAATATATTGCTAGCTAACTTATAGTTGGGGCTAAGTGAGCGTATTAGACTGATTAAAAAAGTTAGCTTTTCAATTATCTCGCTCTCTATAATAATGTTTTAATTTAGTTGTGTAAAAGCTCTACTTCCCACGTCCGGGATGAGAAGTATTATCGGACCTGGGGGTAAGAGGGGGTGTAAATCAAAACTGGAGCCAAGTACAAAAATAGGAAAGTAAATTTAAATAAAGCTTACCACAGATACATGTCAGTTATGGGCATGGGCACTAATAATTATCACAAGCCTAAAAGGCACTATTACTACTAACTAACTAACGCGAATAATTCACCATCTGTAGACTGCTACCTCATCTTCCAAAAACCCCTTATTTTATGTTAGTCGAGCAATCATGGTACGTGATTTCTAATTACAATAACTACCGATGACCTGTCGTCGACATTGACCTTCTATGGGTTTCAGTTCCATGTCCGTACAAATTAATAATTCAATAACTCGTTCAACTTCCAATGGGATGTTATTTAAATGTAACGTGATCGATGGTCTTCCTGTAATCCATGAACTTTTTTTGGAAGACGAGTGAAATTAATTTACCGAAGGGAGATGCCCTATTATCCTAGATACGACATATCCCCCGGGCTTAGAAAGCTGGGCCCCAGCTTCACACAAAAAATAAAATCTATACAATACAAAAAAATTTACGAGTTGAAGTCGTTGAGTAGAACGGTAGGTGTCGGTTCTTCTTTCGAGTTTCCTGGGCGTTGGCTATTTAGAGTTGAACTTCTGATGACATACATAGCCTTGCCAAACCTAGATCCGTTAAGTGGTGTCCATGCGTTGAATTCAGGGGTTTTTTTTCTTTTCTTCTGGGGTTTTGTTGGAAAATCGGTGATTGTGGAGTATTGTTGGTTCTGAAACCAGACTGGTCCTTGGTTGTATTCTATGTGCCAGTGTTTTGCGTCATAACGTGGTTTATCGATTTTTTGTTGCCTTAGTATCTTTTTCTACGGTTTTGTTGTGGATTACCATGGCTTGGTCTCGTAATTGCAAACTGTCTGGCTCACTAGGTGACTCCATTATTTCAACTTTGGGTAGTAGGGTCGTTTGATCGTTCATTTGTTGTGTCAAAGTTCGTTCCTTTACCTCGCTTAATTTAAGGACCAACGTTCTCAACTTCGCGTGGTCCATCGTTCCTGAACTCAACAGGTAGTAAGTTTCGTAGAACGATGAGTGGAGACCATTCTCGAAATGGTCCCTAAAAGTCTCGAAGGGCATTTTAGGGTCTATCTCATAATCTAGGGCGTATAATTCGAAGTAGAAGTGTTTGATATCTTCGCTTTCCTCTTGTCTTCTCGTATTCAATCTGAACTTTAATTTTCCAAGCGGTTGTTCCCCGCTAAACTCCTTCGATAAGTCAGTTTTCATATTTGCCCAAGTTCGGTTTTGATTTGCCTGGCTTGATTTATATGCTGAAAACCAGCTATATGCGGCGCCCTCTAAGAAACACCCAAAAAAAGATATTTTGTATGAATCTGTCCAGCCACTAAGGGCTGTTGCTCTTTCAAATTTATTCAAGAAATCTATTGGAGAGTCTATACTTGGATTAAAAATTGGAGGTTCCACAAATTTTGGAGTTGCAGGGCGTATAACTTCTGACAAAGCTTCGCGAATTGTTGAATTCGCCATTTTTATATTTCTTCCTAGAAATGGGTTAGATATTCCTTTGATGTATTAGGGGTTGCTCTGAGCAATCGTTGAGTCCTGCTCCGGAGTTATGTTATTTCTATTCGCTAAAGCCTTAATCGCTTCTCCAGGACTTACAACGCAAAGTAGTTTGAGTTAGAAAAAAAGCATTTGTTTCAAGAAGAATTTATACTCTGAACTCTTTCCAGTTGGACTTCGGTTTCGTTTATTTGATGGAGAAAAACCGCTAATTACAATGCCTTGGATTGTAGGCTTAAAATTTATTTTTTCGATGCTGTGACTTGTCTACTGTTTTCTCGAATTCAGTCTTGCCCTGCTTCGTGTCCTTCTATAAGCATAACTATTATTCATTAATGAAAAACTCTCATTGGACCAGGCTAATTACTCTTGTCTTGATACGGTAGGTATCTATACTACCAAAAAAAATAACATCCAAATAATTAAAAATTGGGAAGAAAATATAATATAGTATAATCAGTAATCACTATAAAAATTAGCTAAATTGGCCGTACTTATTGAGAAAAAAAGGTAGGAAAATTATACTGGCACTCTTTTGATTCACGCATCACCCCAAAAAGAAAAGAAGAAAAAAAAAAACAAATTGTACAAAATAATTACACCAAATACTTAGGAAGATTTGATGAAAGGGAAAGAACACGGCGCCTCCACCATATGTCGAACCTGGGGGTAAGAGGGGGTCGGGGTGTAAATCAAAACTAGAGCCAAGTACAAAAATAGGAAAGTGTATTTAAATAAAGCTTACCACAGATACATTTCAGTTATGGGCTTGGGCACTAATAATTATCACAAGCCTAAAAGGCACTATTACTACTAACTTACTAACGCGGATAATCCACCATCTGTAGACTGCTACCTCATCTTCCAAAAACCCCTTATTTTATCTTAGTCGAGCAACCATGGTATGTGATTTCTAATTACAATAAATACTGATGACCTGTCGTCGACACCCACATAACAAAATTGCATCCTTAGAATGTATTAAGAATGTTCTTTTTTTAGGAGGAATGTGCCTAGAATGTTCGCCAAAACCATTGCGAATGTCCTGAGAATGTTCTGAGAAAATATTGTAGAAATACTGTTTGCAATACCCAAGAACTTCCTGGGAAATCCATTAGGATATTCCTAGAATATACCTATGAGATTCTCAGTACGTCCTTAAAAGAATATTCCTGTTTGATTCTAAAAATATGCTCGAAACGTACCATCGTCACCAATAGTAACTGGGACAGCACCACATTAGCTCTTGTCCTATTATATGAATTTTATTGTCAAATATTTGTCAAACTATGCAATAAATGTATTGAAATGAATGACAGTAGAATTAGTCCAGGAGATTATCATGCATTATTTGTGTCCCAGTTACTTTTGGTGACGATGGTACCTATATTCTCACATTCAAAGAATATTTCTATGACATTATAGTTATGTTCTTAAAAGAATATTATACCAATATGCTTGAAATATTCTTAGAATATATCTACATATATCATTCTCAATATGCATCCTAGACATAACATTCTTGTTTGATTCTAAGGATATACTTGGAATGTTTATTTTCGCTTCCAAATAATGCTCGTTTCAGCCCTTTTATATTAAAGGCAGTGAAAGAGTTGTTGGAAAACTTCTCTAGAAAACACGAGTATTTAACCAAAGCTCCGGTTTCGAGCTTGTTATGCTCTCGTCGAAGCACGCCAACTGAGAGAAACAGGTTCCAAGGTGATTCAAATGCGAGGCAAGATGTAGATTATTAATAGCTCGTCGCTCCCTCTCTTGGAAGTCATACAAAGCAAACGAAAAAGAATATACCTATAATATTCTTAGTAGGTTCTAAATAGAGCATTATTGTTTAACTGTACAATTAAGGTTTTTGAGTAGGTACTTTAGATAATTAGGTGAACAATATGAAAATATTCTTATCATGGTTACCTACCTACATAAACTTCTCAGCACAACTTGGTAGGTATATTCTTAATACTTGCTAGAGATATTAGCTAAAAGAACATTTTTTAGGGTACATTATAATAATGTTCGTATGAGAACATTCAAATAATGTTATATAAAGTAGGTTCTTAGCACAATCTTTCAGGTAGGTGCATAGAAGCAACATTCCTAGTACATAAATAGAACGTTCTAAAATGAATATTTCAATCGAAACAATCTTAGAATATTCATTAAACATTCCTAAAAGAACATTCCAAAAAGTACTTTGAGGGAATATTCTGAGAATATGAATGTTCTTTCACTGTTATGTGGGCATTGACCTTCTATGGGTTTCAGTTCCATGTCCGTACAAATTAATAATTTAATAATTCGTTCAACTTGCAATGGGATGTTATTTAAATGTAACGTGATCGATGGTCTTCCTGTTATAAGAATGCAGGTATATCTAGTTTCCTTGCTAGTATTACCTGATTGTGAAGTATGAACAAATGCCTTAGCAATTGTCAACAAGAACAGTTTTTGATAATTTATTAATAAACAGGCCCTGCGATCTCTCATTGCCAGTTATAAACCACATAATAACTCTTTTCCGTTTTTCTAGATGTCGCTGCCCACATAACAAAATTGCATCCTTAGAATTTATTAAGAATATTCTTTTTTTAGGTGGAATGTGCCTAGAATGTTCGCCAAAACCATTGGAATGTCCTGAGAATGTTCTGAGAAAAGATTGTAGAAATACTGTTTGCAATACCCAAGAACTTCTTGAGAAATCCATTAGGATATTCCTAGAATATACCTATGAGATTCTCAGTACATCCTGAAAAGAATATTCTTGTTTGATTCTAAAAATATCCTCGATATGTATAGGTATTCTCACATTCAAAGAATGTTTCTATGACATTATAGTTATGTTCTCAAAAGAATTTTATACCAAAATGCTTGAAATATTCTTGAATATATCTACATATCTCATTCTCAATATGGCATCCTAGCCATAACATTCTTGGTTGATTCTAAGGATATACTTGGAATGTTAATTTTCGCTTCCAAATAATGATCCTTCCAGCCCTTTTATATTAAAGGCAGTGAAAGAGTTGTTGGAAAACTTCTCTGGAAAACACAAGTATTTAACCAAAGCTCCGGTTTCGAGCTTGTTATGCTCTCGTCAAAGCACACCAACTGAGAGAAACAAGTTCCAAGGTGATTCAAACGCGAGGTAAGATGTAGATCTTTAATAGCGCGTGGCTCCCTCTCTTGGAAGTCCTACAAAGCAAAAGGAAAAGAATATACCTATAATATGCTTAGTAGGTTCTAGATAGATTATTGTTTAATTGTTAAATTATGATTTTTGAGTAGGGACTTCAGATAATTAGGTGAACAATATGAAAATATTCTTATCATGGTTACCTACCTACATAAACTTCTCAGCACAACTTGGTAGGTATATTCTTAATACTTGATAGAGATATTAGCCAAAAGAACATTTTTTAGGGTACATTATAATAATGTTCAAAGATTTTTATATAAAGTAGGTTCTTAGCACAATCTTTCAGGTAGGTGCATAGAAGCAACATTCCTAGTACATAAATAGAATGTTCAAAAATGAATATTTAAATCGAAACAATCTTAGAATATTCATTAAACATTCCTAAAAGAACATTCCAAAAAGCACTTTGAGGGAATATTCTGAGGGCCCTATTCTCCGTAGTTCATAAAGCCTGGCTTAGTGGAAACGATTGGCTTTTTGTGTGACAAAGCCGAGCTTTTTTACTAAGCCAGGCTTTATGAACTACGGAGAATATGGCCCTGAGAATATGAATGTTCTTTCACTGTTATGTGGGTGACAACCACAGAATTGTCAAAATTGGAAAATACCAGCACATCAAGAACACGTCCGATGTCGATAACTGACATGTCAACATATGACAATATGCCAAAATATTAATTTGATCTAACTAATAATTCATAATGTTTTTTGTTCGCCGGTCTTGCATTTCATCTTTCTTTGTGTTGTCAAGTGTTCTCAAGTGATTACAAAGTTGTTTTGTGTGTTTCAAGAAGAACTTCAAACTTTATAGATTGGAAGATCTATTTTTATCTTTGTTGATTAGATAAATGACAGGTACAATTAAACATCAATCAGAACTTTGAATAAATATGGTAAGGATACCCTTATCCATCGATAAAGAAACTGTCTTTTGATCTAATTAACAAAGTATCAATTAATTTAAGCAAACATTAATGCCCCAAAGTCTAGAATAAACGAATTTGAACAGACCGACAGTAATGCGAACAGGGCGCCATCTATCATAAAAAGTCCTATGTAAAGTAGGTGACTGTAGCATCGATGCAAAACCAGTAAATAGTGATTTTCCGATATGGTAGATGGCGCTGGCTTGGCTCAATTTTGTTGACAACAGAATTTACACTGAGATTCCATTCTCGACAGTTTATATAGTATTTATCTCTGTTAATAAAAGAGGCACAAAAGATTCCTCTAACTTGCATATGTGTTTTAATATAAAACCCAACTATAACATGGTGTCAGGTGTGGATGCAAGTTTTTAATAGGAATAAAAGTGCAATTAGTAAGAAGAGTGCCCTAGATTAGCACATAAGTATGCAAAACAGGAACCCGAGTGCCCTAGATTAGCACAGAAGCGCAGAAAGTAAAGTTTGTTTCGCCAGGGTTTGTACTTGCCACCAGCATTTGCCTTCCTTGTTTAACAAATAAAAATTGACTGAAACAAATCAAAGACGTCAAAAACGTTCGTCGGTTCTTAAACCAGAAGTCATTCATTTTAAATTGTCAAAAAATTGAATGTGTCATATAAATTAATCTACGACAACCCTTTTTTTTTCAAGTTTCAAGGTCAAGTATGAACCCTGGTGAAACGAACCTTACCTATATAAAAAAATTACACCTATCAAGTACCAGTTGTAGTCAAAAAAATTACACCTATCAAAGTACCAGCTAATCATTGAAGTGTCTAGTCGAGTGTCAATAAAATGGAAAATTTTAAACCGCCAGGACCTTTTTCAGACTATGATGCAAAGAATTGGAGCCTTTATAAGCAAAAGTTTGATCTTTATTTGAAGGCTACTGGGAAACATAAAGAAACTGAAGAAATAAAAATAGCAATTTTGTTAAGTTGCTTAGGAGATCAAGGTATTGATGTTTATAATACATTTGAAGTTGATAAACGAAGTACTTTACAAGATTTGCTCAAAGCATTCGATAGTTATTTTTTGCCAAAGACAGTAATACCGTTGGAAACATTTAAATTTAATAATTTGCATCAACAAGATGGCCAAAAAATAGAAAATTTTCTCACTGAATTACGTAAGCAAGCCAAAGTGTGCAATTTCAAGTGTGAAAAGCAAGGTTGCGCTGAAAGCTATGAAGAAAGAATGGTACGAGATAGATTGGTAGTTGGACTGGCTGATAAACCGCTCCAAGCAAGATTAATACGAGAAAAGAATCTCACAGTGGAATCAGTCTTGGATTATTGCAAATCTGTTGCTTTAAGCAAAGAATATCTCAAAACTTTAAATCCTGAAGAAGCTCGTGTTAATGTATTGAACAAATCTAATCAAAAAGTCAAGTGCAATAGGTGCTTATATGAACATTATCCTAATATGTGTCCAGCATATAGAAAAACTTGTTCTTTATGCCAACGCCAAGGTCATTTTGCCAAAGCCTGTTTCAAAAACAAATCTGAAGATCCAAATAATATGTGTGAAATTCCAGAGAAAAAAGAAGATAAGAAAATTCCAAATCAGAAGTATGGAATGAGAAAACAAGTAAGAGAAGTTTACAAACCTGATGATGGAACTAGCTCGAGTGATAATGACGATTTTTTTTATGTGGATACATGTGAAACGCACCCGAAAAAAGATTCATGGTCCGAAAAGTTTTTAATTGAGATTAAAGAGGTAATTTTTAAACTTGATACCGGTTCTGATTGTAGCATTTTACCTTTAAACGTATATTTGAAAATTCCAAATTCTAAACCATTAAATAATTGTGTAATAACATTAATATCCTATGGAAATTTCAAGTTAAAACCAGAAGGTGAAGTCGTTTTAAAATGTTGTTACAAAAATTTGACTTACAATATCAAGTTTATTGTAGTGAATTATAATACTCAACCTTTGTTTGGACTTAAAGATTGTCTAAAGTTTGGACTTCTTGGAAGAGTTAATACCGTTGAAATATTACCAAGAGATAGAAAACAAATTTATGAGTTATATAAACATGTTTTTAAAGGCACTGGCGCAATACCTGGCCTTTGTTCAATTAAATTATCTAGTGATGCTAAACCAGTGATTCAATCTCAAAGAAAAATACCGCTTTCTATACACGAAAAACTGAAGGAATCTCTAGACAATCTTGAAGAAAAAAGAATAATTAATAAAGTAGATTATCCTACAGAATGGGTAAATAGCCTTATGATTGTTGAAAAACCTAATAAAACCTTGAGATTATGTATTGATCCAAGGCCATTAAAATAAATTTATTTGCAGGGAACATTTTCAAATACCAACAACTAATAATATTCTTTGTAGATTGACAGGAAAAACCGTTTTTAGCGTCATTGATATGAAAGATGGATTTTGGCAATAACAACTAGACGATAAAAGTGCAGACTTATGTGTTTTCAACGCACCATTTGGTAGATATCGTTTTAATAGAGTCCCCTTTGGAATTTGTAGTGCCCCAGAAATTTTTCAAAAGAAAAATATTGAAATTTTTGGAGATATTCCAGGCGTTGAAATTTATTTTGACGATATAATTATTTCTGGAATAGATGAAATAAGTCATGATAATGCTTTGAGGGAAGTTTTAAAGAGAGCTTCTAAAAATAATGTAAAATTCAATTATAAAAAAATTCAATATAAATTAGATAAAGTCATATTTTTGGGTCAAGAAATTTCAAAAGAAGGTGTAAAACCAGACAAAAATAATATAAAAGCCATTGAGGCAATAGAGTCCCTAAGAATAAATCTGAAGTCTTGAGGATTTTGCGTTTATTGAAATTTTTTGCAAGATTCATTCCGAATCTCTCCCAACTAACAACTAATTTACGAAATCTTACTAAAAAGAATATTTCTTTTGAATGGACCGAAAAGCATGAAAATGAATTATTGATCTGGAAATCCATTGTCTCAAAAGAACCAGTCCTAAAATTGTTTGATCCTTCTCTTCCAATATTGATTCAATGTGATGCATCGAGTGAAGCTTTTGGTTGTTGTCTTCTTCAAAATGGACATCCTATAATTTATGCTTCTCGTAGTCTAACCAAATCTGAGAAGAGATGGGCTCAAATTGAGAAAGAAATGGGTGCAATTGTTTTTGCTACCGAAAAACTTCATTATTTTATTTATGGATTCAAAATTGAAATTCAAACAGATCATAAACCCCTTATTTCCATTTTCGACAAACAGTTAGACAAAGTGTCAGCTAGACTTCAAAGAATGCTTTTAAAACTTTCAAAATATAATATTAAACTTACTTATATACCTGGCAAGGATATGGTCATTGCAGATATTTTGTCTAGATCCTATATTAAAGATGATATTCAAGATGACCCTGATATGGCATGTGTTGTGCATAGTTTGATAAATGACAATGTCTGAAGAAAAAAAAGAGCTTTTCAAACAGGAAATTGATTTAGATCCTATTTTATCCAAAATTAAAGATTTTTGTGAAACTTTTTGGCCTAAAGTAGATAAAAAAATGTCTCCTGAAATTAAACAATATCTTAAAATTAAAGATAATATTTACCTATCTAATAATTTACTATTTTTTGATAAAAAAATTTTAGATCCCCAATCTCTAAGAAATGATATGCTCAAACTTGTTCATAAACCACATTTTGGTGTTGAAAAATCAAAATCAAGAGCTCGACAACTTCTTTATTGGCCTAACATTTCAAAGAATATTGAGGACTATGTTCAGAACTGTAGAGAATGTCAATTAAATCAAAAATCACAACAAAAAGAAACTTAAATACCACATCCTTCCCCTGTTCGCCCATGGCAATATGTTCATTCGGATTTTTTTCAATTTGAAAATAAGAATTATCTCGTTATGGTCGATGCTTTTTCCAACTGGATCGAAATCACTCCTACAAAAACAAAAACCGCCAAAGAATTAATTGAGGTGTGCAAAAATAAATTTCAACAGTTTGGAATGCCAGATAAATTTTTTGGTGATAATAATCCTTATAATTCATTTGAGTTCAAAAATTTTGCAAAAAATTGGAGTTTTGATATTGTTTTCAGTAGTCCTTATCACCATCAATCAAATGGATTATCTGAAAAATATGTTTGTATTGTGAAAAACATGCTTAAAAAAGCTAAAAATTCTGATTTGCAATTATTAGTTTTAGAATATAATAATACCCCGATATCATCTCTCAAAAGGTACTCTCCAAGCCAATTATTTCTTATGCGAACTGCTAAAATTCAAATTCCAATTTCGGAAAATGCACTAAAACCCATTCTAATTACCAATGACGAAATTAAAAGAGTTTTAGAAAATATGAAAGATAAAGAAATATATTTTTATGATAGAAATGCAAAAGATTTAATAGAACTAAATATACTTGAGACTATTCTGATTCAAGTTGAAAAGGGATGGAAAATAGGAAAAGTAATGGCTAATGTTAACAATAGATCTTACATTGTGATAGATGAGTACGGCAGTGAATATAGAAGAAATCGAAGATACCTGAGACCAACAAAATTGACTTTCCAAAATAAATGTGACCATAACTTATTATATGATTTTGATAACATTCCTCTTAATAATCAAGTTGCTCAAGCTTCTGTTTCTTCTAATATTCAAAATCATTTTAATAATGCTGAAGTATCATCTGATGAATTATCAAAAACTATTTGTGCTCCCGATGGTAATAGATTTTCAAATTCAGATGATTCTAAAGTATTATCTAGACGGCAATCTAAACCACCTGCTTGGTTGAATGATTATGCATAAAAAATAATGCACGTGATTTAGATTCAGATTTAGAACCTTAGTTATTGAATCTTGATTATTATTAATATTTTTTTATCAAGTATTATTATTTTTATTTTATTTTTTTTAAGGAAGCATGTTATAAGTATGCAGGTATATCTAGTTTCCTTGCTAGTATTACCTGATTGTGAAGTTTGAACAAATGCCTTAGCAATTGTCAACAAGGACAGTTTTTGATAATTTATTAATAAAAGAGGCACAAAAGATTCCTCTAACTTGCATATGTGTTTTAATATAAAACCCAACTATAACACTTCCTGTAATCCATGAACTTTTTATGGAAGACGAGTGAGTTTAATTTACCGAAGGGAGATGCCCTATTATCCTAGATACGACAAAAATATTGAATTTGTAAAAATTTCATAATCTCGAGCAATCAATGGTTCTGTCTACTCAAATAAAAATATGAAATAGTATATTACATACCGAGGTGGAAAGTGTTTCATTACTGTCAAGAGGTTAGTTTGGATTAGTTAACTATAATCTCGAGACAGGAATGAAACTTCCTACCGAGGTTTGTATACTATTTTATTTACAACAATTACAACCATCTCAATGTTGGCTAAATACTAAATAAAAATTTAAAAAAATTCATTGACAAGTTGTGACTTATCTAAAAAAACTTTTGACATGCAGGACTTGTCTTTCAACATTTTAGGAAATGGGGGCTTAATGTCTGCCCAGCGAGTCTGTGTCTACGGGGCAACCGTAAGGGGAATGCAGTTGTAAAAAAAAATGGCTGATTTCATTCATAAAATACCCAGCTGCGTGCGGAACTTTTTGGAAGTGTTATCGTATTGCAACTCGTACACGAAAATCAGCAATGACCAAATCTCCGCCACTGGATATGTCAATATAAATCGATATTCCAAGATGGGAGGATAAAATGACGTGAGCCCTGGCCAATAGCGAGACGTAAGATGACGTTAGCTCATTGGCAACCGTATGGTTCCCCATGACAACGGCGATCCTGCCAAAAATTCCACCAATCAGGTTCATCCAGGACGGATGCTTGCCAAATTGTCAAAAGCTGATGGTATCTTTAAAAAATGTTTATTTTTTTCAATAGACCCAACTGAAGAAATCAGGATAAAAATATGGATAGGTCTAACAACCACGTTAAAATATTTAGCGTTTTATTATTGTTATCAATATTTTGTTATCAGAAAATGGATTTTCAAATTAACTATACTCCATGCCTAGTATTTTCGCTTTTTTATAATTAAACGTGGCAACATGGCACATTTACGTCCGAATTCCTTCCGTAGACTCAGATCCGCTGGGCAAACAATACTTTCCACCCGAGACCACTTTCCACCCGGGAGGAAAGAAAAATTAAAAAAGTGTCACTTTCAAACTTGCGAATTAGTCAGAAATGTCAACATTACGTATGTGGTTGTAAATAATATAGTCAACCATCCAAGGACCTTTTTTTTCAGTTATACATGTAAACCCCATACTTTGTGAGTGGCTTGCTTACATCAAGTCCTACAACTTTTCCTCTACGACTTTTCTCGGAAATGGCACGTATGCGCGCAGGCGACTCGCAAACATTTTAGGGGTATCGGACTCCCCCAATTTGCCATTATTTTTGTCGGCCAAGTTGATTTCCGTGATTTAGAAATAAAAATCAAACATTATTCGTGAAATTAGATTTTCATGTATCAAGAAACATAACCACGTCAGATCGACATTTTGGGGGATCGGACTCCCCCAATTTGCCATTATTTTTGTCGGCCAAGTTGATTTCCGTGATTTAGACATAAAAATCAAACAGTATTCGTAAAATTAGATTTACCTACATGTATCAGGAAACATAGCTACGTCAGATCGACATGTTTGCGAGTCGCCTGCGCGCATACGTGCCATTTCCGAGAAAAGTCGTAGAGGAAAAGTTGTAGGACTTGATGTAAGCAAGCCACTCACAAAGTATGGGGTTTACATGTATAACTGAAAAAAAAGGTCCTTGGATGGTTGACTAATAGTATATTACATACCGAGGTGAAAAGTGTTTCTGTCGAGAAATTTTAGTTAGACCGAGGCGCAGCCGAGGCTAACTCAAATATCGAGACAGTGATGAAACTTTTCACTGTGGTATGTATACTATTTTATTCACAATCATTCGAATTTTGTAATTTTTATTTGAATGAAAACTAAAAAAATACAATAAATTTTAACAATTTCATTTACTTTCGGACCACGGGAGGAAAGTAAACTTTCCACCCGTGGGTGGAAAGTAAAAGTCAAAAAAGTGACATTTTCGAACTTTTTAAAAGTCAGAAAAGTCAACCTTACTTGTATGATTGTAAATTAAGTAAAGTAAATTATTGATTGAACTTGTGGAACACAATATAATATTAGTATATCCTGTTACAAATCCACATTCCACATTTCGAATAAACCGAATCTTCATTGCTCAAAAATTAGATTTCTCTACATGGCAGACTCCTTAATAGACCGATCTCCTATTACCTGGACTGCGCGCGTCGCTTGTAGGCTGCAGGTGAGCGTCCAATGTGAAGCAGGTTTCTTACAGGCTTACGTCATATTCTTATTCAGGGGCCAGTTCAGAATGAATCGTTCCTTCTTTCTTTGTAACATGTAATTCGACAAAGAGCAAACTAATACTTTACATATTACTTGAACTCACCGCAGTGTCGTTTAAGGTTATGTTAAATTATACTTGACATATCCCTTTGCAATTTCATTGTGCGATGTTGCCGGATAAAACATTTATCAAAATAAAAGTGAAAACGATGTTAACATATACTTTTCAAGCGCTTCTTTTGTCTGATTTAAGGCGTTGTAAAACACTTGACACTATATCACTTCTTTAATGTTATAATGTGGGATTTGTATTGTCTACATTTGTTATGCTACAATACAATCTGGCTACACTGCACCTACGAGTTGCGCGCGCATGTCATCTTTTATTACTTTCTCACTTGTATTTATTACAATTAAGCTCTCTTTTTCTATTTATACGAGACAGGTCTATTACAAAATAGACTGCTGATTTTGATATATTTGTCAACATAAAAATCTTCGAGGAACTTGCGGCTGTTTTTGGGCTGAAGCATGACTGATGATGACTGTATTAAAGTAATGCGAATGGGATAAAGATAAAATTACCATGAGGCTCCCATGCCTAACCCCGTTTTATGTACAAGTTATTCATTTATATAGATTTACTAATACATTAATATCACCAGTCAATTTTCACTCATGAAGTTAGTGCTAAATGAAATTGACTTACATGAGAACCAATACACCCTAGAGATTGCCTCAACCAAACAAATAGTAACGTCAATTTTAGGAAAAAAAAAACCAATTTCTTTTTTTCTTCTGCAATACCTTTGGGACTAGACCAATATAAAATGTAATATGCTTGAGGGGGCACACCAGGGTGCAAATCTCTCTTTTATTCCAATTTGAAATCAGGAAGTTTAAAAAAAAAAATTGAATGAAATTTATTAAATGGGGTATTGGTGTTTCGAATCCGATAGGAAAATTGGAATAGTCACAGTTGCGGATTTCAACATAAAAAAATGCGTTTCAGGCCGAACCAGCTCTTTTGATTCCAAAAAAAATTGCGGAATTTTCCTTTGGGCTTCAATATCAAATCTAACTTGGAAAATTATGATGCAAAATCTGGAAATATTGTCGAAAAGGACATGTTGTATATGTAAAGTCGAGCAGACTGGTTTGCATCGAAGAACACCTTTTCACATTCACATTTATTGATTCCAAAACAGTGTATTTCGTACAATTCTTGGTCCAGTGCTCTTTAATGTCTGCACTCTCTTCTATAGGGATATTTTCCAAAGATGACAAGTTTTTAACTAAAAACATTGGGTCATAGAAAAATCGACTCTAATATAAGCTAATCTACTTGATCAATTTAGATTCTTTTACAGCGTTTACACACTAGATTTAAATAAAGTTATTTGTTTCAGGTTGAGATGTTGTACCAAAGATATTTCTTGAAAATGAACCAAAGCAATATGACAAATCTGATATCTCTCTTGTTGCTGTTGTGCATCGGGTTTTTATTATTGGGCGTGGCCGATTTCATAGTGCCGCATCCAGAGGAATCGCACTCGATTTACGAAGACACCACGCGATTCGATTATTTAGTCGTACTTATGTGCACGTCGGCTTGTTGTATTGCCGTTTATGGTGGTAAGAATTTTTACTTTATGCTTCAACGAAAATGATAAAACAATTCCAACCCAATCACATTTAACTGATTTGTGATTCTCTTTTGTTTTTCTTTCAGTCTTACTCACGGTTGTGTCCAAGCCTGCAATGAACGAAGTTTACCTGATTATAATCTCCTATTTTATATTATTGACTTTTGTAACTTTACAGGTTAGTATTTTATATAATATACCATATGTGTTACGGGTAAAGCAAGAATAATAAAGTCTGTCTCTTAAATTATAAAACATAATATACAAATGCAGATCGGTCTATTATGGATGAAAATCTGATCAACGTACATCTAATAGAAATAAAACAAAATAAAATCATGGG
The DNA here is from genome assembly GCA_917834065.1 of Ceutorhynchus assimilis. NCBI lineage: Eukaryota > Metazoa > Arthropoda > Insecta > Coleoptera > Curculionidae > Ceutorhynchus > Ceutorhynchus assimilis. The sequence goes on along the minus strand of OU892280.1, from coordinate 45,169,680 downwards.
TAAGACTATTACTTTTCACCCAAATAATCCAACTCGCGTAACTTACACGGCCTGGATTCGCTCATTAAATGATTAGCATTGTTAAGACCCAGTGTTGGGTGGTTTAAATTAAGGGAAGCTTAGAAACTTTTCGGGCTTTAGTAACAGAACCAGTTAATTGTTAAAAGGCACTTATTCGTGCTTTACCGGTAACACATGCAGGATGTTTCTGAATAGGAGGATTAGACATCTAGGTAGGTACTCATTAAAATAAAATTAAACTTCCAACGGAAAAAAAAAATTGAGTTGTTAGCAATGTTAGCTCGTCGACGGATGAAGTGGATGCCATATCATTAAGGAGGATGAAAAATATACTCGAAAACAACAAAGCCTTGGAAATTATTTTTAAAAAAATAATAGGAAAAACTATATGGTTCTTTATTTAAGTAATTTAATTTAATTGTTTAATTTGAGGTATAAACGACAGCATCAAATTATGCGCAAAGCGTAAAGGGGTTGTACATGAAGAGATTGGATCAAAAATTACAGAGTAGTATAAACTTCCAAAACCTCGAAATGCACTACCAACATATCAAAGAGAGTATTCACAGTGCAGCAATTGAAGCCCTAGGCCAATATGAAAAAAATGGAAGAAGGCCCTCACCTTATTGGTGCGATTAAGAAATAGAGCAAGACATAGAAGATAAAAGGAAGAAATACCAAAAGTATCTAAGTTCAAATAAGACACGAGACAAAGAAATATATAAAGAAGCACAAGCAAGAGTACGAAATAAAATAGTACAGAAAAAAACGAGTCATGGGAAAGAAACTGTGTGCATATTAATACTTATCTGGGAGGTAAAAGAAACACAGAAAGTTGGAGATTACTAAAAAATATGAGGAAAACAAAAACCAAGGATATTATCAATACAATAACATCCCAGCAATGGGAAGACTACTTTGAAGAATTACTGACAGAACAGGGAGCAGAGTTTAAAGAAGAAAGGGAACAGACACGAAACATAAAAACTGCAGGATCACCTATAAGAGTTATGCAAGAAGAAGTTGAAAAACACTGTATCTTCTTGAAAAACGGTAGGGCACCAGGCCCAGGAGAAATATATGGAGAACTGATAAACTATGGGACCAATAAACTCTACAAACATTTAACGAAACTATTTCAAACATGCATAGATAAACATGAAGTACCGGAAGAGTGGAAAATAAGCTATTTAACAACGATATATAAGAAAGGAGATAGAAGCAAATGCGAGAACCACCGAGGAATTGAATTGCAGTAACAAACACACTGAGCAGAGTGTACGGAAAACTCATAAAAGCCAGAATAGAGAACGAGTACAAAGATAGTGAGGCAGAAGAACAGGCCGGTTTTAGAGCAGGAAGATCAACTGTAGACCATTTATTTAGTTTGACCCAGGTAATAGAAAAGAAACTAGCGTATAACCAAGAACTCCATTTGCTCTTTGTAGATCTAAAGAAAGCATATGACAATGTTACGCTCAAAAAGCTTTGGGAAGCACTGGAAAAGACCAATATCAATTAAGAGTTAATAAAGGCAGTAAAAACGCTCTATAGTGATTCAAAGACCAAGATTAAACAGAGAAACGTGATCAGTAAAGGCTTTATAGCATCTAAAGGACTTAAACAGGGATGCTGCATATCACCAACACTTTTCAAAATATACTTAGAACAAGCGCCTAAGGGGTGGAAAAACAAATGCAAACACATGGGAATACCGCTCAATGAATACAATGCTTTGCAGATGATCAAGTAGTAATTGCACAGGACTATGATGATCTAGAGTACATGACACGAAAACTGATAGAGGAATACGAGAAATGGGGTTTGGAAGTAAATCTAACTAAAACAGAATATATGACTAAAGGAGGCGAACAGCAATCTCTCAAGTTGAATAACGGACAAGAAATAAAACAATGTACTGAATACAAATATTTGGGCATGAAAATCTCACATGAGGGAACCCTAGACGAAGCAATTAAAGATCGGAATATACAAGAACGCAAGGCAATATCCCTACTAAATGGTATACTGTGGGATCAAAATATCAACAAAACCAACAAAACTAGAATATACAACACTATAGTCAAAAGCATAGTCACATATAGCTCAGAAGTCTGGCCACTAAAAAACAGAACCGCAAAAATGCTGGAAGCAACTGAAATGGACTTTTGGAGGAGATCGGCAGGCAGGTCAAAAATGGAAAGGATAACAAATCTGAGAATAAGGGAGATTATGGAAGTAAAACACACAATAGTAGATGATATAAAGGACAAACAGCTGATTTGGTTCGGACATGTACAAAGAATGGCAGATACAAGGATATCCAAGCAAATTATTGAGTGGAAGCCAGGGGGAAGAAGAAGACGCAGCAGACCAAGAAAAAGCTGGAGAAGTGGAGTGGACGAAGAAATGAGAGATAGAGGCTTAGAGGAGGATGCCTGGATTGATAGAGATGGTTGGAGATCGGGAATAGGAAGACGTAGAACGTTATAAACCGATGATTATATATCAAATTATGGAGATTTAACGTTACAATTTTTAGTAGTTTAATTCTCAATTTAGTTTTATTCTTAAGGTTTAAAGTCAGGCCCATAGTTTATTACAGCAACGCGAGATGTCAATGCTGTCGCCCCTATAGTGGGCCCTAACTTGACTGTCAAAAAGAAATAGAAATCTTCATTTGGTTAAATGGTGTGATGGAATGTTTTTTCTTTTTTTGGCGGAAATTCGAAGTATTATTCTGTTTTACATAAACAGGGTTGTAGTTTCGACCAACGCAAATAATTTTGAACGTTCATCCGTCGGATTTTTTTCTAAACAGTGTAGCTACGGGCATATTTCCAATTATTTTTGCAGTAGCGAGAAAACTACAAGTTCAAAAAATTTGAAAAAAATATATGTCGCGTAGAATTGCAATAGTAGTTCGTAATAAAAATAATGTGAAACTTCATCTATTCGTTTTGAAATAAATGGTGGAAAACTACTTTTTTTTCAGTTTTTGCGATATAACTCAAAAATGGCGAGTCAAATTTTCTTAAAAAAATTATGGATTAAAGTATATCGATAACCATAAAACATATATTTTTTTTGGAATTTTTGAACACAAAGTTCAGAAAATAGGGGTTGACTTTAAACCTTAATTCAGAAGTATAAACCAGGCATTACTCAAAATGCTTATTAAAATAAGCTACCGGGCACTGCCCTAAAAAGAAGTTTGTTCTTAGAAAAAGAGGGTATTTTGCAATAACATGATTGGAAGCCTTAAATCAGCAACACGATCTCTCTGCCAAATAATAAGCCCAAGAAATACATACAGAAGTAGCACGAATTCTATGAGGAACTAAACCAACAAAAAGCAACCTGATACCGAACTAACGAAAAGCCATACGCGAGGAGAACGAACAATAAAGAAAACGTTTTTGTTTTAGCAGACGAGGATTACAAAATGAAGATCGCTGACCTTTTAGACCCAAATATCTTCAAAGAATAATGAAAAGCAAGCCTACTGAGGAAAATAAGACCGACGATTATGTTACTGAAAATGGTAACGATACATGAATTATCTGATCGTGGCCAGATTTTAGTTTAGAAAAAATTTTACCCACCAAAAGTGGGGGTCCAGTACGATGTATCTTGTTACAAGTCACGAATACAGGGTACCACATTTCAGGTACAAGGTACCATATGTCAGGTTACGAGTTCTAGGTTACGTGCGCTCCAAAATTTGGGACCTGTATTGATTCCATACACGAAAAATGGGACCACGAGTCTAGTAGTGGAGACACAAATTATTTAGATATTTTTGGTAAAAGAACGAATTAAATTGAGAAAATTGATTAGGGCCCTAATGATAAATGCGCATTAGTCAGAACTGAGTTTCTGACGGTCCCTTAATAGCTAGGCGTGCGCAAATAGCAGAGAAAGCAGCTTGGCTGTTTCCTCCAAAAAAGTTATGATACTTGAGTACTTTCTAAAATTTTCAATAACATCATTTTCCAACCCTTAGGGCTAAATAATAATTTGATAATAGGTATAGCTAAATGTATATGTGCCTACTAAACTTGCCGAGTCTAAACGACACAACGAAACTATGGAAAAGGGAGCGGATTATCACGGTTTGGTGGCTTGTTTTTTACAAAAATAGGATTCACACTACGGAATTCCTAGTTCTTGGGGATAAATTATTTCAATATTTGCCGTTTATCAGAACAACGATGGCTACTCTCATTACTAGTTAGGTCATCATCAGTATGTACTAGATACCTTGTACGGGGTAGCAACAGAGACGTGGCTCTCGAAAAATGTGACCCACAAAACCCTTAATGGGGCACGGGTCCACTTGGGTTAGACGCTGGAGCTTGCCGAAAAATGGGGCCCCCGAAAAATACAAAAACCGAGGAAATTTTACCCCCACCCTTTTTGGGTATAAAAACGAACATATTGGGGACCTTAGATTTCCTTAAGGAGATTTACCTGGGAAAATGGGTGAAATTGCGGCAAAACTCTTATTGCTTATCTACTCACTCACGAAAAATTAAAAAACAAATATTTTTAAGAGTGAAGTACGGGTATCACACATTTGCGGTATATATCTAACCAAATATTTTTTGAATTTCAAAAATCAAGCATTTACGGATCCATGCTTTCATTCAACGTTTTTTTATGTTAATGAGTACTTATCTATGTCGCCAGCAGTTGGGTCCCACAATTTAAAGACACCCTGTAGTATATAAGTACAATATGTCCAATGTTTTCTCCTAGCGATTGTCTTTCCTTCCTTTCACCTTTTTAAGAGACTAACGCAGATAATGGGTTTATAACACAACACAGGCCTATAATTGCAGTAGAGCCTATTATTTAAGCTTCAAGCCTAAAACCTGGGTTAGTCACTAACATAAGATAATTTACATAATCCTTTTAGATCTGCATCGCATTTTTCTTCGGACAAAACAGGCCGTTAATCGGTACAGCTTTCGCAGTAACGTCAACTTATTTGACGTATGCGCTGATGCCAAATCGACTTAAAGACGCTGTTTTATCTGGAACGATATTAGCTGTGACTGAATTAGTTTTATTGGTTTACGTGGGAAATTTAAAGGATTTTCCAGATGTAAGTACTTCTGGAAGATTCATTTGTGAATGAATGACATGGCATTATCTTTTTCTAGATTATAAGTAATTTTATCGTGCTGTTCTGTGCAAACTTGGCCGGAGTTTGTACCCATTATCCCAAAGAAGTGGCTCAAAGGAAAGCATTTTTAGAGACGAGGCAGTGCATCGAGGCGAGGCTGAAAATACAAAGGGAAAATCAACAACAGGTTTGACATTATTATTTCTATGTAATTTTTCACTCTTATATAAAAAATATATATCTGCCGGGCTTTGCCTTCTAATACGAAAACTTTTTAAAAAGCCTTGAAGCTATTTTCACTTTAATTCAGTTTAAGGAGGAAAATGGCATCGCAAACAGTTGCCAGAACAGTATATAAAAAGTTTTGAAATTGCTTTCGATGGAGGAATCAACCCCCTCACGTAATGTGGTAAATTGAATTCCTTAAGTAAACAGAGAGTTTAAAATTGGTCTCAAAGACCCTTCTCCCTCGTAGAAAAAAAACCCTACGTGATTTTTAGAGATTTTTTTTACAGATGTCGTTAGTTACTATGCAGAGTATTTTTTTTAACGAGCCAAAGGGTTTCACATGGTAAATTTCTAAGCCTATGTTGGGCGATGTTGTATGAAAAGCTAAAAGTGCATATACAGGTATATAGTTAGTATATAGTCAAATATTAATTTGACATGTTGAGTATTAATTAACAGAAAAATAGAACACGATTTGATTCACTTGCACTTGTAACTTGCACTTTGCACTTATCACTAAGTAACACTAATCACTAGATTGATCCGTTTACAATTCGACAACTAAACACTAGCCCTACACACCTGCACTTGCTACTATCAAAGTGTAAACCGGCCCTAAAGCGAAGCGTGACGGTCAGACTTTGTTGATGCAATAATTTCGCGTTAACTTTTTCTGGGTCAAATTTGACCCTGTATAATAGAGGCATGCATTTTGCGTTCCATATATCGCTGAAGAATAGAAGCGCATCGCGCACCTTCCCAGGAATACCTAGAAAAAGGTAGAACCGTAGAGTACCGATAGTACCATCGATAAGACAGATTGGTTTTGGTGCGAACCGACTCCATTTTCGACGGTTCCTTTCGAAAAATATTTTCGCGACCTTTAAGTTTTTTCGTACATTTTTCGCGTGCACTTATCGCACCGCTTACGACATGCTCGTAAAAGACTCGCTTTCCTCGGATGCGGGACGGAGACGGAACGCAAGCGTGACGGATTCATAGCGCTTCCCGGCGTAACGCGCTAGGAAGCTAGTGCTTTCCTCGACGACGGCGACGCAACGTGGGCGGTTCGGCAATCCGTGTGTGAAAATAGGCTATTTTTTATTTCAATAGACATATACAGTGTCATTACTTAAGTGTGCAACATATGGGATTTTTTTCAGTAATAGCACAATCCAAATACAAACAAGGCCAAAAGTTGGTGCATGTCTGATAATCATATTAGATGCACTTAGAATGGTTGCAAGTCAAACAGCATACAGGGTGGCTCAAAAAATATCAAAATTCTACTAATATTTACTTAAAAATAAAATAAAACTCTTGCACTTTAAGGAGAGTTTTTTTAATGTGGCTATTATCATTAGTAATGTTTTAACTTGTTAAAAAAAAAATTGCGACATTTTAAAGTTGTGTTGAATATCATTGCAACAAACATGAATTTTGTGATTCCATAAAAAATTCAAAATCTAAGTTAATTTTACAAATATGCTTGAATTTGAACAAAGTTATGTAAAATTGATTTGATTTCAATTAATTTTTGAAAATATTAAGGGCGGAAATAAAAAAATATAAAAAATATAGAAATTATAGATTTTTTTCGAAAAAAAATTAAAAAAATCTTAGGAGGCTATGTTTTATTTAGGCATAACTTTTAATTCCAAACAACTTTTCTCTATAACATTATGCTGAATTTTCTAAAATAAGGGTACTTTACAGTACAGCTTTGATATTGTTTGAGCTACCCTGTATGCTGTTTGACTTGCAACCATTCTAAGTGCACCTAATGTGATTATCAGACATGCACCAACTTTTTGCCTTGTTTGTATTTGGATTGTGCTATTACTAAAAAAAATCCCCATATGTTGCACACTTAAAAGATCACACTGTATAAATAGATAAATTATACAACACAGGATACTGCCAAACTAAAATCAATCAACAACTCACTTTGCTCTTCTGTAAAACTCGATATTTTTAAGTTTATAATATTCCGTCCGTGTTGCGCTCCGTCGAAGTTGCCTGTCGATCGGCCGGTGGCGTGATTCCGCTAGCGTCAAAAAAACTTCGCTCCGCCACCGTCGCGCCACCGCTGCTTAGGAAAGCACATCTTTATATTTTTAATGCCGGCAACGTCTGCGGCACCCGTTCCGTCTCCGTCCCGCATCCGAGAAAAGCGAGCCTAAAGCGCTATCAAAACAAAAGACTCATAGCCACGCTTGCGCTAACTTGTATCCTCACTTTCAATTTGAAATCTAACAGTAATGCCAGGATTTAAGGAAACTCTTGGATAATTTTTCGGAAGGTCTTTCCATTTTAAAAAATCTACGTTTTCAGGTAGACAAAATCAGTGATTTTCTTTTACTCAATACCTTGCTTTAAAAGTTAGCAGATAAAATTCGAACTGAATTTGAAGTGGCAGTGACCCAGAAAGAAATCCCTTCTGTTGAAGATTTAATAAAATTTTTGGAAACCCATTGCAAAGACCTATCTGCTGCAAAACCCTCGTTGAGTCTTAAATAGCCCTTGCAACCCCCCAAACGACCTTCGTATCCCCAAAGTCACACCCCAAAAATTAACTGCTCGTCTTTCACTAACGTGATTCATTCGACGCAAAATTGCGCGCCTTGTAAAGGAAATCACTTTGTTAATGAGATGTTTCGCATTTGCTTAAGTCTCCCAATGAAAGATTCACCTTTGCGAAACAAGCCAACCTCTGTTTGAATTGTTTGTCGTCGTCTCACCTTCTGAAAAAGTGTCCAAGCAATAATCGTTGTCGATCATGTAATTATTCACATCATACTTTGTTGCACATGTCCCGTCAAGGAACTCCCTCTTCTGGTCGGGATCCCCCAGATAATTCGCAATCGTCGTCTGGAGATAATTGTCAGAGTGATGGACTTTCCGCCAACGCATCATTGAGTTATGCCACAAGCTGCGCTACCTCCACCGTCCTACTAGGTACCGCGATGATTGACATTCAGGACTTCACCGGACATTATCTGCCTATTCGCATTCTTATCGATTCAGCTAGCCAAGCTAGCTTCATTTCAGAAAAATGTATTCGGCAATTGGGATTACCACGGCGCAGGTATAATATACCTATTCTTGGCTTAAATCAGATGCGTTCGCAAACCTCCAATGGTATGACTCATTGCCGCATAAAACCTCAAAACTTGTCGACTCCCGTCTTTTCGTTCGAGGCCATCATCTTACCCAATCTGTGCACTGACATGCCCTCCATTCCCCTTAACGCCAGTCGCTGGGATCATATCAAGCATCTCAATTTAGCGGATAAAACGTGTCAAGTTCCTGGAGCGATTGACGTTTTGATTGGGGCAGAACTACTCCCCCATATTCTACTTTCCGGGCGGATTCCAGGTACAAATGGTCAACCATCCGTTCTAGAAACTAACTTTGGTTGGATTTTGATTGGGAAAGTGCAGAATTCGTCGAATAATGCCGCATTAATAATGCGCTTGCTATCTCATCTTATTGCACTTCTAGTGATTTGGATACTTGCCTTCAAAGGTTTTGAGAGATTGATAACATTAGGCACTCGTTTTCTGCATCCCCCGATGATGAACACTGCGAAAACGTTTTCTCTAAGTCCACTTATCACGACAATACTGGTCGATTCACGGTCTCTCTGCCCTTTAAGTGCTCGAATCCCGACTTAGGACATTCCTACTCATCTGCTTATCGTAGTTTCTTGTCGTTAGAAAAGCGCCTAGCCAAAAATACCGATCTTTACTCAATGTACGTGAATTTCATACGCGATTATCTTGATACTCATCACATAAGTGTTGCCCCTATAACTGAAAATAAAGTTGGTAAATACTACATTCCTCATCATTGTGTGCTAAAACCTGATAGCTGCACAACCAAATTAAGAGTCGTCTTCAACGCCTCCAATCCCACTTCGACGGGTTTATCGCTGAATGACGCATTATTGCCCGGTCTCAAATTGCAAAAGGACATAGCCACTATTCTCTTATCGTTTTGAATTCACAATTACGTCTTTATTGCTGATATCAAATAAATGTACCGTCAAATATTGCTGCACCCTGCCCAGCGGGATTTCCAAAGAATCCTGTGAAGGTTCTCTCCAGAAGATCCTCTTCGTGAATATATTTTGAATACATTAGTTTACGGAATAAAAGCACCGCCTACTTAGCTATTCGCACGTTAAAAGAGTTGGCAATTCGAGAACGTCGCAATTTTCCTGAGGCTTCTAAAATCGTTGAAAACGAAATTTATGTAGATGACATAATCTCAGGTAGTCATTCTCCCTCCGCCTTGAAACTTCAAGTGGACCTCATTGCTTTGTTAAGCAAAGGAGGATTTGAACATAGAAAGTGGGCTAGTAACCGCGCTGCTCTGTTATCCAAGTTACCAGACAGTGATCGTCAAATGTCCTTATCTTTCGAAAAGGGTGAACCCAGTTTCATCAAAGTTTTGGGACTCCAATCGATTCGTATAGCTGCCTACCGTTTGAGAAGAGTTGCACAAAACGTAGTATACTTCAGGAAATTGCCCGAATTTTCGACCCTTTCTGCTTTTTGGCCCCTGTGTCCAGAGCTGCAACAAGTCAGTTTTGAAAAGACTTAAATCTCAAGTCTTAATTCATTTCTAAAATCGAAATGACTTAAATCTTAAGTCAATTCTAACATAAAGCTCAAATTATTTCAGTCTTAAGTCTTTGACTTGAAGTTTTTTCTCTCAAGTCAAGTCATTTCCGTATTGACTTAAATCAGTATAATGTGGTTCAAGTCATTTTATGACTTAAACCAACGATCGAAGTCATTTTAATGACTTAAGTCTATAAGTATTTTTGATTTAAATTATGATGAGCTGACTGAAATCAAAAAATTTGACTCAAGTCAAGTAAACGATAATTCAATTTAAGTACCTTTTTCCAAAATAATATCAATTTTTGATTAAATTTGATAAAATATATGAAAAATCTGATTTTATTCATTTCTGAAAATACCTTAATATTTTATAAATTACTTAAATAATTTAGAGACTAGCTTTTTATAAAGACTCAATTCTATTTTTTGACTTAAATCGTTTCTAGATGACTTAAATCTTATGTACTGATTTAACTCTTTTAAATAATGACTTAAGTTTTTCCTTTTTCGAAAAAAAAAACATTTAAGTCACAAATCATTTTGAATATGACTTAAATTTGAAGTCTTAAGTCAGCTTTCAAGAAATGACTTAAAATCAATTGACTTAAGTCATTAAAATGATTTAAATCAAAAAAAAGACTTAAGTTTTCTGAGAGCTTGCAGCTCTGCCTGTGTCTTTATTAGCTAAACATTTAATGCAGAGACTTTGGAAGCTTAATTTAACTTGGGACGAGACCCCGTCTCAAGCTATAGTTGACGAATGGACAAAGTTTAAGCAAGAACTACCGGAATTATCAACTTTTTGTTTGCCTAGACAGGTAACCCCTTTCGAGGTCGTCGGTCGTGAATTGCACGGCTTCTGTGATGCCTCGGAAATCGGCTATGCTGCCGTCGCGTACCTACGGGTCGAAACCCCCTCTGGTGCAATTTGCGTCAATTTAGTATTCGCCAAATCCAGGGTTGCTTCCGTCAAAACCCTCACTCTTCCCCGATTGGAACTATCCGGTGCTCTCATCCTCAGCGATTTGCTTGCCTTTGTCCAAACCTATTCTGACGATTGATGAAACGTTTGCTTGGCCTGATTCCCAAATTGTCCTCGCCTGGCTAGCATCTTCACCCTCTCGTTGGAAAACTTTTGTAGCGAACAGAGTGCATCACATTCAAGAAACCATCCCGCAGACTCAGTGGGGACATATCTGAACAAAACCCTGCTGATTGCGCCAGTCGTGGACTCATGCCAAAAGAGTTTTTTCAGCATACTCTGTGGACTCAGGGGCCAGATTGGTTATCCCTTCCTCGAGAATATTGGGGAAGTGGTCTGGATAATACCGAGTTAAAACTGGACGAACCTCTTCCTGAGGAGAAATCCTTAACCTGTACCCTTAGTGTAGAGGGAAATCTCTTAGAGGTTAATCCATTAGATAAACTATTGGAAAGGTATTCTTCCCTTCAAAAAATCCTTCGAATTGTAGCCTATTGTCGTTATTTTTATCGCTTCAACCAACCGGATCATATACCGACAAACGTCCTGCCTTCTGAAGGCGAGCTTCATTCTGCGTTCCTGTTATTAGTTGAACATGTTCAACGCGAATGTTTTTCAGACATTCTAAAAATTATTGAGACTAACAAAACATTACCTAAACCTCTTCGAAAATTGGCACCCTTTGAGGATGGGTCATCTTCGAGTGCGCGGTCGCCTCAAGCATTCTCCACTTAGCTTCGACCAAAAATTCCCCATTTTATTTCCCCGTGCTCATAGATTAGTTGAGCTAATTATCGAAGACACACACCGAACACACTTACATCCTGGACTAAAAACTTTGCACCATTTGATTTTGCAAAAATGTTGGATACTGTCTGCCCGGCGTGCCATTAATCGCTGCGATTCTCGTTGTATAACATGCTTTCGAGCTAGGCCCAAACGCTCAACTCAAAGCCTTTTCGCACATTTTCATTGACTTTTGTTGTCCTTTTTACATCGCCATGAGTAGAGTTCGTGGAGCAAAAACCCTGAAATCATATGCTTGCGTTTTCGTTTGCTCCTCCACCAAGGCGATTCATTTTGAATTAGCCTCGGATTTGACGTCGGATGCTTTTTTGGCTTGTCTTCGTCGTTTTGCAGAAATTTGGTCCGACAATGGAACCAATTTTACTGGAGCTTACAATCAACTCTTGAAAATTGCCAAAGAGGCATCGGAAAACCTTTCGATTTTATGGCGTTTCTGCCCACCTAGTGGTCCCAATTTCACCGGACTCGCTGAAGCGGGAGTAAAGTCATTGAAAACCCATTTGGTTAGCGTCGTCGGTGAGCAGAGGCTGACTTATGAAGAGTTGAACACCGTAGTAATTCAAGTAGAAAGAGACCACGTATCACTCTAGGCCCATTTGCGCTCAGAGCGATGACTCGAATGATCTTTTGCCGTTGACTCCTGGTCATTTTTTGTCTATCGAACCCTTAAATTCCGTCCCTAATCGGGACTTTTCTCATCACAAACTCAACACGTTATCCAGGTGGCAACTCCTTCAAAGACTTCATTGCCATTTTTGGAAGAGATGGCACTTGGAATACCTAAACTCCCTCCAGCAACGATCGAAGTGGACGATCAACAATGATGCAGTAAAATTAAATGCATTGGTTGTTATCAGAGATGAAAACAGGACGGCCACTCAGTGGACTATGGCTCGCATTATTGCACTTCACCCCGGCGCAGATGGAATCGTTCGCGTGGTGACTGTGAAGACCTCTTCCGGTTCGAATCTCTAACGACCGATAACCAAGTTGTGCCCTCTGCCAACTATGGTTTAAACTGCAAATTTCACATCCTGTTTTTTGTTGTGCCGTCTTTATTAGTATTTACATATTTACATAATTTTTATCTTTATTTTGATTGGGGTTTTTTTTTTTTTTTTTAAATTGGAATGGGATATTTACGTGCAAACATGCGTAATGCAATTGCATCTTGTTTACTTAAATTATTTTTTTTTGTTTTGGTTCTCGAAAAACCTCATTGTTTTTCCGGGGCTGGTAATGTTGGTGCAATGATTTCGCGCTAACTTTTTGTGGGTCAAATTTGACCCTGTATAATAGAGGCATGCATTTTGCGTTCCATATATCGCCGAAGAATAGAAGCGCATCGCGCACCTTCCCAGGAATACTTAGAAAAAGGTAGATCCGTACAGTACCGATAGTACCATCGATAAGACAGATTGGTTTTGGTGCGAACCGACTCCATTTTCGGCGGTTCCTTTCGCAAAAGATTTTCGCGACCGTTGAGTTTTTTCGTACATTTTTCGCCTTTTGAACAATTGCTCGTGCGTTTAAGCCTTCCAGGGGCGCCCCTAAAGTTACAAGACCACAGAATCCAAATTGGGTAAGCGACAAACCACCTTTTTGTATAACCTCACTTTATTTCTTATTTTTTTCGGGTAATAAGGACGCAATATTAATTACCTCCTCAGACTTATTAGAATCACCTGTTTGACTTTGACCTACAGACACTGGATTATGGCATACCCATACATATCTACTTGAAATATAGAAGCATACATTGACAGTGCGTAGTGATTGCTTTGAAGCATCTATGTACTAGGTCTAGTTCTGCCTAGTCTCTGACATACCTTTTCTCCATTCAATGTTGATTGGAATGCTTTCCTCGAATCGTATGCTGAGACACAGAGACAATATTGCTTCGGCACGTAGTCTGTGATCATCTCTATGCACAATATCGCGATTGCCATCTGTCCCGTTCTTCATCCTTTTCTTACCACGTATCACAAATTGTAGAGGTGGAAATACAAGATTTAAGAGAGTTTTCATGGCTGCAGCAGATTATTCCGCACTGTACCCAATAAACTTAAGTTTATTCCCTACTCAGATGGAAAATCGCACTTCTCTGCTCTATGTTTGAACACCAGACCAGAGAAGCGTATTTTAGAAATGGCTTGACTATTCAGCATGTCCGGTATTAAACCTTATGTTTATAAGTGATGACACCGCTTTTCCGTGATGCTCTCCAGGTGTCGCTTCCAAGTCCCGAGTCCAGTGTTACGTCTAGATACTTGACCTTGTTCGACTGTATGTTTTTTTCTCTCAGGTTTGCAGGTCCAAAGATCATCTAGTTTGTGCTTTCGGTGGTTGAAAACTCAACTTTTCTAGATCGTACACATCTTGTTGTTAGATCCCAGCATCACCTGCATATTTTTCAGTATGCTAGCAGCTGTGTAGTAGGCTGATGTTCCTATCCACAAGTTTTTCTAGCGTCTCAAGCTCAAGGTACAGGATTTGTTCCTCATAATTAGTGCGGCTTCTACAACTTAAACAAAAAAAATACAAAAAAAAGTTGAATACAAAAGTTGTAAGGTTTTATCTTTATTATGTTTTGCACATGTCAAAATGGGCAAATGACAGGTGCCAACTGTCATAATGACAGCACTTGCGTTTTTTTAAATAGAATACCCTGTATATTTTTAGCTACAATGATAGATTTTTTTCTTCTGATTTCAAATATACCATATATGTTGATATTTGCTTCAGCTGTTTTTGCGCTATTTCATTTTAAAATTACATTGAGCAAGCCTTATCATTGATATTAGAAACCCAGAACAGACCTAATTTAGGTCATATTACATGCGGAGGTGAAAAGTGTTTCATTATTGTCGAGAGACACTATGGTTGACCGAGGTGCGAAGCGCCGAGGTCCACCAATTTTTGAGACAATATATGTGAAAAGTTTCCACCGAAATATGTATACTATTTTATTTTAAACCATTAATTATTGAAAAAAAAAATAAGGTAAAAATATAACAAAAATGGAATTTCGACTGACACTCTGACACCGACATTTACATCTTCAAACCAGTAAGAAATGTGAAAATTACATAAGTATATGGTTCAAAATAAATGCATTTTTAAACTTGAATAGCGTAAAAACAGCTGAACCAAATATCAACATATATGGTATATTTGAAATCAGAAGGAAAAAATTTTTCATCCTGGCTAAAAATATACAGGGAGTTCCATTTAAGAAAATGCGAGTGCTTTCATTATGACAGTTGGCACCCGTCATTTGCCCATTTTGACATGTACGAAAGATAATAGAGATAAAACCCTACAACTTTTGTATTTAACTTTTTTTGTATTTTCTTTTGTTTAAGTTGTAGGAGCTTTAAGGAACTAATTATAAGGAACAGACCCTGTACATAGGACTGATATGTCTTAGAGTCTTGCCGTATCCTGTCCCATTTTCCTAGGTTTACGTTACCCTAATCCGTCTCCAAGTAATAGTTATGGAGCCAAGGGCTGGGCTGCTTCTTGGAATGTCACAGAGTATCCTGTATGTGAGTGCAATTCCATTCTTCAATATCCAGTCGACCCTGCGGACTTGTATTTATGTACTTTCTTCGAGGTCTGCTAGTCCTCGTTGGATGCCCGTCGAAAACCAGGTTCACCCCAGGTCCACTAAGCTTGGTCTGCTATGTTGAAGTCGGGGAAGCGAAGATCTCTAGCTATCTTTTCTCCAGTGTTAGATTGGTTGGTACGAACCTGTTCTTTAGGTAATTCATTTTAATCATTAGAAAGTTCTATTTGTAAGTCTAGCACATTGTTGAGTACTTTCCATATCCTCACAATACTTTCTCCTAATATTTCTTTCAGATCTCCTAAGCGCTGGGTTGAGATTGGTCAACGTAGTTCTATATGCCACCCGCTTGCCAGTTATTTTGGCCTTGATGAATCTTTTGTCTTCATTCTACCAGGGCACACTTTAGTGGATTTGTGTGTTCTCATAAGTAGGCAGCTATCATGAAAGACTAAGATGATTTCGTCATTGAATTGATTCACAACCATCTCCAATAACTCATATCTTCTTTTTGATATTTCGAATGTTCTACTCCCAAGGGTAGTTTGTTTTGCCTGATTGCGGTGTGCGTTCGTGTACAAGCAATGATCAACTGAGTTCCCCGAATTGTACCTGCACTGTCTCATCAGGTCTTCCACACTCCAGATGAGTGTTGGTGTTGACTTAAGATTATCATAGTGAAAGTAGGCTAATTCCATAATTATATCTTTTGGCACAGAAGGCTCAATAAGCTTTGATTCTGGCTGTTGTCCATGGAACAAAAAACGGCAGTACGTTAACATACACAGGTAACAGTGCTAAGTAGATCTGCTGTAGATCAGCACTCCATCCGCACTACTCAGTCTTTTCCTTAGGAGTTTGGGATCATTACTCAGTTTTCGTCTATGAAGAACTCTTCTGCCACCCTGGATTTTGCATCCCAAAGTGAACCTCAATTACCTGCTGAAGTAGCTGCTGGCTCAGGTGTAAATTGAAGAAACCTTGGTCTGGCTGCGTATGATTTGAAAATTAAGTAAAAAAGGGTGACTAATTTCAGCCGGAAGCGGAGGAGGTAGTGGTAGGGCCAGTGAACATTTTACGGAGACATCTTAAAAATGTGTTGAATAATAAGAAGCTTCCTAACGTATTCCTCCCACTGAATAAACATTGCATAGGGTGTCCCAAATTTTTGGTTAACTATTGAGGTTGGAGGTTTGAAGGTACTAAAAACAAAAATAGAAGAAAAAGTGCCGTGCTTAAAAAATCGAACGTGCTGATCGTATATTAATAATAATAACTTTGTTTTTTTACGAGTATCTCCGGAAGTACATATCTACCTACTTGAAATATTTCAAACTTCATATCATTTATTCCGAATTCCCCATGGTCAGTTGCGAATTTGGGATACTGGATACCTTGTATACATGATGAACACCTTTACATGGATGAATACCTATTTTTCTTCAATTATTTCTGGTTATAAATATATATATGTTACATATATAATATCCCTCGTTCACAGCTTATAATAGCCAGACTACGTCCAAAACTAATAATAGAACTTTGGAATAACGACCGCATTTTGCTTTTGTTGGATATTACGTTTTGTCGAGGGTTGTTATTTTAGGAAACGCGCTCCGATACATTAAAAGGTTTTCACAAGGCAACATTCGATTCGATTGAGGATTTGTGCAGATTTAGAAAGTTACCATCGTACTTTTTTCAGTGCTGAAAAAATTACAGAACCAAATACAGAATAG
The DNA here is from genome assembly GCA_917834065.1 of Ceutorhynchus assimilis. Lineage (NCBI taxonomy): Eukaryota > Metazoa > Arthropoda > Insecta > Coleoptera > Curculionidae > Ceutorhynchus > Ceutorhynchus assimilis. Next base: position 45,152,573 of record OU892280.1, on the reverse strand, counting down.
ATATTTATAATCAAACGAAACAGGAATGTTTAGGTGGGTAGGTACCTTAAATGCGCATGTTTATTGATGTTGCGTTTATTGGACTTAGGATAATAAAGCTAATATATAGTACAAGAGCCAGTGAAAAAATTTCCGGCTGATTTCATTATGGCTGAAAAATTTAGGAAGTGTAGAATCAATCATGAACAATACGAAATCGCGTGCCTGCCTGCTCGTATCGGTTGCGTTTATTAATAAAAAAAATGTTTAACGAGGTTTTGTGAAAGCAAAAACCGACTCATCGCGTTTTGCATGAAAATTTGTGTGAACATAGAATAAACACCCCCAAGTATGATTTCGAATGCCTGTCTACCTAAATCAGTTGCCAAATAGTGCCTGTCAAATAAAAATCGATGGAAAGTTTTTTCAAAATTCGACTCATCGCGTTTCGAGTGAAAACTGAATATATCACAATTAAAGGCATTAAAAGAACATTTCTGACTGCCTGCCCGAACAAAGCCGTTGCTTTCTAATGCCTGCCTGGTCCCAAAGTTCGCAAAGTATAAAAATATGCCAGGTGGAATATTCAAATTCACAAAATAAAAACTCATAGAGCGTGCGACCTAGAGATGCACAAAGAACAATGATGTCGTAGCAGTGTTGCCAGACTTTTTTGACGACTTTCCTTCGACTGAGTGACAAAAAAAAACTTTAAAACCCTCCAAAAAAGTAGCAGGTGGCCGGCGCAATAATAGTTATTATCCTATTAAGTGCAGGAAGTTATACTTTCCTGCACGTGATTGCCGTTGACCCGAACGACGCGGAGCGGAGCTCAAGCAAGCAGTCAAGGGCAGAAAAAAGACTTTATGCCTGAGTTAGGATCAAAATTTTTTCTACGACCTTAGCAAAGTAGGCCACAAAGAAAATATGGGTTTTTTTATTAAACATATGTATTATATTGTACATATACATACACACATATTCAAATTATTGACATTTATTTATTACTAGCTGACCCAGCGAACTTCGTACCGCCTCTGAATTATTAAAGACCCATTAAATGTTGTTAACGTATCTAGTAGCTGAATTAAATTCAGGTCAGGTCAAACCAGAGTCGCTTGCCAGTGAATTCAGTGACGCATTTTAGGCACTCCAGAGCTGCTCTAGAGCGCCCCGGGCTGTTTATAGGCGTTCCAGTGTTTCAGAGTTTCGCGCAACTAAACTATATCACTCCCCTCTATAGCCGAATTCGATTGACCGGATTAGATCGATCTGGTTCAATTTAAGTGAACCACACTGTGTTCGATTGAGGTTGGATCAATGCACCCTCATCAACAAAAAAATGATCTAGATCAGAAGAAGTTCACTTAAATTGAACCCAAATCGATCTAATCTAGGTCAATCGAATTCGTCTTATATAGAGATACATGGTATTAAATTCAAGATCGGTCCAGCCGTTCTCGAATTCAAAAAATAATAAAGTTACGTCAGTTGAATGCGCAAGTCTAAATAAATGAAATGTGGCAACGTTGTTTCATGTTGTCAAAAAAAAGTTGGGTTATGTTGTTATGTAAAGTGAATGAGTTTGTTTATAATTAAATTAATAATTAATTGAAAATTAATTTCTTTTTCCGAGATGCGTAACCTATCCACACACCTTCCTTGGGATGGCCATAACAACCTACCAAAGTTTCATCGTAATCGGATAAGTGGTGTAGGAGCGCATAAGGCACAAACAAACAAACAAACATTGATTTTTATATGAATAGATAATAATAGCGCCTTTGACTTTTGTCTCAAAAACTGCTCCCGATTGATCAAAAAGCGATCCGAAACGGATTCACGTGTTCGACTTGAGCAATAAACGCTTTTAAATCTCGCACAGAGCGCTATTCCTTGCTCAAATTCGATAAAGCAATGATTGATCAAAACAAAACAATTAAAGTATGTTCGGCTATTAATTTCAAATAGGGTGCCCTCACTTGGATCATAATTGCTCTCGGAGCACTTCCGCAGAGATCTATGACGTCACCGTCCAAATAGAGAGCGCTCTGGGAGCAGTAAAGCCGAAAATGCTATCAGATAATACTGTTACGTCGGTTGAATGCACTAATAAAAATAAGTTAAGTTATGTAGTGGTGAGAAGCAAAAAAAAATTGAAAATTTTTGGGGTAGACCATGCATGTGCAACTCTTATGGCACAATTTGTTCCGCTAAAAGCTTGCGACTACAGACGGCAGAGGCGCTGTCATACAATGCTGTTGTCAAATTTATACGTAAAAAGTACAGATTATTGTTTATTTATTTTAAAAAGCTTCCGAGAATGGGAAGAAAAGTCGTGTATCTCGCTAACATATAAGTGCCAGTAGGACAATTTGAAATTACATTTCTTTTTCAAAACAAATATCCCATGCTTTTGACATGTGGCAGCGTCGCTTCACTTTTATTTTCATCATATTTTGATAAATTTTGACATATTTCGTTTTTATTCAATAATTCGAATCAGAGATTGAAAATTTTCTCCGTTCAAAGCAAAATGGTTTTATCTTGTTGTGTGGCAATGTGTGAAAGCCGAGGGAACAGAGTAAAAATGCATCGAATTCCTAAAAATGATGAGCAGGTATGTTTCAATCCCTACATTATACCGAAATCGGGATTTTACCTCCTGTTATTTTACCACTGTAACTTTTCTCTCTATTTAGGTGCTCATTTCATGCCTGCAAAACGTTTGCAATCAAAAAACCTCATTCATTGCAGGTGCCTATTATTGATTGGATTGATATTCATACTGTAGTCAATAAATTAATTCAAAATTGTTATTTTTGTATTTAATACATGGATTAATTAGTATGCAACTCTTCGGTATGTGATCAAGAGACTGTTTATCATAATTTTATTTCCATCTAGAAGCATATTAAATGGTTTAGGGCTAGTGGCAATAAAAAATGATAAACGGATCCTAAAGAAAAGAAAAATAAATTTAAAAAGGAGCGCTTCCCGCGCTCTCAAGTTACTGACTACACACGCGAGAGGGCGCTGTAATCAGGAACAAAATGTTTGTATTGAGTTGCCTATCTATATTATAGGTTCGAGAGAGTTTTGTATCCCTTATCTATGGGGTAGACCACCCTTTTCACTTAGAGGTATAAAATATAGCTTAAAACCTATTCTCAGACCTACCGAATATACATATAAAATTTCATAAAAATCGGTAAAGCCGTTTCGGAGGACGAAGGTAACTAAAACTGTGACATGAGAATTTTATACAGGGTGGCCAATTGAAAACGAAACAGAGGTGATTTCGGGCTCCCCAAGAAATTTAAGAAAAAATCCTCGTACCCGTCGATTTTTGATTTAAGGGGGAACAATTTTTTTGGTGTTTTCACCCCCTGGGGGGCAAAGCCCTAGCGGGGGTGACAAGGGCCCCCAAAATTTTAAATGGAATGAGGGGTCGAGTGATACCTTATTTTGAAGCTATTTTTATGTAGATTATAACCCCCGAGTCTCACATCGCTACTATCTACCTAGCCATTACAGGGGCTAATTAAAGTTACAAAAACATGTTGGAATATTTTTATTTAAAAAAATGCTTTAAAAACAAAATCAATCAAGTAAATGCTGAAAATGACCTCAGAAGAAAAAATCTAACGGGCTTAAATCTGGAGAACGCGGGGGCCACTCAATATTGACGAGTCACTGCAGCATAGTGGGATCACGCACAATCTTGTTGGAATATAAGTGTATGCATCTGTTATCATTCTCTAGTATCTCCACCAATTCTGGATGAATCGCAACTTCTAACCACTCTAGGTACATTTCTCCTGTTAAATTTATAGGTAAAAAAGGGGCCTATTATATATAAAAAAAAAAAATCTTGTTACCTACCTGATATGAAGCTCGTAGGAAAAATGTTGTTCCTAACACATGCGCAAAGTGTCTTTTCCGCACGCAAACACGTATCCGAACTCCGCTTCGCGTCGTTCGTATAACTGTGTTTGCGTGCGGAAAAGTGACACTTTGCGCACTTGTTAGGAAAATAACTATTTCCTACGAGCGTGCGCAAAGTAGTACTTTTCCGCACGCATTCCCTTTCTCAAAGTTATACTTTTCCGCACTCAGTGCGGATACGGGCCTTATCCGCACTGAGTGCCGAAAAGTAAAAATAATTGTCAAGCAACAATAAGTGCACCTGTCGACTTTGACTCATGATGACAAATTTCTCCTATGTTTCTATATGAGCCAACATCTATACAAACACTGAATATAATTATCTTTAACGTCAGATTTGTGTTCTCCATTTACATGCAAGAATCTACAAACTTCTTTCGCATCAAATTTAAACGCCTTAAGATGAACAGCTCTGACGAGAATTTCGATTTTCTGTTTTTTTGTTACCTATGTAATTTTTTGATGAATGAATAGGTTCGCTTCAAGTTAATTGAAAATAATTGAACAAATTATCGTTTTTTTTTTGTTGTTACCTACCTGATATGAAGCTCGTAGGAAAAATTTTGTTCCTAACACGTGCGCAAAGTGTCTTTTCCGCACGCAAACACTTATCCGAACTCCGCTTCGCGTCGTTCGTATAACTGTGTTTGCGTGCGGAAAAGTAACACTTTGCGCACTTGTTAGGAAAATAACTATTTCCTACGAGCGTGCGCAAAGTAGTACTTTTCCGCACGCATTTCCGGGCTCAAAGTTACACTTTTCCGCACTCAGTGCGGATACAGGCCTTATCCGCACTGAGTGCCGAAAAGTAATTATAATTGTCAAGCAACAATAAGTGCACCTGTCGACTTTGACACATGATGACAAATTTTTCCTCTGGTCCTATATCAGCCAACATCTATACAAACACCAAATATAAATTAACTTTGACACATTGTCAGATTTGTTCTCTACTTATATGCAGAAATCTACAAACTTTCTCATCAAATTTAAACGCTTTAAGATGAGCAGCTCTGACGAGGATTTTCTGTTATTTTTTTTTGGTATGTAATTTTTTGATAAATGCATAGGTTCCCTTCAAGTTAAATAAAAATAATTAAACAAATTATCGTTTTTTTTTTTTTTAATTTTTGTTATTACCTACCTGATATGAAGCTCGTAGGAAAAATTTTGTTCCTAACACGTGCGCAAAGTGTCTTTTCCGCACGCAAACACGTATCCGAACTCCGCTTCGCGTCGTTCGTATAACTGTGTTTTCGTGCGGAAAAGTAACACTTTGCGCACTTGTTAGGAAAATAACTATTTCCTACGAGCGTGCGCAAAGAAGTACTTTTCCGCACGCATTCCAGGGCTCAAAGTTACACTTTTCCGCACTCAGTGCGGATACAGGCCTTATCCGCACTGAGTGCCGAAAAGTAAAAATACTTGTCAAGCAACAATAAGTGCACCTGTCGACTTTGACACATGATGACAAATTTTTTCTCGGTTTCTATATCAGCCAACATCAATACAAACACCAAATATAAATTAACCTTGACACATTGTCAGATTTGTTCTCTATTTATATGCAAGAATCTACAAACTTTATCATCAAATTTAAATGCTTTAAGATGAACAGCTCTGACGAGGATTTTCTGTTATTTTTTTTATTAGGTAATTTTTTGATAAATGTATAGGTTCGCTTCAAGTTAATTAAAAATAATTGAACAAATTATGGGTTTAAAAAAAAAAAAAAATCTTGTTACCTACCTGATATGAAGCTCGTAGGAAAAATGTTGTTCCTAACACATGCGCAAAGTGTCTTTTCCGCACGCAAACACGTATCCGAACTCCGCTTCGCGTCGTTCGTATAACTGTGTTTGCGTGCGGAAAAGTGACACTTTGCGCACTTGTTAGGAAAATAACTATTTCCTACGAGCGTGCGCAAAGTAGTACTTTTCCGCACGCATTTCCGGGCTCAAAGTTACACTTTTCCGCACTCAGTGCGGATACAGGCCTTATCCGCACTGAGTGCCGAAAAGTAATTATAATTGTGAAGCAACAATAAGTGCACCTGTCGACTTTGACACATGATGACAAATTTTTCCTCTGGTCCTATATCAGCCAACATCTATACAAACACCAAATATAAATTAACTTTGACACATTGTCAGATTTGTTCTCTACTTATATGCAGAAATCTACAAACTTTCTCATCAAATTTAAACGCTTTAAGATGAGCAGCTCTGACGAGGATTTTCTGTTATTTTTTTTTGTTATGTAATTTTTTGATAAATGCATAGGTTCCCTTCAAGTTAATTAAAAATAATTAAACAAATTATCGTTTTTTTTTTTTTTTTTAATTTTTGTTATTACCTACCTGATATGAAGCTCGTAGGAAAAATTTTGTTCCTAACACGTGCGCAAAGTGTCTTTTCCGCACGCAAACACGTATCCGAACTCCGCTTCGCGTCGTTCGTATAACTGTGTTTTCGTGCGGAAAAGTAACACTTTGCGCACTTGTTAGGAAAATAACTATTTCAACAAGCTGAGCTGGTAATATTAGTGCTGCTGGAATTCTGGGATGAGTGTTCGACGCCATTGCCAAGTCGGTTACAGGTGAAGTCACTGGAGACAAGAGTTCTGATCTCAGATCTGGTACTGGGTGTTTGTGTATAACTGGAACACTCAGGTACTTTGTTATTATTGAAAATAGAGGGCATGTTCAAGTTGGAAAATTTCTTGGTAAATTGCAGTCTTAACAAGTTGACTGCCACCATGGAAAGTACAAATCAGGTACCCTTGTGCCAATTTTTTCTATATAGTAATTTCAACGTATTCTCAGTCGTAGATAACAAAAATATAAGTAGAATCAGGTTATTACACAAAACGTCTTACTGTGCCACGCTTAATTTATTTCTATAGAGAAAATAGGCAACCGTGAGCTCTCTGCTGTACCTCGCCGCATAAAATGGAAGAAAAACATGAGGCACAACATGGGAACCCCAACGCACAGACATGAGATTCTTGTGAGGCACTGAACGCGTACCCGTAGATATACAGGGCAACCCATTAAAAAAAATGACTTTTTTGACGCACCCTGTATATTTATAGCGCCAAAAAACATCGTTGTAGCGATTAAAATCGTTGCAATTATCTAAGAAATTTTCCAATAGGGAATTTTCATAAGAAATAAATATGGCTTATTTTGTTTTTATGGTGCACATTTTTGTGTAAAATATTGAATATAAGCAATTTTGTATTAAATTTATGGATAATATAGTCCTATGGCAATTATTAGTTTTAAATTGAAAAGTTTCGCGCGGAAAAGTTACGTTTAACATGGCCGCTTCCAGTGACGTCAACTGTTCGTAAACTAAGGTTAAGGGTAGTTTACACTGATCGTAAATCCAGGGTCCACACTTTCGTGGTTTACTCTTGAATCGTGGAATGATTGGTCCACGATCAGCTCACGTCACGCCACGACTGATATTGAACCACCATAAAGGGGTTTATAGAGGAAAGATTGTCAGACTGCGCTTTTGTAAGTCCTATATCAACCATGATGAACTATTTGAAACACAAAATGTCACAATATGGCACTAAATACGGAAATACCTCATGAATAACCGCTTTCAAGTTACTGCATTGAAACTTGAAGGTTCAAGCTAAGCGATTCTTTCCAATCTTTCCGACAGTTTGCAAAGTGTCAAAGGCTCTTGTGAGAACAGACATTAACGTTGTGTTTACAGACAGTTGACGTCACAAATTCCACCATCTTGAAGCTAATCGTTTTCGCGCCAACGAAAATAATTTGAAATTCAAAATAATCTTTTCATTTTAATGAGGACATAAAACAAAAAAAAAAAACATATACATTTTATATTTGAAAACATAAGCAATAAGAAAAAAAATACTTTGAAAAATATGATTGTTCCCTATTTAAACATGCCCTCTATTTTCATTATTCTCAATAATAAAAAAGTTACTGAGTGTTCCAGCTATAAACAAACACACTGTACCATTGGCGAATGACTGCTTGAAGATGGAGATTTTGTGTCAATTGTCAGAATTTTGTTAAAGTGCGTTTTTTCAAAAAGATAATTCCCCAAGTCAAAAATTTAGTAACTATGTTGGCAACACAAGCCTTTTCTACATAAAAAATTTGAAAGCATTGACAATTTTACATTGTATTGCCAACATAATGTCATTTTCACTTTTATCTTAAAAAAAAAAAACGCACTTTACACAAATTTTTCTTTCAAAAGTTATAGTATAGGAGCTGGCAGGTTTTTCGGTGAACGATATTGATCAAAATTTTTATTAATTAATCATGATTGAGGGTGACCTGGACATACCAAAACTGACCGTCTGCCGTTTCAGGGTGGCAGCTTTAATCGGGGGTTAAATTTTAAAAAGGGATGAATTTTCATTTTGGTGAACGATATTGATCAAGATCGAAATTTTCGGAAACGAATTAACAGTTTGAGGATTTATCAATATTACACAGGCAGACGATTTGTTTGACAGCATTACTTCGGCAGACGCCTGTCAAATTTGTAATTTTCAAGTTTTAGTGAATGACATTGATCAAATTTTGTTTTTTTGCAAATCGATTCCTCTACTAACGTACTCTCAGAAAAAATATCGGCAGACGAAAAAGACGGCAGCGTTTTTTTGGCAGACGCTAGAATAATGACGAGTTGATTTATGGTAAACAATACTGATAATAGCTGATATTCATGAAAGCGTTAGAGCAGCTCTAGTGTATTCAAAATTCAAATAGGCAGAAGATTTATTTGACAGCAAAATTTTGGCAGACACTATCAAATTTTGTCATATACAGGGTGTCCCAGCCGAGAGTGACCCATTTGACATGCTTATAACTTCTAAACTAGTTGTGCTAGCGACCTGCGGTTTGCGCCATTCGACTTCTCCTGGCCTAAAGTTTTTTTTAGTAGGTTACAAATTTTCTTGCCTCTCATACAGGGCGAGTAAAAAAAATCAGTTTTTCAACATCGAAATTCTCTACTATCTTTAATACAACACCCTGTATACAGCCATAGTACCTTATATCCAAATGTACCAACGGCTACTCGTCCTCTGTCGCACAGCAATATTCACTCAATCCCGGAGCGTCCTGACATTGGCAACGACGAAGAAGATGAAAGCACAGACAGTTCACCATTAACTTTATCAATGTCAGATTTCAAAGCACCTAGTACATCATCACAGTCACACAAGATAACGCAAGCTGAGTTAAACGATCTCGTAAAGGACTAAGCATTGCCAAAGACCGAAACTTCTTTCCGTACTAGACAAAAAGAGTTGATGCAATATTTTGCTAGGGTGGACACTTTAGCTTTTGTGAAGATGTCAGTGGTTTGATGAGAGCACTTAATATTTTCTATCTACAAAACGAATGGAGATTCTTCATAGATAGCTCTAAGCTAAGTTTAAAAGCTGTTTTGCTATATAACGGAAATATTTTACCGTCGATTCCTATTGGTCGCGCAGTCCATATGAAAGAGTCTTATGAAAATATGAAAAGCCTTTTGTTGCGGATTAAGTATGATGAACATCGATGGCAAATCTGTGGAGATTTGAAAGTCGTAGCTCTTCTGCTTGGTCTACAAATGGGCTACACGAAATTTTGTTGTTTTATCTGCGAATGAGATAGTCATGATAGAAATGTGCATTACATAAAAAAAGGTCTGGCGTCATCGTCAGTCACTTCAACCTGGGCAAAAAAATTACCCTTTAGTTGACCCACAAATAGTATTATTGCCACCGTTGCATATTAAACTAGGGCCTATGACAAATTTCGTAAAAGCAATGAACAAAAATGGAGCTGCTTTTCAGTACCTTCGCCAGAAATTTCCAAGATTAAGTGAAGCGAAGGTATATTTATCGGTCCTCAAATTAGAACACTATTTAAAGATAATAATTTTGACTGTGTTTTGGAAGGTACAGAAAAAAAAGCCTGGGAAGACTTTCGTCTTGTGGCAAAAAACTTCTTAGGAAATAAGAGGACCAACAACTATGCTGAACTAATTGGAAATATGTTACGATCGTATCAAGAACTAGGTTGCAACATGTCCCTGAAAATCCACTCTTTACATTCACATTTAGACTTCTTTCCAGACAACTTTTGGGCATTGAGTGACGATGGAGAACGCTTCCATAAGGACATCGCAATCATGGAAAAACGATATCAGGGCAAGTGAAATGTTGCCATGTTGGCGGATTATTGCTGGACTGTTTGTCGAGATGTTCCAGAGGCAGAATATAAGAGAGCAGCGAAAAAAACACGTCGCCATTCCGCAAATGAGTAAAAAATGTATAGTTTCTGTAATTTTTTTTGAAAAAATTGATTTTTTTTTTCTACAAAACTAAAACTAAGTTTGAAATATTTTTATGGTATTTATAGGTGAAAATTGATAAAAAAAAAGTTACTTTACGCAATAATAATACTACTGAGAATTTGTAGACCTAGTGTAATAATAAGCCATTTTAAAAAACGTAGTTAAAAAAAAATTAAATCGCGTTATTTAATAATATTGTTAAATGTTAAGTCTCAAAGTTTAATTATTATTATGTTTATAAGTGTTTGACTATATTTAATTGTATTAAATTAAACCACTTATTTACAGATGTTATTTCCGTATTTTTCCTCAACAGAGATTCCACGCCAAACTGTTACTTTTGGGGTATCTCGCTAATTCTCACTGGAACTTGTTAAGTTCTCGTGGACAATTTATTTTAACTTAGTTGATGTCCAACTACACACACATTTAAAAATTGTTTGCCATAGTGATAGCAAGTACATACCTATAGTCTGGCAAGTGGTAACTTGGTAGAGACGAAAGGGGGAAGAAAACTGGGGCGTTACCTAAAAATATTCACTGACACCTTAACTGACACCGTCTGATGACAGCCATGTCTTTGAGTTCAGTGGCACCGAAAACACCAAGGAAATAAACCAATAAAATTATTAGAAAAAATATTCTCTAGTTTCGCCAATAACCACGCCACTGCGTGCTGTCGTTCAAGCTCTAACCAATAGAATCATGTTTCTGAATAATCACGCCTCTCCACTTCCATACATACAATACAACATGAAGCTGCCATGCTTATGCTAAAATACAAGGATTTAGATTTCATTTTTTTACGGCTAAAACTTTAAGTTTCAAGGATGATGCTTATTGGTACATGGATACCTTTAGCATGACTCTTTTTTTTTGACGTTGTGATATACAGGGTGTTGTATTAAAGATAGTGGAGAATTTCGATGTTGAAAAGTGGATTTTTTTTTACTTGCCCTGTATGAGAGGCAAGAAAATTTGTAACCTACTAAAAAAAAACTTTAGGCCAGGAGAAGTCGAATGGCGCAAACTGCAGGTCACTAGCACAACTAGTTTAGAAGTTATAAGCATTTCAAATGGGTCACTCTCAGCTGGGACACCCTGTATATGACAAAATTTAATAGTGTCTGCCAAAATTTTGCTGTCAAATAAATCTTCTGCCTATTTGAATTTTGAATACACTAGAGCTGCTCTAACGCTTTCACGAATATCAGCTATTATCAGTATTTTTTACCATAAATCAACTTGTCACTATTCCAGCGTATGCCAAAAAAACGCTGCCGTCTTTTTCGTCTGCCGATATTTTTTCTGAGAGTACGTTAGTAAAGGAATCGATTTGCAAAAAAACAAAATTTGATCAATGTCGTTCACTAAAACTTGAAAATTACAAATTTGACAGGCGTCTGCCAAAGTAATGCTGTCAATCAAATCGTCTGCCTGTGTAATATTGATAAGTCCTCAAACTGTTAATTCGTTTCCGAAAATTTGGATCTTGATCAATATCGTTCACCAAAATGAAAATTCATCCCTTTTTAAAATTTAACCCACGATTAAAGCTGCCACCCTGAAACGGCAGACGGTCAGTTTTGGTATGTCCAGGTCACCCTCAATCATGATTAATTAATAAAAATTTTGATCAATATCGTTCACCGAAAAACCTGCCAGCTCCTATACTATTACTTTTCCGCTTTTCAAATTCATGTTAAGAATGGGTAGTATTTTTTTGTTTTGGTAAAATATTTTTGTCGTGCCGGCCAAACGCCACTGTTTTGAAGGATTTTGAAGGGTTTTTGTCACTCAGTTGACGTCAAAAAGTCTGGCAACATTGCAACGAAATAATTATTATTTGTGCATCTCTGGGTCGGCACGGTCCATGTGTTTTTATTTTGTGAATTTCAATATTCCACCTGGCTAGAGATGTGAGGAGAGAATATTCTCAAAAGAATATTCTCGAGAAGGAGAATATTCTCAAGAATATTCTCTACTTGAAAGTTCTCGCGCGGTAACATTCTCCCACCCCATCTAACCGCGTCGCATTTACGTATTACGTAACACGAAACCAGTGTTGACAACTGCACTTTGTAAAATTACTGGCAAGGAATTCCACCTTCCCTAGCAATTACTGGCAAATACAAAAAGTCGATTAGGACCTAGTTTTAGGTGTTTTCTAGTCAGACACAAGTCTCGACCCTTTTTGTATTCACATTTTCAAATCAGAAATGATGACGTCAAGTTTCAAAGCCTTGGCTTGAGAGGGGTCACTCTCGCTAGTTACCAGAATTTGAATTTGTGTTCATCATATCCTCATGACATGAGTCAGTTGTTTCAAATTCCTACATACAAATATAGACTGCTCATCGCCTCATCAGAAAAAAAGAATGCGCCCATAGCAGGAGGAAAAGAAACATTTTCCTCTCTTGTTTACGGGTCGAAAATGGAAAATTATGACAATCTTAACATGGTTAAGACTCAACACGTAATTTTATATTTCAATTTTGGATTTCATTAGAAAAGTAGTAAAATTTGATGACCTGAGAACCTGATAGTCGTAATGTTGCGTAATAATCGGTTATAATTAAGTCGATATGAGTTCAACAGGACGTTCTCATAAAATTCTCAAATTTGAGAATATTCTCGAGAATATTCTGGAGAATATTCTCTTTTTTATTATTCTCGAGAATTTTCCATCTCTACACCTGGCATATTTTTATACTTTGGGACCAGGCAGGCATTAGAAAGCAACAGCTTTGATCGGGCAGGCAGTCAGAAATGTTCTTCTAATGCCTTTAACTGTGATATATTCAATTTTCACTCGAAACGCGTTGAGTCGAATTTTGAAAAAACTTTCATACTTGGGGGTGTTTGTTCTATGTTCACACAAATTTTCATGCAAAACGCGATGAGTCGGTTTTTGCTTTCACAAAACCTCGTTAAACATTTTTTTATTAATAAACGCAACCGATACGAACAGGCAGGCACGCGATTTCGTATTGTTCATGATTGATTCTACATTTCCTGAATTTTTCAGCCATAATAAAATCAGCCGGAATTTTTTTCACTGGCTCTTGTACTAATAGGATCAATTTTCAATAATCGCAAAAACTAATGGAAATTAAAAAATATTTAATTCGTGAAATGTTCTTCCAATTGTTCAATAAAATTCTTCAACAAACTTGTATTAACTTTCAAAGAGAGTGAAGTGTGGGCTCAATAAATCAGAAACTTTCAGCTCCACAAACTACTTGAGCGATAAAATAGAATCCTTCTCTTTGGCTGCAGAAGGGGTCGGGTTATTTCAGCGATATTTTATACTGCTCGAAGAACAGATAAACAAGTTAACATAAATATTTGAGGAAAAACAAGTTTTGCGGAAACTCTAAAACCAAGATCGCCAAAATAACAGTTACATCTAATGATGAATCAGTAAATTTCGTTATTTGCTCTTTCATTTGAATATTCTAGAATTTATTTATTTTTCCTTTCAGGAGCGTTTGCTTCTCTCAGTACTGCCTAGACACGTGGCCATGGAAATGAAGGCGGACATTGCCGGTCAACCAAGAGAAGAACAATTCCATAAAATTTATATACAAAAGCATGAAAATGTCAGGTGAGAAGTTTGAAGTCCGATTTTTATCTGAGCAGCTGAAACATGGGGCTAGATTTAATAGGGATCCAATTAAATGTATTATAGTAAAGACGGGTCTTTAGGATCACAAAGCAGTCTCGTTTGTTGATAAGATTAGGCTTTCACAAAGGAGCAAGACTAGGTACAGGATTAAATTATATTCCGTCAAAAATTTTAATAGGTTTGCCTGTTTGTGTAGAAAAGCGGATTGGCAGGAAATTTTAAATTATAAAGGCTCGGAGGGATTTCATCTAAAATTGTGCGATTTGTTCGATTCCACTTTTCCTATTATATCCCTAGAAAGAAAATATGGAAAGCCTTGACTCACAAGCGAATTGAGGTTACCAGGGAAAAACATGAGATGTCTCCATTATCTTATTATATATTTTGTTATATTTATTTTGTCGTCATATATTGTAGTTTTGGCAAATTATTCATTATGCTCTGTTCAGAACAAATTAAGCTTATTTTATGAGAATCAAACAACGAAAATGGAAGTCGGTAGTTTTATAACAAGAATAATTGCTTGTAGGTACATTCTTGAAGACTCTTCTGGTACACATTTATTTGTGAAACTATTTTATCGACCTCGTATATCTTATAGGATTAGAATAATTCAAAGAGTAGAACAATTTTGCAAACGATACTATTAGGATTTATTATTCCATAATATGGGACAAGTGTAATCAAACAAAACGTTCTCTTTGTTTCCAGTATTCTCTTCGCCGATATATGCGGGTTTACAACGCTCTCGGACCAGTGCACCGCAGAGGAACTAGTTCGCATTCTCAACGAACTGTTTGCTCGGTAAGTTTCCATTGAATTCGCGGACCTGGAATATGCCAGAGTGTTTGATTTGCGGTTTCGAATAGAATGGGCATTTCACAATAATGAAACTTGTCTCATTGTTTTAAGCATAACAAAGAGTACATTAATTTGGTTGTTCCTCAGTTTTACTGCACATTTAATGACACTTTTTCGAAGGTCGTTATGATAGTTCGAGAAATTAAGCTTTCTCATTTATCATTTACTCTAACGGCAATGCATATCACAGTGCATACATTAAAAAGTTGGGTAATTATTTTTCAGGTAAATGGTCGCACAAGTTTTTTTATCTCACTCTGAAATGTACTGACACTATAATTTATCTCTGCTTTAATTGCTCTGATTTTAAATGACTAATATGGCCTATAAAGCACTTGCTGTCGCAATAGGTAGGGTAAGACTAAGAAATTTGTCCAGGGAACAAAATGCTGGTACCCACTAATAGCAAAATGCAACAAGGTATAGAAAAATATGCTGGAACCAGTTAAAGACGAGTTTATTCAATCAAACGATCAAAAATCCTGGATATTCAGAGAAATCGTGATGCCAAGGCAAGATAAGATACAAAGCAAATAGACAGGCAAACACCACAAGTTTTATTTTAAGGATAGCAATGCTCAAATTCCACGAAAGTATCAAAGGCGTTTCCGAAAGTACACAAATGTAGTCAACCTGAAACCCACTTACCTCAACTGACTGACCTGAATTGAAATTTGGAGTAACGGAAATGACGGCTGTGCATTATTCAATTCTACTACTAGAGATGTGTTTCCTGCCAGCCATGGCGAAGACTGTGCCGTGTAGATCTAAATTAATCATGTGATGGGGTAGTAGAAACCCCAATACTATCATTTCCTACCTGACCAAAAACCTGAGATAATTAAACTGCAAAAATCTAGAACAAAAAAAAATTTTGTTTACTTAAATTCAAATTCAAATTCAAAAATGTTATTGTTTTTTTTGTAAGTAGAGAGTTCCGTAGACATAACAAGAAGGTTAGAATCAACCAATAATTAACATTACAAAAGCTACTCAATCTAAAGAGAAAAAAAATGTATAAAGAAAGAAAACGAACTTGAGCCCCAGTGGAGAACAAAAACCAATGGGTTGAATGTTCCCTATCCAAATAACGTAAAAAGTAAAAGCAAAAAAAAAAAATAACAAAAATTATAATTAATATTTCACTCATGGATAAATTTTGCCATAAGAGAAGTACAAAAAAAATAAAATTGACAATCCCCAAGCACAAGTAGTATTAACCCACTGATCTAAAAAATAAATGCATAAACAATCGTACGGCTCGATTGGCTAAAGTTGTGCGAAAATTTGGGGTCAATATTCTATGAACAGTTGTGCAACGGAACAGCCTAACGCCTGCGCAGTGTCTTATCTTTCGAATAAGTGTTCTAAATTTTGAAATTCTTCCGTTTTCATTGACCAGATTCTGTGCACGCACAGTAAATGTATCTACTGCGCACGCTCACAACTGTCCCAGTCAGTTGTTTTTCTTTACATTATGACCTCGTAAATTAGCAGCATTAGAAGCGTTCTTTGTTTATCCATTCATTTTTGAGATCAGTGTATTAACCCTAATAAACTAAGAATTGACATTTATGTCCGATTGACCAATAAAGCGCTATTCATAGAACAGCTTTGCGTCAATAAAGTAGCACCTTATATTACTGTAAAATAAAGTGCTACTTTATTGCCTACCTGATGGACTACCTGACAACCTGCTAAGGTGAAACAGGTATACTCGAATTTTAGTTTTTTCATTCAATTTTTTCAATTTTTAATAAAAACCAGTCGCAATCGTACATGAAATCATGTAGATAACAGTTACATAAACTGGCTTTATTGACTCATTATTCGTACAATAAAGCCTTACTTTATGTACTTGTCACATAAATAACTATTAATAAGCCTAAAAGCCACTAAAATGACTTTCTCCTAAATATTTGATACCAGTGCCCGTATTTATCAATTCAATTTGTTTTTTTTTTTTACTTGTTTCCCTTTTCTGAGGTTTTATTCAAAAATACGTCCAAATCCACAGAGGAGTGTTGCCTTACGTGATTATAAGTGTGTCCACTTAAATTCGCAGCATATGGGAAACTTTTCCATTATCAATTTTACGAATGAAAGTTATTCTTTATAAAAGTTTCCGCTTCTTGAAATAATAGTATTAAACTACAAACTTGAAATAGCATGTACAGGGTGGTCAGAAAACAGAAAAATATAAAGGGTTTTTTGGCAAGCGTAGAAAAAAAATCGTACGTCACTATTTTTTTAAACCTTCGATATTTTTTTCAGATTAGGCAAGTTATATCACAGTCAAAAGATACCTTTTGTTATCACGAACACACCTGCCAAATTTGAAAAAAAAAATTTAAAAGGGATTTTTGAGCAAAAAATACGATTTTTTCTAAAACTTTGACACACTGTAACTCAGAAATTACGCATTTCCGGACACATGTTTATGGGAACTTTTTTTCTTAAAATATTGTAAGGAATCACATCTCGAAGTTACGAACCGTACTTAGGAAACACCCTGTATATTTTTCCATTTTTTGACTACCCTTTACATGCTATTTCAAGTTTTAATAGTTAAATATTATTTTTTCAAGAAGCAGAAAATTTATAGGGAATAACTTCTTATCGTAAAATTGATAATAAAAAAGTTTTTCTTATGCTGCGAACTTAAGTGGACACACTGTAATAATATAATGGGCAAAACTTAATACTAGAGTCTAGCCATCACATGTGGAGCAACTACGATTGTAGCCGAAAGCCGAGCCGAGCGTATCTCGGAGCGTATTGAATTCGAAGGAAGGTGAATATTCGGTTGCAGCAAAAGGTTGTTGACTAGAGCAATGTAATACACTGCTAAAAAAAAAAAACAAAAAAAGTTGATACTTCTCAACAACAGTAGTAGTCGAGTCGTCAAGCAGTGCACACGCTTTCGCTGAACAGCAAATCCTTATCAAGCAAAAAAAGAACAATGCCGAATACCGACAAAAACATTCCACCGGAATTTAAAGCTTTTTACGAAAAAATCGAAGCGTTGTTCAACGAAAAATTTGCTTTACTAAAAACGGATTTCGACCACCTAAAATCAAAGCTGGCTGACAGCGAAAAATTAATCAAAGAACTGAAAAGGGACAACGAAGATCTGGAAGGAAAACTTCTTAAGTTTAATAGCAATACAAAGAAAAACAACCTTATAATATTTGGATTAGAAGAAACGGACGAAGAAGATCCCTATCAAGTTGTATTGAACCTATTTTCAAGCATTCTAAATATAAATACAACCAAAGAAGAGATTTCAGCAGTCTACCGTTTTGGAAAAGCAAGTAGAACTAGGCCCATCCTTGTAAAGTTCATAAGCTACCACAAAAAATCAACAATATTACAAAACGCCAAACTTTTAAAAGGATCTGAAATAGCAATCTCACTGGATTTGACCAAGGAAGAAAGGGAAAACCAGAAAATACTCTACAGACATCTCAAGGAAGCCAAAAACCAAGGACTAGAAGCAAAAATAAAGAAGAACGAACTTATAGTCCAGGGCGAAACCTTCACCATAAAAGAATTATTAAATCTAGAAAAAAACGAAGCCCAAGCCTCACAGACTACACCCAGTACGCAGCCAACAGGAAACGCCAATAACAAACCAAAAACAGCTGAAAAGAAGCCGGCAGAAGCAAAAAACAATAGCAGCTCGAAGCCCCCAAACGAAAACAAAAATCAGCAGGCAAACATCACAAACAAACGTCGCAGCTATACAGGACCTAAAACTCGTGCCGCGTCAAACAAAAATATATTTCTGAAAAAGTAACATGAATTGCTTTCTACAAAATTTAAGCCCAGTAATTGAAACACAGGTAACAGATAGTGTTAGTGTATGTGATAGGTGGTTAGGAGAAAGTAGGGAAAACAGTGACATAAGGATTTACCACAATAATATATCCAGTATTGGTAAGCATTTTGATTCACTTCTAATACTATTGAAATCTTTTACCGCTGTCTTTGATGTAATCTGCCTATCTGAAACAAGATACTTAGAAAATATCTATCAATATCAAATACCTAATTATAACATTTACTACAACTATGGAACAGTTAATCAAAATGACGGGACTATTATGTATATTAGACAAAACTTAACGCAAACTGTTAATATTGTAAATATTAGTAACATAAAAGCTATAACAGCCAACATAATATTAAATAACAAAAAGTTCATGATTGCTTTAACTTATAAACCATTTACAAACGTCAGTAACAATCTTTACCTAGCAGACCTCACTGGTTTTTTAAAAAATCTCCCCACTGCAGACCACACATTCTATTTAGGAGATCAAAACATAAATATTTTAGAAACAAATAAAAAAGACAATGTTAAAGATGATTACCTAAATATCCTATCATCACAAGGCTTCTTATCCTGTATAAACAAACCCACCAGAGAATCACCTGAGTCAAGGACATGCATTGATAATTTTTTTTATAAGGGGAACGCAGCAAACGATAACCTGCTACCAATTATACTTAAAACTAACATGACGGATCATTACAGTATTATATTGAGGTTATCGTTCTGTAACTCACAAAAAATTGACTACAAAAAACAAAAAAACAACGTAAAAATGGTAACAGATCCAAGAAAAGTAAAAAAACACATAGAAAGAACAAATTGGGACTCTTATTATGACTGTAATGATCCTAACACGTTATGTGATACTTTGACCTCAAACATAAAAAATGCGATGGAACAGGCAACAAAGGGATTCAAAGTGAAAATAACAAAAAATAAAAAAGACTGGATCACCTGCGGCCTTATTAACTCTATTAAAAAAAGGGATGAATACTATCAACGTTTGCTGCAGTCACCCAATAACACTGAATTACGGGAAGACTATAGGCGATACCGGAATACCCTTAATCTCTTAATAAACAAACAAAAAAACAAATACTTTTCGGAAAGGATAAACTCACAAAAAAATAGTACAAAAATTCTATGGCAAACAGTCAACAACTTGGTCAAGCCCTCAAAAAATCAAAACGAAATACACGAAATTATGCAATCCGACGGACAAATCACCAATGATAAAAAAGCGATCGCAGATGAGTTTAATATATTTTTTCTACAAACGTGTTAAAAATGCAATTTTTAACACCCCCTCGAAGCATTAAAAATGTTACTTTATCGCACTAGTGTTAAAAGTCTTTAAGGAACTAGTGTTAAAAATGAAACATCAAAATTTGAAAGCAAACGTCAAAAAAAGTTTGTATTTTTAATTATTTACATTAATATTAATGGTAAAATTTGAACAACTGAGGAAGCTCCATCGGCCGCCTCCTCTATATTTTTCAAGGGATTGATGCAACCCTCTTTTTCTTGTGTATTTTGTTGTATTTTTAGCAAAAAGCTTACTGACCACGATAGACCATACGACAGACTTTCAAGAAACTGACGAGACATTTCATTACCTGTAAAACAAGGTGCTGGTTGTTTGAATTTTTTGACAAATATCAAATTCAATAATTTTACGTAGGAAAGATGCTTCCAATTTATTATTCATTTAAAAATCCAATTTGTCACTGGTTATTGCTTGTTATTGCCGTTTGTAGAAAAAATATTGTATGATATTTGTGTTAAAAGTATTTTTAAGGCACTTATGTGAATTGCAGAATTCGCTTCGCTCATTCTGCAAACTTTCACATGCGTGCCTTAAAAATGTACTTTTAACACTTATATCATAAATAACTATTTTTCAGAGGTGGGTCAAAACATGGCAAAAAAATTTAAACAAAACAACAAAAAAAACAGCAACAAATATATCGAAAATAGCTTCTTCCTGACTGAGGTGAACGTGAGTGAAATTTCTGACTATATAAATGAACTTAAAAATGGCAAATCACCGGGCCACGATGGTCTAACATCCGAACTCCTGAAGGAATGCAATGAACTAATATCTCCTCCTTTAACTTTTCTTATCAACAAAATTTTTGAAACGGGAATATACCCAAAACACCTTAAAATTGCTAAAATAACACCCATATTTAAAGCAGGCAATAAATTAGAAATAAAAAATTATAGACCCATATCCCTAATTTCTAGCCTATCAAAAATTATTGAGAAATCCTTAAAAACTAGAATAATCAAATATCTAGATAAGTATGAAATACTATCACAAAAACAGTTTGGTTTTAGAGAAGGAATAAGCACTGAAGATGCCATCTCAACTCTAACCAAAAAGTTATACAGTTCCATAGACAGTAAAAGACCTACATTGGCAATATTTATAGATCTAGCGAAGGCTTTCGATACTATTTGTCACAAAATCCTACTAGAAAAATTAGAGGGTATTGGCTTTCGTGGTATACCATTGGCATTAATGCAAGATTACTTGACTGACCGTGAACAAAGTGTTACCATAGGTGAGGTAAAAAGTGAGATCAGATCTGTATCTTGTGGTTTGCCCCAGGGAACGGTTATTGCTCCAATACTATTCATTATCTATCTCAACGACTTATTAGAACTTCCACTTGAGCTTGTGGCCTTCGCGGATGACGCTGGACTTGTAATTACTGGTGATACTTGGGGAGAAGTTCAAGATAATGCTTCAGACTGCCTAGAAAAAGTCAAAGACTGGTTTGACAATAACTATTTAACAATGAACACGGAAAAAACTAAATTTATGCCCTTTAGCTCATACCAAAATAGCCTTCCAACATTCACTAAAATAAAAATAAAAAACAGTGGTTCAGAAATACAAAGAACAGACTCGACAAAATATCTCGGTGTTCTTCTAGATCCGCACTTAACATGGCGCAAACATATTAACTCCATCCTACAAAAGTGTAGATATATTCTGTCAGCATTCAAAAAGACAAGTAATTTTTTGAGTCAAAAACAACAAATTATAATCTATAATGGACTAATAAAATCAATTATCAAGTACGGTATACTCTCCTGGGGATCAGCCTCAAAAACAATAATAGAACCACTTGAAAGAATTCAAAAAACTATACTAAAGACTGTTTTTAAAAAAGATATACGCTTTCCTAGTGTTGAACTCTACGATATCTGCAAAAAAGAACTCATTCTTCAAGTCAAACAAATCTTTGTGGAAGCATTATTAAACTACCAATTTAAGCAAAACCACCATCAACCACAACTAACTAAACATAATTATCATACTCGGAATAAAAACCAACTTAATACTACACGAGCAGTTAAAACAAAAGGGACAAAATGTCACACATACCTCGCCCCTAGATTTTACAATATATCTCCAGATTACGTCAAAAACAGCACACGCAGGAATCGCAAGAAACAAATTCAGAATTGGCTTTTAAACCTCAATATAGATGAAATTAATAAAATCATAGAGACTGGTTCAGCTGTCTAATCTGGATTGCTGTGGTGTTGTGGAAAATCCCATGTCTCTTATACCTTTATAGTCACTATGAAAATTGGCAGTTTTTAGTTGTCCTTGCTGTTTTGTTGTGTTTTATAACCTACGTACTCCAACTCAAACACAAATGTTGCTTGCCTAAATTCTAAATCTTAAATTTTAATTACCTACATGTTCCTAATTATTTTTATTATCCACATTTTGTTTATCAGTAATGTCCACTAAGCTGGTTTTAACTTTAATTTTATTTCTATTTGTTCCTTAAAAATCCTATTACTGGATATTGCCTAAATGTTTTTATCTTTTTTTAACGTGTAAACGGCTTTTACTATATATTTTCTTTTCTTCAATTTCAAATTTAATTACGATTTTATTTGTTCCTTAAAAAACCTACGACTAGATATTGCCTGAATGTTTTTTTCTTTTTTTAACGTGTGAACGGCTTTTACTATATTAATAATTTGAAGTAAATCAATCTATCGTAAACTACTACATGCTACCATGAAAATACTAATTATATTAGTTTATTTTATTATTAACACTTGCAGTCAAGTTGCAAAACTTAAGCAGGGCATACCAAATGTTTATTTGTATTTTTTTCATTTTGTATGTGTGAATTTGCAATAAATATTTTTTGATTTGATTTGATTTGAACTCCTTAAATTGGAAACAGGAAGAACCCAACAACAAAAATAAACCTAAAATCAATATTAATCATTTCGTCTGTGGAGTAATTGGTTAATTGGTACCTTTTTTCGCTCATTTGTAAGTAAGGGGAGTAGTTCGGATGAGGAGTTCATTTTGTTTTCGTTTTAAAGTGCTCAATACTGGGTCTATAGGTAGTCTGTTCTACCGCCCTAGCGCCCTATAAGTTTGCACATTATTAACGTTCATTAAGATTGGATCGAATTTCTTTTTCTGGATTATCCGAAAAATTTGAACGCGATAATACTCCGGCTGATACCTCTCTAAAATTATTAAAATATTGGACAAAAATAAACTCAAAAAAAAGGACTTTGTTTGTATGTTTGTTTTTTTCTAGACTGCTGGACAATTGCTTTCGAACAAGGGAAATATCGCCTAACTTTCAAACTCGATATTTTTGGAACCAGACTAGATATCGACCTGCGGTTTTCACGGGCTGACAGATTGACTTTTTGTGAAAAAAACTGCTATTTTGAATTTTTTTTAAATGTCTACTTTTTTTTATACAGGGTGTTAAAAGAGTCCATGATTTTCATCCCAATTTTGAATGTGTGTAACTTTCTCAGATAATTTTTTAAATTTTATTTCTATGCGGCGTTTTAATCAATGATCTGCAAAAAAAGTAATTTCTCAAATTTTTTATACCTGCCTTAGTTTTAACAATATCGACTTTTTTTCATAACCTACACTTTTTTCAACTTTTAAGCACCTAAACCATCCTGTACAATAAATCTTGAATCTTATGCTGCTGTTTGATATACCCCACGATATCTTGGTTTATTTTCAATGAAAAAAAAAAAAAGTCAAATAATGTGGTGTCCAGTAGCGTACTAATATACGCCCATTTTCGGAATAATTTATTAATGGCTCACCGATTTTTACATTCAAAGGTGCATAATTTTAAAAATAATCATTTGAAGTTTCATTTGTTTAGTTCACTTTAATCATTGACATATTATTAAGAAACCACTTTCTCAAAATTTTGATATTTGCCTTTGTTTTTAAAATATCGTTTATTTAACATAACCATATTAATTTTTTCAACTTTTCCAGTCTAAACCATCCTGAATCGTCCTTACCGGTGAATTTTTTTAGCAATTGTCATACTTTTCAGCCAGCGTATTTATTATGATTAAAAATATCGAATACCTCAATGATATGCTGTACAGTGGCGTGCAAACAGAAATTATTATTTTTCATTAAATCAATTTTATTACAATTGTTATATCTTTCGATTGGCGTATTTTCATGAATAAAAATTTCGAGTACCTCAATGATATGCTATACAGTGGCGTGCTGATAATTATTAATACCACTGATAAAATTTAAATATTCGGAACCGATTTCGTTGTGTTGAGAGGAAACCCGAATTTTTATTACCTGCTAATTTTCTTTGTAGCTTCATGTTTAAAGGTATTTCAATTAAAAATTCATCCACTAATGGTAGCAGTATCAAAAAATTAAGTTGTGGATGGTAAAGTACATTATCTGCCAAACAAAAAATTATATGAACAACGTTAATGCTTCTTTAAGTTGATTCAAAACAAAACAAAACACAAAAAGTGTTCCTACAGGTTTTTTTACCTTATATTTATAGTCCAAGAGCCAGCGCCAAAAAAGTGCAAGAGTTCCATGAAAGCTGAAAATGTAATATAAGCTTGTATTTGTGATGTATATAACTATACTCGAGTCAGCAAGTGAGGTAGCGGGACAAGCTACGCCCACGCACCTTTGAATGTGTAAAAAATTAATCGCGATGAAAGAGTTTCATGACAGCTGAAAATTTCTCAATCCATTGTTTATTTGATAAAAACATGACGGACATGGTCAGATAGCATTATGTTAGGACAACTAGAGTCACCATGCCTATACAGGGTGGTCCATTTAACTTGAGACAGTCTAATATCTCGAAAACGGTACTGATTTTTGACTTTGACAACGTTTTCAAGGTTATTTCAAGGTCAACTCTTTTTTTTCAATGGAAATATATTTTTTTATTACAGAATCTTATTCTACAGAAAAAAACAAGTAACTTTTACTTGAAGCATTGTTTGATCCGGTTTCAATTTAAGCTGATAAAAAAGAACGAATATTTTTTTTTTCCTCTTCATCAAATCGAAAAGTAGAGAAAGGTTACCAAAAATACCTCAAAAAATATAACAATTGATCAAATTGACGACCGCCAACTTCAACACACTTGTTAATTCGCTGTAAAAAGCTTTCATGGCACCAAATTCCAGTTTCTTTACTGACAGCTCTAAGCATTTCTTATGTGTTCCATCATATTATCCGGTGTTGTGGGAACCTCTTGATAAACTGTGTGTTTGATTTTTGAAGTGAATTGACAAGTGTGTTGAAGTTGGCGATCGTCATTTTGATCAATTGTTATAGTTTTTGAGGTATTTTTGGTAACCTTTCTCTATAGGCCAGGGCAGTTAGCAAAAATAGGAGAAGTTTTTGCAATCAAGCTGATTTTTTCACAGATGATAGTACCCATCAATAGTACTCTGTAAAAAAAAGTTACACCTCCTAGGAGGCTTGCTTTTTCCGCCATGATGATTTAAAGATGGCGGCTGGTGCTATTCTTGAAAAAAATCGTAACTTTCTTATTTATTAACCGATTTTCGTCAAGTAAAAAAAAATACCTTTGTTTTGGACTAAAGAATGAAATGAAAATATAAAACCATTTTGACAGGTACTATTTCTGTCAAAAAAAAATAATAATATAGGAAAATAAATTGAATTGGTTTTCTTCAATTTTCTTTGAACCTTAGCTGTAAACTTAGACCGTAGGTACTTCTTACCAAAAGAAGCTTAAAAATATGCGCTTTTTTTCTAATTTTGAAACAGTTTTTGAGTTTGTGATAGGTTAAGTAATTCGCGAGATATAGTCGAAAAGAACTTGAGAATCCAAAAAAAATTGCTTATGCAGGATGTGAAAACTCTATTTTTTGTATATACGCGCCTAAAAATTGCTATTTTTTGAACTCATTTCAGTCCGTAAATCTTCATTTTCGGCCCACACCGTAAAATGCTCCATTTTCGGGCTAGTTCCTAAAAGTCGTCATAGCAACCTTGTCAGTTTGCATGTACCTGTCGCATCTGCATAATCAGTTTAAAATTTTTAATGTCGTCACATACACTTCACATCTTTGAGCTATTACAAAAAAGTATTGTTTGTTTCACGTACCTACCTAAAATAAAGGTTTTTTAGGTACCTACTTGTTACAAAAAATACATATCTTAGCTCGATTGACATAAAAACAGTTGCCTTTGGTTTTAATTGATTTTTTTTTTTCTACTGCCTTGCGTGAAGTACTGACCTTACGCACTGTTCAACGTTGGATTAGATTTCACATACTATTGCGTAAAGATTCACAACAACAAAAAAGTTCTCTAAATTGTAGTTTCTTCGCAAAAATGCATAAATACCAACAAGTATAAAATTTTATATTATAAAACCCTTTACTGCCCTTTTTCTGCATTAGAAATGTGATTTCACTTCACACTTTAGGTTGTGAACTAAGTTACTTTAGACACTATAGGGCGTAAAGTTGTGGTATATTTTTTTCAAATTTTTGGCATCGAGCGTTATGATCTATATCGCCCGCTTGCAATATTGTCGGTAGTAGAAAAAAAAATGTATGCAACAGGTGTGTAAAGCTTCTTTTTTCATACATTTGTGAAAAAAGGTTCACTTCAGACATCTATTTATGTTTTATACCAAAAAAAATTCTAGTACCGACAATATAAAGCCATACATTTTAAAAAATATACCTACCACAACTTTACGCCCTAATGTCTAACTTAGTTCATCGGGTGTAAAGTAAAAGCACATTTTTAGTCCAGAAAAAGGACAGCAAAGGCTTTTGTGATATAAAATTCCATACTTGTGGGTATTTATTATTTATGTATTTTTGCGAAAAAACTAATGCAATTTAGGGCGGGTATTATAAAACTATTTTAACAGAATAACTAGCAGTTAACTTCTCGAATGACGTTACTTCTCATGGTAATTTCAGAAGTTAACTTTTAGGGTGGGTATTATAAAACTACTTTGAGAGTTAACTTAAAGTTAACTTCTGGAATTACATGTAATTCAAAAAGTTAACTTCAAGTTAAAGCAGTTTTATAATACCCGCCCTTAGTTAGGTATCTGTCAATATAGTTTTATAATATCGGCCCTTAATAAACTTTTTTGCTGTTGTGAATTACTTTACGCAATAGTGCGTAAAATGTATTTCCACGTCTTTTGAACAGTGCGTAAAGTAAGTACTTCACGCGCGATAGTAGAAAAAAATTCAACTAAAACCAAAGGCAACTGTTTTTATGTCAATCGAGCTAAGATGTGTATTTTTTGTAACAAGTAGGTACCTAAAAAACCTATATTTTAGGTATGTGAAACAAACAATTCTTTTTAGTAATAGCTCAAAGAATGTGACAACATTAAAAATTTTAAACTGATTACGCAGGTGCGACAGGGTTGCTATGACGACTTTTAGGAACTAGCCTGAAAATGGAGCATTTTACGGTGTGGACTATTGATGGGTACTATCATCTGTGAAAAAATCAGCTTGATTGCAAAAACTTCTCCTAAAGGCCATTTTTTCAGCTAACTGCCCTGGCCTACTACTGTTCGATTTTGTGAGGACAAAACAAAAAAATTATTCGTTCTTTTTTATCAGCTTAAATTGAAACCGGATCGAAAAATGCTTCAAGTAAAAGTTACTTGTTTTTTTTTCTGTAGAATAAGATTCTGTAATAAAAAAATATATTTCCATAGAAAAAAAAAGAGTTGACCTTGAAATAACCTTGAAAACGTTGTCAAAGTCAAAAATCAGTACAGCTATTTTGTTTCCCACATGATACCATGTAACTTTTATTTAAACTTTTTTTTTAAAAAACGCACCGTTTTCGAGATATTAGACTGTCTCAAGTTGAATGGACCACCCTGTATAGGCATGCTGACTCTAGTTGTCCTATAGGTTTTTTACGTTATATTTAGGATGACGTCAGAGAACAAGGACTGACAATGTTGTCAATGTCTATTTGTTTTATTATCATTTACCAGAATGTCATAGTGAAATATCAAGACCCCTAACAGCTAAAAATAACGAAATGAATCGACACCGTAATTTATCTGAAAATGTTCATTTAAATCATACAACATCGCGCGCCGTTGCCAACCAGAAACATCTAAAATTCCCCTACTTTAAATGCGTTGGGAAGTACTTTTAGTTTTGTTAGATTTGCAGTAGAAATTTACTAAATGTGACGTCATCCTAAACATAGCGTGAAAATCCTATAGCATAATGCTATCTGACCATGTGCGTCATGTTTTTTATCAAATAAACAATGGATTGAGAGATTTTCAGCAGTCATGAAACTCTTTCATCGCGATTATTTTTTTACACATTCAAAGGTGCGTGGGCGTAGCTTGTCCCGCTACCTCACTTGCTGACTCGAGTATAGTTATATACATCACAAATACAAGCTTATATTACATTTTCAGCTTTCATGAAACTCTTGCAATTTTTTGGCGCTGGCTCTCCGACTATTAGAATGATGTCGTAGAACAAGGACTGATAATGTTGTCAATGCCTATTTTTTTCCTTATAATTTACTAGAATGTAATAATAAATTATCAAGACTACTGACAGCTAGAAATAACAAAATGAATCGACACGTGTTATTTATTTGAAAATGTTTATTCAAATCATACAACGTTGCGCGCCGTTGTCAACCGGTAACATCTGAAATTCCCCTATAGTTCGGGAGTTAACGACATATTTCAATGTACTATTTCCGCAAGCTTCATTCTTTTTGTATGTGCTATGCGTATAGTATATGATAGTAATATGAACGTCTGCCGGCGCACCATCACGACAGGAGGTTACAAGAGGGTTACAGTTACAGCAAAAAATTAATGAAAAAAACTTATAGCCGCATAAGCGAAACTTATTGTATGTATTGGTAGAAACATATAAAGCTCAGAAAATATCGTCCGCCACCTAAATTTCACAACAAAAGTCGTCTGCCACCCACATAAGTAAGCGCAAAAAAAAATATTTAAAAAAATTATACTCACAAGGCTGAAATTATTTGAAATACTTCTTTTTATGGAAACAAACACAAACATAATAGTCTGCCACGAATAAGGTACAACGAAGATCGTCTGCCAAGCCTATGAAGTTGGGTTCGACATGCAGTACCCGAGCACCACCGCTATTATTTCTATTTTTTTTTTTTTTTTTGAAAGGCTAACCAGAATGAATTGTGAAAAGCTCAAGTCTAATGTTCCAGAGTTCTTAAAGGGATTATAGAAGGATTCATCGCGTACACTCAAAATGGAAATGAAAATTTCCACTTGGAATATTTATTTTCTCTTTTTGACACTTGTCAAAAAATTATTCATTTGAACCTTGCGGGTATATTTTTTTATTTTTTTTTTTTATTTTTTTTTGCGCTCATGTGGGTGGCAGACGACTTTTGTTGTGGAATTTAGATGGCAGACGATATTTTCTAAGCTTTCTATATTTCTACCAATACGTACAATAAGTTTCGCTTATGCGGCTATAAGTTTTTTTCGTTCATTTTTTGCTGTAATTTTAACCCTCCTGTAACCCCCTGTCGTGTTGCGGAAATGGTACAATGAAATATGTCGTTAACTCCCAGACTACTAGTTTAAATGCGTTAAGAAGTACTTTCAGTTTAGTTAGGTAGATACCTAGGTAAAGCGTATCAAAATAAGTGATCTAAAAAACTAATCAAACTAAGATTCAATAAGAACAACAAGGTGACCTAAAAGTTAAGTAATAAACAACGTAAACTAAAAAAATTAATAAAGAACGGCCGATAATCAAAGTTTTTTAATTAATAGCTAGTAAGCCCTCCCCTCACATTCACAACCTCTTGGCATCGCCGTGGCATGTTGTCAGCCACGGGATTAATGAATGCCTGAGGGATATTTTGTCACTCTTCTTCTATGGCAAGGGCGAACTCATCCAGCGTTTGGGAGCATTTTCGCGCGATCGTACCAGTAACTTAAGCTGAGACCACACAAGATCAGGGGATTTTGGAGGCAGGTATAACTGTTGCATGTTATGCTCCCCCAAAAGCTCCTAAACAATTCTTGCTTTGTGTGGTCTCGCATTATCGTCAACCATGATGAAATCCTCCCAAATATTTTCTGCACATGGAATAACAATGTCATTTATTATGTGATTCCGATAAATTACGGCGTTAACAGTACCCCGTGAAATGTATAAGTCGGATCTATCGTTGTACATCATTCCGGCTCAAACATTAAACCCTCATCCTCCAAAGGTTTCCTGAGAAGCCATGTTGTCCTCTTCAAATTGCTCCTCAGGTTGCCTCCATATTAACACCCTACCATCGGAGTGTATCAGGTTGAACTGCGTTTCGTCACAAAAAAAAACAAACATAAAAGTCAATTTCACTTTTATGTCTACATTTAATTTTTTTAAAATCTTTCTGATGAAGCTAAAGTTTAACGAAACATGTTAAAAGTTTAACAAAAAATAGTGGAAATAAATAAGTATTAAAATTTACTTAAAAAATATTTTATTAGATAATGGATTTCCACCAAGTAGAAGCCGATTCAATAAAAAAGTATAGCATATCGTTGAGGTATTCGAAATTTTTAATCATAAAAATACGCTTAGCGAAAGATATAACAATTGCTAATAAAATTTATTTAATGAAAAATAATAATTTCTGTTTGCAGGCCACTGTACAGCATATCATTGAGGTATTCGATATTTTTAATCATAGTTAATACGCTGGCTAAAAGGTATGACAATTGCTAAAAAAATTCACCGGTAAGAACGATTCAAGATGGTTTAGAACGAAAAGGTTTAAAAAATTAATATGGTTACCTATGTTAAATGAACGATATTTTAAAAACAAAGGCAAATATCAAAATTTTGAGAAATTGGTTTCTTAATAATATGTCAATGATTAAAGTGGACTAAACAAATGAAACTTCGAATGATTATTTTTAAAATAATGCACCTTTGAATGTAAAAATCGGTGAGCCTTTAACAAATTATTTCGAAAATGGGCGATTATTAGTACGCTACTGGACACCACATTATTTTGTTTTTTTTTTCATTGAAAATAAACCAGGATATCGTGGGGTATATCAAACAGCAGCATAAGATGCAAGACTTATTGTACAGGATGGTTTAGGTGCTTTCAAGTTGAAAAAAGTAGAGGTTATGAAAAAAAGAAGATATTTTTAAAACTAAGGCAGGTATAAAAAAATTGAGAAATTACTTTTTTTGCAAAAGATCATTGATTAAAACGCCGCATAGAAATAAAATTTCAAAAATTATCTGAGAAAGTTACACACATTCAAAATTGGGATGAAAATCATGGACTCTTTTAACACCCTGTATAAAAAAAAGTAAACATTTAAAAAAAATTCAAAATAGCAATTTTTTTCACAAAAAGTTAGCCCGTGAAAACCGAAGGTCGATATCTATTTTGGTTCCAAAAATATCGACCTTGAAAGTTAGGCGATATTTCCCTTGTTCGAAAGCAATTGTCCAGCAGTTTATATTACTACTATCCTAAACTACAAAAAAATTTAATATTTTTACAAATAATTATTTCTTGTGAAATGGACTTGTAATTTTGTTTTGATAAAAATAAAAATTATTAAAGACACGATAGAAATAACAATTAAATTCTGTTCTCGATTTTCTATGCACCAGAGTTCGCTGTTCGGCTATTATCGGTTTTGCTCCGGCTCTGACGGCTAGACTCTAGTAAACTTAATGAAGTGATTTAGGGTTTCTAAAGTGTGCATGTTGCAAATAGTGTACACCTGATTAAAATATATTTTATACGATATATGATTTATACAAATATAAATTGAAGTTGAAATATTGTGTAATCTCATTAGAGCAATAAATCTTTTTAAAAAGAAAAGATATTCCATGTATAGGTAATCTGATTCATAGGTACTAAGCAAGATTCTGTCCCAGTCTTGAGTTTGTGAATAACGAACATTTTGTCACAAAAAGTGGCGCTTCTGCAACGGTGTACCGAATTGGACAACTGATTCTAGATTTTACGTCGCCCTTCGGGACAAAGGTCTATCGCGCTTATTCTGGATTTTTGCAAGAATAGATTACGGATATATGAAGGCCGGTATTAGTTAGTAGTTTTTAAATTCAAGATTGACTGTGATACGGTTTAGATTGTGAATTTTGTAAGAGCTGTGAAGAGTTGAGTTGTTTGAGATAATTAGTAAAGTAATTAGTTAGTGTCAGATTGTGTAGTAACGTGCATTAGATTATTGTGTTAATGGGACTTTGATTTTGGAATAAACGGATCCAAGATTTCTGTCACGCAACCCAGAGCCGTGACATTGGTGTCAGAAGTGAGATATAATTCAAGGACCTGCAAAGTGAAATCCGATTGCAGAATAGTGCGCGGACACTAGTGTGGACACTATAGTGGACACTGGGACAGTTAGTCAGTGTGAGCAGTGACAATCACTAAAAGAGACTTAACCGATTTTGTAAATTACCCCTGAGTGACTGTATACCTGATTTTGACTGTGAGTGAATTTTCGAGAAAGATCTAGAAAATTCTATTTGAAACCAAGAGAGATATCGAATTTCTGACTTCGCCGACGTATTCGATACATCAATCGTCATTCATAAAAAGGATTTCGAGGAGTTTCGGGAAAATTCTAGAACCTTCTATTTGGGAACCAAGGAAGATATTGAATTTGTGACTTCACCGGCGTTCAAGCAAAGACCAGGCAAGATATTTGAAGAAAGTTTGAGGAAAATTCCAGAACATTCTGTATATATGCCTTTTACAAGACAACAAATAAAAATATATGGAAGAACAAAAAGTTGAAAAACTTTTGCGCAAAATGTTGGAAGTTCGTGAAACCAAACGACAAAAAGAAAAACTAGACGAAGAGGCTAGGCGACAAAAATAAAAACAAGAAGAAGAAGCTAAACGAGAACAGGAAAAACAAGACAAAGAAGCTAAGCGACAAAAAGACGAAGAGGCCAGACGACAAAAAGGAAAACAACAGGAAGAAGCTAAACGACAGCAAGAAAAACAGGACGAAGAGGCTAGACAACAACAAGAAGACGCTAAACGACAAAAATAACGGCAAGAAGACGTTCGACAACTACAGAAAATACTTCAAACCATACACGGATGTGTCGCTAATCTAGAACAAAAGATTACGGAAGCAGAAGCCAAAGTTAAAGACGATGTTCGAGAAGTTAAGGACGATGTTCGAGAAGTTAAAGACGATGTTCAAGTAGTTAAAGACGGTGTTCGAGAAGTTGAAAACGACGTTCAGGAAGTAAAAGCTGAGGTTAAAGCCGATGTTCAGCAATTAAGGCAATAAGTTGAGGACCAAGTTCAAGCACTTGAAGATAAGGTGAATAAATCAGAAATACAGTCCATGAATCCAATCCAGTTAGTGTTGGGGCATTTTTTGGTATGAAAATAAAACCACCAACTTTTGATGGCTCTACGTCCTGGACCATGTATATCCGATAATTTGAAGCTGCTGCAAATACCAATGGATGGAAAGATCAAGAAAAAGCCACAGTACTGATAGTGTCGCTACGAGGACCTACCTTAGATCTTTTTCAGTCCATTCCTTCAATCTACCAACAGAATTACCAGCATCTGATCCAGACATTGGAATTGCGCTTCGGAAACCAATACAGACAAGAAGTATTTCGAACTCAAGTTAAATCAAGAATTCAAAAACCTGGCGAGAGTTTACAAGAATTCGAATCGGAAGTTAAAAAGCTAGCTTGGCATTTCCTGCAGCTGGGGAAGACATGCAGAAATGGATAGCAGTATCTGCGTTTATTGATGGTCTAAGAGATTCAATGATCAAAGCAAACCTGAGAATATCTAAGTTCAGACAAAGTAGACATTGGAATTGGAAGCAATCTTTGGTGCCTCACGACTCAGAACACGAGCAGTGTCCATTGAAGACCCAAAGGATAAACAATCGTCAAAAGAGGATGGTAGCTTTGAGAATGTTATGAGTAATTTCATGGGAAAAATGGAGAGAATGGAGAAACTATTACTAGAAGGTAGAAAAACGGGAAACGACAGACAAACAGCAACACAGAGAAACCGGGTAGAATGTTACCGGTGCCATAAGCTCGGACATATTGTCACAACCCCTATACGTTTCGTCCTGGGACGTCACAACAGGAGCGTGACTTGGGGGCGTAGGTGGGGTTCAGGTAGAGAGAAACTCGCTTGGTATTGGTACTGGGAGGAGACTTAGCTAGACGGGCTTTTCCCATTAGAGGTAGTTCGCACTAGCTTTAGTCTGCCGGTAATGGATTTCGGCGCTGTATTTATACCAAATAAATGCTGACTCCTCGACATACTTTAGTAAATTTGATGTACAGAGTGGTATTTACTCAAGTAGTTGACATATACCCAACAATGCTTGTAGAAGAGACATCAAAAATAAAAATAAAAAAATACAAGATACCTAATAGAATTACCATACAATAAAATACAATATAAACAATAAGATACGATACAATACAACAATAAAATAAAATACAATACAATATAACATACAATACAATCAATAAAATACAATACTTTACAATACAATATAATATACAATACAACCAATACATTATAATACAAAAATAGCGAAAAGGAATAGGGGCGATGCAATTACTAAAAATGGATAAAAACTGGGGTGCGCCAGAGGAGATCCCGTCACGGGTTGGGTTTTACCGTCTAACCCGATGCGTCTTCTCAGTAAAGACAGTAAATAGTCCAGGTAGGTACCATTACGTTTATGCTTCCTTGGGGTTCGTTTTTGGTTGGCCAAATTTTTCATAGTGTTGTGGTTCCTTGCTTTTAATGGTACTTGTAGATCTTTGAATCAGAGATGCCCCTGCTAAATTTGAAGCAATCCCTGATCCAGGTTGTAGTGGCGTCATGGGTTTCTTGGCCTCGTTTGTCCTCTGGTCAGATAATTTGATTTCGTGTGTATGAAACAAAAATGATGTGTGTTAAAAATTAAATTACTAAAAATGGAATAATATTGCCCTTTTGCTATTCGTCCTTGATTTTAGATTAGTTATATTCCAGTGCTTAGTTAGACTACTTAATTCCTTGTCTACAGTCGATGCTATTCCTTCCATATATGTTAAATCTTACATCCTACTTTCTCTGATTCTTGAAACTCCTTGCCTCCCAGTATTGTTGGTTCTAAAGGCTCTTCAAGCCAGGCGGATACTTCTACCTCCTGGCTTATTTTTTTTATAATGTACATGTGGCCACTACTGCTAATTTTATTTCTCTTCTGTTACTTCTTCTCTACGTCTTCTTCATTTCTTACTTCTTCTTCTTCGTCTTCTTCATCTTCAATATACTCTTCTATAGGTGCACCTTCTGTCTACGGGTCATTGTAGGGCAGCATCCTACTGACGTGGACCATATCTATTCTTCTTTCTACTACCAATTTTTTCTACTTCATAATTTACTTCTCCAAGTTTTCTAAGTACTTTATATGGTCCAAACCATCTTAAAAGTAACTTTTCACTTCTTCCAACCTTTCTGCTACGGATAAACACCTTAACTTTGTCTCCAGCTTCAAAGTTCAATACTCTATGTCTCTCATCAAAACGTCCCTTATCTTCTCTGTATATTTTCCACTGCTATAGATCGTATTAAGAGCGCCATTTCCCTGATTTGTAGTACGTCCGTCGAGAGGGTAAAAACCAACAAAAAATCATATGATTAGAAACGCCTCCGCCACTATATCAGGAATCTGCTATTCCTCGCCGTTTGTGTTTTTTGCTTAGTGACCTAGTTTTATAAACAATTCGTCGTCAGCATATCCGTGTCTGCTTCTAATTATCTGGGTCACTGAAATTTGTTTATAATTATATGTATATTTTATTTTGAGCCCTGTTTTTTTTTCCAATATGGTGACGTCAAGATTCTGCGTTATTTCTTTTGTACTGCTGTTCCTGGGTCCTGGATGCCTGGGTGTCTAAACGGCGCCTCCACCAAATATGTCACAACCTCTATACGTTTCGTCCTAGGATGTCACAACAGGAGCGTGACTTGGGGGCGTAGGTGGTATTCAGGTAGAGAGAAAATCGCTTGGTATTGGTATAATAGGATGTGTATTGATTAATAATAGTATTACCCTAGAAAAGGTATCATGACGTCTCTTCTACGGAGGGACGTACTACTTATGGGCCACTCTGTATTAATTATGTACCCTCTGTACACTTGGCGTGACTGAAGACTGAAACTAGGTTTGAGACAGGTCCAGAAGGGCGTTTCCCATTAAAGGTAGTATGCACTGGACCTAGTCTGCGGCGTTCAATACTCCCAGAGGGGCGTTTCCCATTAAAGGTAGTTTGCACTGGGACGAGACTTATCTAGAGGGGCTTTTCCCATTAGAGGTAGTTCGCACTAGCTTTAGTCTGCCGGTAATGGATTTCGGCGCTGTATTTATACCAAATAAATGCTGACTCGTCGACACACTTTAATAAATTTGATGTACAAAGTGGTATTTACTTAAGTAGTTGACAATATTCAACGGGATTGTAGACTTAGGATGTCTTCTCCATCTAGAAATCGTTTTTCCAACGCTTTTCGAGATCTAGAGACGCCAGCCCTAATAACAGACAGGGAAAAGGGAACTAATCAGTATGGAGGGGCGAATGCTGGTTAGTAATGACGAAGGTTTGTTTAATTAAAATCATTGAGCAATCCATCACTCACTAGAAATCTGTCACTACGAATAGTCACGGGCGAATCAGCACCAGTTCAATGAGAAGCTCTGATTGAGCTTACTTTTGGATCTACCCCCTTCAGGCACAGAACATTAGTCGCCGATATAGAAGATGATTTTATTTTGGGAATGGATTTGATCGGTCAACATGGTTTCTCTTCCGATCCTTCTATGAACATCCTTAAATTTGGTATTGAAGAATTTGTCCTAACTCCTCAAGAAGAATTCCAAGCCGTTAAGATCCTGGCCACAACCCCATTGAGGATTCCTGGAAGTACTATGAAGAAGATCATTTGCGGAAAATTGGAAACAAACCGTGGGTGCTGCATTGGACTAACACCTAATTTTATTGGAGATAAATCAGAAATATGTATCGCTGGAAAGATTCTAGTAAGAACAGATAGAGATATTATGATGATTATAAATTGCCAATATTTTTTCTGAAACCGTAAAAATCTGGGTAAAAATAAAGGAAGGAGATACTATTGGAACTCTCGAACCAGTTAAGCAAATATCGAACTGTGACCTACCAGATGAAGGACATTATGTAAAACCGAAATTGGATACAGACACCTTAATGCAGATTTTGGAGAAATCATGGAAAAACCTCGATCCAGATAGACTTTAAGAAGCCACAGATTTCATCTTGAAAGAAGCAGACGTATTTTTGATGGATAATCAAATCGGACGGACCAGTTTAATTCAACAGAAAATTGATACTGGATTGGCACACCCAATTAGACAACCACCTCGACGTATGCCAGTAGCTAAACAACAGGAAGTGGAAAACTAAATTGATAAAATGCTTCAAGAGGGAATTATTGAAAAGTCAAACAGTCCATGGTCGGCGCCAGTAGTATTGGTCACGAAGAGAGATGGAAGTCTTAGATTTTGTGTAGACTACCGAAAGCTTATTGATGACGTCACTAAAGAGGACAGCATCCCTCTCCCAAGGATAGACGATACATTAACAACTCTGTCGGGCTCCAAATGGTTTTCCACCTTGGATACTGGCAAGTGGCAATACACATAGATGACGAAGAGAAAACTGCCTTCAGTACCGGAAGCGGATTATACCAGTTTAACGTAATGCCTTTCGGATTGTGTAATGCTCCAGCTACGTTTGAGCGACTGATGCATCTTGTTTTGCGAGACTTTACATGGAGAACTGGCCTGGTATATTTAGATGATGTCATGATCATGGAAAATTTGTTTCAAGAACATCTCAATAACCTGAAGGAAGTCTTTTACCGCTTCCGGAATGCCAACTCAAAAATCAATCCAAATAAGTGTTTTCTATTTCAAGAGAAAGTGGAATTCTTAGGTCACGTGGTATTTGAAGATAGCATACAAGTTATGGAAGGAAAGATATATGCTGTCAGGGATTGGCCAAAATCACATGACAAAGATGAACTAAAAAGTTTTCTAGGATTGTGTTCTTATTATCGAAGATTTGTAGAAGGATCCGCTAATATAGCCGCTCCGCTTCATCGATTGACGGAAGAAAAATCAACATTCAATTGGACCCAAGAATGCGATTCCGCTTTTAGGAAATTGAAAGGAGCATTATGTACAAGCCCAGTGTTGTCCTATACTGTTCAGAAAGGCATGTTGATTTTGGACACAGATGCAAGCAACGCTAGTATTGGAGCTGTCCTTTCACAAATCCAAAATTCACAAGACCATGTCGTAGAAGAGTACTATAGCAGAACCTTATCGTCCTTATCAAAGCCAGAACGAAATTATTGTGTCACCAGAAGAGAGTTGTTTGTCATAGTAAAAGCAGTCGACCATTTCCATAAGTAGGTATGTCTACGGATCACGCAGCTCTAAAATGGCTTTCAGAAATGAGAACTCCTCAAGGACAGCTTGCTAGATGGATTGAGAAATGGCAGCAATACGATTTCCAAATTAAACATCGACCTGGAAACCTGCAAAAAAATGCTGACGTTCTGTTTAGACGGCCATGCAAAGAAGACTGCAAGCATCGTCAAAGAATCGATATGCATGAGAAAAACACTGGTCCAGCTGTGAGAACGGGTCTTATCGTCGATGAAAAATGGACTACCAAACAAATAATGAGAGCAGATCAAGGAGCAGACCAGGACATCGGGCAAATTCTACATCTTAATGAAAATAATAAATGTAGGCCAGAATGGAGGGAAGTGTCGAACAAGGCGTTGGAGGCTTAGTGGATTTCTCTGGCCGTAGAAAATGGTTTACTAAAAAGAGTTTGGGAAAGTGCCGATGGGAAAACTACGAAGAGCCAACTAGTTATTTCAAAAGATCGAGTAGAAGATGTATAAAAAGAAATACATGCTAGAGCTTCAGGGACACAATTTGGAGTTAACAAGACTTTGAACAAAATTCGAGAATGTTTTTACTGGGTCCACTATTATGAGGACGTAAAAAACTGGTGCCGAAAATGCGACACCTGTGCTACCAGTAAACGCCCTAAACTAAGATCTCGGGGGCCCATGAAACCGTAAAACGTCAGTCTCCCATTTGAAAGAATAGCGATAGATGTAACCGGACCGGACCGTTCCCTGAGTCAGAGCGTGGTAACAAATACATCTTGGTAATCATGGATTACTTCATTAAATGGTCAGAAGTTTTCGCTATTCCCAATCAAGAAGCTATCACTATTGCCCAGGTGCTAGTGGACGAAGTTTTCAGTCGTCATGGTGTGCCACTAGAGTTGCACTTATATCAGGAACGAAACTTCGAATCTGCCATCTTCAGGGAGATTTATGAGATTATGGGCATTCATAAGACAAGGACAACGCCTTTACATCCACAGTCGGCATGGTAGAACGATTTAATAAGACC
Organism: Ceutorhynchus assimilis; assembly: GCA_917834065.1. NCBI lineage: Eukaryota > Metazoa > Arthropoda > Insecta > Coleoptera > Curculionidae > Ceutorhynchus > Ceutorhynchus assimilis. Next base: position 45,113,093 of record OU892280.1, on the reverse strand, counting down.
ATAGAGGAATACCTGACAAAAGTGGTCGTAAAGAACCAGCGAGATTGGGACAAACACTTGCCTCCATTTTTAATGGCTTATAGATCAGCTGTTCACGAGTCAACAGGTGAAAGTCCAGCTATATAGAATCGTTTTTGGAAGGGAACTCAGGTTTCCTTGCGATCTGATGTTTGGAATACCTGAAGATGAACGAAAAGAAATTCGAGATTATGCCGACGAAGTAAGGGCACGACAGCATATTCAGCTGGCCAGTGACCGAATGAAGACCCGATACGACTTGAAAGCCAATTTAGCCGGATTTCAAGAAGGTAATTTGGTGTGGCTTATCCAAAAGAATGAAAACAGTGTGGCCGAAATTGTCTTCAGCATGGGAAGGACCCTACAGAATAATCAGGAGGATTATTGATTTCGTTTATCGAGTTCAGCGCAACACCAGGAGTAAGATGAAAGTTGTACATATTTGGACCGATTGACGAAATATCATGGGCGCGAAGTTGATCGGAACGATCAATCTAAAGAGGAGGGCAGTGTAGCGGAATTTATGTGCGCGTCCGTCAGAAGATACAGAATCGGATAGCAGATTTCTAGATTTTTACAGTGCTCTTCGGGAAAAAGGTCTATCGCGTTTATTCTGGATTTTGCAAGAATAGATTACGGATATATAAAGGCCGGTATTAGTTAGTAGTTTCCAAGTTCAAGATTGACGGTGATACGATTTAGATAGAGAATTTTGTAAGAGCTGTAAAGAGTTAAGTTGTTTGAGTTATTGAGTGAAGTAATTAGTGTCAAAGTGTGTAGTAACGTGGAATAAATTACTGTTTTGTTAATTGGACTTCGATTTTGGAATAAACGAACCCAAGATTTCTGTCACGCACCCTAGAGCCGTGACAATATTTTTTCACCAAGTATTCAGCATCTTTCATATTATTTGAGTGATCGAGGCAGAAATGGAAGCCCAACATTTCCTCAAGAAAAGATTGAAGTCTTTGATTCCAATTTTCCTTTTTTGGAGGCATTGGATTTTCACCAAGTGCAATTAGCCTATTAGGGCCGCGTTAATGTCCGCCATGTTTAAATTAGTTTTTGAAAATGACGACTGCGTCGCTCTATACATACGATTCAATATTTTATTATTTGTCCAAAACAAAATCTGTTTGTCGATGAAACATTTAGTGACAGAGGAAGACAAATATACAATTATGATGCTCCCAATGTAGCTTTTTTACCGTATATATGCCGTTTTTTTAAAGACCTTAAAACAAGTTTCAAAAAATCAACCAATCACAGTTTAAACATGACGGCCATTAACGCGGCCTTAAGCGCAATGTTTGGCAGTCTATAAGATGGCAAATTTGATTGTAAATAACTGATTAAATTGTGAATGCTGTGTGCACGTTCAAAAGAGTAATGAGTTGAAGTTTATTTTGTGCAAATTTCACTAAAATTTTCAGTGCAAAGAGTTTTCGACCCAAGGCCATCGTCAAAGCAACGAAAAAAATCATGTAAATATGCGTCCGAAAAGGATGTAGAACTTTATTTATTTCAAAGTCAATGCTCCGACAATTGAATTTTTCTTCTTCATCAGGCTAAAATATGTTTTTATGTAAAAAAAAAGAGCAGAAGCTCTAGAAGTCTACGTTTCATTCCCCTAATATATTATATTAAAATGAGTATCGCAACAAATTAAATTATGTAAATTAAGAGAAAAAAAAACTATTTACCCTTTATTTCCTCATACAATGAACTCAACACTAAAATTGTCCGAGATTATCAAAAGATGGTAACCAGGAAGATAATAAGACACATTCATCATATACTTAACATTGTCACTAATTGGTCAAAGTTATACATTTTTTCTTGTTTCGTGCATAGTTCATGGAAAGTATCAGTAGATTAGGCCGTAGGCTATCATCAATGCCACCTAAAAGCATGGATAGAACCCTCCAAATATATATTTTTTCTCCCAAGTTAAAATTGGGACAGTTCCATCTTTGAGTATGAAATTTAGGTAGTATTAAAAAGTCAAGACAGAAGCACTCTGTCAAGAATAAATTTGCCTGTTGTGTTATGTTGCCTAAATTCCTTCAACAAAGCTTATATAAATATTCATTCAATTTTTGAAAGTTTACTTACTTACATACTTAATCAACGTTGAAAGAATTTTTCTAGCATATTTTAAACAACTTTTTGTTTCTAGATTTGATAAATTGGCAGCCGAACATCATTGTCTTCGAATCAAACTCCTTGGCGACTGTTACTATTGCGTGTCCGGTCTACCAGAACCCAGGCCTGAACATGCCCAATCTACCGTTGAAATGGGCCTGGATATGATTGACGCTATAGCGTAAGTAGAAACTTAATAATCCTATCACCGCCATATGGCCTTAGGATGTACAAAAGACAAATTGCATTAATTATAATCGGAATCATATTTTGATGAAATATGGAATACGTTAAGCAAAGTTTTAATTACATCTTGGAGATTAAACTGCTTTAATTAACTGGACAAATCACGTACCGAGATTCAGTTTTGATATGGGTATGACGTGGATCGATTTCATGTCGTACGAATAAATTGGATGATTTATTTTCTTGTAAGTTACCAGGCATCATGTGGTAGGAAAAAGCTAATATTAGAAACTATAATTAATCTTATTTTTGTGGCTTAGTAAAAGTCTCTTCTTTTTCCTTTGGGGATGCACAAAAATAATTAAAAGATGCTGCATCCGCAGCAAAAAACATCTTCTCCCTTAGACCTCTAGGCGCAATAAGATAAAATATTATACGGCTTAAGCATCAGAAGAGAATATTTTTTGAGGAAAAACGAAGCTTTATTTGAGAGGTAATTTTAAAATTTTTGCTACAGTTTGAAGCTGTGCATTTCATAAGCTTGATGTTTTATAATATTTTTAAGCTTTCATCAAGCCTATTTATAAGCTAAATATAAAATGAAACGCTACAAAGCACAAACTCCAAATTAAACATTAATGAAGAGCCAGGTTCGGTCGGTCCTTTTTGAAGTTTTGAAGGTCCTAATAGGTCCTTTTATCGCCTTTTTGAATTATTTATGTTCCACTGGATTGAAACTCCTGTTAATTAAAAGTATAACTTGCTTTTTTTTCAGTAAGGAATACACAAAATCAAATATTCTGTTGGTTAGTTGTTTGCCTTTAATTAGGCAACAACAAGAAAAGTCTAATTAGTTGTAATTCCGTTTGTTTGTTTTTAGGTATATTTTTTAATTACAAAGCAATTAAACGTCCCTAAGTACCTACGCCACCTCAATTCTTATTTCATAATCAACCCGAGTCAAGTTTCTCCTTTTTTTTTTCCAGTGTATTTCAAGGACACTTGTGTGGCTGAAAAATTAATCGTCATACCTATGAACAAAATAATTAAAACAAGCACTCATTAATTAATACGTGTTTATATACGACTAATGTATAATGTGCGTATTATATTTGTAATTTTGGCAGTATAATGACATATGTTATTCCTCCAGGGATTAATGACGAGTAGCGGGATTAATGGTCATTATTCCACAAAAGTGTCAGTGTCAAACGTGTAGTGCTTGTGGATTTGTATTGAAAATTATGAGACGGATGAAATTTGTTCATTGAAAATCTCAAATAAATTAATTTGTCGTAAATAAAGTAGAGTATACTACTCGCAATAATGGCTATTATTCCCTCGGAATGTTACTAACGCGGCTCAGTTCGTAATAATCCTCGGGAATAATAGCTATCATTATTGACTCGTGGTATAATCTACTATTACACGAGGGAAGCTAAAATCCCATCAACAATAATGTGCTTGGACATATTAGTAGCTGATGACAAAAAATTATATTTTCGATTCAGAAACTTGTATTTTAAAAAACATTTATTTTATTGATTAAAATACAGAGGTGACAAAAGAAAATAGTTGGATCAAATTGCTACGGCTAAAGCCAGAAAACAAATGAACGCTCCTTATGGGACGGCATCGGCTTAAATAAACATTTAATGCCGACATAGCAATTTGATGTTTACTTTACAACAATGTATTTAAAAAGTCCTAGAGGAAAGGGGTAAGCACATTAAAGCATATAAAAAATAGATAATTGATTATAAATCAGCATGGCAATTGGTTAATATAACTCCTCCCTCCTTAAGATGTTGCAAACGTGGATTGTTGTGAATTCAAATCAGACAATTCAATTTGCACATTTGCACAACCTTTTTCTAAAGTTTTATATTTCCTAAAACAGTAAAACAATAAAATTAAAAATAAAATAGCAAGACTTAAACCTATGATTACATATGTGTTTAAATAAGAGTGTTCAAAAGACAATTCTTTTAGATTATGAACTCTTATTTGTTTCGTCGTCTTGAAGGCTTCCTCTAAGTCTTCTTGGTTGATTTCTTGAAGTTCCAATGTTGTTGCGTTCTCTGGAAGTTCAGGGATGTCTATTCTTGGAATCTTCAGTTCAAAATTGAAGTTCTCGCTGGTTTTTGAAAATGTTTGATTTTGTATTTTCACAAAGCATTTTTCAAACGAAACTAGCGTTGGATTTGTTATTATTTCCATATGGTTTGTCTTGTCACATTGAATAACTATGGTCAGGCTTTTCTTAGGAATGACTAATAGTTGTCCATTCGGGAGTTGTCTCACTGTTGGTTTTTCATATTTCACTTTAGTGAAAGGACATTGTTGTGGTAGGTCAGTAATCAGGTCATAGACACATGATTCTTCTTGCTTCAGCTCTTCTTGGTTATAAAGGTACACACTTTCGACTTTCGGGCATTCCCATAACGTATTGTAGTAAATGTCCGTAGTAAGTAATAGGTAAGGGTACTTATTCCTAATGGTAAGTTCTTGGATAGGAATTGGATAAATTTTATACAATATAAAGGGCTTGGGATCAATCATTGGTGTGTGTATAACAAATATAATTAACTCATTTTGGATTTTTACTTGAGTTTTCATTGTCACATAATACTTGATTTTATTATCAAAAGGTATTTGCTGACTTTTGGGTATATTTGTTAATATTTGATTTAATTCATTATGCTGTAAAATAGTATAATGCATTATTCCCAATTGTGCAAAATTTATTGCTAATTGCACATGATCAATAAGATTCCTTATTTTATTACCTTGAATATTGATGTTGTTCAATATTAGATTAAAGGTTAACATTGAGTGGAAATTTTGGTTTTCCAAGGAAATATTTTGTAATTTTCCTGTGATAACCTTTTGGTTAGATTCAATAGTTAAAAATTGATCGTGAAATGTTTTTGTAACTTGTTTCAATACTTGAGCTTGTGTTTTTAGATCTTCATTGAGAGTTTTTTGATTATCATTGAGCGTCTGGATATAAGAATCATATCTTGCGCCGTCTTCAGCATCTAGGGTTCCGTAGAGCCATTTTTGTGCTGTGCCCATGAAATTTCGGTCTTGATAGGTTCTGATTACTTGTTTCATAATCTTAATTTGAGAATGACTGTTTTCAATATTTGTTTGAAACAGTGCAACAAATTGGTTTGACCATGTTGTTTTGTTAAGAGTGTGAGATAATTTAATTAAGGTAATTTCCAGTTTATGGATACTCTGTATGATAATTGTCGTGTTTATGTGATAATAGGCCGTGTTATGTTGAGTTGTTACGTAAGTAGTTCCTAAAGAAATTGGTAAAATAGGATATTCTACCGTCATCAATGTATACGTTGGTGACTCCAACGAGAGTTAGGAATACTAAAGGATTCATCTCGGGGTACCTGAAATAAATTATTGTCGTTTAACATTTTGTTTAGCAAAGCGATTCTGTGTTTTGCTATCATAACGCGGACTTATCTTGTCTATTACGTGATTCTAAAGACTTTGTTTGTTTCGCTAATAATTTGTCTTGAATTTCTTTATTCAAATTTGCAAGAGATTCTGCCAAACTTGTTATATAGTCAGTTGTTAGTTTATTTTCCGTTTGTTCAATCGGTCTGGCATAATTCAAATCTCCTTTAATCACTTGAAAAGGGGTGTGATTCATTGTACTATGAGTACTGTTGTTATAATTCAATATAGCGATTGTCATTAGATCAATAATACTCTTATTCGGGTTTTGGAGTTTTAAACTCGTTATACTTTCACGAAGTGTCGAATGGAATCGTTCGATTGGACTATTCGAGTTCGGGTTTCTTGGAGTTGTGTAATGAAACTCAATTTTGTATAATGTACAAAGATCTGTCATTATAGCATTTTTGAACTCTGCTCCATTATCTGATGTGATTTTTTGGGGTATTCCATGATCACTAAAATATTTCAATAACTGTGATGATATCTCAACAGCTGTTTTCGTATTTACAGGAGAGGCTTGAGCAAATTTTGAAAAGCTATCAATAATGGTCAGAAATTTCTGGTTATTGATTATATACGTGTCAATATAAATATGTTCAAAAGGTTTCATACCAATGGGTGTTCGTTTGAATATGATTTTGTATGGTTGACGTTCATACTTGGTTTTATTGCATATCTTGCATACTTTGACATAATTCTGTACGTCATTCTCGATATTGGGGCAATAGAATCTTTTCTTTAAGGCTGCAATATTTTCAGTGATTCCTCTATGAGAGGTTTTAGTCTCATGATATTGCTGAATTTTCTCTTGTTGAAGATCAACTTCTGTGATGTCTTCTAATAGAGAGTTCGAGTAAATGAATTCGAATTAAACGATTCTTGTAATGCTCGTATCACAATAGGTTCTAAAGATTTATTTAGGAAATGAAGGCAATAAATACCAGGTGGCATGTATTCCTTTACTAAATTAGTAATTTGTGATGTTGTTGGATTATTTGGTAAGAAGAATATTATTCTCTTTTTATTACCAAATAGTTTGATTATCTCTTTTCTAATTGTGTTATTATTGGAATATCGAAATACAATTTCATTTCCAAATACATTTACATGTTTCTTAGTATATGGAGCTCCTAATATTGGATTTTCCATAGACGTATGTATTGTTTGGTCATTTTCAGACAAGGCTGAAATTGTTGAAGAACGATTAGTTGGTGTTATTTGTCTATTGCTTTTTTGAGTTTTCGAAGATTTCTATGGGAATTTCTTTTTTCTCTTTTCTTGGAGGTGTTATTAGTTGTGATAATATCTTTATTTTGGGTTTTACTTTCTTAGGTTCCTCTTCAGGTTCCTTTTCTGATGCTGTTTTTGTTGATTGAGATGATTCAGACATTGTTATCTCTTTTTCTTTAGCTATCTCGCTTTGTTTAGGAAGATATACCTACTTTAGAATCTGTAAAGTATTTTGCTATGATTTCATCATTACATAATGGTGTATCTTTCAGCATTAATCCTAATTTTTTATGAAATACTTCATCTGAAGATGTTAATCTGGCATCTGGATCTGATTTTTGAATGGCATGAAGTTGTATTGCAGGAATTCTTGATAGTGCGTCTATAGTGCGTCTGCATTCATGTTTAATGTTCCTTTTTTGTATTTGATCTCATAATCAAATTCAGATAGTTTTAGTCGCCATCTGACTAGTTTAGAACTTGGTTCTTTAACATTAAATAGCCATTGTAGAGGTTTGTGATCTGACAAGATTGTGAATTTTCTACCAAAAAGATAAGGTCGAAAATATTTTGTTGCCCATACGATTGTTAAAAGTTCTTTTTCAATCGTCGAATAATTACATTCAGCTGGGTTTAAAGTTCTTGATGCGTATGCAATGGGAAGATCAGCTCCGACAGGACCTTGAGATAAAACGGCTCCAATTGCATAGTTTGATGCATCGGTTGTCAATAAGAAAGTTTTCTTAAAGTCAGGATGTTGTAATATTGGGTCATTTATTAATACATTTTTACAAGTTTCAAAGCTATTAAAAAATTCTGCATTGTGTATTATTTTTTTGTCTTTTTTCAAACAAGATGTCATTGGTTTGGTCAATTTGGCAAAATTCTTTATGAATTTTCGGTAATAACCTACTAATCCTAAAAATTATTTTATTTCCTTCACCGTCTTTGGTATTGGGAATTTTTTTATTGCGATTATCTTTTTTGGATTCGGTTTTATTCCATATGGTGTAATTACATGTCCTAAGAATTCGACTGTTTTGTGTAGGAATTCTGATTTGTCTAATTGTATTTTCAAATTAAACTTCTCGAGTCTCTCAAATACTTTCTTTAAATTTTTTACGTGTTCATGAAGTGAAGTGGACAAAATTATTATATCATCCATGTATACTAGACATATTCTATTCTGTAATCCTAGTAATACATTATCCATCACTCTCTGGAATGTCGCTGGGGCGTTTTTCAAACCAAAGGGCATTCTGTTAATTTCGTAATGACCATTTTTAACATTAAATGCTGTTTTGGGTATCGAATTTTCATGCATCTCGACTTGATGAAAGCCAGAGGTTAGATCTAGTGTCGTAAAATAATTACTACGACCAAGTCGGTCTAATATATCCGTAATATTAGGTAATGGATATCTATCATCAATAGTTTTTTCGTTTATCTTTCGATAATCAACGACCATTCTCCATTTTTGTATGCCTGCGGCATATTCTTTCTTAGGTACTATCCACACAGAGGATGACCAAGGGCTACAGGATGGTCTGATTATATTATCTTCTAACATTTTTTTTATTTGAGAATTTACTTCTTGTTTATGCACATGTGGGTATCTATACGTTTTCGTGTGCACTGGCATTTCATCCGTTGTTTTAATCTCATGTTTGACTTGATTGGTAAATGTCAATTTTTCATTTGGCTTGTGGAAAATTTTAGAAAAGATTTAATTACGTGTTTTAAAGCATCAAATTCCTCTGAGTTTAAATGATTAATACGCAACGACTTAATGGGGTCATTTGCATATTCAGCATTTTCTAATAAAGTCATTTGCTCTATATTAAATATCTCAAACTGTTCGTCTGCGTAAGGTAAACTTATTTCCGCTAAGTTGTTTATGTTATATGCGACAATAATAGGCTTATTCATTAAGTTATGCACTTCTAGAGCTACTGTTTCGTTTATAACTGTAGCTATTGTCGATGGTATATAATACGTTTCATTTTTTATCGGTGGTGTAAGTATTTCAATGCCATCACTATATTTGTATTGAAATAACATACTTGAATTGAGTTGCTTGGAATCTCAAAATTTTGATTTTCGAAATCTGTTCTATATTGAAACGGAATTGTTGTTTTATTATTAGAAAGAAGCATATTAGAAAAATCTATATTTAAAATATTTACTTGTAATGCTTTGATTCCAATAATTCCATCAAAATAGTCATGGAAATTATACATTATCATTTCAATGTTGTTTTGAATATTATATTCTTGTACAATTGGGATATTGATTTTTCCATACGTTTATCTTGTACCCATGCAAGTAGTTAGCTTGTTTCTTGAATTAATTATAGAATTTGAAAAATATTCTTCTGCGATTGAGGGTCTTATTAAAGAGGCATGACTTCCTGTGTCAATTAGTAATTTACACGGTGGATAGTCTATTTGAATAAAAGGCAGTTGGTTGATTTGATAAGCATTTAAAGTTAATGCTGACTCATTGCATCCAAGGCTTGTAACTGAAAATTTTCGTCTTCAGTTGCGACTTGATTTTCTTCAAAATTTGTCTCTTCATAATAAAGGGTGTTTTTTTTAGAGGTATAGAACTTTGAACTGGAATAGAACTCATAAAAATCATGTAAACGGCCATGATATTGACTTTAATAGAAAGTTAATTTCATGCCATTAGTGCTTAAAAATGATTTGGGGCATATGAGCGCCGCGACTGGCTCGAACGAAGCTCAGTCTGGGAGTCCAATTTTGGACCACTTTTTCGAATATCTGGGAACGTTAATCGGCAATAACACGGCAAATGTTGGCTTCCAGCCGATTCAACGTTGTTGGTTTATTACCGTAGACTAGCGACTTCACATATCTCCACAGAATTGAATCTATAGGTGTGAGATCACACCACCGTGAAGGCCAATTCACAAGTTCATTGCGCGAAATTATACGGTCATCGAATGTTTCCTGAAATAAGTTGATTGTGTCACGCGCTGTGTGGCATCTTGTTGGAACCAGAACTCTTCCACACTAACGCCATTCAACTGGGGAACAAGAAAGTCAGTAATCAAGAATCGATACCGCTCTCCATTGACTGTCGCCTTCTGGCTGACATCATTTTTAAAGAAATATGGGCCAGTGATTCCACTAACCCAACAAGCACACCAAGCAAGGAGTTTTTCTGGATTATCAATCAGAGTATGCGTAGTGCAAAAACGATTCATGGTTGTCCGAATAATGGATGGACGATTATGTCGACCATAAATGGACGTAACGTACATAGCGGAAGTTTCGCGAAATGAATCACGATTTTCGAAGTAAATTTGTACAATTTGCAAGCGTTGCTCTGGCGTAAGTGTTTTCATAATGAAATGGCAAAATATAATGAACGGAAATGAGCTGTCACCTGTCAGTTTTACTGTCACTAGGAACAGTGTTACTAGGAAGAAAAACAAACCTCTAGGAAAAACACCCTTTAGTTTTGAATTTCAGAACATTCGTCATTTTCGAAATTTTCATCAGGTTCAGGCAATTCAATTTCAAAGATATTATTAATTTCTTCGATTGTATATTTACCGTGCGTTCGTTATTTTGGTCTGAGTTCTCCGAGCTTGACTTTACCGTTCGTTTATTTAAAAAGTGTACTCGGTGCAGCCTCATTCGCGTTCGTTTATTAAAATTTCCGGTACTTTTATACGGCGTTCAACTGCTCCGTTCGCTCGCTGGTCACGTGATTACGGCTCCGCTCAGCTCGCTCTACACTTTGAGCAAAATACCGAACGCAAGGTTAGAAGGGTATTAATGTTGATTTTGTGCTCTTGGTTGCACTGAAACACCGGACATAGGTGTGGGTTTCGAAAATTGTTGATTAGTATTTTTTCGAAAGGCATTATTGTAATTTTTGCCAAAAGTTCCTGAACTAGTAGGAAATTTTGTTGGTACATAGTCCTTTTTAGGTTGTATATTAATAGGTTGGGATGGAAACTGTGGTTTCAGTGGTACATACGATGTTTTTTGTGTATATTGAGGTTTTTGTTGAGTATAGGTTTGTTGTGAACGAAATTGCGTGTTTTTATTTTTGAAATTTGAAAAATTTTGATTTTGATTTTGATTTTGATTTTGATTAGTAGAATGAGTAAGTCCTCTACTAAATTTCATGTGGTTTTGAGCTAGTTGATAATTTAACACAAATTTGTTAGCTGCATCTAACGTTTGTGGATTTTGAACCATTAAAATTGTTCTTAATTCGGTTGGCGAATTAGTGACTAGATTTTGAATAGCAATAATTTCGTTTTGTTCAATTAAGACATTTGCAACTACCGTTAAATTCGGGTCGCACATGATTTTAGATGTAATTCTTTGAACTAAACCTTTTAGTTTATCCAAATACTCAATAATAGTTTCTTTATTAGTTTTTGTGGTATACATAAGCTCTTGTACCAAATTCTGTCTAGAATATTGATCACCATACTTAATTCTCAACGCTTCTCTTATATCGGTCCATGTTTGTAAATCAGGACGTGCCATTAGAAAATTTCCTGCGTCATTTATTAATTTTGATTTTATGGCGGTAACCACATACTCTTTTTGAGCATTTTCAGCAGTATAGTAAGTTTGATAAAATTCATTGATGTTTCTTATGAAATATTCTAAATATTGGCTTTCGCCACTGAAAGGTTTGATAAGTTGTACGATTGATTTTAAATTTTCACTCATTGTTACGGTTAGTCTTTGATTTTGGTTGTTACTTCTCGAATTAGAATTGTAAAGATGAGTTAAATTAAATTGGGTCAAGAGATTCTCGATTTCTTCTTCAGAATCTGACATATATATTTCTTTGAATTGTTAAAAGAAATTATTTTGAAAATTTTTAAAAAAATCAAAATTAGAAAGTTTTATTAAAATTAAAATTATAATTAATTATTCAGTCTTATGCGTTGCTTTTTCTTTAAAAATTCAAAGTTACTTTGGGTTTGTAAATTCTTTTTTACTCTTTATTTTTGATTTCAGTCTTTTCAGCAAACCGTTTTGGAATTGCATAAGAACAAAAATCTGAATTTAAGTCTTCTCAGTAAATCAAAAAATTAGAAATTACAAAAGATCAAAAATCCAAAAATCTTAACTATGGAACACCAATTACAAAATGTATAAAGAGAAAGGTTGTACTTACTAGGCAAAGCTAATAACAGTAGTCTTTCTTCACACGTTGTTTCTTGTTATTCCTTATAGTCAGTTAACCAATTCGAAGTGGACAGTATCTGGAACGTTTAATAGCAGCACTGATAATCCAAATTTCACTTTTCCGAAGAATTCACTTTTTCGAACTTCCTTCAGTCTTTTGAAATTTTCGCGACGGATTACGACTGTATCAACTCCCGAAACTTAAGCACTCTGAGCATCCGAACGACTGCACCAATTATATATTCGATTCAGAAACTTGTATTTTAAAAAACATTTATTTTATTGATTAAAATACAGAGGTGACAAAAGAAAATAGTTGGATCAAATTGCTACGGCTAAAGCCAGAAAACAAATGAACGCTCCTTATGGGACGGCATCGGCTTAAATAAACATTTAATGCCGACATAGCAATTTGATGTTTACTTTACAAAAATGTATTTAAAAAGTCCTAGAGGAAAGGGGTAAGCACATTAAAGCATATAAAAAATAGATAATTGATTATAAATCAGCATGGCAATTGGTTAATATAACTAAAACACAAAATAAGTCGCCTACAAAAAAAATAGAAGTTTGTTAGTAATAATATTTATTGTGTCATCGAGAAAAGGTATTATAGAAAATATGGTATTTGGACCTCTTGGGTATTAGAAATTAATTGGAACGACTAAAATAAAAAGCAAAATCAATACTCCCTCTAAGAGTTATTTTCAGAGGGAGATGCGAAGTTTAAATACTTACCGCATAAAATTAAGAAGTTTAAATTAGGTGGAAAATTCACTTTTCTGTAAAAACTTCTGCGTTCTCTACCTATTTGAATCAATATTTTTTCATGCTCCAATAGTTTCATATATTGAATTAAGAGCAAAAAAGTGCTGCGTTTGTGTGATTCAGGAAAGGCTCTTCCCAATGGCATGATCTGTAGGAGGGAAAGTTTGCATCGATAAAAAGTTTAGAAGTCTTAATACCCAACAGATGAGATTGCTCTCAAATTTTGCATGAAATATATCCCTACGAATTAATTCGCCATAGCAATTCGTCTTTCTCAGAAAAAGTTCACCGACGCATACAGACATTTAGAAATAACTAAAAAATAGTTGATTCAAAGAGGTATTGATTATTCCTACTATAAATCCCCAAGGGTACTCAACATCTTGCTGAGGTGTTTGGTTTATTTCTTATCATAACATCACATATACCACTCTATCGCTGGCTTCAAGAAGCACATCTCTAGTCGATTTTAGTATTTCTCACAGGTTTGCATTCTTTGTGAAATTTAAGCCCCGCTACCATTAAATTAATAGGGAGATTTTGGACCAGTGAAAACTGTCTTTTATTAACGATTTTTATGGTTATTCCGACTTTGAGCATGCGCACTACTCAAAAAGGAAAGAGGCGGAGCTTGTAACGATAACGAAGGTACTTTATTTAGGGCGAATAACTAGCGACACGTGATTTTCGACTTTAAGCATTTGACAGCGTAATGTTCTAACCTCAAATATTTTAGTTTGTTTAATGTGGACAATGGTCTATGTGGTTTTTTTTTCTGCGCGAATTTTGTATTTTTGTTTTGATCAAATACAGTTATTTGTCGAACAAGATCTATGTTTACTGGTAGGAGTGGTAGGCCTCTTCTAATAGCATTCTTTATATTTTCATTCATTTCAATTTAGTCAGGAAATCACACAAAACAAAACAATTTTACAAAATACAAACGCAGAAAAGAAAAAACAGCGAAAAAGAAAGTCCAAAATATAAGATGATAAAATAACCACAAATATCGTTATTCATAAATCCACTCCAAAATTTCGTTTTTATTTACCTTCCGTTATCTTGAATGTAATTAAAGTTAACGAATATTTCTGTAATTTTTGATGTTATTTTCACTGGTCCAAAATCTCCCTAATCATGCTTATGCCTGCTTACTTGTTTTGTGCATTCCGTTGCCATTGGCACCACGATTACTCCGATTTCCCGGAATTTTTCCTCGTTTTATTGGAAAGGTTAATCACCAATCATCGTCATAATGTGTATTCTATCTATTTTCAATAGAAAGTTTTTCGTCTGTTCGAGCAGCAGTTTCCAGCATATTTATCCTATATCTCACAGCATTTCGATGCTAGCTCTTCTCGCATTTTCCTGTAATACTTCGTATTGTCTGTTACAGGTATTCAATTACTATTGATTAATCTCATACTATTTGCCCTCATGAGGCGGAGTGAGTCAGGAAGAGTTTATTCTTTTTTTTCTCATATAAAACTTAAAAAGTGAATGATATGTTTTTTTTTCAATTTTTTTCCTTTATTGGCGTTTGTTATAAGCTAAGGATTGGATCATATTCTGTCAAGTTTTATTCTGTTTTATGTTCCCCCAATCTCTGTGTTTTCTGTAGGTTTGAAAAGTAAGTACGTATGTATAGTTCTTTTTTTCGAAGAAGTTCGAAAACTTATTTTGAGTCATCATCATAGGCGATCACTCGATACCGATCATCTTCTATTCTATTCTCATTGTCGTCGATTGTGCCGCACACTCTTCCATAGTCGTGGCACACCCCGCCTCTGACAGCATTGTCTCTTCCTCTGTTCTCTCGTGCCTGCGTCTCTGTTCTTCTAAAGTTTGTGGTCCGTCGTGGACTACTCGACGCCATGAGGGCCTATCATTTGCTGTCGTCTCTCAGTTGGTGTTTCGGGCATGCGGACGAGGTGGGAGTCCCAGATATTATTCTGAGGAATTCTGATTGTTGATGCAATGATTTCGCGTTAACTTTCTTGTAGGTCAAAATCCACCCTGTATAATAGAGGCATGCATTTTGCGTTACATATATCGCTGAAGGCATAAAAGCGCATCGCGCACCTCCTAGGAATACCTACCTAGCGGAAAAGGTAGAACAGTCGTACCATCGATAAGATAGATTTGGTCTGGTGCGAACCTACTCGATTGGGCGGTTCTTTCCGCAAAAGATTTTCGCGACCGTTGAGTTTTTCCTCAATTTTTCGCCGTTTAACAATTGATCGTGTGTTTAAGCCTTCAAGAGGCGCCCCAAAGTTACAAGACCACAGAAGCCAAATTGGGTAAGCGAAAAACAACCTTTTTGTATGACCTCACTTCATTTCTTATTTTTTTCGTGTAATAAGGACGCAATATTCGCTATACAGTCCACTAATAATTCAACCGTATTAATCCTCACTGATGGTAGATTTATTTCGAGCTAGAGGACATAAAATTGTCACGCACTTCACTCTCTGAGGCCTATTAAAATTTTACCTACGAGCGTGCGGTAAAGTGCACTTTACCGCACTTATTTGCAAATGGAAAGTAGCACTTTACCGCATAGTGTACGGTAAAGTTAACTTTACCGCATAGTATGCGGTAAAGTGGACTGCAGTGTGCGGTAAAGTTAACTTTACTGCATAGTAAGCAGTAAAGTAGACTTTGGTATTTATGATTAAAAAACCTTTCTTTTTCAGAAAATGGATTTTTGATCATTTCTAAATCTAACCTAATTTCATAAATTAATCTGATTCATTAATTAATTTTATTAATGCCTTTTTTTTAGAGATGAAGATATGTCATTGATGTAGATGCTCATAGGTAAAATTTTGTACCTAACACATGCGGAAAGTGTCTTTACCGCCCTTAACGGCTTGACCGAACTCCGCTTCGCGTCGTTCGGTCAACTGCCGTTGCGTGCGGTTAAGTATCACCTTCCGCATTTGTTAGGTAAATAACTATAATTTGTTTACTCAAATGTTCTCTCACCTAAAATTTCCTTTTAATTGATTGTATAATAAAGCATCTTATTGCAAAAACATTACATACTAAGAAAGTTTTCTACGTGTGTGAAATAAATCGCGACGCATAAATCAGCTACTGATATTATATTCTCAGGAAATTTACGATATGAAGTATTTAGGAAAGCGAAGTAATGGTCAATAATAAATTATGTGAAACAATGGACGAATCTTTGTGTAAATTACTGCTTTTAATGTGTGGGACTTGTAACGCTCTTTTGTCGTAACAGAAGAATGCTCATAATTTGTGCTCGACTATGCTCAGTGGTTGTTTAGCTTGGAGTGGTCCTTGGTGTTGGTACAGTAAAGAGAGGGCGCCACTAGTTTGTATAGATTATAAAAGAATAGCCAAACTAGACACTATTCGAATAATTAGTCACTATTTTAAAAGTTAAATTCAAAATCTGAAAAGGAAAAAAATAAATCCAATTGCTATCTGACATTCAACCCCTTCAAGAACAACACAAGTTGTGGAATTCTAAAAACAATAATTTATTAACCAAATGTCGAACTGGTTGTTCAATAGTTCAAAGAAGAGATGAGATTAGAAGAGATGAGAATTACCTAAGTATAAATGTTGAAGTCAAAATAAAATTAACCTTTAATTTTTGACTCAAAGTCAATTAAATCAATAAGAAAACAAATCAATAAATGCAGAAAGGTAATAAATAATCCCTAGGGAGTTATAAATGCCAAAGACGGGCTATATGAAATCAGGGATATCGGGGTGTAAACATAATACTTAACTTTACCTACCTAAAGTTTTACATTGGTTTACCTTGTAAAACTACTACCTTATTGATTTGAAATTAAAAGTTAAATTAACCTTTTAAAGGTTAATGAATCCACAATATATTATATCGATCAGTACTCGATATAAATTTATAATAATCACAATAATGATACATAATTATTAGATTCTAGATAATGATGAAAAAAACAATAATAAAGATAAATATCTGATTATGATAATGATTAATTGATTAAATTAATAATTATATTTAAAGTGTGTTTATTTTAGTAGCATGCAGACGTAATAATTAAAAGTTGATGAAAAATTTTCTTGTCTCGACTGAGATTTGAACCCAAAACCCCTACATTTCCAGTGTAGAGCTCTACCAACTGAGCTGCCAAGACCTGTTTCATTTCTACCTTGTCGATCAAGTCTTTCATCAAGGTAGAAATGAAACAGGTCTTGGTAGCTGAGTTGGTAGAGCGTTACACTGGAAATGTAGGGGTCCTGGGTTCAAATCCCAGTTGAGACAAGAAAATTTTTCATCAACTTTTAATTATTACGTCTGCATGCCACTAAAATAAACACACTATTAATTATATAACAGACGATAAAAACTCCTAAAAAATTATATTTAAACTGTAGTTAGCTATTCTAGCCAAATACTACTATACGGTAAACGAGTCGGTAATTGATTTTACAAATATATTAATTAGCTAATGGAGCTAAACGATAGGGGGCAATAGAAAAAAGGTAATAATCAGTAACGGTAATTAATATTTACAAAGATATTAATTAGTTAAGAAAGCTAATCGATAGGGGGCGATAAGGAAAAGGTAAGTTACGGTGATTAATATGGCACATTTAAGGGACCCATAGGTAAATAATTATACAAGCCTGGACGGAATCCTTGGAAGTTTTCACAAATTTGAGATCTAGACGTACCAAACTGGCTGGAGGCAACCAAATAATGGTTGGGGATCAACTTATTACAGGACACCAACGTTCCTTGAAAAGGGGGCCCAGATTTGCTCTGATATGCAGAACAGCATGGTCTCAAGTTCGTCAATTTCCACTCAAAAGTGCAGGCGCGGATTTTTTCGTCCTGCCCAAAGTTGCTTGAATGAATTGAAGAAGTATAAGGACTCATTCATCAGAGAGAAAAAGGAATTTAGATACCTGTACGGCCAATAGTAACCTCACTTTCCAGAATCTTCACAAAAATCAACAATCAGTTGATTTTCCAAGAAACGTTCCAGCTGACACGATTAATCACTCTTCTGGCTAGTCAATTTATAAAACTATGAGCTCGATGGCCAAAAATAAAGACAAAATTTTAAGATTTTTAAGATTTTAAAAATCTGGCTGGACGACTTTTTTGGGTCCCAAGACAAAAGAGAAAGGAACAAGTCAAAAGTACCCAAAATGGTTCTGTCCTTACTTTCTTGGTCTGTCAAGCCTGTCGAAATCATAGAATAAGGTTTTAGTGGGGATATAGAATGGTAACTCCCATGTTAAAAAAAAAGTTTATATATGTGGCGCTTCTATAGGCTTGGGTCAAAGTAAAATGATTTTGGCGGGATTCAAATATCCCGCCAAACTTTTTTTATGGATGACCTTTTTAGGACTTGATCAGATTTAACATTAGTTATTATATTTATCCCTCATTATTAGAAATAAATATAATATGTTATAACCAAGACTGATCTAGTCAACGCAAAAAACGTCTTTTTCTAAAAACGTCAAAAAAACGTCACTTTGTTAACCCCTGTCAAGATGTCAGAAATTTAATTTCTATGCTGCTAGGTAAATCCAGCGGGTTAACACCTGGCGAGGTGGTAGAAGTTTAATTTCTATGCTGCTTGGCAACCCCAGCGACAGCAAAAGTACTTTTAGTGCCGCTCGTACTTTTACTGTCGCTCAACCATCCACTTGCCCCCGAGCTTACCCCATTAGTTTGGAGAAAAAATAGCGTGTTGCATACGGAGTAGAAGCACTTTTTTGTGCTTCAGCAGTATTGCAAGCCTCACCTCGTTCGGCTCGCAAACCTACTGCTTCGGCACAAAAAAGTAAAGCTTCTACTCCTAATACAGCAATATACTATTTTGGATAAGATAGAAAAATAAAACTCGTGTCTGTCAATCGTTGGACTTATAATATTTTTATTCAGGTACATATATAAATGATAATTGAACTTTTTCTGTTTGTCTTCACATCAATTTCATCACTAATGGGATTGACGCCATGATAAAGATAGAACTTACCTGAACTAAAACTGGGTGGAAATAAAAAACACTACACACAGAATATATATCCTCACGGATAGAAGGCAAACTGCCTAATAATATTTTGGGGAACAATACGCCGTCACGGCGCGGTGGATGCGATCCGAACTATTTATAATAAAGGTTTCTGTAATCAAATCAGCTTTCAAAATAGTTCTCCCAATGTCAATATTATCAATATTAGGTTTGTTCGGACTTCAGTTCAGAATTGAACTACGCTCGCGCATTTGTTTATATATGTTTGATATGACCAAATGCGCAAGCGCAGTTCAATTCAGAACTGATTTTGAACTGAAGGTCCGAACAAACCTATTAATTTTTCCTCATTATTGCCGAATTCCATTCGACGGCTTTTTCTTTCGAGTAGAGCAAAAACTGCCAAACTTCTTGGGTTTTGTGTAAAATCTGATTTTTTTTTGAATTTAAGAATCATTTATCTGGATTTAAAATGCACACCAACACCAAGACGAATTCTCATGCAGAACTATTTCGACATATTTTTTTGGCACATAGGTAACAGGTAAACTGCTAAAGTAAACTGTGACATATTTTCTGGTGGCGTTCATTCCGCACCTGTAGTTGTGTTTCACTCTAGCGTCCCCGAACGGATGCGATCCGAAGCTTTTTTTTAGGCCCCGCCCTCCATTAAGCTTTTTTTTCTATCCGTGAGGATGTGTTCTGTGACACTACAACTAATGAAAATGATTCATAAAAAGTTTGACAAACTAAAAATTGTTTGACAACCGACCGACCATTATGACAGCTGATAGCGACAATATCCAAAGGCGTTCACTAAAATCGATTATCAGCGATGAACATGCGCGCCTCCTGAGCGGCTTGGGGCACATTAAAAGTGGCCAGAATCGTTCAATACAAGTGCGCGTAAATACCATGGTCGAAATTATAAAAATGACAGCGCTACAGGTTTCTCGGAAATAACCTTAATAACAGAATTTTCGGTATTAGGTTAGGAAAACTAGTCAGAAGAATCATAGATGTCGCTAGGTGTGCGAAATAGTACTTTTAAATGAGTCCAAAATATATGAAAATAATTAAGATCAATAATTAGGCAATTCAATCCATCTGTCAAAACGTGAAATTCACTATGGCGTGGCGGCCAGCAAGTGTGTTTTGAATATGTGTTTCCATGCATATTTTAATTATTTTGCTTCGAGTTTTGCTTACAGCTTTGATCTTGATTATTCAATAAAATATTTGCTTACTAGGTAGGTAAACTAGTAAGTCGGGCAGAAACTAGATATTTTTTTGTGTTTTTTGGTCCATGTATGGCCGCCACGCCATCTTGAATGTCACGTGGTTTGGATTGCCTTATTATATTGTTGTGACATTTCAAATGTTACAGACTATAATTCATAATTTTTCAGAGGAAAAAAGCAGTGCCCTCATAAATTTCTTCAGCAATCAGAGTAGTAGTAAAACGCATCTATACTAGGAATTTGTATGCCATTCATATGATAAAGCAAGCAAAAATTTAAGCTCTATTCAAAGAATGTGTGCGAAATTATAAAAGAAAAAAATTCAATTGAGTATTATCTTGAGATAATTATTAAAAATATATCTCTGCTTGCTACTCCAAATTAAAGCGAAACATTTTGAGACATAATTATATTTCCAGCATTTGGCAAAGATATTGAGTACAAAAAAACCATTTCAATTTAAACAGCAGAAGCATGGATGGTTCCTTTATTTCTAATTTCAGTTTGTAAATCGGAATAAATTGGAATTTACTTCTAATATTAGGTAACGACGTTATATGAGATGATGAGAGTAATGATATAAATAAAAGAGAGATTGGTAATATCGAGAACGAAGACGTTTTTTTTATGAAATGGATCAATTTGGAGAAATATACATTTATTTAGATAAAAATGTAAAAATGTGTAACCTCTTTTGTTAACAAATTAATAAGATTTTAATTAGGTAACGGCCCAATTAAGGACCGATTGAGAAGTGTTTTATCTCTGCGGGACCATCCGTGGACGCGTTTCGCTGTATCACAGCTCTTCAGCACGGTTGCTGAAGAGCTGTGATACAGCGAAACGCGTCCACGGATGGTCCCGCAGAGATAAAACACTTCTCAATCGGTCCTTAATTGAGCCGTTACCTAATTAAAATCAAATGTTTTTCGGTACCAACCGACTTAACTTCTGGTTGGCAACTAGAATAGCTATTCTCGCAATTGTGGCGAATGCCTTTGCGAGTCGATTTGCTCTAATTTAATACTGGTTTATACGGTTGTTAGTAGCAATTTTTAGTGTGCCGATCAGAAAATAGATGGAGACTCTGTCTTCATCTTACTTGTAAATTAATAAGAGGCCCATAATATGCTCAGCTTGCTCAGCGAATAATTATTAGGGGTGGGTCAATAGTTTAATAAGTACAGAATGGCAAGGGCGCCACTGAATTTATAGAAAAAAATAAATATTTAAATTAAGGTACCTGTCCCAAATAAGGCCACGTTAAGAAGTTTTATTTTTCCCTAACATTATCCACCAAACCCAACAAAAATCACGCGCTTATATGTGAAGTGTTTCGCTTCCAATACTTGAATATTAACTCCAATTGTTAAATTTTTTTAAATAAGTGGTGGTTTTTGCGTAAAACAAAGACGCTCGCCATTGGCCTTATTTGGATGACTATGCTCCTAATAAGGCCACCATTAAAAAATGTTTAAAATAAATACAATTATTTATAAAAATATTATTATTTGGGAAATAGTTTACAAAATAGAGCTTATACGTTTGCTGCATTCCTAAAAAAACAATAATTCCAAGTCCTGGGATCGTGTTCCAAATAGATCTTCAGACAACTAGGACAAATGAACCGCAGCATCTCTTGCTTGGTTAGACTCCAGGCCTTTCAAAAAACATCATTCAGGTAATAATATGACACATTCTTTTAAAAAAACACTGTGATGTTAGGCCAATTGAACATTTTTCGTATGATGGCCTTATTAGGAACATGTTAAATTGATAAAAAAAATCTGCAACTAGAAATCTAGCAAAGATATCACTCTGTAGCTTTCTCAATACATAAATGTCCGTGTAAAAATTACATTCGCTCCATTCACTTCATAAACATGTGTATAAACTAATTAAGTTCCAGCCTCAAAGTTATAACGTGACATAATGAAATATGTGGTTGGCTATTTTTCGACATAAGATGAGTTGCTAGGAACCCTCGCAATAATTTTTGATTCGCATTATAGAATTATTTTTTATTAATATTGTAATTTTTGAAAATGGGATTTAATATTAAGCAATAAAGGGCACTGGCCATAGTAGGTACATGGCCTTATTTGGATCAGGTACCTTACATAAAATATTGAAGGGTGAAAATTCAGAAACACACCTTGAAAAAATAATTAGCAAACGGTAATTGATAAGGAAATAAATAAGGCATATAACTCAACCAAATCTTGATACAGGTAAAACTAATAAAACAATTATAGTATATTATTTAACGAGCGTATAATGTAGGCTATATTACACGATCCGCAGGCATTATACGCGAGTCAAATACTATGCTTTATCTACGACTATGCATTTTATTAAGAAGCTATAGGTATAATAAGAACAAGGACACACAATGTTGTCAATGTCTATTTGTTTTCTTATAATTTACCAGAATGTCTTAATGAATTATCAAGACCACTGACAGCTTAAAATAACGAAATGAACCGACAAGCGTTATTTAGTTGAAAATGTTCATTTAAATCCTGCATCCCGTTGCCAACCAGAAACATCTGAAATTCCCCTACTTTAAATGCGTTAAGAAGTACTTTTAGTTTCGTTAGATTTGCAGCAGAAATTTACTAAATGTGACGTCATCCTAAATATAGCGTGAAAATCATATACCTATATCAGAAAAAAATAAAAAATCAATTAATTTTGTTAACTGATCATAAAGTCGATTTCATTAAAAAAATGATAAAAGTTATAAATGAAACTCTAAACAAGCCTCCATTCCAACAAAAAGGTAGAGCACAGTAGCCATCCATTTCGGCCACTTGACAAGAGAAGTTGCAAGTGGAAGTTGAAGATTCTAGCCTGGAATCAAGGCTAGAGGTTCAGTTTTCTTCGTCAAATGAGGAGCTACACGTATCGACTCGTGAGGGACTTGATTCCTCTAGGAATCCCTTTAAAAACTCTATGCCACGCTCCACGAAAATGGTGTTCTCTTAAAAATGTGAAAACCAACCCAAGCATCTGGGCAAAGTAGAACCAGTATGATGGGAGAATTTTGGACGTGGCACCATCTGAGAGTTGGATACAGCACTAATCGACAATAGGCCCACCAAAAATCAGTTCTTTGGGTAATCCCAAATAGAAAAACAGGCACTAAAGTTGGGTTGGTTTTCTTTGTTTTCCTAGTCACACTGATGAGATCTGATAGATTGAACAGTGTCTGTGAATAGCAAAGCGAGGAAAATTGACCCACATTTCACATCCTGTGTATTTGGTAGTACCCCAACGAACTGATTTTTAGTCGGCCTATTGACGATCAGTGCTAATACAGCAAAATGTTGTTTACTGCTGTATCCAAGTCTTAGATGGCGCCACGACCAGAAGTCTCCCATCTGAGCTCCCATAATGTCATAATGGAAGAAATGTGAATTATCATTACTGTCAAATCTTAAATAGGTACAGTCGTGAGCATAAAAAGTGGGACACCCGTTTTTTTTCAGGCAGGGATTGTCTTATTTGACAAAAAATCCATTGTAGAGAAAAGACTGATTTACTCAAAATAGCGAAAAATGACAAGACCTGTCAGTCGGGTGTTTCACTTTTTATGCTCACGACTGTACTTGAATAGAATAGAAGAATCATGAAAACTTCTAATGGCAAATTGATACGTACATATAATAAAGCATTTATCGCAAACCAGATAGTAGTGTGTCTCCAGTTTCATATAAATATATTGATAATAATTGTGAAATTCTTTTATCAAACATATCAACTAAATATTGACTTGAGGATCCTGAAGCACATTCTACCATTGTTTTACTTGACCTCCTGGGATCATTTAATCTTAGAATGCACGTTAAGGAACCTACAAGAATCACAGAAACCACATCTACCATAATCGACTATGTTCGCTCTAATCTTGAGTCTAACCTTAAATGCCGTGTCATAACCTGGTTGCCTTTGAAATTTGAGCAAAACAGCTCTTACAGAAAACGTAGCAGAATATTTAACAAAAAAAACGTGTCCATTAACAGATCTCAACCAGTACACTTTGGAATGGATACCCATTCTTTCTAAGGCAAATCTCCTTGAAGAATTTCATCTCGTAAATGACTTGATAAGTAAATAGTTTCCTTAAAGGCCCCTTCGTAAGAAAAGGTATAAAAAGCATTGGTTGACAAAGGGCATTAAAAAATCTGCAGCTAACTCAAAGTCTCCTTGTGTTATAAGACCCTACTACTCTAATTCAACATTATTATTCCAAATACCGAAAACAATACAGAAAATTGATCGGTCTGGCAAAGCAGTCTTTTTATTCTAATCATGTCACCAAGGTCAGAAATAAGTTCAAGGAAACATGAATCATTGTCAGAGAAGTTACAAGAAAAACTAGTACGAAGCCACATATAATCGATATAAAATTCGATATACTCAACATTTTTTACTGCAATGTTCCCAATGAACTTACTATCCATCCCTTAAATAGAATGTTCTGATAGATATGTTGAAACCTTGCGAGTCAATGAATCATTCACATTTTCACTTACAGATGTTGAAGAAATAAAATCTACTTTGAAATCTCTGAAAAACCAGACCGCAACGGGATCAGATGACATTTCGATAAAAAGGTTAAAAGAACTTCTGTGGCGTGCGGTAATATTATTACCGCACGGCGTGCTGTAATAACGTGCGGTAATTTTTATTACCTGCCTTCAATTACCTACCTATTACCTAAATTCTACTTTTCCACTGTCAAAGGTGACAGTGTAACCCCTCTTGTTAACAATTCAACAGGAGACCTATAATATGCTCAGTTTGCTCAACGAATAAATATTAGAGGTGGGTTGATAGTCTAATAGGTACAGAATGGCAAGGGCCCCACTGAATTTAAAAAAAAAATTGATTAAATCACCTGAAATATTGGGGTGTGAAAATTCAGAAACACACCTAAAAAAAAAAATCCGCAAACGGTAATTGGTAATTCTAAAAAGGAAATAAATACGGCATATAACTCAACCAAATCTTGACACAGGTAAACCAATAAAACAATTAAAGGGGGTGTGACCCTAAAAAACGACTTGAGCTACTTAAATCAAGAAAAAAAATCAGAACTCTCGTGAAAACCGCAGTTCTATATTCAAAATAGTCTCCGAGAAAATTCCTTGTGAATATAAATTATGCAGGAATTTGTGATGTCACAACCGCCGAAATCGCAGTATTCTGTTCGTTCAGTCGGTGAACATGTGGCAATAGGTCTGTTTCTGCAGAAATCACAAACCAGTCAGAGCGAATTTCATTGGTTGATAACAGTCAGAAACAGTCAGCAAACTAGTTTTGACCAATGAAAGTTACTCTGATGGTTTGTGATTTCTGCAGGAACAGACCTAATAATTAGGAATTAAAGTCTGTTGGATTTTCGTGGCATGCAGACGTTTCAATTGAAATTGATGAAAAATTTTCTTGCCTCGACTAGGATTTCAACCCAGGATTCTCGCATTTCCAGTGCAACGCTCTACCAACTGAGCTACCAAGACCTGTTTCATTTTTACCTTGTCGGTCAAGTTTTTCATCATGTCATCACCATTACTTGCGATTGTGGTCGCCTTATACCTTCTTAAGCTGCGTATCGATTACCCGCGGCAAACTGTCAAACATTGACTCGCGCGGCAGCCGCGCTCAATAGATACTACTTGCCGCGCGAGCCAACCTATGCTCGAACACGCTGCGGTGCGATCAATTTCTGTCGGTTTTTGGAGCGCGGCAAAAGAAATGCACGCACCAGGTTGAGACGCTTATGTCGTTATTCGAGTTGGATGGCGCGGCACATTGACGTTTTGCGGCAGGCTGCTCGTGCACGTGAAACGTCCATGGTTGCTTCGCGAAAACTAAACAAACATCTGGATCGCATGCCGCGAGCGGCAGGCGCGCTTAAACAAAGTTCGTGTCTCAGGCTAAAACAGACGAAGCGGTTTCTGCCGAGTCCGCCGCCGATTCGGTAACCGAAGCTGCGTATCGTTTATGGCTACTGGCTATCATGTGCCGAGCGCGGTTTTTCGACTCCAGTCGGCACACGCTCGGCGCATCATTCCCTGTTTGCTTAGGCCTAAGGCCTAAAACACACGGAGCGGTTTTTGCCGAGTCGGCCGCCGAGTCAGTCACCGAAGCGGCGTCTCGTTTATGGCGCTTCTATTGTATGAACCAGACGGTGTCTCGTCGGAGGCGGCTGCCGAGCGGTGGCCGAGCGTACCCTGCTGGCTATCATGTGCCGCGCGCGGTTTTACGACTCTAGTCGGCACACGCTCGGCGCATCATTTCCTGTTCGCTTATGGAAGGAAACACACGTCAAGCGGTTTTAGTACGGTTTTTTGATTTTCGTGAACATCAGTGTTGCCAGTTAGAGTAAAATTATGGAAAATTTGAAAGTTGAGAGGCTGATTATTGAAATTCACATAGGACCGCCGCAAAAGCGCATATCCCAAGCTCAGAGGAATATTCTTCTAACAAAATATAAAAAAAAAAAAAACGTGATTGGGAAGAGGTTACTGATGTCTTTGTTAATGCAGATGCTCCAGAGGAGGCAAAAACACAACTAGCTAATTAATTTTTAATAATTTTAATTCAGTATGACTATACAACTTTTTTTGATTGCGCGTTTTGCCATTCTAGCGGGTTAATATGAACAAAAAGTTGATAAATTTTTCTCTACAGTTGAGAGCTCTAGGATTTCTGGTGCGTAAGGTTTGACTGCACGCAAACCAGTGGCGGATTTAGAGGGGGGGCGCGGGGGGGCGCGCGCCCCCCCCCCCCCCCCCTATTGAGCGACGCAACAACGAAATTTTTAACGAAAACACAAACATATTCATCAAGCATTATCCAACATGAAATTCCATATGGTTTTTGCTATTTTTCCAAATTTTTAATACTTTTAAATACGTTTGGCAGCAGCGAGCTGGGAGCGAATCGACTGCGGACGACGTAAATCCGCACCAACTTTGAATTTAATCTATAATCGAAAATTCCAATTAAATTTAATCTCCGATTAAATTAAATGTTGATGTCAAATGATAGTTTATGAAAATCTAAGATAGGAATGTGAAATCGGTTTTCCTCTGAAATTAACCGTTCAGGTTTTACAGCCTGTCAAAGTTGCAAAAAGTCAATGTTCAACTGTCAATATTTCCAAAACAGTTGAACTTAGGTATAGGGTATATCATATGAAATCTGCTCAGAATTTTACGTAGAATCCAAATATGCAATCACATACAGGGTGTTTTATTTGAAAAAAAGAAAGTTGGTCTAGATAGCAAACAAACCAGAACCAGAAGTGACACAGGCAATACGTTTAAGTAGAATTGTGGGAAATATTAGGGACATAAAGCTACTTGAAATAATTCATCGGTATCGGTAGCCGTAACGCAACTAGATACGTTGACAAGCGAAAAGGCTGTTAAAGCGCTCTCTGTTCCGGTAAACGTAAACGCATTTCATAACCTAGACATTTTTGTCTCAAAAGTTCGGCGTTTTTATACCTTAAAATTGTTATTTTTTTTGCGATAGAGAAGCTCTAAACACACAAGAAACTCAAGAAAGTATAAACTAAACAAATTAAATCAACCCGGAAGAAAAGGGAGGTTATATTCATTTGAAATTTGACACATGCGTCAGGAATGTCAAGATACGTTACCGATACGGATACCGCGAGAGGGCCGTAACGTTACGTTGTACGTACGGTAGAGAGATATCGGTAAAACAGATAGCGCGTATG
Organism: Ceutorhynchus assimilis; assembly: GCA_917834065.1. Lineage (NCBI taxonomy): Eukaryota > Metazoa > Arthropoda > Insecta > Coleoptera > Curculionidae > Ceutorhynchus > Ceutorhynchus assimilis. The sequence goes on along the minus strand of OU892280.1, from coordinate 45,085,066 downwards.
GACGGTAATAACGTCAGGAGTTATTTTTGTAAAGTAAAGCGGTATCATACTTTCAAATTAGAGTTATCGGTAAACAGTTTAACGTTAAATTTGCCTGTTCGCATACGTTATTTTATAACCGTAGCCTAACTTGTACCTTGCTGTGATTTGATTTGTGTTGTCTGTTGTTCATGGTCAGGGACAGAGGATTTGCTTTTTTACCATTTTTTGAACAATCCATATTCACTTGAACACAACAAAAATAATAAAATAAGCAATAAACATAACATAACCTATTATTCGACGGCATTATTTTTAGACGTTATTCGAAATAGCGCTTAACGTAAATGCTGGGTAAATTACGTTATGCGGTAACGTTATTTTAGTACGTAGTGTTAAAAATCGAATCGCGCATAGATTTAATGTCAAAATAACGTAGGCGCTAATACTGCATGACACTATTTGGGTTACCGATATCTCTCTGGTATCTCGGCCTGCGTATCGCTTCTGCACATGCGCAGTACGATACCGATACGGATACCGAGCAAAAAATACGGAAGCTTTATGCCCCTAATTTACTGAGCAACTTTCATTAAGGTCACTTTTTCGTATACGAGGTAATTAGAAAGTTACAGGTATTATACGCGACTTTTTTGCCACTCTGTATATTTAAGTCGTTTTTTTATTATTTCTTATCTGAGCCTGAGGCCCTGATGGATCGCCCCCCCCCCCCCCCCTAGAAGGAATCCTAAATCCGTCGCTGACGCAAACAACTGGCAACAGCGAGATTATGCATTTTTGAATTAGTTGATCCGCCAGGCACGGTAACGCTGTGTGTGTTTTGAGACGCTCTTCCGCCGAATCGGTGCCGACTCGGCAGAAACCGCTCCGTCTGTTTTAGGCCTTCAACACACGGAGCGGTTTCTGCCGATTCGGCACCGATTCGGCGGACGAGCGGCTCGAAACACACACAGCGTTACCACGCCTGGCGGATCAACTAATTCAAAAATGCATAATCTCGCTGTTGCCAGTTGTTTGCGTACAATTACACCATACGCAATGGCGTCTTAGTGCCGATGATTTTTTTAATTTAGTGACTATTGGTTTATTGTACAATAAAATTAAACAAAAAAAAAAGAACCTCAAGTTATGGATTCATCCCATAATAAACGAGAGGAAAAATCGGGGATCAACAAAGGCATCATCAGTCACCTCTTCCCAAGCACGTTTCCTTTGAATTTTGTTAGAATATTCCTCTGAGCGCATATTCCAAATCCCTGGCCTTATGTGATTTTCATTAATTAGTCTCTCAACGTTCAAACTTTCCATAATTTTATTCTAACTGGCAACACTGATGTTCACGAAAATCAAAAAACCGTACTACAACCGCTCGACGTGTGTTTCTTTCCATAAGCGAACAGGGGATGATACGCCGAGCGTGTGCCGACTAGAGTCGTAAAACCGCGCTCGGCACATGATAGCCAGCAGGGTATGCTCGGACACCGCTCGGCAGCCGCTTCCGACGATACACCGTCTGGTTCATACAATAGAAGTGTCATAAACGAGACGCAGCTTCGGTGACGGACTCGGCAAAAACCGCTCCGTGTGTTTTAGGCCTTATGGAGGGAATCACACGTCGAGCGGTTTTAGTACGGTTTTTTTATTTTCGTGTTGCCAGTTAGAATAAAATTATGGAAAATTTGACCTTGGGATATGCGCTAAGACGAATATTCTAGCAAAATCCAAAAAAAGATCTTTGTCACTAGAGACGCCATTGCGTACGGTGTGATTGTATGCAAGCAACTGGCAACAGCGAAATTATGTATTTTTGAATTAGTGGATCCGACAGGCGCGGTAACGCTGTGTGTGTTTCGAGCCGCTCCTCCGACGAATCGGTGCCGACTCGGCAGAAACCGCTCCGTGTGTTTTAAGCCTTAAGTGGCTCGCGCGGCAAATGAAGGTATTTTGCCGCGCGCGGCTGCCTCGCGAAATCGATACGCGGCTTAACTCACTCCCATACCAACGATAACCGCTGAAGGTTGCCATTGGTCTTCACAACTAACAACTTAAAATTGATGAAAAATGAAAGACTTGACCGACAAGGTAGCAATAAAACAGGTCTTGGTAGCTCAGTTGGTAGAGCGTTGCACTGGAAATGCGAGGGTCCTGGGTTCAAATCCTTGTCAAAGCAAGAACATTTTTCATCAATTTTAATTGAAACCTCTGCGTGCCACGAAAATCCAACACAGGATTCAGGATTCAACCTAGAAATTACAATTCAGGATTTCAACCTAGAAATTACTCTTTATAGTAGATTATACCACGAGTCAATAATGATAGCTATTATTCCCGAGGATTATTACGAACTGAGCCGCGTTAGCGGCGAGGGAGTAACATTCCGAGGGAATAATAGCCATTATTGCGAGTAGTATATTCTACTTTATTTACGTCAAATTAATTTATTTGAGATTTTCAATGAACAAATTTCATCCGTCTCATAATTTTCAATACAAATCCACAAGCACTACACGTTTGACACTGACACTTTTGTGGAATAATGACCATTAATCCCGCTACTCGTCATTAATCCCTGGAGGAATAACATATGTCATTATACTTATACTTTTATAAACCGAGGCGCTCGCGCCGAGGTTTATAATGAGTGAGGTATATAATGACTTTCTCTACCGAGGAATATATAGAATTTTTTTTACTACTGCTAGTAGAAAATGAAAAATTTGTTTAAAATCTGTGCTCCAATTATTTTTTTTGAACGCCCTCTTGAAAGTGCTGCCCTCTATCAACAGCTTATGATAACTTCCTATGTACCTACAGAAACCTGTATTTTTTTTCAAATTGACGTATGGAAATGAAATTGAACCAATAGAAACATGACAATATCCTTGCGTCATGACGTCATTTTCATTATTAACCTAGGTATTTTTTCATTATTTTCATTATTCACCTAGGGAGAGAAATTCAATTTTTTCCTAGAAAAATAGATTGAATAATGACAATTTCTCAGGTTAGTAGTAACAAAAAAATATTAATGCTAGGTGAGGATATTTATTTTATTTGCAATGATATATGTAATCTTGTCATTACTGACTTTTTAAAAATTTGGAAGTGACACTTTACCTGTGTCACTTCCCTCTTCGATTTCCCTCACCGATTTCCCTATTCGACTTCCCTCACCGATTTCCCTCACTCTAATTTATTTACCATTGCACGCAACAATGGGAACATGTCAGGTAAAAACATCAAAGCAGTGAATGACACACTTTGACATGTTTTTTTTATTTTTTTAATATTAAAAAAATTGATTGACTAATCATAATTGATGGTGTGCTTGCAAATAAAATAGTATACTAACCTCGGAGGGAAGTTTTCATTTCTGTCTCGAGATTAATAGTCAATCTCTCGACAGTAATGAAACATTTCCCTACTCGGTATGTAATATACTATTTATTTATCATTTACTTGTTGATGTTTAGTTTATTCTTCAACCTTCAGTTTCTTCTAGTTTTATTATTAAACATCTTCAAATATATTTCTGGGTGATTCATAAATAAAAATACATAACCTTGAAATTCTGGTTAAGTTGGTAGAATTGTTTATTGTCGTTTGTGTTGTCAACAAGCTGATCCGGTGTAAAGCGAAGTTGAGCCATTGTTGAGCCAACATAAATTGGCAAATAAATTGACAAACAAATTGATCAATTTAAATTGTCAGTGTAAAACTAGCATTACAGACGATAAAACTTGTAAAAATAATAATTAGAAACTTTATGATTTTATGAGTAGAATAAATAGATGAAATTTGACTACTAATAATTTTAAAAATTAATGTATTATTTCTGATTTGTTAAGTAAATACCTACATGCTTTTTCAAATTAATTTAAACCATGTAATGGTATTTCAGATAACGTCGGATTTTTAGATTGAATGTTAAATGTTGGACCAATGTTTGTGCTTTTGGCTTTTGAGTTTTTGTGTTTTATATTTTTTATATGTTTCCTTCAATTTGATTTTTGTGTCCATTCAATGGATATTTTTATTGTAGTTTATTTAAGACTTAGTTGTGTCAATACGGATCTGTGTAATCTTTGACAATAAAGCATGATTACCACTACTACTTCTGATAAGACAGAATCGTAATCCATATGCTAAAGGCACCGTTGAATAATATTTACAGAGAGAACCAGAGAAACCTACCAATTCTCTTTCTCCTCTTGCATATAAACTTATAAATAAAATACATATACAAGGCATTGCTCGAACAAATAGATGAACATGGACTTTGCACCTTGTGCTTTACGCTCTATATTTCCTCAAATGATTCGACATTTTGAAATATTTGGTCTCCACATTCTTTGTCTTAAGCCGCAACCCTGAATTTGCTTTTGAATCAGTGCATTAGATTGAACACTGTTCGGCTTAGGAAATCTCATTAGCTCTGGAAGCTTGTTTTTTGATTTTTTACGTACAGGCGCAAGTCATGAAACTTCTCGTCAATTCGGACTCCCTCCCTTTCTGTTTATCCAGTATATATGTTCCGATTAATATTGATTAATTTGTACTAGGTTCAATGATCTTTGAGCCATCCGTTGATTGTTTCTTTAGGCAAATTCTAATTGACCGACCAAAGTTTTTTAATGATCTCTTTCGATCTAGTCTGTTCATTCGCCTTCTCATCTACTCTTCTGTCTGAGCCGATGCAGATGCAGTTTTCTCTATCCACCACCTGAGAATGGCGGAAGAACAGCTCCACGCGAAAGGAAAGTGCCTATGACCACGTTAACTGCCAAGCCGATTTTCAAAAGTAATCCTCCTACGCTATTTTAATTTTTAATTAGCAAATAGCATTTGATGAATACTAGTAGGTATTTGAAATAAAGTGATTTCATTCTCCATAGGGTCGTAAACTTGATTTTTGTGACTAGGTCACCGGTAACCAACGCAGCGCTGCAGGCGTTGTGGCTAGCTTTTGAAATGCGGCCATAGTATTAAATAGTATATTAAAGTATAAGTGGATATTAAGGTCTTTAAAACACGCGCGAATTTTCGAGCACGACGGCGCAGCCGGAGTGCTCGAAATAGAGTAAGTGTTTTAAAGACCAGTTATCCACGAATACTTTACACTATTTTTTTTATTGGTATACGTTCAAATCATAAATTACTAATAATTGTAGAATGCTAAATTCATGCTTGTTAGATTTTATTTGACATTATCTACAAGTACCTACTCTTGACAAATCGATAATTAAAAAGTCGACATTTAGACTTTACCTTTCTTAAGCCTAGTACTCATAACAGCGAAATTCGCTCTTTTTTGACATTGCTTCGACAATTTGATGTTAAATGCATGATTCAAACGTCAAATTGTCGGAGCAATGTCAAAAAAGAACGAATTTCGCAGTTATGAGAACTAGGTTTCAATTGGGTTGTTGATGTTGTCATGGGTAACTTTAAAACACGCGCGTTTTTGAATGTTGGATTTAAACACGCTGAGAAGTACTTTAAATAAGTAAAATAGGTTATCAATAAAAAAAAAATATATTTTTTATAAAATACATGATATATGATTTGAAGAATTGTCGTTGGTGTAACCCCTTCTGTTAACAAATTAACAAAAGGCCCATAATATGCTCAGTTTGCTCAGCGAATAATTATTAGGGGTGGGTCGATAGTTTAATTAGTATCTACAGAAATCCAAGGGCGCCACTGAATTTAAAAAAAAAAAAATTTAATTACACAGAATATTGAAGTGTGAAAATTTAGAAACCCACCTAAAAAAAAGTAATCAGCAAACGGTAATTGATAATTCTGAAAAGGAAATAAATAGGGCATATAACTCAACCAAATCCTGACATAGGTAAGACCAATAAAACAATTAAGTAAGTTTCAAATTAAATTAGTATATATTATCACAGTGGGGTCAAAAACAGTGCCGCCGCTAAGATATTGGCCGCCCGTGTGCATCGCAATATTTGCCGCCCCCTTTGGGTGCCACGCCTAAAAACGTTTATTTGAAGCTTTCAAAAAAACACTTGGAAAATCTTATACGGCAGGGGCGGCATTGCCTCCACTGACGACCGTCACTACTAGGTAACTATTAATATTTAACAAAATTTATGAAAGTTGTAGGGATGCACCGAGTTTGCCGTTTGCCGAATAATTGCCGGATATTTGGCCACTTTTGAGTAAATGCCGAATATTCATTATTCGGCCAGTAGTGATGATAGCAAGTAGTGCACACAGCACAGCAGTCGAGACGGGAATTCACATTAATAAAAATAGATTCGGTATTGCCAACTGCCAACAATGCCAACCCTAAACTAACCCAACAACCCAACCTGTAAAACAGAAGACATTGAAAAAGCCTAAGAAATTATGCAACCAACAATTCATATTAACCGAATACTCGGCCAAGAAACCAGGCCGAGAACCGGCCGAATATTCGTTATTCGGCCGTGATGATCGGCCGAATATTCGTTATTCGGCGGTGATGATCGGCCGAATATCCGGTTTTCGGCCAATGACCCAAACCACTATTCGGTGCATTTCTAGAAAGTTGCATAGTTACTTTTTTCATATATCAACAGAAAGGAAATCAGTAAAATTTGAAGTGGTATCCAACATTTGGCAAAGTCGGCAGTACCATTATCAAAGCTAGATAGGTACCTACTATACAATAATATTTCTCTTTGGATTGACCCCCGCGTTATCGACAATGGGTCACGAATTTCTTGCGGCTCCGCGACTTTTTTTCAGAGATCTTCTGTGAATTCTCCTTATTTATGTTAAGAATATTGTCTTTTGTATGATTTTTTCAAGAAAACAATTTTTCCCCAAGAAAGTTTCTATCGGTCACCAATGACCCGGTTTTGGGATAAATCGGTATACGCTGAAACCCTCCAACTCGACAAGTCGTAGCAAGCTTTTTTTACATGTTTTCGGAATTTCTAGCTTTTGTCCTTCAGTCTATGTACTTATCTACTTATCTTATGAATAGAAAGTTTATTTTGTTGTTGTTTTTTTTTTGCATAATGAAATTGAAGCATAATACAAAAAAATGTTTTATTACGATTCCCAAAATTTTATATTCAAAATCACTCGAAAAAAGGTTTGTATCTGGGTCCATTTTGACCCTGTTCTGGGATCCCAAGTTTTAAAATTATTTTGGGGCAGCGAGGGTTAAGATGAAAAAAAGAAGGATATCGATATAATTGTATAAAATAATTATTGTTACAAATTGGGGTTTGCGTAACCCCACCTCACTGTGAGTCGTTTGGGTTAGTTTGGGATAATGGCTCTCCAAAAAGTTTACTTGAAATACAATTTTGCTAAAACTTTGTTCCTTGAATGTTTTCCAAAGATTTTTAGACACTTTTCCGCCATTTTGTATTTTTTAGGCTACATTTTCAGTTTGATTACTTCTAACATTTAGAAATAAGTTTTGATGTGTGTTTTGTGCAGTTCCACAGTAAAATTGAATTATTCTCAAAACATTTTTTCTTTATTGAAAGTATGTACCCACGCGTTCCAAAAGGACAAATGTTACCCAAAACTGAATAACATAAACGTTTTTCAATTTTGAATAAGCAGAATCGCCTTTTTCAAACCCCACCTCACCGGTTATGTAACAAAAAAATGACCTCACCAGTTACGGGTTAACATAGCCGCTTCCAGTGACGTCAACTGTTTGTAAACTAAGGATAAGGGTAGTTTACACTGATCGTGAATCCACGTTCTACGCTTTCGTGGTTCACTCTCGAGTCGTGGAACGATTAGTCCACGATCAGCTCACGTCACGTCACGACTGATATTGAACCACCATAAATGGGTCTAGTATAGAGAGAAGATTGTTAGTGTTCCGTAATTTCATTAAATATATTAAATATTTGTTTTCTTTCAAAATTCATACTACGCCGCTGTTATTCATATTTTTTGCCCCTGCATTTTTGAGCGGGTTTCAACTAGTTTTAAGAGGACAAAAAATGGAAGGGTCCGGGCATAGATTTCACCAGAAATTGCATTTTCAGTCGTGAGTAGCTATCAGTAATGCGAGCATGTCGCTGTCGCATCGCAAGTAAAATAAAATAAATAAAAATAGCACGGGTCTTTCCAATATTTTGACTAATTTTGAGTTATTTTGTCGTTTAATTAAAGAAGTTTATAATTTACGTTAATAAATGTGTTTGAAAGTGATATTTGGGTTTTTAATTGGAACCTGAATAAAATGGATATCAATACGAGAAATAATCGATAAAATTAAGTGCAATCCAGCACATTATTTGGTGACCCCGACGTGATAATTGCGACGTAATAAGAAGAAAAGTACTTTCATGGAATTTCTGGCCCAGGAAAAATACGAAAATAGAAAATAGTGACCTGTGTGAATAAATAAAGCAGCACCAAGTACAATACCTACCTGTTCCTCTCGGCCTCCGCACCCCCCCGTATCCTAGCACAAGTCTTCTGTCGGCGTTTACAAGTTAACAACAGATTTTGCGACGCGAGAGCAAGCGAGACGCCAGACTATTTCAAGCAAGAAAAGGATGGAAGATGGTCCATGGTTGTTTTGAAGTTTTTTCAGGCCATTGTTATGGTAATGAATTGTGATGCCCAAAACTGGTAAATAGAGTACCTAGATTAGGAGCGGTCGGGTAAGTTTTTGTGATTCATAATTTAATTTGAATTATTTTTGTTAAGGCTGTTGTTTATTTGAAATTTCTTGGGAGTTTAAATGGTATTTTCCTGGCCTCTTATTAGTAGATAGTAGACTAATAAGATAGACAAATAAATTGAATAATAATAAATAATAATTAATAAATGTAAATGAATAATAAAATAAAATAATAATAAATAATGGTTACTTCAGTTCAAGTAAGCCAATAGTTTGTGTTTATGTAATAATGAGTTCAGTAATAAATAATAAATAAAAATAAAGGTAAATTTGCAAATTTTCAGGTAAAATAATATAATAGGTAGCTACTTAAATAGACCTGTGTTTAACTTGGAAGAATAATTTGTAAATATATGGAAAATAATGAGTAAATTTAGTGACAAATAATAATAAATATAAGTATGTAATCAATAATCCAAACTCGTTCTGAAAAGTGTGAAGAGTTATGGGACAAATTTGACTCAGTACAGTCTGGGATAGATTTTTTAGAGCCTACTGACGTCTCGGAAAGGCAGAATTTTGAAGATAAATATTTTGAAACAATTTGTAGGTTCCAAGAATTATTAAAGGAACCAGTAGTGCTTGGAAATAATAATATACCAAATCCAGTAAATAATGTCAGTACTTTACAGCAACAAAATTTTGTGAAATTGCCGTCTCTAGATTTACCTACTTTTAGTGGCAGCTATGATTCTTGGTTGGGTTTTTATGATAGTTTTGTGGCCTTGATTCATAATAATAACACCTTGGGGGCTGTGCAAAAGTTTTATTACTTAAAGTCATGCCTGAAGGATGAAGCTGCTCAGGTGATTCACTCAATTGAGGTTAATGATAATAATTACAATATAGCCTTTCAGTTGTTGAGGGACCGATATGAAAATAAAAAATTCATTATTCAAAGTCATGTTAAAGTTCTGTTCGAATTACCTACTGTAGGGAAAAATGTACTAAGTGATTTACGTAGCTTGGCTGATAGTATTCAAAAAAATCTTAGAGCCTTGAGAAGTTTAAAGGAACCGGTCGATAGTTGGGACACATTGTTGTTATATATGTTTAGTAGCAAATTGGACATAAATTCTATGCGTGAGTGGGAAACATTTTGTGTGAAGCAAAATAATATTACATGTACAGATTTTTTCAATTTCATTAATTAACGATGTCATATACTAGAAAATTTAGAATCACACAAAAGATGTTTGAACTCAAGTGGTGCTTCAAGTAATTCTCCAAATCAAAATAAAGTAGGCGGTTTCAAGGGCTCTAAGGGTTTTCATAGGGACACTCGCAGTTTTGTGGTTACAGAGAGTAATCCAGGTAATTCGAGTGGCAATAAACAGGACAATAATTATTGTCCCATATGTAAGTCAGGTAGACATTTGATATTTAGGTGTCCAAAATTTTTGAGTTTTGAAGAACAACAAAGAATAAATGAAGTTAAAAGGTTGCATTTGTGTTTGAATTGTTTTAAAGGCAACCACCTGAGTACTAGATGTTCTTTTAAGGGTTGTGAGCGATGTGGTAAACCACACAATACCTTATTACACCTTGATTTTTCGAAATTTGAACCTAAAAATAATGTTAGTAATGGTTTGTTCAATAACACTAGTGAAATAGAAAATAAAGCTGTGCCTCAAGCTTCTCAAAGTGAAACAATAAGCACTCACAGCCATAGTAATAATATAAATGACAAGTTAAATGAAAGTGAAGTGCTATTATCTACCGCGGAAGTTTTGGTCGTAGATAATTCAGGTGTTACTCATAAAGTGAGAGCTCTTTTGGGCAGTGGTTCGCAATCCAACTTTATAAGCAGTGAAATAGTAAATAAGTTGAATTTAAAGACAAGTGAAGTGAATATGAGTATAATGGGAATAAATACCTCAATAACAAAGACAAATAAGCTCGCACAAGTTTGCATTAAATCAAAGTACAATAATTTTTCCGTGAAATTGAATTTCTTTGTGCTAAATAAAATCACAAATAACCTTCCAATGGTAGCAATAAATAAAAATAAATTGAAAATACCCACAACTATCAATTTGGCCGATTCTGATTTTCATATACCAGCAAAAATAGACATGTTTTTAGGAGCAAATATATTTTTCGAGCTCCTCCTTTCTGGCCAAATAAGAACCGATAAAAATATGCCAATTGTTCAAGAAACAAGGTTGGGGTGGATAATCAGTGGTGGCGTGCCTACTGAAATCAACAATAAAAATAATCGAGTCTCTGCAGTGAATAGTGGTCAAGGTGTTTGTACATTTTCATCCCAATCGAATATCGATGTGCTACTGGAAAGGTTTTGGAAATTAGAAGAGGTTGAAGTAAGAAAAATATTGAACGCAGAAGAAAGGGAATGCGAAGAACTTTTTATGCAAACGACCACCCATGGTAATGACGGAAGATTTATTGTACAGTTGCCAACAAAACAAGGAATAAATAATATTGGAAGGTCAAATGACATGGCTGAAAAAAGATTTTTAAAATTAGAGAAAAAATTTGATGCAAACAATGAGTTGAAAGAACAATATTCGGATTTTATGAAGGAGCACGAGGATCTGGGGCATATGACTCAGATTCCTAGCGATGAAATCAAATGTTTAGAGCCTGTTTATTATATGCCTCATCACGGAGTAGTGAAGAAAGATAGCACGACTACGAAATTGCGTGTAGTGTTTGAAGCTAGCGCTAAAACAAATCGAGGTGTTAGTTTAAATGAATTATTAAAAACAGGGCCTACATTACAAGATGATTTATACTCGATTCTGATCAGATTCAGAAAGCATAACATTGTTTTAAGCTCTGATGCCGAAAAAATGTACAGGCAGGTTTGGATTGACCCTGATCAGAGGAACTTGCAGAGGATTTTATGGAGAAATAATCCCAATGAAGACATCAAGCACTTCCGTCTTAATACAGTGACTTATGGGACCACATCCGCCTCTTATTTAGCAATACGATGCTTGCATGAAGCGGCAAGAGAACAAGAGCAAAATTATCCAAGAGCATGTTTTGAAATATTGAAAAATTTTTACGTTGACGATTTGTTAACTGGTGGAGCTACAGTAGAAGAAGTAATTCAATTAAAAAAGGAAATATCGGAAATTTTGAAAGGACGTGGTTTCAATCTAAGAAAGTGGGCTTCAAATAACCCAGAAATATTCCAGAATGAAGAAGTGGAAAACATAAATCAGTATACAATAGATAAGGACGTAACGAAAACTCTAGGGCTCATCTGAAATATTAAACAAGATAGTTTGCGATATGTTATTTCTTTGGATTATCCTATAAAGGTAACCAAGAGAAACATATTATCAATATTGTCAAGAGTTTTGACCCGCTCGGGTTAGTGGGTCCGATCATTATTTGTGCAAAAATGATAATGCAGGAAATATGGAAGGATAAGCTCGATTGGGATGAAGAGCTTCCTAACAATATACATGAACTTTGGCGACAGTTCTACAAGGATTTGCCTTGTCTGAATAATTTAGTAATAGCCAGACATGCTATAAACCGACAGTCAATAAGAATAGAAGTTCATGGGTTCTGTGATTCGTCGGAAAGAGCATATGGTGCATGCTTAATATTGCGCTCTGTGTCTCCAGATAATGAAGTGCATACACATATTCTTTGTGCGAAATCTAGAGTGACTCCAAACAAACCTATTGCAACCATTGCAAGGTTAGAGTTATGTGGAGCATTGTTGTTATCTCGATTGATAACAAAAACAATTCACGCCTTAAATATGGAAATTGACGAAGTTACATGTTGGACTGACTCAACAACAGTCTTAGGTTGGCTAGCATCAGACCCATCTAGATGGAATATCTTCGTGAGCCACAGAGTAGCTGAGATTCAAGAGAATAAATTAATAAATACATGGAGGCATGTTCCGGGCGAAGAAAATCCTGCGGACCTTATTTCTAGAGGTTGCAGTGTGAATAATTTAATAAGGTCGAAGTTATGGTGGCAAGGGCCAGCTTGGTTGAAAAAGGATAGAGCTCATTGGCCTAAAGCAAAGAATTCGCAGGATTGTACATCAGACTTACCTGATATGAAAAATATAAGAACTACGTTGCATGGAACCACAGGAGGATGTGATCTAATAAATAAATTTTCAGGTTTTTTGCGACTCCAAAGAGTAACAGCCTTTTGCATAAGGTTTTATAATAATTTAAAGGCAAGACCGGATAAAAGATTAACTGGTTGTTTGACTATACATGAATTAGAAAATGCCTTATCGATACTTTGTAAAATATCTCAGTCAGCAGATTTTTTGGAGGAGTTAGAGCTTTTGCAAGGCAATAAAGCAATCTCGCGATCTAGTAGGTTAGTTTCGTTAAATCCATTTTTGGACAGGAATAATGTCTTACGAGTTGGAGGCCGCATAGGCAAGGCTCCTTTTTCATATGATCACAGATTTCCTATCATTTTGGAAAATAACCATTTCAGTAATTTAATAATAAGCTATGAACACAAAAGGAACTTGCATATGGGTGCTCAGAATTTACTCGCAAATATTCGCAATAAGTATTGGATTTTGGGAGGTATTACTGTAATTAAAAGAGTACTTCGTAAATGTATTGTATGTTATAAAGTGAATCCATCAAATATCAATACCTTAATGGGTGAATTGCCTGAGCAGAGGATTACGCCTTCAAAGCCCTTTTATAATTGTGGAGTGGACTATGCGGGTCCCTTTAATATTAAATCCTCTACTTTGCGGAACAGTAAAATTTTGAAGGCATATTTGTGTGTCTTTGTCTGCTTCGTTACGCGTGCAGTTCACTTAGAGGTCGTCTCTGACCTCACGACCAATGCCTTTTTAAATGCTTTGAAGCGATTTATTGGTCGTCGCGGCAAATGCAAAAGTATTTTTTCTGATTGTGGCACAAATTTCGTTGGCGCGAACAACGAAATGCGAGGATTTTTAAATCAGATTGCAAGTAATGAATTTAATAATAAAATAGTCAATTATTTATCTCAAGATGGTATCAATTGGAAATTTATACCTCCTAGATCTCCGCATTTCGGTGGTTTGTGGGAGGCAAGTGTAAAACAGGCAAAATACCATTTAAAACGTATTATGGGTAATGCTGCTTTAACTTTCGAAGAATTAACAACAGTTTTCGTACAAATTGAAGCCTGTTTAAATTCCCGACCACTCAGCGCCATTTCTAGTGACCCAAATGACTTGTCGCCACTGACTCCGGGACATTTTTTAATAGGGGATTCATTATTGGCTTTACCTGAGCCCGATGTGTGCTCCGTAAATACCAACAGACTAAATAGATACCAATATTTGAAGCAGATCGTCCAAAACTTTTGGAAACGTTGGCAAAATGAATTTCTTAGTGAATTGATAAGACGTGCTAAGTGGCGATTTCCTAATGGACCTGCAATAAAGGTGGGCGACCTGGTATTAATAAAAGAGGACAATTTGCCTCCATTGAAATGGTCTCTGGGGCGTGTGTTAGAATTGTTTCCAGGTGCCGATCAAATAACTCGTGTTGTGCTAGTGAAAACTGTCCATGGCAATTTTAAGCGTGCTGTGGCCAAATTGTGTGTTTTGCCTTTGGCTTAATCGATTATTGTTAAGTCACTAGAATAAGAACAGCTCTGTTAAGTAATAAATTAAGTATCTAATAATTAAGTTGTAATGGTTATGGTTGAAATTACTGTTTTTTGGAGTATTTATTTTGTTTGTTTTGAAAGGCGATGCTTTCAAGGGTGGCGGTATGTTCCGTAATTTCATTAAATATATTAAATATTTGTTTTCTTTCAAAATTCATACTACGCCGCTGTTATTCATATTTTTTGCCCCTGCATTTTTGAGCGGGTTTCAACTAGTTTTAAGAGGACAAAAAATGGAAGGGTCCGGGCATAGATTTCACCAGAAATTGCATTTTCAGTCGTGAGTAGCTATCAGTAATGCGAGCATGTCGCATCGCAAGTAAAATAAAATAAATAAAAATAGCACGGGTCTTTCCAATATTTTGACTAATTTTGAGTTATTTTGTCGTTTAATTAAAGAAGTTTATAATTTACGTTAATAAATGTGTTTGAAAGTGATATTTGGGTTTTTAATTGGAACCTGAATAAAATGGATATCAATACGAGAAATAATCGATAAAATTAAGTGCAATCCAGCACATTATTTGGTATCACGTCGGGGTCACCAGTTAGATTGCGCTTTTGTAAATCCTCTATCAACCATGATGAACGATTTAACATACGAAATGTCACAATACGGCACTAAATACGGAAACACCATGTAATAACTGCTTTCAATGCAGTCGAAGGTTCAAGCTGAGCAATTCTTTCTGACAGTTTGCAAAGTGTCAGATTCTCTTGTGAGAACAGACCTTAATGTTGTGCTTACAGACAGTTGACGTCACAAGTACCGCCATTTTGAAGGTAATCGTTTTCGCGCCACCGAATATAATTTGAAATTTAATTTTTTTTTTTTTGAATTTTAATGACGACATAATGCAAAAAAAAACTATATATTTTATATCTGAAAACATAAGCAATAAGAAAAAAAAAATAATTGAAAAATATGAGAAGCCTCCATTCCAACAAAAAGGTAAAGCACGGTAGCCATCCATTCTCAGCCACTTGACAAGGGAAGTTGCGAGTCGAAGTTGCAGATTCTAGCC
Source organism: Ceutorhynchus assimilis (assembly GCA_917834065.1). NCBI lineage: Eukaryota > Metazoa > Arthropoda > Insecta > Coleoptera > Curculionidae > Ceutorhynchus > Ceutorhynchus assimilis. The sequence continues at coordinate 45,069,742 of OU892280.1, read as the reverse complement.
TGGGATCAAGGCTAGAAGTTCAGTTGTGTTCGTCAAATGTGGGGACACGTATCAACTCGTTGATTCCTCTAGGAATCCCTTCAAAAGCTCTATGCCATGCTCTACGAAAATGGTGTTCTTTAAAAAATGTGGCCTTTTGGAAATGGATTCGTTGAGAAAAACGGCTCCTCGGAAAAAACAGCTCCTCGGAAAAAAACGGTAAACTCCTTAGTTATAGAGGGATTCCATGAACAACCATTACTTAAAAAAAAAATTAAAAAGGACTTACGAGGGGGTTCGAAATTCGAACTCAAATAAAACGGTAATCACAAGACTTTCGATTTAAATTTTTTCGCTATTTAATGGATTATTGCCTTACGCAACTTTATTTTGTTAAAACAGTGCCTGACGGGCGATTAGGTATTTTTCTTCACGAGAACGGTAATTAGAGTTGAGGAAGATGGCTGCCCCCTCGGCCAGAGTCGACCTTTCAGTGCAACGGCAAGATTGAAAAGGGGCGAAGAAACAGAGCTTCTTTTCAAAAAATAGCAAACGGAAAGTGTTGGTACTAAACTGGTACTTCAAACATAAACGAAAATCGTGCTCTCTAGTTCAATTATTGCTAATATCATTAGCAGCAGAAACCTTTTTTTTTAATGCTAGTCACCAGACTGTCAACATTAAAAGTACTAATTTACCTTTATATTATAATTGAAAGAAAAAAGGAACAAATACTGTAGCATTTCACATGCTATATTGGCCACCAAACCGCATTGAAATCTTATTTTACGTTGGGTTTCCACCAAGTTCTGATAAAGTTTATTGTCGGTCTCCGGTTACCTTTGCGGCGTCCCATGAACAATTACCCGTAGGTCATCGGTGACCTACATTTGTCCGGTACCGATCTAGCCATTATTCTAGAGGTGGCTACTGGTATAACATAGTTCGTTTTCAATAAAAAAACCATACTTCTAAACTGAAAAGGAAGCTTTCTAGAAAATATCGCTACTCTTTGAAAGAAACATTCGAATTTAGCAGATTAAAAGTTTCGATGGAGCATGAATAAATCAGGAAGGCGATAATAGGTCCCATTACGGCTTTTAAAAGTGCAATTTACAGAGTAAAAAGTGCTTGGGAACGGACTAAATCCGTTTCGCGGTGATGTTTAATTTTGGGATACGAGCGTACCATTTAAATTTATATAAATCGGACCCATTAAACAACCTAGTCGGAATACGTAGGTAAATATTCGCTATTAATTTGTGGGAAAATAAGTTTTAGACCAAATAAAAGCATTTCAGCTCTAAAAAGACCACCACGCTAATCTCGCCTTGATTAACGTTCCAAAGGCTCCCCGAGTAGGCGCCATTTCCTTTCATTCCCTTATGACGGATGCGTTTCACAACAGAAGCGAAACATTTTTCTCGATGAAAAATATTCGAGCTGTTCACGCCCGAGTTAATTAAATCCAATAACTAACGCCGAATCTGCAGTTTAAATTATATCTGAGAAAAATGGGAGCTATTGCAATAAATGTAACGGTGAATTATTTTTGCAGGTTAGTAAGGGGTGTAATGAATGTTAACGTTAACATGCGAGTGGGAATTCATACAGGTCGGGTGCATTGTGGCGTATTGGGATTAAGAAAATGGCAATTTGACGTTTGGTCTAATGATGTTACATTAGCAAATTATATGGAAAGCGGAGGGATACCTGGGTAAGTAAAAAATATATATCATAATAAAACTTAGTATCTATCACCCTGGAAAAAAAAAAGTTTTATGTTTTTCTGGCTTTTATCTCGACGTCGTCGCTCTGACCCAGTTATCAGTGAAATACGGGATTTTATTTCTGGCGAAGAAGGAATTCAGGTCGCAGTTTCAGTTGCAAATTTAACAATGGCTTCAGAGAAATTAATTTGCGCACCTGCTATATAAAATTATAACGTCGTTTTCCCAAAAGGCTTTCCCCATCTAAACTAATCGTTAATCTAACTCGACTTCAAAGTTTTGGTTACAACAGCTTCAAAGCTAATTTGTATGTAATACCACGTACTCAACTTAATCAACCAAAAGTTACACACTAACGTTGGGTTTAATATAACTTTTTAATAATACTAAAAGCCGATTAAACTTCGTGATACTAGTTCGATATCAATTAAGTGTTCTGAAACATTCGTTTTAAGCCTTATCTCCAGCGCAAATTTGTTACAGGAGAGTGCACATAACCAAGGAGACTCTAAAGTGTTTAGGGGATGATTACGAAGTTGAGCCAGGAAACGGGGGTGAAAGGAACGCTTACCTGAAGGACCACAACATTGATACATTCTTAATTGTGGCACCAACTTACAGAGGGGTAAGAATTTATAGTGAAATTATTAAAATAATGGTTGCAAGTCATCAGTGACATCGAAATTATTGCCAATTGCAGTTTTTAAGAAATTGAAATTCTTTTTAAACTCGGAGCGCATTTTCCCATCTTTTTTAACTCTAGTTAGAAAGAGATAAAATGCTGTCGTATCATTTAACCGAATCTGCCGATAAAATGGGATTTAGGTTGGTACTCGTGGGTAATGTTGCCAATAGTTGCCTTCTGCATATCTTTGGTTATTGATTTTAATGTTTTGAGATTTTTTGTCAGTTTCTAACGAGTCGGGGATTGATAGTTGGGATATAATTTAGTTTGCCATAAAATTGTATTAATGGAATTTCGTTTTTTGGTATTATAATTATTCTTATCAATTTATTAATAAAAATGTAATCTGGGAAAATGACAAACTTTACGGTATGTCAAAGTAAAACGAAGTTGATGCGGCAACATTGCGACATGCTAACGTCAGAAATTTTGATTCCCCACATACACTATTTTAATAATTACCGTATATCAGAGATTTCTCACTTTGTTATCGCATGCGACGCATAGTGACGATTCCCAAAATTTCTTAACGATTTTTTTTTGTCACTTTCAATAATTCCCAAATTTATTTATTGGAGCGTGATTTTAGGATTCCTAACAAATCCTGATCGCTAGAAGCAAAAAATTAAAATTGATTCGATCTTTGAAAGATTCCGTGGATTAATTCCCTCAAGCAATAAAAATCCAAATATTTAATATTCCCTTTCTCTATCAATTTAAAATCCTTTCTACGGAGAAGGAGCGTAAAAATGTATTAAAACAGTTTATTCAAAATTTTCCGCCATTTGGGGGAGAGTCAAAATTTGAATGACTTATTATTCCCCTTGAATATTTTACTCGTTTATGCGGATTTATTTCTTTGTTGAGGAAAGTTTTTTTGGATATTTATTTAATTTTTTTTTTTTTTTTTTCAGGGTACTACATCTTATCAAAGCCATTCAATGAACGGTAACGTTGCCAAAGAAATGCGAATAATGGGCCATACAACGCAACATGGACATTCTACAAAGTAAGTGACATATAATAGTTTTTAAGGTATTTATAAGTTTGTGTTTAAAAAAAAAATCATGTTGTTGACTTCTAGTACCCTTAATTTGGAAAATGATGATAGACATTCTCATAACTTCAATTCGCTTAGGTGATTAATGCTCTACAAAAGGTTATTTCGATATCTTAATAATAAAATACTCGTACAAACAGTTTTGAAAACTTTTTCCCTAATCACCTGATATAATTTCAGTCTAATAAATAATTATGTATTTTGGTTTGAAAAACAATACTAAAATTCTACCTGAGACGGGTTTATTATCAAAAATGCGGAAATAGATTAAGATGATTGTTCAAAGGGCTTTCCCATTTCTTATGCAAGCTATAATAGTGCATTTCCTAACTTCTCTTCTTGTTCTATACTTATCTGTTCAGTATTGGAATAGTTTACTCGCACTATTTATTGCCGACCCTTGAATTCTGCTCATCTATTTGCGCCTTGCCTTATTGCTCCCCGGTCGCTCAAATAATTCCTTCATGCAAATTCAAAAATCCATGAGCAGGGAATCAGGATTTTGACGAGACAATAAAATCGGTCCATCTAAACTGGTGGACAGTTGCTTTGCAACATGGAAAATTTTACCATAATTCAAATCTCGATATTTTCGGAACGGACGGAGTTATCGATTTGTGGTAGTTAGGAGGCTCTTGGTCAACTCTTTGAGAACACGTACAGGGTTCAACCAGTATATTTCTTTTATTCATCTACTTATACAGGTTGAGCAAAGAAAGTTATGGTTTTTTAGCAAAGTTTGGGGCTATCGGACTATGTCAGGAGTTCCTCTTGAGAATGGATATTTTTTCTCATACTGTTGCATAAAGTGGAATTTTCTTGAGCCCAAGTAAAGATTGAAGCACTCATTGACAGTTGCTGCTTCCAGTGGCGTGCAGAAAAAATTTGCTACCTTGACGTTATGTAATTTAAACCGAATTTATAAATAATTTATTGCACTTAAACAGCTTAATGAAAAAATTCAAGTTACTACTCTATATACAGGGGTGTATTCCAGTGGCGTAGCAACAAGAGCATTTTTTGGCTTGGTGAGAAGTGCTAATAACTTTAAAATTGTTATTTTTCGAAATGCTGGCCAACACTGCTATTCATCTTTTATCTGGAATTTTTTATCTCTCTCATTCAGCATTGCCGTATGCGTCTTCATTAGAGAAGATGTTTTCTATCTCTTTTAAATTTTAAAACAATATCAAAAAATTTGAAAACCAGTTAAATACCTAAATAACAATGAAAAAAACGAACTTTTTACAGAACAGCAACAGTTATTTTTAACAATATTGTTAGTACCTTGTAGGGCCACCCCGCACATCGATCATAGCCTGGAATCTTCGTGACATACTTTCCAGAAGGTTATTAATAAATTCTTGGTATACGTTTTCCCACTCTTCCTGAATGGCCTCAGACAACTCTTCCATTGTTTGAGGAGCATTTTGTCTTGTCCGCACTAAAAGTTTTAGCCGAGACCACACATGCTCAATAAGGTTTAGGTCTGGAGACTTTGATGACAGAAACAATAATTATTGTAACATTATTTTCTGCCAAAAAGTTTATAACCGTGCGAGCTCTGTGCGGTCTGGCGTTATCATCGATGAAGACAAAATCCTCCCCAAAATATTGTGCAAAAGCATACTGCTCAAAACCATATTGCTCAAAATGTTGTTTCTATAAACTGCAGCATTGTCTGTTCTGCTTGAAATAAAAAGTTCGGGTTTAGCTTCGTGCATAACCCCAGCCGAAACAGTAACGCAACCTCCTCCAAACGCCTCCTTGTGGAGCCGTGTTTTCTTCATTATATCGTTCCCCATCTTGCCTCCAAGTTTTTATTTCAAAAAGGACAGTCAATGCTGCTGTTTATAGGGACAACATTTTAAACAATATTGTTATACCTTTTGCACAAGATATTGGGGAGGATTTTGTCTTCATCGATGATAACGCCAGGCCGCACAGAGCTTGTACGGTTATAAACTTTTTGAAGATGCCAGGCTGTGATCGATGTGCGGGGTGGCCCTACAAGGTACTAACAATATTGTTTAAAATAACTGTTGCTGTTTTGTAAAAAGTTCGTTTTTATCATTGTTATTGTATTTAAGTGGTTTTCAAATCTTTGTTTTCTAAAATGTTACATAGATATTGTTAATGTTAATCAATAAATTCTTTGATGTTGTTTAAAAATTTAATAGAAATAAAAAACATCTTCTCAAATGAATACGCGTCTTCAATGCTGGAACATAGTGGCATCTCGGATTGATGCTCCTTCGTATTCCGCTGGAGTTTGATTTAAACGAGCTAGCTCAACAGCAAGCCATTGACGAACAATTGACAGCGATTAAAACATCTCCAGACCAGCCATTAAAACTCAAAAGAATTTATTGGGGTCCTGACAAAGTGCAAATCGACTGTGAAATCTCAGCTGAGGCCATTAGACTATATGTGCCTAAGTCTCTTCGTTAGAGTCTTCCACATGGTCCACAATCCAGCTAATCCTAGTGCCAAAGTCACTGATCGATTGATTAGGCAGCGATATGTCTGGCCAAACATGTAAAAAGATGCCAAAGCTTGGTGTAGGGCATGTAAAGAATGTCAGGATTCCAAAATCATGAGACATATGAGGACCTTTCCGGACCATTTTGTCGCACCGGATGGTCGTTTTTACCAAATTCATTTAGAAATTGTTGGTCCGCTGCCACAATACGAGGGATATTTGTATTTTCTCACTATGATCGACCTATTTTCGCGTCGGGTTGAAGCTGTTCCTATTAGGGATGTTAAGATTGGGAACAGTGGACTGTAGGAAAAAAAAACACGTAGTTGCTTGGCTGGCTTACATCAGAAGGTATAGCTGAAAAATTGGATGGACCACAGTGCCAATTTGTTTAGAAGAATTCCAATTTCCAATTAGGTATTCAAGGCTGTACACAATGAAACACTTCTTTGTCTATTTACAAATGTACAGTCATTTATTACACTATATACACAAGAGATTTTTTTTTACAGAAGTTTCTAGAACTCTTAGCTTTTAGCTCGTAAAAAAGGTGTCACAATTCGGGTACTTTTTACAAGGTCACAATACACGAATGTACTTGGAAAGTTTGTATTATTTGGCCTTTTATTTAGGCGAAAATAACTCTGCGTGAGTTGAGTTAAATTAATAAGAGAAAACACTCAACACAACGCGAAAACTGTTCATAAACTATTGTTGAACAAGAATTCGGAGAAATTCGTTAGGAAATTTACATAGAGTCAAACAGCGCCCTTGAAATCTCTTTTGTCACTAACTGTAAACTACGCATTACGCATTTCAAGAAGTTACTAGAAAGAAAATCTCTGCTCCCCACGCCGCGCTAGGTGGTCGCTTGTGCCAACTTGTACCAGGCACCGGCTCTCCAATCGGTACAAGGCCAGAAGCTTCCCTTGATTTTACAGATAATATTTTTATTTAAAATATAAATGTGAAAGAAAAGGACAAGAAATTAGGGATGGGCAAAAATAGGGCTGTGCATTCTCAATAATTTTAAATTTTATTTGATGTTATATTGTGATTTTTTAGCAGAACTCCAACAAAGGATATATCCGCGCAAACCATCGCTCGTACCTTCTTCGATACATGGATTTCCAGATACGGAGCACATAAATGCATTACGACCGATCAGGGTACTCAATTTGAGTCTCGAATGTTTCACGCGTTGTTGAGGCTGATCGGTAAAGTCCATTCCAAAATAATTCGTTGACTCTTCAAGTATCAATAAAATGTTGATGATACCCTCAACCACAAACTTCGACTACCTGTGAGCAGGTCCGGGTTGATTTTATTTATTATACCTGCCTAGGTGAGATGTACATGTAAATGTGGGTGAATGTTTTAGTTAAATTATTTAGTCTTTGCGCAGAACTAGAGCTGTTATATTGACAAAAAAAAGGTGGCGTCCATGGGCAAATGATGGTAGTATTGCAACCGGAAGTGGTATTTCAAAAAAAAAACATTTATCGCTAGATGCCAAGGAAATTGTGAGGAACGTTTATTTAACCCTTCTGCAGAGAGGCTATAATCATAATCAAAGTGTGAGTGAATCATCCGTTTTAACCAAAACTCCATTATCTACGGTTAAAGATATCGTAGCCAAACGCATCCAGCCAAGGAAGCAACGGTGTGACAGCGGCAAGTCAAGAAAGGTTGAAGAAGCGGATAAAGAGTTGATTCGTAGGAAAATTTATGATTTGTACAGTAAACAAATAATACCTACAATAGATTCTCTAAAAAAGGTACTTATAGAAGACGAAACTGATATATTATGTAGCAGAACAAGCCTTTGGAGAATTGTGAAAGCAATGGGTTTCAAATATCAAACCATTAATAAGAGGCAAGTGCTAATGGAATCCCAGCGATTACAAGCATGGCGTCGAGAATATTTAAGTTCCATAAAACAATATAGGGCAGAAAATCGTCCGATAATATATCTTGACGAAACATGGTTTGATACCCATAACACTCCCAAAAGAGGATGGAGCGACTCAACCTCCAAATGTCAAACCAAAGCACCCTCAAATAAAGGCCAGAGGATTACAATTTTGCATGCCGGATCAGAAAATGGTTTTGTTCCAAACTCTTTGCTGCTATCCGCAAAAAAAATAGCCAATTCATCATTAGATTATCATCAAGATACCGATGCAAAATTATTTGAAGAATGGTTTCAGAATCGCCTTCTTCCGAACATACCAGAAAACAGTATAATTGTGATGGACAACGCTAGTTACCACAGCCGTCAAAAAAATAAAGTGCCCAATGCAAGTAATACAAAAGTAGAACTTCAAAAATATATGATGGAAAATGATATGTATTTCGAAGAAAATTATACAAAGAAAGATCTTTTAAACGTTTTGAAATCATATAATGTTAAAAAAGAATATATTTGTGACGATCTTGCTAGCGCTTGTGGTCATACAGTTTTGCGTCTTCCTCCATATTATTGTATTTTCAATCCAATAGAACATATCTGGCATGAATTGAAGGCAATGGTTAGGAGAGGAAACACCTCTCCTACACTTAGTACTGCTGTAATAGATTTAATTAGAAAATGTGTAGATAATATTCCAGTTCAAAGCTGGAAAAATTCTGTCAATCACGTTATAAAAGTTGAAGAAACCTATAATTCAATAGGTATTAATGTTAAGCCATTAATAATTAGTTTAGGCATAGATGAAGATGACAGTGGCAGTGAAACGGAACTAAATATAGATTAGGTTTGGTTGAATTGTGTATTGTATTATATTGTATTAGATATTAAGTTTTGGTAATTATTAAGATAGTATAAGATTATAACATAAATAAATAATATTATGAAACGCCTTTTTCGTTTTCATTATAATGGGCACAAAATCCGTACCTGTAAACCTTTGAGTGAGTATTAAGGAACCCGGTACCTACATAAAAGAACCTGGTACCTACACAATAGAGGCTAATAGCTATCTAATTTATGGTAGGGTTTTATAGCCGTGAAGTCAACGAAATATTTTGGAATGGACTTTACGCAACGAATTCGGACTACTCCATACCATCCGCAATCGAACGGACTAATTTAGCGTTGGCATCGCGTTTTTAAAGCCGCTTTGATGTGTCATGCCGAGGACAATTGGGTGCGCACGCTTTCTACCGTTTTGTTAGAGCTGCCAGCCCATACCCGTTCCGATACCGGTGCTTCCCCACCTTAATTTTTATTCAGTACAACATTACGTTTACCAGGTGAATTCTTTCTCCCTGAGAATATTACCCCAGATCCGAACTTTTTCATTGAATAGTTTCGTAAGTATATGCGCGAAGTCCGTTCGGTACCTACCGCGCATAAAAGTTAAAGTTAATTATTTTATTTTGCACGATTACGCCCATGTATTTTTGCGCAACATGGCCCATAAGTTATAAGGCACTTGAACTGAACGACGATATTCCGGACCGCACAAAGTTTTACGCCGTGTTTTCGAAATCGAAGTGAAAGGGAAAACTAAGGCAGTTTCCGTTGAATTGTTAAAATCTGCGTTTTTCGTACCGGATGATGTCGGTGACTGCGCAAGTGTTTCTGCAGTGCCCAGCCAACATACTATAGAGCCGCAGCAGTTGAGAACATATTCTCGCAAAGATAAAAGGGTTGCTTTGGCACCCTCTCAAAAACTCAGACATCTGATTTATTTTACCCAAGGAAGCATTTTAGATTTTAATGTTGCATTTAGGGTTTATTACGTTAGATATTTTATGTCCGATTGACCAATAAAGTGCTATTTACAGAACAGTTTTGCGTCAATAAAGTAGCACTTGTTCGTTGAAGCTCCCCTAAAATAATTGGTTGAAACGGCCATAAATCCGTCGGGAATTCTTGCCTACTAATATGTAGATAGGTAGCGACAAGTCGATGTCAAAATTTTTCAAAACGAGTCACATTGGCGTACGTGTACTAAATTTGCATTTCCGACGTTTATGATATAATCAACTTTGACACTATTGCCTCGTTTTTAAAAATTATGACATCGACTTGTCGCTACCTATCTAGGCAAAAATTGCCGACGGATTCAGTAACCTTAAAAGGCTAACGCTCACTGGATCGCAGCGCACGGAAGCGCGGCGAAGATGACTTTTTATAATACCATGTTTAACGTGAGTTTGCGGATCGGTGCTCTTCGGACAAGTGAGCGTATTTACTCCCGTTTAAAACAATGTATTCAAAAAGTTCTCTTTGCTCCAGTGAGCGACAACCTTAACACTCAAAATCGAGAATCGCCCTCTAGCAGCTAAACGGTTGATGATATCAAAATGCGGTTTGCACCAATCAAGATTTCATTATATTTGAGCCTCAAAGTGGGGGGTTCATTTTTTTGTATCTCACTCAGATACATTCTACATACTTCAATTGGCCCACCCTGTATAGTCTGGCAAGTGATAACTTGATAGAGACGAAAGGGGAAAGAAAAGTGGGGCATAACCTAAGAATATTCACTGTCACCTCAACTGACACCGCTTGATGACAACCATGTCTTTGGGTTCAGTGGCACCAAAACCACCAAGGAAATAAACTAATAAAATTAGTGATGCCGCGAGACGAGACTAAGGGTTGGTCTCGTCTCGTCTCGGCATCTCGAGACGAGACCGTGACTTAGTCTCGGTCTCGAGTACCCAAGTCTCGTCTCGTCTCGAGTGGTCTCGTCTGGTCTCGAGTTATACAGGGTGTCCAAAAAATAGCGTAAAAACTCTTATCTACATGGTGGAGGACCCTACAAGGAACCCCAGAATAATATTTTAAAAAATCTAGTGGCATTCTTAAGAAAGTTATTTGCATTTTAATATTTATTAAAATTAGTAACACTGAAAATATCCCGTTGACAATATGTCAGAGAATTAAATACCCATGTAATTACCTGAAGAATTCGAAGGTAAATTTTTACATCTACCTCTTCACCAAGAATAATGCTGGAGAAGGATTTTTTCATTTAATTATTTTTCTAGGATTTCTCAAAGGGTCCCCTACTACGTGGAGAGTTTTTACGCTATTTTTCGGACACCCTGTATTTATGGTTTTATTTTTTATATTATAACGGAAGTCCAAACTGCCACAGTGAAAAAGCAATTAGTGAAAAATCACATTAAAAAGTAACCGTGATATTTAATTTACTGATTTCATGTTCAAATAGTCCAGAATAGTCCAATAATAAAGCTATGAAAGAAAAATTTGAAGTGTAATCTCGAGACTCGAGACTACACGAGACTCTCGCCGAGTCTGGTCTCGTCTCGTTGAGACTTCACGAGACGAGACCAAAAGCCAGTCTCGTCTCGAAAAGTCGAGACGAGACGAGACGAGACCAGTCTCGAGTCTCGCGGCATCACTAAATAAAATTAATAGAAAAAAAATTATTTAGTTTCGCCAATAACCACGCCACTGTGCTGTCGTTCAGGCTCTAACCAATAGAATCATGCATTAGAATAATTACGCATCTCCACATCCACCATTTTGCAATGTTGCCGGATTTTTTTATTTCAAAATACTAAAATACACAACCTTGACATATGCCCAGAAGAAAAATGGTACGTAGCCGAGGAATATTCACTGACACCTCCACTGATACCGCCCGATGACAACCATATCTTTGGATTCAGTGGCATCGAAAACACCAAGGAAATAAACTAATAAAGTTATTAGAAAAACATTCTTTAGTTTCACCAACAACCACGCCACTGTGCTGTCGTTCAGGCTCTAACCAATAGAATCATGCCTCTGAATAATCAAATCTTTTCACATCCTTCATGTCGCAATGATTTTTTTCTATTTAAAAATACTACACATACCCATATTGAAAAAATAAATAAGTCTGCTTTTTTAAAATATAAAAGTCAAAATGACATTATGTTGGCAATACAATGTGAAATTTTCAATGCTTTCAAATGTTTTATGTAGAAAAGGCTTGTGTTGCCAACATAGTTACTAAATTTTCGACTTGAGGAATTATCGGTAGTAATATAACAAGTGCAATGAAAATTATCGATAATTTTTGGGAAATATGCCCGAATGCATTTTTAGTTGAAAACGCAGGAGTGCAAATTTTTCGAAAATTATAGATATAAATAAATAAATAAATAAATAAAAATGCCTTTATGTACGATGCTTAGGAACTACCAATCTATGGTTATGTCTTGTATGCCTCCCATGAACTTCGCAAGATTTAGTTAGTTAGACAAGTATGATGGGAGTCCAAACAAGTTTATTTTAAATACTTGCCGCAATAAGTGCAATTCGTGCCTTTCACCTAATTTCAACCAATTTGATATCTTATATTTCTCAGAGACATGGTCAAACCTCCTAAGATTGTATGCAAGTCGCAAACAGGAATTCTGTAGCTTTTGCAAGCTATTCTTTTCTGTCTGCAATAATGCAGACCAATATACGGTGTAACAGTAATTTAGACGCGATAAAATTAAAGAGTCACACAACCTGAGTTTAATTGGAGTTGTAGAAAGTTTTTATGTAAATAAAGTAACCTCCATAAGAAGTTTTCAAGAGAAATGACACATGCGACCTAAATTTTAGATCATTATCAATGAACAAGCCCAAGTTTTTGGCAGTATTGACAGGCATTAAGCGGGTATCATTTAATTTAATATTGAAGTTGGGATCTTCTGCCATTTCTTTGGGCTTCCTACCAAATAATATTAGTTGTGTTTTTTTTTTTCATTCAGGAGCAGGCTATGATACTTTGAGTAATTAGAGATAGATTGCAGGTCATCATTTATGTGTTGCACCGCTTGAGGCAATTCGCTTTGATCGAATGACTTGCGAAGCTGCGTATCGTCCGCAAATTGATCAGATTGGCAGTTTTTTTATAAATTTATGCAAGTCCGATGTGTAAATAGAAAAAAAGATTGGCGCGAGGACACTTCCTTGCGGGACCCCTCTATCAACTACTCGGTATTCTGAAAAAACACCATTCAATCCAACTCTTTGCACCCTCGGAGTTAGGAAACTATTAAACAGCCTTAGGGAAGATTCCCCAAAGCCAAAAAATTTAAATTTAAGCAGCAATAGATCCGTACTAATAAAATCAAATGCCTTGCTGAAGTCCAATAAGATTAAACAAGTTGATTTACCCATATCCTCAGCTCGGAATATATCATCTGTGACATTCAGCAAGGCAGTCGACGTACTATGGTGAGCTCTGAACTCCGATTGTGTTGGTGGTAGTATTCTTTCATTGTTTAAAAAATCAGACACTTGCTCAGCGAACACCTTTTCTAATATTTTTCACATAACTGGTAAAACACTAATAGGCCGGAAATCAGCAGCGCTAGTGGGATTGCTAATTTTAGGGATGGGTGTCACATTTGACTGCTTCCAAACTTCTGGAAAAACACCAGTTTCCAAACATTTATTTATGATAAAACACATGTGTTCTCTTAAAAAAGGTATCACATAAAGTAACATTTTCTTACTTATCCCATCAGACCCACATGCATTCGTTTTTATCGAATTCACAATACTAATAATTTTCTGTGAATCAATGTTTTTAAAGTTGTATTTTTCTATAAATTCTTTAACGTGTTTGTTTTCATAGTTGGTGGTTATAAAATTATCCGATAATTCAACGGTAGCCTGGGTATACTATCCAAAAAGCAATTGTTAAAGTCCGTCGGACTAGAGATTTCCCTCAATAATTCTGAGAGGAACTACAAACATTAAGCTGCCTTAACGAATGCCAGAAAGCCCCTGGATCAGTCCTGAAAGAATGCTGCAAGTAAACTCTTTTTTCTGCCTTCAGTGAATCATTCACCAAGTTTCTTAGTATCTTATACTGAGACCAGTTATCTGGAGTTTTGTATTTATTGAATTTTGATCTAGCTTTATCACGTAGTATCATCATTAACTTGACGTTGTCAGTTAGCCATGGCATGTATGGTTTTGTAACTTTCTTGTTTCGAAATGGCGCGTGAAATTCAAATAAATCCAACATTTTATTGTTAAAAAATAGCACCATATCGTTGACGTTTTCCAGACTATATATATGATGCCAATTAACTGTGTAAAGATCTGAAATAAGATTATGATAACTGAGTTTGGAAAAATCTCTATAAGTACGAAAAACAGGTTCCCGCTTACCCCTCTTCAACTTCAAATCACAGGCCACCATGTGATGATCTGATATCCCATCCATAGGGCGCACCTGAACCCCTGCAACTATATCGCGAGAGGACGAAACTAGTATGTCTAATAATGTACCAGAAGAGTCTGTAACTCGAGTGGGCTCCATTATCAACTGACATAATCCATATTTAGACAGCAAACTATTTAGCAATTTGAAGCTGTCGCCGTTAGAATTAAGAAAATCAATATTGAAATCAGCCCCAAACAACAAGCAGTCATACTCAGGAATGAGCTCTATCAATGAGCTTTCCAACTCTTCCAAACACCGGCCAACATTTTCCTTAGGAGGTCTATAGAGAGTACCGAAGCAGATATTTTTCCTAGAGATTTTAAAAGTTGTTCTAATTTACCATGTCCAAATCGATTGATTATTTTATACTTGATATTATTACGAATGTAGAAAGCAACTCCCCCTCCTCTACCCAGCCTGTCATTTCTGGCCAGATCATAGCAACACCATAACTAGGAAATCCATCGGAAAGCCAAGTTTCAGATAAACCCACAACATCCAAAGAATTACCAGTAACAACCTCCGCGAAAAGGTCGAAGCCTGTGCAAAGAGACCTCAAATTAAAGTGCGATACATTTAAATTTGCCATAACACTTTTTTTTGCCTACAACCAGTTTCAGTTCGAGACGCATACAGAAATAAATACCACTTTTTGTCCTTTTTTGCCGGTGAGAATATCCACTACAATTTAAGCTAGCTCTACCGGGTCGATTTAGTCATCCGGATTCATATTCATCTGTCCCAATAAGTGTCCTATTTATAAATCAGTTTTTTGCGATACAATCCGTTTAGTTCCCAATTCTTCATTCCAGACCTAGATTTTACCACCCGTAGACCATGCTTTATTATTTCCATACTTCTTCTTAGCCGCTTTCAAAAGATCATATCTACAGGGTGGAAAAATAAAAAGGATCCACCTGGATTTTCTCGAAAATTATCAGGAAACTAAAAAAAAAGCCGAAAGTCGTCGATTTTGTTTGCAATGGGAACACTTTTTGGCTATTTTAAAATTTTTCTAGATTGCACCCCCTTACCGGGGTGAGTTGCACCCTCAAAAGTTGAATAGGGAAACTGGGTCGAGTGGTACCTTGTTTGAGAGGTATTTGAGATGACTTTACAGATCTGTAATTTTTTTCGAAATCTGACTATTAGTTTTCAAGATAGTCGCCTCGGAAGTTGCCAGGGGGCGAAAAGAGAACGTGTTTTTCCTACATTTCTACAAGAAAAAATTGAAATTCCTGAAACACGTCAATTTTGTTTATTTTGAACCTTTGCTTCTTTGTCAGTTTGAACCTTTTAAACAACCTTTCAAACATGACTCACTTTTCATGTTTTCACGTAAAACACGTTCTCTTTTCGCGCCATAGCAACTTCCGAGGCGAATATCTTGAAAACTAGAAGCCAGATTTCGAAATAAATTACAGATCTGTAAAGTCATCTCAAATACCTCTCAAACAAGGTACCACTCGACCCAGTTCCCCTATGCAACTTTTGAGGGTGCAACTCACTCCGGTAAGGGGGTGCAATCTAGGAAAATTTTGAAATAGCCAAAAAGTGTCCCCCTTGCAAAAAGAAATCGACGTGTTTCGGCGTTTTTTTAATTTTTTGATAATTTTCGAGAAAATCCAGGTGGATCCTTTTTAATTTTCCACTCTGTATATAGAGTGAGATCTTCAAATATAGAATATTTTGAGTTTTTAAGCACCTTTTTAGCATTCAAGACCTCATTTCGTTTTAGATTTTGCACAAAGCCTACTAAAACATTTTTTGGCTCGTAATTACCAACTTGAAAAGCATAATCAATATCTCGGACACTACAATCAACTTTTAGTCTACTCTTTATGAATGTAACAACGCTGTCGTAGATATTTTCATTCTCGGAGAGAATGAGACCATTAATTCTCAAGGAGTTTCTTTTAACATATTGATCCATAGCTTCATTTCTCTCCTCCAGTTTCTTCACTGCCAACGAATTATTGCCAACAGATATATTTGTAGCTCTCAGAATGTTATGAATCTCACCAAATTTATTATTAATTTCTTCCATTGTGTTATCCAGTTTTTTCTCAAATCTCTGAACAACAGATTCGCACACTTTCTTGATTAACTTCTCAGTCTCCGTCTCCTCGGCAGGCTTAATTTTAGGAGACATCACAACGACTTGATAGGCACGGAACAAATATAATTGACTAACAACTGATTACCTTTAATTACTCGTTTAGTTCAAATACCTCCACTTAGATTTTTCTAGTGTGCACGTTTTATATCACAATTTAACAACCGGCGAAAATTCTAATTTTTCTGCGGAAAAAAAAACTCAAAATTTGACTATTTTAACGGAGCTCGGCAAAACGCGTGCTTATAGCAAAAACATCACCTTGAACAAATCATATAGAGGGTGTACCATTTAAAACAAAACATCTGATGTCACGTTTTTTTTTTAAAATCGCTCGTACACGTAATTTGATTTTTAAAGGGGGAAGTTTTCTGCAAGCATTTTCAGCACTTCAGCTTTAACCCTCTAGGCAGGGTGGGACCAACCCTTAATATTTCAAATGGAACAAGGGGTCGAGTGATACCTCTTTTAAAAGAGCGTTCAATTCTCTTTCATTTGATGTAATTTGAAAGAAAATTGAACGCTCTTTTGAAACAGGAATCACTCGACACACTGTTCCATTTAAAATGGTAAGGGTTGGTCCTACCCCCCCTAGAAGGTTAAGTTAGTGCTGAAAATGTTTCAAACACTCACACAATCAATTTACGCGTACGAGCGATTTAGAAAAAGAAATAAAAGTGTCATCAGATAATTAACCTGTTTCGTTTTAAATGGTATACCTTGTATTTTCATTGCACGAGTTATATTTTATAAAGGCCGTTTTACAGCTTGCAAGAAAACTTGAATGCAAAAAAATTGCATTCAAGATTTCTTGCACGTCGTTTTACACCTTGCAATTTGACTTGTTTTCTTTCTAACCTTAACCATACTTTTTTGTTTTTAATGTTGTGTTATTGATGTTTGTATTTTCCAAAAGTGAAAAGAGTGATTATAAGTCGATATAAAAAGAAGAAAGTAATAGCAGCCACTTTAAGCATCATAATTGCTGGAAATTCCCCAACTTGCGCGAAAACCTTCAAGAAAAATGGCACCAAACCGATTGCATGCAATGCCATTCAAGTTTCAAGAATCTTGCAGAAAACAATCAGCTGACTCACTTCTGCGCATGCCCTCGTCCAAGTTTCTTGCATATTGGAAATAGAATTGCAAGCTGTAAAACGGCCTTAAGAAAATTTCCTGAATCATTATACGTGTTCGCAATATTTTACTAGGGACCTTGTTTAAAACAATAATTATGTTGCTATGTTGTCAATCAACAAATTTGTCGAAAGTCTCATTTAAAAAATAATTTCGAATTTGTAAAAGCAAATATGGCTCGTTTTGGGAAGAGTTCAGCGGCTGATATTTATAAAAGTATCGAAGACCTTACGCCGATCAATACGAAGAGATCTCAAAAGAAGCTGATAATTTGTGTCTAATTTACTGTGCACAAAGCTGATAATAACTCGTTGAGTCAGATAAAAAATACCTGAAAAAAATTATCGGCAATTAGCACTAGTGCAAATTATCTATAACTTGCACTTGTGCAAAATTTTCGCTGTAATTCGCTTCCTATTGGTCCAAAATTGCCAGACGCCTCTGTATTTTCACCTGAATATTACCTGAAGGAAGTTTTCTTTAAAAAAAAAACACAGACTTAAAGCAACATATTGTTTCCCTTAAGTTTGGCAAAGCAGCCAATTCCTTTGCATTTCGCCGTCTGGCTTGCCAAACTATAAAGCAAGACCCGTATTCCCCTCTGAAATCGCATTTCTTCAGTATTTTGGTCAAGTGAATGACCAGAATAATGAAGAAATGCGCACGGGTGCAGCTCGTTTATCTATCTTTCTGCCTCTACTCATATAAGTTTGATGGGCGCGTTGACATGCCAATCCATTGAGTGTACCGGCGTTGCCAGTGGTCGTTTTTGTTCCTAAAGCTCCAACATTTTGAAGCAAAGTCATAACAGGAAAAAATATCAATCCGTAACAATTTGGCAACCAAATTGGAGGGGATACACCGGCGGTGAATTGTTCTCCTAGATGTTGGCGACACAAAATTTTGTTTACTACAATGTCTATCTGTGATAATATGTCATTGACTGTCACATCTTGATGTGCTCATGACAAAACCTATTAATGATTTTTTGCTAGTGATTTTATCCTTCTATCGAGTATGGCAGTCTTCTACCAGGATAGACTGTTGTGTTTTTAAGTCGCTGCTTTTTCCTTTCCAGATATTTTAACTGTGCAAATCTCTAAGGCGTAGCAGGGGTTTGTGATGCGGTGTAATGCCGACCTAGGCAGTGTAGTGGTTGGTGTCTTCGCATGCTGCGGTTCCCGGGTTCAAATCCCGGCTAGGGCATGGTTGTTTGTGGTGTTTAACCGGCTCGTTGGCTTGGCGAGAGGATGTGGAAGGACTTTCTCAGGCTTGCGTGATATCGGTGGAGTCTGAATGGCCGACCAGGGATTGCGAATCGGACCATCTTAGGGTGGGGGATGCGTGATAAAGCCGACCATTTAGACTCTAATATGAATGGGAAGGAGTAGAGTCCATCATGCAAATGAAGTACAATATTTTGATAGCTTTTTAAAAACCATATTTTTTTGGAACCACTAGTTGGAGTTGGATGTCTTTCTGACTGTCGCTGTCATAATCATGGCGATACAAAACTCCATCCCTTATAAAATTAAAATACATTACTACGGTCAGTCCACTTTCTGAACCATACAGATTCTGGATCTGGTGATTGAAACATATGGATTATTAACTTCTGACGTACGTGCTTCTTTGTCTCTAGCCATATTACCGATAACTTCATTCACTTCAGACTCCTGACTATTCCTGCAAGCCAAGATCAGCCGCATTTGCTTTCTCAAGTACATTCTCATAACATAGGTTTTTAATGACAAAGGAAGGATATAGGGAATCTATGTTCGGAAGAGATACCCGAAATACGCTAAACCAACAGCACCCGATTAAATGGAAATGGGAAAAGGCCTGCCGACGATTGGATAACCAGTGAGACATTGAAAATAGTGGAAGAAAAGCTGAGAAAGAGTTTAGGAATTCTGTAAACAAGTGCTTGATACATGGAAAAGTACTCGAAATATGGAAAGAACTCATGTGACTGTGTGAAAAGGAAGACAAGAAATAACATTGAAAACTATCGGCAAATTATATTGCTGTCCCACTTGTATCTAGAAACTTCTTACAAAAATAATCACCAACAGACTGACGCAAAACATGTACGTATACACAAAACATTATGTCACTCACAAGTTTATCTAACTCATCATTCAAAATCCTTCTTTCTGTTTCAGTCATCCTATAAGGTAGTACTGGAATGAGTTTTTCCAGTGGAGCAGGATCTTTTGCAATTAGGTATTCCGTCATTGGGTATTCCAAGTAGCCTTATGTTCAAATCAATATATTTTCATTGAGGAATGTTTACTAAATACAATATCGACAAGTGCATTGAAACCTAAACCAAGTAAAGTCTGTTTTTTTTTAAAGATAATTCCCCAAGTCAAAACTTTAGTAACTATGTTGGCAACACAAGCCTTTTCTACATAAAAAAATTGAAAGCATTGGGTACATTCAGGCGGTGCCAGCGGCTAATCTCAGCCACTCAGCAGGGAGTTTATTCTTGAAGCCAAGGAACAGCGTTCTCATGAGAACGATTGCTCTCATTGTCAGTGTTATGGAAATATGAATACGGGCGACGGAGACAGAACCTTCGTTTAATGAGAATGCTGCTCCCCTGTTTCGAGAATAGAGTCCCTGCTGAGTGGCTGAACTTAGCCGCTGGCACCGCCTGAATGTACCCAATGACAATCTCATATTGTATTCCCAATATAATGTCATTTTAACTTTTATCTTAAAAAAGAAACTTTAATGTTTACCTGGTATGTTCTGCATATGACAACAATGGGGTAGTATACAAGTGATTTTTAACTACTATGTAGTGATATACTCGACATATCGTACTATTTAGTGAGATCAGTTGCTTTTTAAAAACCGCAATAGCCTGGAATTTTTTTTTTTTTAATTTCCTCTTAGCCCCGCCCCTACGCGAAAATAAAAGTTCGTGACGTAGTTAGTTTTTCCAATCTGGAAACACATCACGGTTTTGAGAACGCACAATTTGCACTGACATTAACCGTCAAGAACGAAATGTCAAGGATAACGCACACCTAGCATGGGATTTTTGGGCTTTTGGGAATCTTGTAGGTATTACGATCTTTGAGATATGAGCGTTGAAAGATGAACTTCTTCCCAACTTGTTGCGGGAACATTATACGAAAAACTGGTTTTTATCAGTCAAAATTTTGATAGGTCGACATAATTCACGTCACTAACAAATGTCAACATAGGCTAAGGCCGGGACCGCACTTGCGTCAACATTGACCCCAGTGCTGTCCCAGCCTTAACCTATGTTGACATTAATTTTTGAGTGACGTAAAATATGCGAACCTGTCAATATTTTGACTGATAAACACCAGTAGCACCAGTATAGTTCAAATCATGATAGAAAGTGAAGTTGACAGTTTGGGTTGACATTTCTAGCACAGAACATATCACAGTTCTAGTAACTTTTTCTTCAGGTTGCCAGCATGCGTTAGGGCCAATGAACTATAGCTAAAAACTGGAATGCGCACACATTGCCATATCTGCCAAAAAAATGTAGCCATGAAAGACAGATGCCACAAAGGGGAATGTTGTTTTTTTCTGTTGCTCGCTGTCATATGACGTTTTCGAAAGTTTTGTCATATTTCCCTTCACAGGTTTCATCAATTGGAATACGTGTTGGAAGCAATTTTCGCCATTTAACATAATGAGTGCGACAAAAACAGGTATCCCCTCCGCAGCAGCCGCACTAGGCTTCACGTTCGTCCTTATGTGTTAGCATTCCAGTTTTTGGTTATAGTTCATTGGTTAGGGCTTCGATTCCGTCAGCTGGGATAAACAACAGGGTCGTATTTAGGAAAGTGATATACATTTCAGAATAAAATAGTTATTTACCTAAAGACGGTTTTACACTGACAATTTATTGATCAAGTCGCTTGTCAAGAAATATTGATAATGTAAACTGCCAACTTGGCGACAATTTAACTTGTCCAAGTTCTTGCTCAATTTATTGACGGAATAGCGCATGTTCTATTTTTCCGTCAATTTTTGTGTCAATTCAGGCTTTCAACCTAGAAATGACACTTTGAAAATGTTAAAGCGAGGTGAGGATAATTATTTTTATTTATCATTTGCTTGTTGATGTTCAAATTATTCCTCTATCTTCAGTTTCTTCTAGTTTTAATATTAAACATCCTTAAATATATTTCTGAGTGAATCACATATTAAAACTTGACCTTGAAATTCTGGTTAAGTTGGTAAAATTAGGCACTAGCTGACGTCACACACATAACCTCATTTCCGTTGGGGGGACAAACAAAGTGTTTGAAAGGTCTATTTAACACACAGGCGCTAGCTTGTCACCAATGACATAATGTGACTTTCGATAGAGGGTCAAATATATCATTGAGGTTATGTGTGTGACGTCAGCTAGCACCTAATTGTTTATTGTCATTTGTGTTGTCAACAAGTTGATCTGGTGTAAAACGAAGTCAAGCCATTGTTAAGCCAACATAAATTGGCAAATAAATTGGCAAACAAATTTATCAATTTAAATTGTCAGTGTAAAACTAGCATAACAAATGCGGAAAGTGATACTTTACTGCACGCAACGTTAAGGGCGGTAAAGGCACTTTCCGCATGTGTTAGGTACAAAATTTTACCTACGAGCATCTACATCTCCAAAAAAAGGCATTATTGAAGTTAATTAATGAATCAGATTAATTAATGAAATTAGATTAGATTTAGAAATGATCAAAATTCCATTTTTGTCATACGCTCCCAAAAACAGCTATTTTACGGACTCATTTAAGTCCGTAAAATTCTTCTTTTTAGGACTTTTTTTCTGTCTGGATCAGGGTTGCCAGACGTCCCACCTTAGGAGGGACAGTCCCGCATTTTGTTAATCGGTCCCTCTTTTCACGTGAATTGTCCCGGTTTTCCCGCTTTTTTCACCCAATCTTCACATTTAGTGCAAAAAATACGCTTATTTTACAACTTGTTGTTACATAAATAGCTATTTTTTCATTTAAAATTGACGCAAAAATCAAATAACGAGCTTGAATCGCAAGAATTTCATCGAGGTCTGCGGGTGACGTCACCACTATTAACTGCCGAAGTGGTGACGTCACTCGCAGACCTTGTGGATTCGAGAACCGGCGAACGTACGCCTTCCCAGGATGAGCAATCCTGTTAGTTTACGATTCTTGGGTTTTAATAATAAATGTTATATGTTGCAGGTATAAAAATGTCAAAAATTCTAACAAAATCCAAATCTTTCATTGCACAAACTAGCATCTGCAAAAAACTTTTTTTCTGGCCATTGAAAAATAAACAGCTTTCGTCATATTTCACCTTAGCCGAAAACGTCACTTTCGTCACTATATACTATATAGTGATAAAATATCTAGTGACGGAAGTGAATGATTAGGAATTTACGTGTTAAAAACATTCTTTCAAATCCAGTTATATATACAATGATAAAATGTAATAAAAGCAAAATGATAGTAATAAAATTGATTAAAAACGAGAACTTTTTATAGATGGCGTCTTGATTCATCCACGTTTTCAAGCGCCCTCTATTAAACGAAGAAGGAACCCTTGTGAAAAAACATTACATTAGTATTAGTTTAACAGCAAAAACCATGGTCATAGAAAAAGTATAGCTTTTATTTATAGGGTATAAATAATGATGTTTTCTGTTGTTTTGTCGTGAAGCGTTTATTTTGTTATCTAATAAAGGAGATTTTTTTTTTTTTTTAATTGAATTCTTAACAAAATTTGGGCGAAGCTCCAAAAAATTTGTTGCGCTTTTGCTCAAGGGAATCCATGGGAGGGGGATACATTGGGCACTTGTCCCTCCCCCCCTTTATGTTTTTGGGCGTGGCACTCGAGCTTTCCCTCTGGATAGCATCAGTTCCGCTTTTTCATTTCATAGATCTGGCAACCCTGGTCTGGATGCACCTTTATGATTTCAAAAATTAAGGAAATTTTGCAAATTTTAGCGTTCTGAAGAATTCTAAAAAGCGTATGACAAAAATAGTGTTTGTCACACGTACCTAATGAAGTTTTTCAGGACTCATCTGCTATTCCGGACTCGGCTAACGCCTCGTCCGGTAACAGCAATGATTCGTCCTGAAAAACTTCATTTTAGGTACTTGTGACAAAAATAACTATTTCTGAAAAAGAAAGGATTTTTAATCATAAATACCAAAGTCTACTTTACCGCATACTATGCGGTAAAGTTAACTTTACCGCACACTTTGCAGTCCACTTTACCGCATACTATGCTGTAAAGTTAACTTTACCGCACACTATGCGGTAAAGTAACTTTACCGCATAGTGTGCGGTAAAGTGCTACTTTCTATTTGCAAATAAGTGTGGTAAAGTGCACTTTACCGCATGCTCGTAGGTAAATTTATTTTCAATTCCTTTAAAGGAAGTTAGGTTATTAAAATCCAGCATAGTAATAATAAACATCTGTAATAGAACAAATATAATACTTTTTAATAGTTTTTAGGACTTTTATGTCATCGCTAATACCAAAATTGGCACTTAAAATCGAAATGTTGTGTAAGTATTAGGTTTATCTTACCTGGAGACATTGAAATAAACCAGATTAAAGTCTTAAAAGAGTCCAAAGTAAGCAATTATAAAGAGAGTAACCACTTAAATCCAAACTAAAACCAGGTTTGACACACAGAACACTACATAAAAACCCAAAAAACCGATTGCGAATATAACAAAATATCAAAAAATAATGCAGAAAACGGCCAAAAACTGAAACGATTTCACACAAAAATTCGAAATTCAAAATTCAAAGATCCGGATCTGACATTTTTATGTGTCAAATCCGAGGTCAAATCGAAATGTCATGTATCACTATTTGATAGTTGACAGGAAAAGGAACAGTTCTGGGGAAACTACGGGGAAAATAACGGTCAAAATTCAAACTCTATCGTGAATTTGACTATATCTTGTATACTCTCCACACAAAAAGTCGCAAAAAAGTTAATCTTTCAACGCTCATATCTCAAAGGCCGTAATACCTACAAGATTTCGTCCCATTTAAAGGTTGTTCAGAATTGAATCCTCTACAACATATCAAAAAATGGGAAAAATCCATAGAGCCCAAAAATCCCATGTTAGGTGTGCGTTATCCTTCACTACATCAAACAATGTAAACAAGTTACTGTGACAATGTCACATGTCACACGATACCACACGTCGTTGAACTGTTGGAGTCAGCTGTCAGTTTGGGGCATTCTGAGCAGCATTGCCAGATGGTCAGCGGCTCGAATACTATTGGTTGCCTTTGTGGCGCTAAATTCAAATTACAGTTTGTTTTTCCCTGACTAATTCTATAGACAATATGCTGGAAAATAATTTAGTATCCCACTATACCATCACCATTTAGTCTATAGAATAACGTTGAGCAGTTTTTTTACTGATTTTTATACATAGTTTACTACCCCATTGAACTTGGAATGACTTTCATAATTTGATTTGATATCTACATCAAAAACTAGAGACGTCACATTTCTATATACGCTATCTGCTAAGTTTAATGGGTTACTTACGGCCATTTGCACCGCTATAACTTAAGGGATATTTAATCCACGTGGAGCTTTGAATGTGACTCTCATAGAAACCAAAGTCACATTCAAAAGCTCCACTTAAATTAAATATCCCTTAATATCCCTTAAGTGATAGCGGTGCAAATGGCCATTATTCACCTAAATTGTTGTTGATAATAGGAATGTTCACAAAATAAGAAAATTTAACAATCATGAAATTATTGAGCATCGTTTCTTAAGTAAATCTACAAAATTTTACGAAAATCAGAAAATTCTTTCCATGAGAAAAATGGAGACGAAATATCAATATTTCTTTTAATAACGCAAGAAACGCTCTCTGATGTCACAATGCGTAACGAGTTAGCGCGCGCAAGTGCAGTGGCACTACCAGCTACTTGGATCAGCCTTTTGTGATGTCTATTGCGATTTTTGTTTGCAATAAGAATATTAATATTAATATTATTGGTATTATTATTTTGGTTAGGTTCTAATTTAACGAAAGAGTATGTTTAACGTTTAACAAGTATTTTGATAATGCTGCTATCTCCTTCGTGTCGATCTCTATTCTCTGTATTAGGGTTTATCGAAATTAAGGTGGAAAAGGTACTATGGCTAAAATGGAGGAAGGTTTTCAAAAGGCCTTTCCACATAAGCCGCCAACTGCGGACGTTACTATGATATCAGAATTTTTGGTCAAGTGTCGAGACTTGAATAAGCCCAGTAGTATAGAAGTAAAACAGACGTATTAGACGTAGGTATAGTTGAATTTGAACAGTGATATAGTTTTTACCTATAGCAAGTGCGGAAATTTATACTTTTCCGCACGCAACGGCATTTGCACGAACGCGAACGACGCGCCAGTGGAATTCATGAAAGCTGCAAGTGCGGAAAACATACTTTACGCTCGTGTTAGGCACATTTTTCCTACGAGCGTGCGGAAAACGCGTCCCCACGTACCGATTTGCGTGCGGAAAGTACCACACTTCCGTACTTCGTAGGAAAACACGTACGTAGGACTCGGTTTAACTTTGTTTGAGTCTCCCATCATCACACAAACACAGATAATTAGAGTGAATTAAGCTTCTTGGGATAAAGTCAATGGGATAAAGCAACTGTCAGCAACACAATCAATGTAAACTTGTAAACAAATCTTGCCAATGCGCCAGCTGATTGTTCATTCCGCACAGTGACGTCACAAGCGTTACTCTCGCCGCAGGGGGTCGTTTTGCTAGCCTCGCTAATTTAATTTTTTTGTTTTCGATTTATCAGAAAAAATAAAGGGTTTCTAGATGTTTTAACGCTTAATACATGTTTTGTGGACCTCTAGAACTACTACTTTTTATTACAATTGAAAAATAGTGAACATTCCTATTATTCTTCTTCATAGGTAGGTAGTTGCATTAAAGTAGCACAGACTAGGCTACTACTATTGAGAATCAGCATAAGAATATACAATTCAGTAGACTAAGCACTTTCGGAAAAAGTTGAACCGGATGAGAAGGAACTAGACTTAGAACCTGATTTATGAGAATTTGGACAGTTTTTTTTTTGATGAATTGTGTTCTAATACAACCGCAGCAAGAAATAGTCCATGTAGGCATAACATTGTTGTCCTGAGGTCCTGAGGATTCTCTGACTTCTGATATTTTCCTTCCTGATAAGGATAAGAGCGCAACTTTAACTCTTTTATTTTAGTTTTCTATATTCTTCTATGATATGACCATGATTTTTGCAATCAGCACATTTCAAATTTTGGTTTTATCATCTTTAGAAATTAATTTTCCAACATCATAGGTTTGCTTTTCGTGCAGCAGTGTTTTCTGCGTTTCGATCATTACATCTTGTTTTTCGACTTATGGCAAGGCTTTCTTTAAGGGCTTCTAATATTTCTCACGTCATAACAACTTGTTGGATACGTTGGATACTTGTACTAGCAGATTCGCACTAGCATTAGTGTCTCTTTCATTTTCGAGTATGTAAGATTCGCGAACTACTTAACATAGTACCTGAACGTAATTGCAATAAATAAAATACGCTTTTCTATAAACCACTGAGCATTCTCATGGTATATGAGTAAATATTCCTGAGTCGCAGTTACTTTGTATACTTGAACATGTATTTTTGAGACAAAAAACTTTTACTTCTAGGTCTCAAACTCTTTTCTCTTTTTAGAATACTTCAAAAAATACTTACACCTATACTTTACTGAAAATTACTTACTTTTTTTCAATATCTATAAATATTTTTATGGAGAACTTCCATTTTCTGACATTTCAGGCCTTTCAGTGAGTCGTCAGAAACGCGAGAAAAAAATCCAGAAGATGAAGTCAATGAGTACCTGATGAAAGCTATCGATGCAAGAAGCATTGATAGGCTTAGAACTGAGCATTGCAGAAATGTGCTCTTGAATTTTAGAGATCCCAGTAAAGAGAGAAAGGTAACAATAATTCTAATTTAAACAGCCAGGTTTTAATTTTTTTTTGTTTTCAGTACGCTTTAGAAAAAGACCGAATGTTGACGTTGTACTTTATATGCTCGACATTTTGTTTCGCTGCCATTATTTTAGTTCAAATTGCTGTATTCAAGAGGTAAGTTAAAGCGTTTAAGTTAATTTAAAGCGTTTCTCTTTAGAGCGAGAATATTTGTTTTCTAGTACGTCAAAATTAATTACTTTAATTCTTCTTCGTAGTTCCCTTTAACATTGATTGTAGTAATTATGGTATTATATTATCAAAACAAAAACACGTCTAGACGCTATTTTCTGCATGTATCTTCTCGCGTAATTCATTTATTGCGTGCTCTGCTAGACAAATTTGTGTGAATCGTGTAATTATGTTCTTTCACTGTAGGTATATACCTACTTTGAATTCCTTTCAAATATTCTAAATGTGTATGTCACAAACAAGCTTCTGGAGGCTATAGAAATTTAATGTAAACGTAATGTTTACTAGATTATTGGGTTAATATTTAATATGCGTTAAATTGAACTCCAGCCAGGCCGCCAGGGATATTAAAGTTTATTTAATGTCAACAGATCATGGAAAGAACGATGTTTGTATTTGTTTTATATGTTTTTCAGCAATCACACTGCGTTGTTATGTTCCATTCCTGTGGTACTATTCCTTATAATTCTCCCAATTATCGTATATATGGACAACATTAATGTAAGGGTACGTATAAGTCACTTTATTGGAAGGTGTGTCGTAATAAATTTATTGTATTTCAGCATCTGCAAAAAAAGCTTTTTGGTCTTTCAAGACAAATCCACAAAAACCGAAACGTAGCACAAATTTTCTGCGTATTTATGGCTGTATGCATTTATGTTTTGGTTATATTAAGAAGCGTAAGTATTTCTCATTGTGTCTTCTAATAATAATCGTTATTTAATGAAACATTTAGTGTACGAATGAGAGCTAATAATCGGGATATTTTAGTGAAGGCGTTAATGGTCGGGATAATTGATCATTTTTTAATACGTGATAATAACGAGTCGTCAAAAAAAAAAAACAAAGATTGCTTTGATTACGAAAACGTACGTCGCATGATTGTTTCATTGGCCGAGTTCGTTTTTGTCATCTTTTTCGTCGATTTGCTCCGAAATTTTGACAGGCACGTGAGTGGATAAGACAGTTTCAATTTACAAATCACGTGCCTGTCAAAATTTCAGAGCAAATCGACGAAAAAGATGACAAAAACGAACTCTGCTTATATTGGTCAGATTTTTTGACATGACATTTTGACGTCAAAGTTCATTGACAAAATTAATGAAAAAAAATATTGCTAAGACATACGAGGTAACAAGTCGATAGCCGAGAATTACTTTTTAATAGTTATTTATGATATAAGTGCTAAAAGTGACATTTTATTTTGTGAAAAGGGAAGTTTGGAACACGACGCCAAAGGCGGAGTGTTCCATTCCTTCGAACAAAATAAAATCACTTTTAGCACGAATATCATACACTATTTTTTCTACAAACGCACTAAAAGTGATTACTTTTAGCACTAGTGCTAAAAGTAATCACTTTTAACACCAGTGTCATAAAATGGCATTTTAGACACTGACAGCATCCGTTAAAAATGACACTTTTAGTGACGTTTGTAGAAAATAGTTATTTATGATATAAGTGTTAAAAGTACATTTTTAAGGCACGCATGTGAAAGTTTGCAGAATGAGCGAAGCGAATTCTGCAATTCACATAAGTGCCTTAAAAATACTTTTAACACAAATATCATACAATATTTTTTCTACAAACGGCAATAAAAAGCAATAACCACTAACAAATTGGATTTTTAAATAAATAATAAATTGGAAGCATCTTTCCTACATAAAATTCTTGAATTTGACATTTGTCAAAAAATCCATACAACTAGCACCTTGTTTTACAGGTAACGAAATGTCTTGTCAGTTTCTTGAAAGTCTGTTGTGGTCAGATACAGAAGAAACAGAGGGTTGCATCGATCCTTCGAAAAATATAGATGAGGCGGCCAATCGGGCTACCTCAGTTGTTCAAATTTCACCATTAATATCAATGTAAATAACTGAAAATACAAACTTTTTTTGACGTCCGCTCTCAAAATTTGATGTTTCACTTTTAACACTAGTGCTATAAAGACTTTATGGCACTAGTGCGATAAAGTAACATTTTTAATGCTTCGGGGCCGTGTTAAAAATTGCATTTTTAACACGTTTGTAGAAAAAAAACTTTATTTAAACTTGCTAACAATATTTGGATAAAAAATAAGAATACAATTATAAATTGAATACATTCAACGGACTGACTGTAAATCTAAGCTGAAAAGCTTTTATGACTGTTGATGCAATGATTTCGCATTAACTTTTTGTGACACATTTGACCCTGTATAATAGAGGCATGAATTTTGCGTTCCATATATCGCTGAAGAATAGAAGCGCAGCGCGCGCCTCCTAGAAATACCTAGCGAAAAGGGTAGGACAGTACCGATAGTACAATTGATACGAGAGTTGCGGTTTGGTGCGTACCCACTCCATTTCTCGGCGGTTCCCAAAAGATTTTCGCGACCGTTGAGATTTTATCGTACATATTTCGCCGTTTGAACAATTGATCGTGAGTTAAAGCCTTCCAGGGGCGCCCCTAAAGTTACGAGACCACAGAAGCCAAATTGGGTAAGCGACAAAACCTTTTTGCATGACCTCACTTAATTTCTCATTTTTTCGTGTAATAAGGACGCAATAATCGCAATACAGTCCACTAATAATTCAAACATAATAATTGCATCCTCAATGACAAAGGCCATTTAACTCCTCCGTCCTCAGATTCAACTATCGGCCTAGCCGGGGTAGTTGAGTGTCCGTGTCCTCTTCTTTTCTAGGGGTTGGTACTTTCTTCTTAAATTTTGGAACAATTTTCTTGTATGCGAAAATTATACAGCCAAGAATTAATAAGATGTATATTACTAAGGACCATATACTGGGATTTGTTTCGATTTGGCTAAATCCGGTTGAACTTCTTAAATCTCGTTCTGAAGTTTGTGTAGCTCATCCAGCTTCAAGTCGTGTAAATGGGTACTTAAATTCAACGTAGGCAACAGAGTTGGCGTTTCTTGAATATCGGGAAGCGGTATAGGTTGACTGCTACTTCTGACTGATTTTTTAATGTTGGAGATCAGTTTCGATTTTATTTTGACTTGGCAATCTTCGGGAATGCTGCATAGGTAAGTTCCAAAAATGCTTCTGGTTTCTTCCTGGTTGTTACATTCTATTTGGATGGAAAGATCATTATCCATTGATTTGTGTCGGCTAGTCGGTTCGTGAGAGGCTATGTAATTTTTACCTCTGTTTGTTTGCATATTGAAGTGTTTTTATCAGAGTTCATTAACCTGATGGCACAGGGCATGTCTTCTTGGATTTCTTGGAGATTTTCGTTTTCACATACGTAGTACTGAGGGATGCCTCTTTGACATTCTTCTTGTTGGTAGGCCTTATGCAATTGATTATTTAATAGAAATTTGTTCCGCGGTAAAACAACCTTAAACCGACTCTTATCAAAAATGGGTATTGAGTAAATATGAAAATATTCAAAAGACTGAAGTAACATTATAGGTATATGCAGAAGGTACGTTATTTTGTTGTTGGAAATAAAACAGTCAAAAGAAATAATTTTTGCATATAATAGGATGCTCTCTAAATTCACTGGTATAGGCATTTGTTCAATACCAAATTGATTTTGCAGTCTAGTTAATTCGTTAAATAAGTCTTCAGATTTTATTATGCTCGGAGGCATTGTTTTAAGTTTAGAAAATGTAATCGAATTTTCGATGTCTTGCAATACTGAATCGATAATTTCATAAATGTTGATCATTTGATTGATAACATCTGTTATGTATAGAGAATTTTCTCTGTAAGCAGTTTTTTGTATAATAAAGGCTATTTGATTTATTTTGGAATCTAACAGTTTCTCATTATGGCTAATTTCGTTGATGGTGTGATTAAATCTATTGATAACCGATAAAGATAGGGACTTTTCTTTCAAAATGTTTGTTTGGAGAATTTTTTGATTGTTTTGCAGTTCTCTAATTAGATACCTACTCGTATTGTTCACCGTCAGAGGCGTCGAGATTTCCTGTTATAGCCTTAAAGAAAGATCCTAATCCGTTTATCAACCCTCGTTTAATCCTCTTGAAATTAGTAGGAGTAATTTCTTGTATTTTATTTTCAACCCTAAATCTTGTAATATTTAATATTTTCAAATAATTACTAGTATCCAAGGCATATTCTTAGTGAGAGTTTATTAATAATAATTTGGATATATGTATTTTCTGATTTTGTCCTTAATTTGCTTACTTCAGAAAGTATCGGATTCAAATCGTAAAAATGTATTAGTGTGTGAGAATAATCCTTGATCATCGCATTTCCCAGTTTAATGTAGTATGATACCAGGATTATCACAAAGTTCTCGTATGACTATCTGGTCTTCGTTCCCAGAAACGTCGGCGAGTAAGCTGAAATAGAATTTACCTATGTTACTAACCTATCCTAATGATACTAAACTAACCTATCTTAATGTTAATTAATTATACTTACTTAAGCATTATTTTTAGTCGAAAGAATATTTATCCCGCAGTGGACGTTTAAGGTTGTCCATGTGTATTTTGTTTTGTGAGGTGGTCGCTACGGTTTTTCTCGTAGGGTCAACACTCTCAATTTGTGTAGGCTTATTGAAGGTATCGCCTAATTTTTGCCTACCATGTTTTTTGACAAAGACTTTTTGTCCTTCAGTAAATAGGGCCGGACTGTCACGATTTTCGTTTATTTTTCATATCACCCGTTCTTTTTTATTGATAAGTTTTTCATTGATTTTCGAGTACATAAGTTTAGTTCTGTCTTTATGTTCGGTGACGTAGTCAGTTAATATTAGTTGGTCTAGGTTGAGGTTGAAGGGATCATTATTGGTGATATGACCGTTAATAATGTCGATGGGCTTAAATTGAGTTGCGGAGTGCAGGGACGGAGCCATGGGGGGGCTGGGGGGGGGGGGGGGTGGCGCCCCCCCCCCCAAAGTTCCTGAAATATATCGAAAGTTGGGAAAACTTGGATGAAACATTTAAAATTGGGAAAAATTGGTAGACAAAAATTTGCGCACCTTATTTGCGAGGACTGATTAAAATTAACATTAGGGTCGTGTCACGTGTCGTAATGAATTGCAAAATCACCGGACAACAGAATGACGAAATCCCAATGGTCGCGGCGATTTCTTGCGTCGCACTTTGCACTGTACTAGCCTGTGACAGTGTACTAGCACCACTAGCGCTATATTATATTAGATAATCCAAATTTTTTATATTATGTTGCCTTCCGCGTTCTACGCATTCTTCACTCGCTATTCAGATTTCAGCAGAACTGAATCCTGGTGCTCTTGAGTTGAAGAAATAGTTTTTGTTTTTGTCAAACATTTTTCTTATACCTACACGTTTTTGTCATTTTTTTATACAGTTGTTATTTTATTTGATTATTATTTGTAGGTCTAGTCTGGAATATATACATGTCAAACTTTTTATAAGTTTTTAAAGTGAAACTTCTTAAGGCCGGGACACATCTATCGTGCATTCTTCCGATCCAACTCCGATCATACAATCAGGATCCTTATTCTTGGAACAGGGAGCAGCGTTCCCAGGAGAACGAGGGTTCCGTCTTTCTCAATTATATGCAACTGATAATAGGACTAATAGGAGTAACGAAGACGGAACCCTCATTTTCCTGGGAACGCTGTTCCCCTGTTCCAAGAATAAGGACCCTGATTGTATGATTGTATGATGTGTCCCGGCCTTTAGGCGGCGGTCTGATATTTCGACGAGAATATGGAGAGTTATTCAAAATGCGCATCACGTAACGTCACGTTTTGACAAATTTCGTTACACGAGAGACGAGAGAGAAGGAAGATATAACGTAGACTGTAGAGAGACGGCGAAAGCGAGCCAATGACTCAATGACAATGACACGAGGAACGCTTGACACAAACCAAGGAGTATAAGCAAAGAGGATTGCGAAACGCTGATACCCTTGTATCTTGTATGATACCTATTAGGCTCGGCGCAAAATGAGACGCAGCTTGGTGACGTGAGACAGCGTGAGTCACGGCCATGGCGAGTTTTTTTGAACCTAAGTAAGAATAGACTTCACAGCGACCAGCAGCGTGAAGTGACGCAGATTTGGTCCTGCGGAACGCAGTCTACTTGCCGCAGTTTTTCTCGTAGAGTCACGGTGCGTGTTTTGAATGTTTCAAAAATTAATTGAGGCCGTGTGGATTCGACAGGTTCTGTACGATACAACCCATAGAGACTATATGCGATCAAAACTAAAAACTGAAAAGCAGCAGCTACCATTTTATCTGCACTGTGGGTCTGCCTGCAAAGTGAAAAGTGCCATTGTAATTGCGCGGTTACTCTTGTCAAGCGCCGATACCCTTGTGACGTCAATACAGATGTGCGTTTATCCGCTTCCGTCTTTATACCCCGACTCATGCGCTGAGTCCAAAAGTTCTATGAGGAAAGGAATAGTTTTTAAGAAGTTTCACTTTTTAACACGTGTTATACGATGCTACATTTGATTTTTTTTATGTTGTAATAAAGTTGGGAAAATAAGGAATGTCACCCCCCCCCCCCCCCCCCCCAAACGTGAGGCCTTCGCTACGTCCCTGGCGGAATGTAATGAGTGATTATATGCTAAAATAGCATATCTCATTTTTTGATTGATAGGTGTTTTGGAATATTCTTGATTATTGAGCAATCTAATATGTTCTGCCAGTGTGGAATGTAATCTTTCGATAACCCCGTTCGATTGTGGATGGTTGGGCGAACAAAAGTGAATTTTGATTTTGTGAAGATGTAATAGTTCTGTTATTATTGTGTTTTTAAATTCGGTTCCATTGTCTGCGACAATTTGTGTTGGAATACCGTGATGGGAGAAGAACGTTATTAGATTGTCAGCGATTTCGGCGGCTGTTGCAAATCTTAGGTGATATGCCTGTGCATATTTTTAAAAAGTGTCGATGATTGTTAAAAATTTCTCTTTGTCTACTGTATGAAATATCTCAAAAGGTTTGGTCGCGGTTGGGGTGATATTCATTTGCATTTTTACCGGGTGCCTCTCGTATTTGCTTCTTTGGCAAATTTCGCATTCATAAATAAATTTTTGAATTGCATCTGTGATATTCGGTTAATAATATTTTTCTTTGATACTTTTCTCTGTTTTTTTCGAGTGGTTGCTTTTGCTTTCGTGGTAGTTTCTGATGATATTCGGTATTTCGTCTTTTTCTATAACGTCGATTAATTCTATTGTACATCTTTTGAATCTCAAAGAAGGCCATTTGAAATTCCTACGAATTACTTCGCAGAAAGCCTCGAATACGTCTGGGTTTTCAGAATATAAGGAATATAGTTTGCTCGGAACAATATTTTCTTTAACAAATTGTAATAGGTATGTCATTTTCAAAATCACTTTCGGACAGTTGAACTATGTACCTTCGTTTTTTCTCAAATAATATTAGACGTCTTACTTTTGCTGGTAATGTAAGACTTTCGAAATTAAAACTTGATTGGCTCCGTAGTTGACAGCTGATTCTAAAATGGGTATCCCGACTATAGGTTCTTGATCGTTATTGGTGTGAACTATCTTGTTATCGTCTTCGTTGTTTTGGATATCAGGGTGTTCATCGATAAGAATATTTTGGGAATCAAGGTCAGGCTGTGCTACGGTTGACATCTGGTCAATATTTTCATTTTGGGATTCTCGTTCTAGTTCTTTGTTAAAATCATTTATGTAAGAGACCAAGTTCGTGATATTGTCGGACTCATTAATGTGTAGTTCAATTTTGCTAAGAGCGTCGTCGTGGGTGTTGAGTTTGCCTTTTTTGTAAATAATATTATAATCAAATTCCTCTAATTTTATGCGCCATCTAACTAGTTTAGAACTAGGGTCTTTTTGATTAAACAACCATTGGAGAGATTTGTGATCCGTGATTATATTGAATTTACGCCCGAATAAATATGGCCGGAAGTATTTAGTGGCCCATATGAGGCAAAGACACTCTTTCTCAATGGTGGAATAGTTACGCTCCGAGTCATTAAGTGTGCGCGAGGTGTATGCTACAGGCAGGTCTTGGCCTATGGGACCTTGTGAGAGCACAGCACCCAAAGTTACATTGGATGCGTCGCATGTCAAATTGAATGTTTTCGAAAAATTGGGATACTGAAGGATGGGTTCGTTGATTAAGAGGTTTTTACATGCTTTGAAGCATTTAACGAATTCAGTATTGTGTTCGATTTTTAAACCTTTTTTCAGACATCTAGTTAGAGGCTTAGTGACCTTGGCAAATTTTTTTTATAAACCGTCTGTAGTATCCGAGAAGACCTAGAAACCCTTTTATTTGCTTTGGAGTAGAAGGTAATGGATATTTTTTAATAGCTTTTATTTCTTCCGGGTTAGGCTTCACACCTTCTGGTGTCACTACGTGACCTAGGTATGCAACTTCTCTTCTCAGAAATTCACTCACTAACTGGATTTTGAAATTCGAATTACGTAGTTTTTCGAAAACTGCTCTTAGTCGATCTAGGTGTTCTTTTAATGATGTAGAGAATACTATTATATCGTCGAGATATACCAGGCATTGTTCGTTTTGTAGTCCGCGAAGAATGTTGTCCATGACCCTTTGGAAGGTGACAGGGGCATTCTTCAAACCGAAGGGCATGCGAGTAAACTCGTAGTAGCCATTCTCTGTATTGAACGCAGTCTTCGGTAAATCGGCTTCTTCCATTTCAATTTGGTGGGAGCCGCTAGCAAGGTCCAGTGTGCTAAAATAATGGCATTTCCCAAGTTTGTCGAGAAGATCGGTGATGTTGGGAAGCGGGTACTTGTCGTCTACAGTTTTTTCGTTAAGTGCGCGATAGTCGATCACTACTCTCCATTTTTGTACTTCCGAGGCGTCCATTTTCTTTGGCACTACCCAAATGGGCGAGGACCATGGTGAAGTACTTGGTCTTATAATTTTTTGATTTAGCGTCTTATTAATTTGTGTTTCTACTTCTTTTTTATGTATGAACGAGTACCTATAGGACTTCGTATATACAGGGCGTTCATCAAAGGTTCTAATTGTCCTAATTGAATGTTTAATGTTGCTAGTGAATGTTTCGAATTTGGGTTGTGGACAATTAGTGTCGAAATTATTAAGTTCGATATTTTCGAAATTTTTGTAATCAAAATTTTTTACTTTAAATGGTTCTGATATATCCAGTGTTATCGGTTGGCATGTAATTTAAAACAGTTGCTAACGCATAACCGTTTTTATGTCCGATTGGCCAATAAAGTTATAGAAGAGTTTTGCGTCAATAAAGTAGCACTTTATTGTACTAGTAAAATAAAGTGCTACTTTATTGCTTACCTAGACTACCTGATAAGGTGAAACAGGTCCTGACAACCTGCCAAAGTGAAACAGGTCCTGACAACCTGCTAAGGTAAAACAGGTATACCTACGCGAATTTTACTTTTTTCATTAAATTTTTTTAATTTTTAACAAAAACCAGTCAGAATCGTACATAAAATCATGTATATAACGCTTACATAAACAGGCTTTATTGACTCATTATTTAATAGCCTCGCTCGCAAGCTCGCTCGGCCATAAAATTATTCGTACA
Source organism: Ceutorhynchus assimilis (assembly GCA_917834065.1). Taxonomy (NCBI): domain Eukaryota; kingdom Metazoa; phylum Arthropoda; class Insecta; order Coleoptera; family Curculionidae; genus Ceutorhynchus; species Ceutorhynchus assimilis. Next base: position 45,032,643 of record OU892280.1, on the reverse strand, counting down.
ATAAAGCCTTACTTTATGTACCATCGTCACCAAAAGTAACTGGGACAGCATCATATTAGCTCTTGAACTATTATATGAATTTTAGTGTCAAACATTTGTCAAACTATCATTTAAATGCATTGAAATGAATGCAGGTAGAATTAGTCCAGGAGATTAATATAAATTATTTTTGTCCCAGATACTTTTGGTGACGATGGTACTTGTTATATAAATAGCTATTTGCAATCGTCAGACAACTAGGAATTTCACAGTTGTAAATTTTCTGGTAAGGTATTATTACTTCGCTGTTTTGTATGTTGGTTTTTAATTTCGCTACTTGGGAACAGCGAGGTGATATTGTAATATTATGTATCTCCGATCGAGTTTTATGGAAAAGTAACTTGATTCTTGTATGAGGCGTTTCAAGGAAACCGTTGTTTTAGTCGATCCTAGCTTGCAACAATTTGAGAGTATCAAGTCCTATTAAGCCTTGATGGCTACGTTGTGAAATTTGAATAAATAAAATTTTAATTTTTTGGATCCTTGTAAGTTGAAAATTTGCGATGCTGGGATCATCGCGCTAAATTGATGAGATGATTGTTGAAATACTGTTGATACTATGAACAGATCGTAGATATGATTGGGAAAATATTTTTGGGCCAGATTGGGGTCAATGAATGATTTCGTGGACCCACTATCGATTAAAAATTTTAAGTTATTTTCTGGGAATGTTATATACGATAACTCGCTGGTGTTTGTATTATTATAGGATATTATTTGTGGCTCTAGGTTCCTTGGTTCTGTAGGCAAGTATTGGGAAAATTCTGATCATTGGTACACAAAGTACGAATTTGACTCATCCACAGTGTCTGTGTTGTGGAGCTCGATCCTCGAATGTGAAATTTGGTGTTTGATTAGAGCGCGACTGGAAATAATTATAGCGTGGTTGGTTGGAATTAGGATATTGATATTGTTTGGGCAAGGTATTGTGCGAAGTTGTGCTCATTGGCGTTGGTTTTGGCTGCGGTTTGTTTGGATCTGATTTAAAGGCATTTACTTGGGGATTTTTCCCAAAAACCTGCGAATTGATTGGGAATTTTTGCTGTTTTGTTATAGTTCGGTCTCGCGAAGATTGGTTGTGATGGGAATGCGTTCTTATTTTGAAAGTGTGTGTATTGAGCAGGTGTATTGATATTTTGTGTTTTTGATTGATGTGCGTATTGAGCAGATGTATTGAAATTTTGCGTTTTTGGCTTATTTTGAAAATATTGAGTGTTACTTTCTTGCGTAACAAATTGTAAGGCTTCAGGCAAATCTTTCGGCCTCATGCAACGAATCGTTGTGCCTGATGGCTTTTTGAGTCCGGACAAAAATGTTTTCAGAGCAAGATTATTATAAAGGGTTCTTTTAAGAATTTTTGCATTATTATCTACTTCGTGTAAATTTACGTAAGAACATAACAAATTCAAAATGTGTAAAATTCCGTCGTAGTACTGATTAGGGTTTTCGTTATTATTTTGCCTAAGCATAACGAGGTCTCTGTTAAGACAAGCCTCATCTCTTTGATCAGCAAAATGCCTACCCAAGATTTAATTCGTTCCAACTATTAACAATTTGGGTACCAAGAACAAGTTTAGCGTTAGCCGTCAATTTTCCTATAATACAATTCAACAAATAAACATTTTGAAAGTGGTTTGGCTCATTGGCATTGTAAAAGGTGTCAATAAGACTCTGACAAACTGCCAAATATCTGTTTAGGTCATTTGAATTGCCGTCAAAGGTCGGCATACAATTTAAATATTCAGGTTTAAATGAAGTAGCCATTATTGATATATTACTGTTCACAGAGTTTTGTTGATTATTGTCAATTATCGATTCTACTCTGCTTTCAGCACTAGTTTCTGTATTATTTAAAGCTTGATTGATTATTCTAATTACTTCTTCAGATTGAGAAGCAGAGTCAGTTGAAGGTGATAAATTATCTATTCGCAAATTTAAGTTACTTAATTGATCAATAATATCATCAATATTGGACATGATTACAATCAATTGCACTGCTTACGCGCTCAGTATGGTGAATATGTTCATTATAAGCCAAGAGTCTTGGTTAGCGATGCTGGTCATTCCAGAGACTGTTTGATCTTGCGAGAAATGACGATGATATTCACTCCACTTATTGTAACATATAAGGTCAAAGTTTTTTGGCAAGCAATTTTTCTCACATACACGTCTTTGTCCTCGCGAAAATTGGCGATTTAGTCCAATTTCCAGCACTGGTGTTTAGGTAGTGTTCACGATGAACTCTGATAACCGATGTTAGATTATTAGCCACTATCCACACAGCAAACAAACTTAGAGCTAGTCCTAATTTTTCGCGTTAACGGTCCAAATTGAAGACCCTGATGCAAGAAGGGGATAAGTAACAATATGTAAATTTTTCAGGAGAAGCAAAAAAAGTATTTATTTTAAAATTAAATTTTATGTTGATCATGAAGTATGGCCAAACTAGTACAATACCTATATATGATTTAAACAGCATTAAAAAGTCAAATAAGAATGCTATTAAGCAACAAAGAATTGTGGTGCAATAATGGGATAAGTTTAAAACTTCTATTAATGTAATTTACAGTAGGTGCAAGAAAGGGATAAGTTACATTAAAACCATTTTCAGCAAAAAAAATAAATTATTATTCAATGTGTATCAACCTTAGATGAATATAAACTAAAGCAATATACTAATAATTTCAACAGAAAGTCAAATGTTTCTTATAAGAACTAGTATAAAAAATTCGTAGTTTTGAAGAAATAAAAATAGTGTGTTCAATTATCAGACTCAAAATCACCGGAGATATTAGTGTCCTGTGACATTTGAATCAACTTCGCTACCTCTGCTAGAACTTGAAGGCAGGAACTCACTCACTGCCTGAACTTTGAAATAGTTCATCCTCCTTATTACAGGTCTGAACTCATAATATTGTCCTATGATATTTTGAAAACTAAAAAATAACACAATACAGGGTGTCCCAGCCGAGAGTGACCCATTTTAAATGCTTATAACTTTTAAAACAGGTGAGCTAGCTACCTGCGGTTTGTGCCATTCGATTTCTCTTAGTCTAAAGCTTTTTCCAGTAGGTTTCAAATTTTTTTGAAACTTATACAGGGCGAGTAAAACAAAATCCGTTTTTCAACATCGAAATTCTTCACTATTTCTAATGGAACGTCAAAAAAAAAAATATTGTTTAAGGTTTCCATGTACCAATAGTTGAATACCTTGAAGTTTTAGCCGAAAAAAAAATCAAAATCGAAATCTTGGTATTTTTGCAAACACATGCAACTTCATGTTGTAGGAACTTGATATCACTATGGCAAACAATTTTGTAACTGTCTAGTTAGATATCAATTAAGTTGAGATACATTTTCCAAGATTTAACGAGTTCCAAAGTATTTTCTCTGGAACTCATCAAATAGAGATACCCCAACAGTAACAGTTTGGTGTGCAATCTCTATTGAGAAAAAATACAGACCATTTTCATTAATGAACCAACAATAACAGAAACTGTATACACTGATATGTTCTTTTTCCTATAGTTGAGACAGGAGGTTATCTTGAATGATATCTATTTTCAGCACGATTATTCATTAATAGCAAGGGAATCACTAGATATGACATTTGGGGAAAGACGGATAAGGAGAGCTGGCCGCTGGCCTATAGAATGGACACCTTACTCTCTTGACTTGCGAGTTCTAGACTCTTTTCTCTGGCGTTATGTCAAGGAAAGATGCGGCAATAGTTTGCTAAAATAGCCTGAAAGATCTTAAGTGGAACATTTGTAATGTCATTGAAGCGATTCTCCAGGAAATGTCACACAATTCATTCAACCATTTATTGATCCACAAATGCCTGGAACAGAATGGCTAACATATACATATAGGTACCTACAGCTTTTTGTATAGTTTTATGCAGTTGTTATCAACTTTTTATTAGGCAAACATAAGGTTGAAGCTTTGAAAATAGGTGTTTGCAAAAATACCAAGATTTCGAATTTGATTTTTTACGACTAAAACTTCAAGTTTTAGGGACGATGTCTATTGGTACATGAATACCTTAAACATGAATCTATTTTTTGACGTTGCGATATACAGGGCGTTCCATTGAAAATAGTGAAGAATTTCGATGTTGAAAAACGGATTTTTTTTTCCTCGCCCTGTATAAGTTTCAAAAAAATTTGAAACCTACTGGAAAAAACTTTAGGCCAAGAGAAATCGAATGGCACAAACCGCAGGTAGCTAGCTCACCTGGTTTAAAAGTTATAAGCATTTAAAATGGGTCACTCTCGGCTGGGACACCCTGTATTTTAATAAACCGCACCCTCACTTAGGTACAAGGTTAACTTATTTTTACTGTCCAAAAAGTTGTCTCTGGTCCAACAGTTTTTTGGTGACTACCTGACTAAGGTCGTATGCACAGATACCTTGCCTGATTATGCGAACATAATGTCCGGTGCATTAGTGGGACAAAATTTCCCACATATAAAAATGATACTAACTTTGGTGCAAGAACGGGATATGTTACACAAATCTTATCCCATTATTGCACCAGACCATACCAGGGGATATGTGGTTTTCTATCATAATTCAGTATCTATTAAGCGTACGTATCCCATATTTGCACCAGGCAAGAAGAGTACCTTTTTAAACCTAAATATGCAGTTATCTCACTTTTGCAGAATTATGCACTTATCCCCTTCTTGCACCAGAGTCTTCAATTCTTGCCGAAACCGAACCGAAAAGTACCGAAAAATATCTGCACGACTGCGCCAGTTAACAAGTCGATAGCCGAGAATTACTTTTTAAAAAACTATATTTCAACTTGCTAACAATATTTGGATAAAAAATAAGAATACAATTATAAATTGAATACTTTCAACTGACTGACTGTAAATCTAAGCTGAAAAGCTTTTATGACAATATAAAGTTAAAGTCAGCAGAAAAACTGATTACTCGGAATCTTCTGGCCATTTAACTTACGTTTAAAAAACCATAGCAATCTTTGATTGGTGTTTTTTCTGAAGACCCGATATAAACATCTGTTTTTGTTATATAACAAATTCTTCTGATATTTAGGTACCTACTTAAGGTATTTTTTAAATTAAATCATTAAATTTTGATTTTTATGATATTGAGATTTGGCTTTTATGTTAAGCGATAAAAGGATCCATCTGCAAAACCCCTTATGACGACATTATATTTAACCTCTTGAGAAACCCCCTACTTCATTGGTATGATAATGTGAAGTATTAAAAAACCCTCCCGGTATCTTTGCTTTCCAAAAACTCTTTGATCTCACTTCTTCGAATCTACTTGAACTACGTTTGGACGAATAGCTTCCCTCAATTAATAAACCCACAGATGATGGATGTGAAAAAGTGTCGATAAGAAAATCCTAAATACAATCGACTATTTCATTACTGAAAAAAAAAACATATATTTTATCACAATCCTTAAGATTTGTTACTTTGAGTAACCATAGATAAATAGAGTAGAAATAAGTGATTCAAACGCAAACCCATTATGAACATACAATAAACAAATATCATAAGTCTATTAGGAGATACTTGAGAAAATATACAAAAACGAACAAAAAACTATTGCAGAAACCAAAAGTATATATCACAAGAAGCAAAATCGCGAAGAAAAATATTTTACTTAATGGACAAAAATGGCAATTTAGTAACAGACACTATTACATTCAGTTGAAGAGTTATACAAAAATGTATGTGAATCGTTAAAATAATATGTTAATGAAAAGAGTTACTACGAACTTCCTTATGACTAAAAAACAAAAACAAAAATAATAGTTATTTATAGACCAAGTGAGTTAAATGAATTCTTATTCATGAGAAAAAAGTTTAACCCACGAGCCCTACCAAGTGGGTTAATTTTCTTCGAATGAATAAACATTTTAACTCACGCGTATACAAAATTTAATCCCATTTTGTGGAAATTTAAAAAATAAAGTACAAGGAAAAATGCCGAGAGTGAGTTAAAAATATTTTAAATCACTGTGATGGCCGTTTCCACCAACGCAAATTTAAGTTTACTTAACGTTAAGTGCCGCTTATATTATAATTTTGTTTCCACCAGTCTAACCTAGTCCCATTAAGATAAGCTTAACTAAGCCCAGAAATTTCTAGGCTTATTCCTCCCTTAACAAAGTGGCGATGATCAGCGCAAGCCATTTGCATAATATGCTTTTGTTTACATAACAAACGTTGAAATTGAATTGAGATAAAATTAGAATTTTGTCAATTTTCTAATTTCTGGTGTACCTAGTTCGCGTTTTTTTTTCTCCTAAAGCCTATTTTTTTCGGCCACAGAGATACTGTGGTGTACTGTACGGTGTTTTTTTTTAATTTTCGATTATGTGCTTATTTTTTGATGTTTAGGATAATTATCAGCCCTTTTTCCTTTATTATTTAGTTTGGTGTCCGGCTTTTTTTGGATAAACTCTCCCTGCTTGTTTCTATTCCCCGACTCCACACTGCTCTAGGCACTTTCGTGTTCGTTCACACACAATGCAGGATAAACTACCATTATCTAAACCTCTTCTCTGTGAAATAAACCGAACCTGGGACAACAGCAACAACTATTATTATTAATATTTATAATCTTGAAAAATTAGCGGGAAGCGTCGAATGACAGATAACATTGACACGACTAGTGTAAAAATGAAAAGTACGCAAATATTTCACCTGAAATGCAATGTTGCCAAAGTAGACACTTAGCTAAGCTTACACTTAAAAACTATGGTGGAACGAAATTATATTTGAGTGTCCCTTAACTTTTAAGGGCTTCATAGTTAAGCAAAGCTTAGTTATAGTTTGGTGGAAATGGCCATGAGGTGATAAACGTCTACTTACTTTTTTGTTATGCGTTCAATAATGTGATTTTTAAACGTCAAAATGGGATAAAATATTAAACAAACTAATGTCAAGCAATAGTAGAAATAATAAACGTCATTCAATAATAATGAATTTTTTTATTTCTACCTTAAAAGTAGTCCGCTTCGTGAGGGGCCAAATATTCGCGAGCTCCTAATGGTTCATTATTATTAAAATATCAAGCAGGCATGACGTATCAATATTATTTCTATGACAAAATTATAAAAAAACTATTTTTTTTTCATAGTTGTCTATGTCCGAAGAAATCCAATGTTTGAACTCTACTCTAACCGAAAGCAACTGTACAAACTCCATAATAGCCACGGCAATCGACGACAATGAAAACAAAGACTGTAAACCCTACTACTTAGTTGACGTGAGTAACATAATATTTTCGTTTACGACAGTCATTGTATGATTTATTCAATTTTCAGAACCTTCTCCTACTAGTCTTAATAGCAATGATAGCGTGCGCAGTGTATCAAATTTTAATTTCCCTTTTGAAGACAATCATTTTACTTTCGGCTATGGCTGGATTTTTGGCTATTTACTTGACGTACTCCAAGGAAGCCGATTTGATTTACAAGAGTATTTGTACGCATAAATACAGGTAAGAATAATTTTTTTTAAATAAATTTATTTTCTTCAGGAAAAGTTCCAAACATCGTCAAACCAATTGATTTTACCATTAAAAAAACTTTTAAATTACTTTCAGCTAAAAGCCGTTTAATATTGAACTCATTTCATTGAAAGTTTATTCTCCTGAATCCTAATCAAATTTTCTATACACATAGCAAGAGAGAAAACTGGTAAAATTCATATGCCAAATATGTCTTCGAATAAATTTTCCATATCCATGTCGAAAGGGCATCAGGTGTATCGAGTTCTGAATCGAAATGGAGAAAAAGGATGATTCCTTTGATATATGCGAATGCATGCAGAAAATTGATATCCATTGACCCACTTTATCAAACTTTGTTTAAGCTTAGTGCCATTATCATTTACTTAAGCAACTGGATATGTTATTTTAGTTTTAAGGACACTTTGTGCATCACTTTTGTTCGGGTTAATATTATATTTTGAAAATATCAATGCGAGCAGCTACAAGCGATGTAATATTTTTCAGTTGGAAATGGAACGTTGTCATTTATTGTAGTTCTAACTGGGATGTTGAATAAGTACATTGAAAGTTACAGACCAGAGTATCATTGTGCTCACGGAGTGGTTAATAATCGCATAAGATTATGGTTTAGCTATAGTATTACTATTTATCAAACTAAATGAACACATTTAAAACATTTTTGAGATAATGATGCATTCGTAATAAAAAAATAGCCTAGAATACGCGTGTAGAAGAGGGCCTTTAAAGCCCTTGCGACTTACAAACACTCCGCTGCTTTAAAGGCTCTCTTATACACCTATATCATAATATACTATTATCTAGAACCGTGCGGTAGCATACCGCACGATTTTGCTTGCTGGGAGGTCTATATAACTGCACGGCGTGCTATTACATTATTACCGCACGCTGTACAAAATAATGACAATAGATTTTTACATACGATGGGAGGAGAATAGTGCTTTTCCTCCGCTTCGCGTCGTGCATCAATATCTATGTATATTATACTATTGATAGTTGAAAAATCTCAAATATAATGAATTAATATTTAAATGACTTGCATAAATGGGTACCATCCTATAGAGTGCAACTGTAAAGAGTCTAGCTTGACAATAAATTATCTTTACATACAATTCTACCGTTTAAATAATATAAAATAAGTGCTGTCCCAAAACACTCCAACCGTCTCTTTCATTTCAATTTCAAACAGAGTCAACCAGCATTTTAAATTATTCCTTAGAACACTCCTGTAAAAGATAGAGAAATATTATTGTGGCAAAAGCAGACTTTCCGTTGTTTGCATAATTTTATTCTGTAAACAAGCATTAATAAAAATAGGATGGTTATTAATTTCCAAATATCCGTTCATTCGAATAGCTCCGGCTCCAATTTAATGTATTTAGCCTTGGTAATGTTTGTGAAAATTAATGTGAATATTTTATATTCAATAAATTGGAAAGGTCTCCGTTTGACCTTTTCGGTGTTGGCATTCAGTTTTAAAGCTGCCCCACCTGGTGGTGCAATAAAGCTGAATCTTTCTCTTATTGCTATGTCAAGCACAGTAGGATTTCCGAGTCATGGTAGTAGGGACGTATTCTTCGAGCTTAAAACTGCTAGAGGGATAAACAAGCATATTTGTTTTGTTCCATAATGAGGTAGCGGGGTCAGAGGGGTGATTCATCCCATAAACAAAACGAAAAAAGGCCCTGTTGCCGAATTTTTTCCTGTTCGAATAATAATCTCGATAATAATGAATATCGTCATCTATCGAAAAGTATCTATAGTTCATACCAAATAAACTTGTTGTTGTGACATCGATGACGCCATTTTTAAAATCGTTATCGCCAACCGTGAAAATATTCGGCGTCGGATTGACTTAATTGGAATTTGAATTTCCCGCTGTCCATTCAGTTGGTAACACCACTTCAAAAAATGTAACGTTGCCAAATTAAATTCTTGACAATTTGAATTTTGATTGCGTTTTGGCAGCTTACGAGATTTTGGTTTGTGCTATTATTTGTGAGCTTGTTTTTTAAAAGCAGCTTGTAGTGCGAAGTGTACCTACAAGATGCCGAAGCAGCTTAACAGCCGTTGCAAAGAACTAATCGCATCCTTGTTACAATATTTTGAACGAGAACGCGATGCGATAATTATGGCCCTTCATGTCCCTTAAATGCTGTTAAGAAGAAGGTGAGTTTATTTCGTGGACCAAGGACCAACTAGGAATTTTCAATTTGAACTTTATTTTCTCTCATTTTTAGCGCGTAGCAAAGGCGTTGAACTTAGGTAGGTATGTCCACTGTCTGTGCTATTTCAAAGGCAGTCAAAAATAACGAAGTTTTGGAATCGCCTTCTGAGAAACGATGTACTTCGAAGAGAGTCTGTGATGTTTCAAAGCTCGATAGCAGTGCTATACGTAACACTAGTTATAGTTATGTATACAAAAAGTAAATCACTTGAGGCAAAGGTACATAGATATCTATGAATCGCATTCTTTCTTCTTGTAGGACAACATGTTACATTATCCTGTATATGGGAGCAATTGAAAGCCAAACAAATATTTGATGGCAGTCCCATGTAATTGAGTAGAATGTTGAAAGAAATAGGCTTCAAATGGAAAAAATATGACCCAAGACGAGGGCTCATGGAACTTCCTGATATTGTTGTTAAACGCATATCATTTTTGAGGTCTTATCTAAGACTGAAACAGGAGGCTTTGTACCAGTTTGTTTTCTTGGACAAGACTTGGATTTTTCAAAATGGTACTTTTAACCGCTCGTGGCAAGACAACAACAAGCGAATAGTTAAAACTACCAAAGTTGATGGTGACAGGTGAATATAAACATGAATACAGAGAGCAGTTGTATTATATGTACAAAGAAATGCTTTTTTTAGATATATTATACTTCATGCTAGCACTGAAAATGGATTCATTGAAGGTGCATCGCTCGTATTCTCATCGAAAACTCAACTTAACGACTATAACGGAGAAATGAATCAGCAAAACTTTTTACGTTGGTTCGAAAATCAGCTGTTGAAGAACTTGAGGAGTGAACCGTGAACCATCTGTCATACCACAGAATGTTATTAAGGAAGACACCTAATAGTTCGTCTACCAAGGCTGAAATTCAAAATTGGTTAACCGAACAGAAAGTTGAGTATCCAAATACAGCATTGAAATCTGAACTTGTGACCATTGTTGCACGGTAAGTAAGTATACCTACAGGCTACAATACCAAAATTGTTTGCATTTTATGCTCAACTTCTCAAGTATTGCTTTTTTCAGGAATAAACCAACAAAAAAGTATGTGGTAGATGACTTAGCAGAACAGTATGGACATAAAGTTTTACGACTACCTCCATACCACTGGGACCTTTAACCCGATTGAACTTATCTGGGGAATAGCAAAAAACTATTATAACCAACATATTGTTATTTATATTATAACCAACATATTTGTATATTACATTATAACCAACATATTGACTCAAGATGTTTGTTTAAAAATGTGGCGAGAGGCACTGGGAAATGTTACCCCTGAAATGTGGAAAAATTCTATCAGACATACAGAAGGAATAATTGACAAGTGGTATAACAGGGAACAAGTAATGGATAGGCAAGAGGTTCTTCCACTTATTATCAATGTTGATGAAGACTCTAGCGATTCTAGCGATTTCAGTGATCCAGAATAATTGAAAATATTCTTGATGGTTCAAATATTCATATAAAATTGAATTATTTATAGTATTCAGAGTGGCTGTAAATAAAATAGGTACTGAGCGTTATTATTATATTTTATGTGATGATTGACAAATGGGTTGTTATTAAATATCTATTAAACCCAGCTTTGAAACATTGTTTATAATTCAAGTAATAAATGTTTGCATTATATTATAATATAATCCATTATTGTTTCTGAAAATATTTTGACAAAAGGAAAATATGCAAGGGACGGCAACGCTGTGCCGGCCGAGCTTGACAACCCGACTATAAGTTTATTTGGTATGAACTATATTTCAAATTTGTCTGCTTATAATAATATTAAAAATATACTTGCGACTTTTTAAGTCTATACTTAAAATAATTCTAAAACAACAATACCTTTTATCACGACTCAATTTGGTTTTAAATGGAACTACCTACCTACTTCTACAGAAAGATTTTACAGTCTGGCAATAACGTAGTAATTGTTTTGTCTTCTCATGGTGTTCTCAACTTTCTTGTGAGAAATCAGCTGACTGTGTTCGAGAACCTGGTGTGTCGTATAAAAATCACACAGCTGCCGTTCGGAAAGGCGAAGTGTGGATTAAAATCATATGGTTTTCGGCGTTCGGAAGGGTGTTTGACACGTATTGATGTGCGCACCGAATACTCTAGAGTGAAATTTAAGCTCACATTTTGAAGATGCACTCCCTGAAATAATTTCCACACCAACAACCAGGTTTTCGAACGCAGCTCTCTGATACCCAAAACATAAACAGACTGGTTTATAAACATTCTATTTTCATAAGTGCGAGAAAGAGGGCCTGGTCTCATTCTGGAACCAAACAAATTCTATAGCACATTATTATCGTTATTAGTCTAGAGAGAGAGAGAGTGTTCAATGGTCGAAAGACGTATGCCTTTCAGGACCGATGAAGATGACATTGTGGGAGCCTGCCTATTTATCAAGCCTGTCTTTGTCCTGGTTAGGGACATTAGAGTTACAGGCTGGGATTTACTCTTGACATCATCAGTTATGATCCTATACTGTGGTAAATTCTTTATGTCTTCTCCAAGTGAAACTCTCAGTGGTGGTAAATAAGCTGAAGTGATATAAGTCCGGCCTCAGATTGTTTCAAAGTCCATATTTCGTGTCTATATTTCCGTATCGTCATCAACTCCCATATCGGATTATTCTAAATAAATAAATAAATAAATAAATAAATAAATAATGACTTTTATTAGGAACAAAAAAATATTAAATAAAATACAAGAGTACTTATAAAGTACTCATCAATAAAACATTTTGTTCTTTATCGTTTAAGTTTGGCGCAAGTCTAGCTATTGGCTACTCAACTGAACCAAACAAAAACATTACCTTAATAAATTACGATAAATTTGACAATCACTGAAAATGTTTACAATAAAAACTACACTTTTTATCATTTGGTAAAAACATTATTCTACACTCATATTAAAGAAAAGTTTTAACTGGCATCAATAATTTTTTATAAATTTTAGTTGTTTTGACTTAATAAATACATCTTCAGTTTTTTCTTAAGGGTTAAAGGGCTTAGACTGAGGAAATTGCGGGGTATTGAATTGAATTGTTTAACAGCATTATATGAAAATGATCGCTGGAAAATTGCAGTGCTATGATGCGGCATAGTTAATTTTATTGTATTTCTTATATTAACATTATGTATGGATCAATGAACTATAACCAAAAACTGGAATGCTAACACATAAGGACGAACGTGAAGCCTAGTGCGGCTGCTGCGGAGGGGATACCTGTTTTTGTCGCACTCATTATGTTAAATGACGGAAATTGCTTCCAACACGTATTCCAATTGATGAAACCTGTGAAGGTAAATATGACAAAACTTTCGAAAACGTCATATGTCAGCGAGCAACAGAGAAAAACAACATTCCTCTTGTTTTTATAAGCGTAGCAATAACTAAACTTGCGGAAACCGATTATTTGATCTATTTTATTAGAGCGTTTTTTAACATTTTATGACAGATTACTAACATATTTGACATTACCAGTAACAACTGACTTTTTAATAATATAGGTATGCTAGTTAATAATAGTTAACATAAAAACACAAGGTTTACCATTGACGTTACAGGTATACCTATAATACAGGTGTACCTTTAATACCACCCCACAATGGTAAAATAGGTAAGTATATAAAAAATAAATAACATAAACATAAATAGAAAAATGTTGATTCTCATATGAAAATTTCTCAAATATTTCCTATTTATGTTAATCCAAAAGAAAACCTATTCTAGATTACATTTACCACGAAAACTATCAAACAAAGCCAAAGATAAAGGTTTTGTAAAGAAATCCGCAATTTGCATATTGGTTGGAATATATTTTAAAATGACAATTTTATCTTTAACTTTGTCCCTTATAAAATGGTAACGAGTATCAACATGCTTGAGCCTCTTATGAAACTCGGGGTTTCGACAAACTTTAATTGCAGATTGGTTGTCTTCGAATATCAGAACACTCAGCACATTGAGATCGTATAATTTAAAGTCGAAAATCAAGCCTCTAAGCCAACAAGCTTCACTTATCGCAAGGCTTAAGGCTACATACTCTGCCTCGGTAGACGAAAGAGCGACTGAAGCTTGTTTACGTGACGACCAGCTGATTAAACAGTCAAAAACTTTAAAAATATACCCTGAGGTTGACTTCCGGTCCACTCGATCGCCTGCCCAGTCTGAGTCAGCATAGCCTTCGATCAAATTTTTAAAATCGTTTCTATAAAAGACTAATGATAATTTTAATGTATTTTGAACATAACGTAAGACTCGCTTGATTGCTTGCCATAGCTGAGAACTAGCACAAGACTGGTAGCGACTTAAAATGCTTATCGAAATGCATAAGTCGGGCCTTGAACACAACATGGCATACATTAAAGAACCAATTGCCCTTCTACATTTATTCTCGATATCTACGTTCTCTGAACAATTTCGTTTAAAGTCATCGTGCCGAAAATTTTGATTCATAGCAGTAGAGCATGGCTTGCAATACAGCATGTCGAATCGTTTCAAAACATTGTTTAGGTATGTTGTCTGATTTATAGTTATTTTATTTTCTTCTAAATTTTGTGTGATTAACATTCCTAAAAAATGCCTTATCAGCCCTAAATCTTTCATTTTAAAATGTTTACCAAAAGTTTGTTTAAGTTTGCCAACTTCCAAATCATCTGAACCTGCTATCAAAACATCATCAACATAAATTAAAACCCATATTTTTGAAACATCTGTGATTTTAAAATAAATACAGTATTCATTTTCAGATCGAACAAAATTCATGCTTAGCATCAAATCATTGAACTTTTTATACCAATTCTTTGGTGATGCTTTTAAGCCGTACAGGGATTTTCTTAGTAAACCTTTCCTTCCAAAACATCAAAACCTTTGGGCAATTTTATATAGACATCTTCAGTGATGTCCCCATTCAAAAATGCATTACATACATCCATTTGGAAAATTTGATAGTTAAAATTGTTGCATAAAGCTAAAAAAAATCCTAACAGATGGCAATTTGGCAACTGGGGTGTAAATGTCACAATTATTAATATTATACATACCAGATTGTTGAAAGCCTCTAGCCACCAACCTTGCTTTATAAGTTGTTATATTACCCAGTTCGTTTTTCTTCCGTTTAAACACCCACTTGCAGTCGATTATCTTGTCTTTAATGTTTTGTTTGTTCACCAAAAACCAAGTTTCATTCTCTTCTAATGCACTTATTTCTGCTTGTATGGCGTCTTTCCATTTTCCACTTTCACTACTGGCCATTGCATCTTCATAACACGTCACTTCATCTTCATCACACATTGACACTAACACTTTATCCAGATCCATTTCAAAGTTATTATATCTTGGGTTTGGTCTTCTTGCTCTTCTTAAATTATATGGACTGTTTATTATTTCATTATTCATGTCTGATTCATCACTTCCTACATCCTCATAATTTAGGTCATTTTCACTGATTTCTGGCAAGTTTCTGTTCTCTTGGTCAGGATTTTCATTTATTTCTATATAATCTTCAATTCTTTCTGTGTTTTCTTCGGGTATCAGAACTTTTTCTTCTAGTTTTTGTATCAAATTTTTCTTTTCGGGCAAAAATATTACATCACGATGTGTCTCCACTTTGTTCGTTTCGGGAAAAAATACCCTGTATCCCTTTATATCCTCTCCATATCCCAGAAAAATACCGTTTTTATTTTTTGCATCCCATTTTAACCTTTTTTGTTTAGGTACATGCACAGACACTGTGTTGCCGAAAATTTTGAAGTTGTGTACCTCTATATTATTTTTATGCCAAAGTTTATATGGATTTTCTGCTCCTTGTGGGCTTGGACCTGTTCGATTTAATATGTATGTTACGGTGTTGATAGCCTCAGCCCAAAAATATTTATCCAACTTCTCAGTACTACTTAGAAGTGTTCTTGCAGCTTCAACTAAAGTGCGATTTTCTCTTTCTGCACGACCATTTTGTTGTGGTGTATAGACTACCGTTCTCTGATGTCTTATTCCCTTTCTTTCTAACAAATTTGCAACTTCTTTATTCACAAATTCCAAGCCATTGTCTGTTCTTAGAACTTTCATTTTGCAGCCTGTTTCTCTTTCTGCCAAGTTTATATATTTTTCTAGAAATGTTTTTACTTGGGATTTGTTTTGCAAAAAATAAACATATCTATAGGCAGAAAAGTCGTCTTTTAGTAAAAGAAAATATCGGGAGCCGCCTAAAGATATGGATTCCATAGGTCCACATAGGTCTGCATGCACCAATTCCAGCATTGTGGTGGCTCTTGATTTGCTGCTTTCAAAGGTCAAACGATGTTGTTTACCTGCAAGGCATGGTTCGCATACAAAATCTTTGTCACATTCCACATACTCTATATTGTTTCTATTTAGAAAATCTCTCACATATTTTAAATTTTGGTGTTCCAACTTGTTATGCCATTCCACTATGGTTTCTATTTTATTGACTTTCATGCAAAAAGGATCATCTTCGTAACTATATTCTTGTGGAGTATTTTCATTTGCAAAACAGGTGGATGTATTATACTCTGTTTTATTCACTGACGTAAAATGCATTTTATAGAGTTTATTCACTCTTGAAGCTAGTGCCCTTGTGTTGCCAATTTTATCAACAAATTCACATTTTCTATGATCTGACCTCATATAGTATCCTTTGTCAAGAGCACAGCCTGCAGAAAATAAATTGAATTTCAACTCAGGCACATATAAGACATCTGACAATGTTGTTTTCAATAATTTTTCACCGTTATATGCCCATACTGTGACTTTCCCTATGCCTTTAACCTCCAGTGTTTGCCCATTTCCTACTTGAACTAGCCTTTTTATTTTTAGTTTATTTATATTTTCAAAACAATTTTTTTCCCATGACATATGCTCACTTGCACCAGTATCTAAGCACCAATCATTTGTTTTTTGTTTTCCTGCGGAAACCATAAATGCATTTGTGTCTGCTTCGTTATTTGGTTGTTTTGAACACCTTTCTTTGCCTTTCTTCAACCAGCAAGTTTCTATGTTATGGTTTTTCTTCTTACAAAACTTACAGAACTTCTTATTACCAGAGTTTTCAGATTTATCCTCTGTCGTTTTATTAGTTTTATTTCTGAAGTAGCAATTTCTAGCAAAGTGACCAAGCTTAAAACAAATATGACACCGTAATCTTGTTTGATTTTTATTGTTGGTCTTTGCATTTAATGCAGTTGCATTTTCTTGAGATTTGAATCTTTCTTCCTCTAGCAAAAGTCGAGATGTCAGCTCTTCCAGATTTTGATTGTCTGAAGGTGCTGATTCCCAAGCAGATCTAAAATGTTTAAATTCTTCTGGAAGGGACATGAGTATTTTTGTGATTATCATTTTTTTCTGAAAGAGTCTCACCTGCTGCTCTCAACTTGGTTTTTATTTCCTCAATATGGGATATAAACTCTGACACTGAGCCTTCAAATCCTAAGGAGAAGAATTTTTGTTGCAGAAGATGAATGCTTACCGTGGATTCTCTGTCATACACAGTTTTCAGCTTTTGCCACATGTCTTTGGCTGTTTCACAAGACAAAATATGTGTTAGTGGGCCTTGCTCCATTCGAGTGACTAGAAGCTCTTGGGCTTTGGCGTCATCCTTCATCCATTTCGTAAGATCATCCACTGATTGTGTTGGTTTTATTCTTGTGCCATCTACTATCGCGTAGTAGCCCCGGCTTTTTAAAATTATAGCCGTTTGAAATTTCCACACAGGCCAGTTATCTCCAGTTAATTTTAAGGTTGCACTGAATTCGCCCATTTCTCAAATTAATTTTTTTTAAAATTTTATTTTATGTCACTTACTTTTTTTTTTAATTAATGCCGACAAAAATCAGTCCCGTTTTTATGCTTCACGCGTGTCCTGGGCCCATAACCTCTTGTTTTCATAAGCGTAGCAATAACTAAACTTGCGGAAACCGATTATTTGATCTATTTTATTAGAGCGTTTTTTAACATTTTATGACACATTACTAACATATTTGACTTTACCAGTAACAACTGACTTTTTAATAATATAGGTATGCTAGTTAATAATTGTTAACATAAAAACACAAGGTTTATCATTGACGTTACAGGTATACCTATAATACAGGTGTACCTTTAATAATTCCCCTTTGTGGCATCTTTCTTTCATGGCTACATTTTTTTGGCAGATATGGCACTGTGTGCGCATTCCAGTTTTTAGCTCTAGTTCATTGG
Source organism: Ceutorhynchus assimilis (assembly GCA_917834065.1). Taxonomy (NCBI): domain Eukaryota; kingdom Metazoa; phylum Arthropoda; class Insecta; order Coleoptera; family Curculionidae; genus Ceutorhynchus; species Ceutorhynchus assimilis. The sequence goes on along the minus strand of OU892280.1, from coordinate 45,014,618 downwards.
TATGGATTGACGAAATATCAAACGTTCTTTTATGGAACCAGGCGAACAAGGGCTATTTATTGCTTTTAATAAAAAGGTAGAAAAATGAAGAATTCTCCTATCACTCATCCTCAAGCAACCAATATCATTATATAAATGGGAAATATGATCAAACTCCTCAGACCATAGATTAACCTTAGGCACACATTCTGCACTTTTTGTATACGATTCTTGCATTGTTGGTCTAAACAAAAGCCGTAAACATAGTCACAATAAGTAAAATTCGATAGTACGAGAGTTTCACATAGAGTTTTTTTCAGTGATTTATTTAAAATATGTCTATTATTATAAAGGACCTTTAAAGCAAAAAAAGATTTATGTACTAGTTTCTTTATGTGTTCCTTGAATCTAAGTTGAGTATCTAAAATAACGCCCAAATTTTTTACACTATCGACAAACGTTAATTTTGAATCATTAATGACTATATTTAAATTATTTTTTAGAAATTCAGTCTTACTACCATTACCAAAAATCATTACACTTGACTTATCAGGATTAAGTTTTAAGTTGTGAGCCTCAGAAAATTGGCATAAGTTTTTAGGATCCTCATTTATACACTGTTCAATTTCCCTGAAATCATCACTATCGAAACAAATATAAATTTGTGTGTCATCTGCGAAAGCCTGGACCTTACAAAAGTTTAATGATTTCAGTAAGTCAGATGTATAAATAAGGAATAACAGAGGGCCGAGAATAGATCCTTGAGGAACCCCGGAGACTATGGCTGCCCTTTCTGAAGATTTATCATTACAAAATATAGACTGGAACCTATTGTTCAAATATGACTTTATAGTTGGGGAGCTGGCGTCAAAAACATGCAAGAGTTTTCGCAAGGCGGATATTTTCAAAATAGGTCGTACTTTAGTGTTAGAATGCTAGTGTACAGTCAGCACTCACAGTTCCGGGACAGCTGGCTCTGGGACGCGGGCAAAGTTGTAATTTTAAGAAGCATCCAAACTGTTTTCTCAAAGCTCAAAATTTATAGAAATTTTGCACATTATCTGTTTGAAGGTCACAGATAACGTATGTAAATGGTCAGACGTCTAGTTCATTGCAAAAAGGGGGTCAGACGTCCTCAAAGTTTTTATTTTATGGCATTTTCTTCGGTGTCCTGTCAAAATATATTTTTGCAGGTATTTGACAAATATATTTGAAGAAAATGCCATAAAATAAAAACTTTGAGGACGTCTGACCCCCTTTTTGCAACGAACTAGACGTCTGACGATTTACATACGGTATCTGTGACATTCAAACAGATAATGAATGTGCATAATTTCTATAAATTTTGAGCTTTGAGAAAACAGTTTAGATGCTTCTTAAAATTACAACTTTGCCCGCGTCCCAGAGCCAGCTGTCCCGGAACTGTGAGTGCTGACTGTACACTAGCATTCTAGCACTAAAGTACGACCTATTTTGAAAATATCCGCCTTGCGAAAACTCTTGCATGTTTTTGGCGTCACCTCCTGGACTATTATAAGCATAAAAGAATCTTTACTAAAACCATAATATTGTAGTTTAGCCACCAACAGGTCATGATTTACTGTGTCGAACGCTTTTGAAAAATCCAACAAAACCAACACTGAACTCATTTTTTTTATCGCAAGCTCTAAAAATATCGTCCAATACATTCGTTAAAGCTACCGAAGTTCCAAAGCCTTTGCGGAAACCACATTGTGTACTTGGAATAATTCTGTTCTCTATACAATATTCATACATTTGGTCATAAAGTATTTTTTCAAATATTTTTGACAAAGCAGGCAGAATACTTATAACGCGTAGTTCATTAAAACTAGTAGGATTAGATGTTTTGGGGAGCGGTTTTCCTACAGATATCTTCCATTGGTCCGGAAAGTAATTATTCTCAATGCAGCAATTAATTATATGCGTTATATATTTATCGATGTAGGGACTGCAATATTTCAGCATAAGTGGCGATATATCGTCCACACCAGTGGCATTGCTTTTTATATCATTTAAGATTCTATAAATCGTAGAACACTCTGATAGTTTAAAATTGAAACTAAAATTATCGTTATAGATATTATTTGTATAAAAATTAATTTTATCTGTGCAGTTGGATTTATTCTGTAAATAAGTAGCAAAATGTTTGTTAATGGCGTTAGGTTCTGACAAATATTCTGGGATTTCATTATTTTTGTTAATACATATTATACTAAAGCTTTTTATAGCAGCCCAAGTTTTGTTTGAATTACCATTTAAAGAATTTAAGTACTTCTTTTTTTCTTTTCTCACTGCAGATAGTGTAAAATTTCTCAAGTTTTTATAAGTTACCCAGTCCAATTCATTTTTGGAGTTTTTGAATTTTTGTAATGCCGCATCTCTTTGCTTCATAAAAATTTTCAAATCTTGGGTTAACCATGGAGCTTTAGGTTTGGTTATTAACGATTCTTTTATAGGAGCATGATGAACAAATAAGGTTAAAATTAGACTATTAAGAATAATTATTTTATTTTCAATGTCATTTTCGTAGAATATGTCATTCCATGGTAAATCCTTAATATCGGTTAAAAAGTTATTCAAGATAAAATGTTTAAATGACCGATGTTTTAAAATTTTAGGCACCTTTACCTCCCTTGTCAGACCGAGGTCACAGTATATTAGCTTAGGATCGGAAATATTATCAGTTTGTATTACTCCGGAACTTATCACCAAAGAATTGTTTGTTACAAAAATTGCATCAATCAAAGAACTAACAGAGCCAGAAATTAGCGTAGGTTCATCAATGATCTGGGAAAAATTATAGTTTCCAAATAAAGGGACTAATGGATTTCGAAGCTTCATGAGATTGATGTTAAAATCACCGAGACAAAAAATTTCATCAACAGTAGGGAAAATATGTATATGAAAAAATGTTGTCAAAATCAGAAACTAGAAGATTGAAATTTAGTTTCGGTGGTCTATAAAAAACACATACAGCATAGCTTTTATTGGCAATTCTTATCTTAAATAATAAATATTCCAGCTGTGCATTAACTTCAAAATCAAGAGTTATAATATCAATAGTAAGGTCAGTTTTCACATATGATGCAACAACCCCACCTCTGCCCAAGCGATCCTTTCTAATAAGCTTGTAATTAGGTATATTAAAATACTAGCTGACCCGGCGAACTTCGTACCGCCTCTGAAGTATTAAATATAGGTACCATCGTCACCAAAAGTAACTGGGACAGCATTACATTAGCTCTTGTCCTATTATATGAATTTTATTGTCAAATATTTGTCAAACTATGAATTAAATGCATTGAAATGAATGACAGTAGAATTAGTCCAGGAGATTATTATGCATTATTTGTGTCCCAGATACTTTTGGTGACGATGGTACCTATTAAATGTTGTGTTAACGCATCTATTAGCTGAATTAAATTCAGTTTTTTTCGATGGTGAATTTGGCTTTGGTTGAAGAAAATTAATGTTTACTCTCTGGATCAGAAGTCACCTAAAATTAAAATTTTACATCATCCTTTTTTAGGCAGCTTGTGGGCATTATTCTTGTAAAGTGTACCACCAAATAAATAAACTCAGGCACAGAAATGTTCAAAGAATGTAAAGAAAACAAAAAAAATCTCTAGCGCAGCCCTATTTCACTATATCTGCACTGCATGCACTGCACTACTCCATCTGTTCTACTCTATCTGCACTACTCTATCTGACCTACTCTTTCTGCACCACTCTATCTGATCGGAATAGTGGAATAGTTCTGTGCAGCATTGTTCTATTGTATCTGCAATGCCGAGCTTCGTTCCAGGTATCAGAGATTTTTGTGTCAGAGATGGCGCGGTATAAAAAATACAAATAACAAAATAAACTTGGTATCGGTTATAAGACATGGCGCCGTATGCGGGCTTAGTAAATTTTTTTCATAAATAAATAGAATAAGTAATGAAATGACCACATTAATGACATAACAACATGCTGGTACTGTCAACGCTGAAAAGTTTCAATTTGACAGCAAAATGATCCTCCATTTATTGAATAAATTAATTTATTACAAAAAATGTGATAAATGAAGAACCGCTCGACCGATTTTGTGCAAACTTCACATAAACCATCTAATAAATAGTCCGAACAAAGCCTAAACATTTGGTTTGGCTAGGTGAGTCCGTTCTTGAGTTATAAAATTACAACGAAAAGTGGCATTCATTTTTATATACAGGGTGGCCAATTGAAAACGAAACAGAGGTGATTTTGGGCTCCCCAAGACATTTAAGAAAAAACCCTCGTACCCGTCGATTTTTGATTTAAGGGGGAACCATTTTTTTGGTGGTTTCACCCCCTGGGGGGCAAAGCCCTGGCGGGGGTGACAAGGGCCCCCAAAATTTTAAATGGAATGATGGGTCGAGTGATACCTTATTTTGAAGCTATTTTTATGTAGATCATAACCCCCGAGTCTTACATCGCTACTATCTACCTAGTCATTACAGGGGCTAATTAAAGTTACAAAAACATGTTGGAATATTTTGTATTTAAAAAAATGCTTCAAAAACAAAGTCAATCAAGTAAATGCCGAAAATGACCCCAGAAAAAAAAATCTAACGGCCTTAAATCTAAAGAACATGGGGGCCACTCAATATTGACGAGCCACTGCAGCATAGTGGGGTGACGCACAATCTTGTTGGAATATTAGTGTATGCATCTGTTATCATTCTCTAGTATCTCCACCAATTCTGGATGAATCGCATCTTCTAATCACTCTAGGTACATTTCTGCTGTTAAATTTATAGGTAAAGAAGGGGTCTATTATACGGTTACCAAAAATGCCAGCCCAAACACTCAATTTCTGGGGATGTTGCGTATGTACTTCACGAAATATGTTTTCTGGGATTTCAATTAGCCCAATAGCGGCAGTTGTGATGATTCACCGTACCGTTCAAGAAAAAAGAGCATTCATCAGAGAAATACACATCGATAATAAACTGCTGCTCCATTCATTGAAAAAAAAAAATGGGTTATGAGTTTTCCAATGGTGAGGGGGGAGGAAATAAAACGAAAAGGGGGGTTAGTAGCACATAAACTAAAATACCGTTTAATTATACTCCATTATTTAATACAATTAGATATCAAAAAATTGTGATGCCTCGATAATTTAAAAACACATGAAATTTGGTTAACTGTCAGTTAAATAAATGCTGAAATTGACCACCACCCACTTCCATACAGTAATAAAGATTCTGTTCGAAACGCTCCCGCACATTCCGAAGCATTTGTGGACTGATTTGACGACACTCATCGATTATCCGATCTCGTAAATTTTCCAGAGAGGTTGGTTGAGTTTTGTAGATTCGACTTTTGAGGTAGAAAAAAATCTAACGGAGTCAAATCTGGAGATCGTGGGCGCCACTCAATTGCTCCTCTCCTTCCAATCCATCGCTGAGGAAACGTTTCATTTAAATACTGCCTAACAAGCAGAGCATAATGCGGAGGAGCGCCGTCCTGTTGAAACATCAATTGATTCTCGTCGTGGTTATCATCATTTTCAACAATTTCTGTTAATGCTGGATCAATTGCATCTTCTAGTAATCTTAAATACATTTCTGCAGTCAAATTACCAGGTAAAAAAAAAGGCCCTATCAGATGATCACCGAAAATTCCTGCCCAAACATTTAATTTCTGAGGTTGTTGTGTATGCACCTCATGGAAAATTCGAGGATTTGAGTCGCTCCAATAGCAGCAGTTATGGCGATTTACGGTGCCATTTAAAAAAAAGGTGCATTCATCGGAAAAACAGATATTGGAAATAAAATTCGGATCATTGGTTGCTCGCTCTCTCATAATTTCACAAAACTGCAAGCGCCGGTCAAAATCGTCCTCATTAAGTTCCTGCACCAGATGTATTTTATAGGGATGAAACTTGTTTCTTTTTAAAATCGTTTGAATGCTGCTTCGCTTAATACCAGAAACTGTGGACATTTGTCTCGTACTTAAAGTAGGATCGAAAACAATCTGTCCCAAGACCGCTACCTCAGTGGCTTCATTTATAACTGCGTTTTCAATAACCCGTTTTTTGTTACATACGTTTCCTGTTGCTCGAAATTTTTGAACTAGCTCCAGAACATACTTCCGATGGACATGCTTGTCTTCGTGACGCTGATTGAATAACTTTGCTGTTTGATTAGCACACTGACTCCGGAAGTAAATTTCAATGATTTCTACCCTTTCGGCAAGCGAGTAAACCATTATTACTTTAAAAAACTCACTAAAGTTAATAATAAATACTCAATATCGGCATGAAAACTGACATTAGCCTTCAAATTTACTAACTGGTACCTGCTGGTAGATTTTAAATGTTCCTTCTTTATTTTATGTCGTGCCAGTTTAGTATTTGAAAATAATAACCCTATTTCCAGGTATAATACGTGCGAATTAACGTCCTAGGGCATTATGGAGATGTAGATTATTTGAGTGATTGGGCTAGCATTTTTGATAACCGTATAATAGGCCCCTTTTTCACCTATAAATTTAACAGGAGAAATGTACCTAGAGTGGTTAGAAGATGCGATTCATCCAGAATTGGTGGAGATACTAGAGAATGATAACAAGTGCATACATTAATATTCCAACAAGATTGTGCGTCACCCCACTATAATGCTGCAGTGGCTCATTAATATTAAGTGGCCCCCATGTTCTCTAGATTTAAGCCCGTAGATTTTTTCTTCTGGGGTCATTTTCGGCATTTACTTGATTGATTTTGTTTTTGAAGCATTTTTTTAAATACAAAATATTCTAACATGTTTTTGTAACTTTAATTAGCCCCTGTAATGGCTAGGTAGATAGCAGCGATGTAAGACTCGGGGGTTATAATCTACATAAAAATAGCTTCAAAATAAGGTATCACGCGACCCCTCATTCCATTTAAAATTTTGGGGGCCCTTGTCACCCCCGTTAGGGCTTTGCCCCCCAGGGGGTGAAAATACCAAAAAAATGGTTCCCCCTTAAATCAAAAATCGACGTGTACGAGGGTTTTTTCTTAAATGTCTCGGGGAGCCCAAAATCACCTCTGTTTCGTTTTCAATTGGCCACCCTGTATATAGATTCTGTATTATCACCAATATTAAGCCAAGTTTCAGACAAAAGCAAAATATCAAAATTATTTTGCTCTACAAGAAGTTTAAATTCATTAAAATAAGTGAAGAGAGAACGTACATTCAAGCGACCAAATCTTCCTTAATCGCAATGCCGGAATTTTTTAAATGTTTTTTGTTTTTTAGCACCGATAGTCTCGCCGTATCTGTCGTAAACCGGTCTAACACTGCAGGATGTCTGTTAGTTGGATTTTTATCAGGCACCCGATGACATTTTTCTAGATCACTATTTTGAATGTTTATTTTTAGTTTATTGGTAAATAAACTAAGCACTTTGGTACGAATATTTTCGCCGTTTTCGACTGACATTCCTTGTATGAGCACCGCACATTCATATTACGCCCTGACTGTTCTTGAGATTCAATGCATTTGCGCAAGCTGAGATTATCCTTCTGAAGTTCTTCAGTAACATTTTTGAGGGAATTTATTTTTATCATTTGGGCACTAAGTCGCTCCTCAAATTTTTTTTCCACAGCAGCAGCTACCTTATCGACTATTTCTTGGAGAAATTTGTCATTAAAGGGGCTAATAATGGTCGACTTTATTTCCCGCAAATCTGTTGTTGACAGACCCATTGCAAATGGCGTCAAAGAATTTTCAGGGGAACAGAACAGATAATCAACGGTTATTGCAAGCCTGGCGTAACTTTAGGCTATCTATGCACTTCAACACAAACTTCAAGGATCACCAGTACTTTTTAACACAAAACTGACTTTTCTTTTAACTTATTTGCCTATATTTTGTAGAAAATTTGAAGAGCAAGTGTTGACACGACCTTACTACTAGGCCTGCCAACCAGTATTGCTAGTCCACCAGCAGCATTTTGCTAGTTTAGTGGCATGTCTCGTACGATCTCTGAACAACATCTATTCATCTAGCTCTCAATTTCCTGATGCAACGATCCTCTGAATCGCGGGCAGCATGGCTTTTCTTCTTTAGTTGGAATTGAAAATGCATTATGCACGCCTAGGGCATGTGAGACTGAGGGTGAAAATTCAGAAACACACCTAAAAAAAATAATCTGCAGACGGTAATTGATAAGTCTGAAAAGAAAATAAATAAGGCACGTAACTCAACCAAATCCTGACATGTAAAACCAATAAAACAATTAAGTAAGTTTTAAATTAAATTAGTGTATATTTTCACAGTCAGTCAAAAATCAAGCATCAAATTTTAAAACATAAAATCAATTATTGGTAGAACACTTATAGTTATCAAGGTATCAAGGGTATTAACGCTTGAGGTCAATGGTGTATATACGTTGACCGAAAGCGTTAATACCCCTAATACCTGTGGTGCCCTCAACGTTTAATGTCCGACTTAATTATATTTTATATGAGAAAATTTTTAATAAATTAATCTAAAACAAATCAAGTACCTGCAAAAAAATAGTCATAACGCCCTAGGGAATTATTTCCTATTTAAAAAAATATTCATAACGCCCTAGGGCGTTATTTTTCAGAATAACGCCCTAGGGAATTATTTCGTATTTAACCGACTTTGACATAATGTCATTATTTCTCGGATAATATACCAGTCGGACATTAAATAAAATTAATAAATGGAGAATAACCATAGTCGCCGGAACCATGAGGGCAATAGGGGCTTGAGCCCCCGTAGTGAATTTGCTATAGGGGCAGAGCCCCCATAGTGATTTTGGTATTGTATGTAGTGAGTTTAGTAGGTAGCAGGTATGTACAGGGTGATCTATTATAAATGTCACCCGTCCTTACTGTTTCATTTGTCGCTTTTGACAGAAGTGTTAAATACAAAAGCTTTAAGAAATTATCAAAAGTTTTTAACTATGTTAGTTTTGAGCATCCTACAGGGTGCGTCAAAAAAGTCTAGCAGAGCAAAGTTATATTTTTTTTAAAAATAGAAAACCATTAATATTGTGCACTAATTTGTTAGTCTCCTTCAACTTGAGTTCAACGGTATACGGTTTTTTTTGTTTACCTTTAATAGTTATAGGGAAAAACGCGAAAGCCTCTTAATCGGTCTCAGTTAATTTTTTTTAAATAATAATAATGTCCGTTTTTTTTTTAAAGATAAAAGTCGAAAGGCTTGTGTTGCCAACATAGTTACTGAAATTATCTTAAAAAAAAAACAGACCTTACCTAACTTAAGAAAACTGAATTTATTTTAATATTTCACCCTCGATTTCACCTTGTAAATTAATGAATAACATTTGAACAATAAACTGTTTATATTAAATAATTCTCTTTAAAGCTATTTAATAGTATCTATATTTTATTTTATTTTTTTCTTCAACATGAGATGAGACCTTCGTAGGGGTTTTCACATTTTTCTCTATAACTATTGAAGATAAAACTATCAAACGTTGAAATCAGTTTGAAAGGGACTAACAAATAAGCGCACAATATACATGGTGTTCCATTCAAAAAAATATAACTTCGTTCTGCTACACTTTGCTTAAAAACTTTTGGCAATTTCTTGAAACTTTTGTGTTCGACACTTTTGTCAAAAACGTCAAATGATAAATTAGGAGGAGGTGACATTTGTAATAGATCACCCTGTAGAAAAATATTGAGTTCCTTATTATTTATTTTCATGTCAAATTTGTGTGTTTTATGTTTTTGTTGTTTTTGCTTTACCTACTTTAACAACGACTTTGAATATTTTGTTGTGTAGTAAGTATTTTGGTATTTAAAGCTGTATTTTCAAAAAGTCGGTAATATGTTTACATCTCATGAATATAAATATCATGAATACACTGGCTTTTTTTTCACCTAGTATATCATGGAAAATGTATATACAAACCGGGATCATCCTACTAGACGCATATTTAACTAATAAGACAAGCTTCTACCCGATTAAGGCGAATCGAAGCGGTGCTGCCAACGCCGAGTATTGCCGAACTGCCGAAGATTCACGAATTTCAATAATATGCAGGGAGGATCAATGATCCACCGTGGCGATCCTGCAGTGAATGTGTATCAGTCAACTGGTCCCATTTAAGCCTATGTGTCTAGTAGCCTACTGGTCCTGTCTGTATAATTTTACTTGTGTTGTTTTGGAGCCCGAGCCCCCATAGTAATTTTGAAGTTCCGGCGCCTATGAGGTTAACTCTCATTCGGGTTCATCAAACTCCAAAATTAATAATATCACCATGTACAGGGTGGCCCGTTTAAGAGGGGCCTATACTTTATCTCGAAATATACAAGGGTTGTAAAAAAAACTTAAATACAAAATTTGTTTCTAATGAAATTATCTACAATTTTACTGTATTGTTTTTGTTGTCATTCTACTATATACAGAGTGGACAAATAAAATTTCATTTTTTTAAATGGAACACCCTATATTCTAATACATTTTTACATAGCCCTTTGAAAGACAAATCCAACGAAATACTGGTCATGTGTCTATGATATACGGTTTCGAACTTATTAGCGATTATTTTCAGGCTTTAGGGTAATTTTTAATAGTCATTGTTACGTAACTCATAAACTTTAAAAGCTTTTTTTTGCATGATATTTTTCATAAAATAATGCTCTTCTTCAGACTATATTGAAATTTGAAATATTTGTTTAAAAAACGCGGTGTTGCCACGTTTCGCAAAATGTTACGCTTTTCAATTTTTTTAAATGGTACCTCCTGTCAATTTTCGAGTTTTTGGATAGCCCATTAAAAGACAAATTCAACGATATACTGGAAATGGGTCTGTGACGGTGCATCACTTGCGGCCTGATTGGCAATTATCTTCAGTTCTAGCACAATATTTCATATGTCCAAGTCGCCTGTTGAATCAAAATGTCTATTTTCCGTCAACCGTCTATTACCGTGCTTTATTAATGTATAAAGAATTGATCAATAATGCCACCATTAAAAAGCACTAGTTCAACTAATCTACTGCAAAATTAGACATTTTTTTCATTCAAGAGGGATGACATGAGATATTGTGCTAGAACTGAAGATAAACGCCAATCAGGCCGAAACGGTGCATCGCATATCCATGTCCAGTATATCGGTAAATTTGTCTTTTGAAGGGCTATCTAAAAACTCGAAAATTTACAGGAGGTCCCATTTAAAAAAATTGAAAAGCGTAACATTTTGCGAAATGTGGCAACACCGCGTTTTTTAAACAAATATCTCAAATTTAAATATAGTCCAAAGAAAAGCATAATTTTATAAAAAATATCATGCAAAAAAAAGTTTTGAAAGTTTACGAGTAACGTAAAAATGAGTGTTGAAAGATACCCCAAATCCTGAAGATAATCGTTGATAAGTTCGAAATGGTATATCACAGACACATGTCCAGTATATCGTTGTATTTGTCTTTCAAAGGACTATGTAAAAGTTTATGAAAATATAGGGTGTTTTATTTGAAGAAATGAAATTTTATTTGTCCACCCTGTATACAGTAGAGTGACAACAAAAACAATAGGAAAAAATTTTAGATAATTTTATTAGAAACAACTTTTGTATTTGATTTTTTTTTACAGCCCTGGTAGATTTCGAGATAAGGTATAGGCCCCTCTTAAACGGGCCACCCTGTACATCAATATAGTTGCTGTATAAGTTCATTAACAGTCGCTGGCCATATCATTAATTTGTAATAAAAATTATTTAAGTTTCCAGAAAATTAATTAATTATAATATTATTATATGGATAAATATGATCAGCTGCTGTCAGAAAACAAAATGAATATAATCAAATTGCACCTGTTTGAAATCAAAGGTTAAATGGTGGAGGTATAAAGGAGATATAATAGAAATCCTCCAATATATAAGTTATAGGACCCAGGGTTAAAAATTGATCAATTTTCGACGTATAGGTACTTACTCAAATATTTTAAAGTTAGAACATGTTGTTCAACCTTGGCTTCAGTTCATATCATTGCTTATGAATAACAAAACTTACATTCCTGAAATATGGCAATATTGAAAGTTAAGCAAAGACAAATCTATAATCTATCTATCTATCTATTCAGCCTTCTTCAGTCCATCTTTGGACGTAGGCCTCCCCCAGTCTTCTCCATTCTTCTCTGTCTGTTGCCATGTTCATCCACCTGGTTCCAGCGTGCTTCTTCAGGTCATCAGCATACCTCATCTGGGGCCGTCCTCTACTTCTTTTATTTCCCCAAGGTCTCCAGCTTAAGATACATTTATTCCATCGGTCGTCTTTTTGTCTGATATTGTGACCTGCGAATTTCCATTTAAGTTTTGCTACCTCCTTTCTAACGTCTCTTACTCTCGTTTTATTTCTTATCCACTCGTTCCTCTTTTTATCTATCAGTTTCACATGTAACATCTGTCTTTCCATTGATCTTTGTGCTTTTGTTATTTTATCCATGTTTGACTTTGTAAGTGTCCATGTTTGGGATCCATAAGTGAGAACGGGAAGTATACACTGTTTATAAACTTTGGTTTTGAGGTATTGTGGATATTTTCTATTTTTGAAGATGTAGCTCAATTTGCCAAATGCTGCCCAAGCTAATCTAACTCGTCTCTTGATTTCTGCTGTTTGGTTTTCTTTGTTGAGTTTAATAATCTGTCCTAGATATATATATTCGTCGACTTGATCTATTTTTTCCTGTCCTATTCTGATTGTGATGTCATTGTCTGTGTTCGCTATTGTTTTAGTTTTAGCGTAGTTCATATTGAGACCTATGTTTTTAGCTGCTGTGTCAAGTTCTTCCAGCATTTCCGTCAGTTCTTCTTTCTTATCAGTTATTAGGGCGATATCATCCGCGTATCTTGAGTTGTTCAATTGTTGTCCGCATATTTTTATACCTTTTTCTTCCTAGTCTAGTTTTTTAAAAACATCTTCCAGGGCCTGGTTGAAAAGTTTGGGTGATATTGTGTCGCCCTGTCTGACGCCTCTTTCTATGGGTATTGGTTTTGTTCCCTCATGGATTTTAATATTTGTTGTTGCTTCGCTATATATGTTGGTTATTTGGTCTGTGTATCTGTAGTCTATTCTGCTATTAATTAATGAGCTCTTCACTGCCCAGTGTTCAACACTATCAAAAGCCTTTTCGAAGTCGATTAATGCAATATATAGTTGGATGTGATATTCGTTAGCTCGTTCTATTAGGATTTTCATGGTTACGTGGATAGGTGGTCGCTTGTACTGAAACCCTTTCTGAAGCCGGCCTGCTCTTTCGATCGATAACCATAGAATTTTATTGTTAGCCTGGTGGTGAGAATTTTTGTGAAGAGCTTATAAATTACATTAAGGAGTGTTATAGGTCGATAGTTTCTCAAGTTTGTTCGATCACCTTTCTTATGAAGGATGATTGTTATGGATTCATTCCAGTTGTCTGGGATTTTCTTTTCTTTCAGTATTTTATTTAGGAGGGTATGGAGAGTATTGATAACCGTTTTTCCACCGTATTTTAGCATATCTGACGTGACTTTTTCAGGTGCTTTGCTGTTTTTCATTTCTTTCAGAGCCCTCTTTATTTCCGATTTGCTTATTTCGGGTTGTAGTTCTGAGTTTACATTCTTTATTTTAGTTTGTAGTCACGGTTTCTTGCGGTTGTTCCTTTTGTTTGATATAGTTCTGTATAAAAGAGTTGTGTGATATTTATGATATCCTCCTCAATATTAGTTTCTACGCCGTTCTTGTCTTTTATTTTATTTATTTCGTATATTCCTAGTGTCGGTCTTAGGCATTTCATATTCCTGTTATTCTCTATGACTATTTCTATTTCTTTTTCTTGGTTCTTTCTTTTGTTTTCTTTTAGCATTTTCATGATGGTCTTATTGATTTCTGTGTATTCTATCGATTTCCTTTTCCCTTCTTCGTTCAGTTTTTTTTTTTTTTTTTTCATGAGTTTCTTTGTCTCTTGTGATATGCAATCTTCCTTCTTTTTATCTTTTTGTGCGATTTCTTTTCCTACCCTAACCATGGTTTCCGCTAATGTATCGTATATTTTATCTATATTTTCATTATCGCTGTTCAAGTTCTGGGTCAGTTGTTCCTTCAGTCTCTCTTTGTATATGGTTTTATTTTGTGCATGTTTGGTCATGTCTAGTTGTCCCTTGTTTCCATTAGTTTTTCTTTTCATTTCAAAGTTGTCATCGATACGTATTTTTGCTCTGACCATTCTGTGATCGCTGCCCGTGGTGAATCTGTTCAGGACTGTTACATCTTTAATATTATATTTTTCAGTGGTCAGTATGTAGTCAATTTCATTTTCCGTTGTTCCATTAGGGCTGAGCCATGTCCACTTTCTTTGCGGTTTCTTCTTATAGAACGAGTTCATCGCATATAGATGTTTTTCTTCTAGGTAGTTCATCAAGGTACAGGGTGTCCTTAGATGAACTGACACATTTTGCAGGTAAATATCTCGAAAACGAGAAAAGATAACGAGATGCGGTTTGTTCTGTGAGAATAGGGACTTTTCAAAGTTTTTTTCCACATTATTGCCGAATCCTGAAATTTGCTGAAATTTGGTTTTACAGACATGCGATTTTTTGAAATAAAATAACTGCCTTATTTTTAATGAAACACCCCGTATCTTTTGTCATCGTCAGAAAGCCTGATTTTTCTACTTTACAAAAATGTATAATTTTTTTTCAATTATCTTAAACTTGTATCGTGAAAATTGCACTTTGTCGAAAGGAATACCATCGACTAACCAAACAAAAAAAATTGAGAATCAATTTGTGTTTAATACTTTTAATAACTAATTAGGGCATAGTTAACTAATAAAACAAGAATTAAACACAAATAAGTGCATTTAAAACAAATTAATTCTTATCATTTTTTTTTGTCCAGTCGACAGTACGCCCTTCAACCAAGTGCAATTTTTACGATTTAATTTCATGATAATTGAAAAAAATTAAACATTTTTGTGAACTAAAAAAGTCACGTTTTCTGATGATGACAAAATATACTGGGTGTTTCATCAAGAATAAGGCAGTATGTTTTTATTTCAAAAAATCGAATGTCTGTAAAACCAAATTTCAGGATTCGTCAATATCATGAAAAAAAACTTTAAAAAATCCTTATTCTTCCAGAACAAACCGCATCCCGTTATCTTTTCTCGTTTTCGAGATATTCATCTCTAAAATGTGTCAGTTTATCTAAGCACACCCTGGTTCCTCTCACCGTACCCAAAGTCCCCTATTTTAATCTCTTCTTTATTCAGTTTCTTACCAAGTTTGGCATTGAAATCTCCAATTACTAAGGCGAGTTTTATGTTTTTCCATAGCTTTCGAGATAACTTCATAGAATATTTCGATGCTCTCGTCGTCGTATGTTAAAGTGGGGGCGGGGCGTACACTTGAATAATTTTAAGCGATTTTCTTTTCATTTTAAGTACCTACGAGATAAGCAACCCGATCTGAGACTCCCTGATAGGACGTGTTTACTTATCGCTTTATTTATAATAAATCCTACTCCAAAGTTACTGTTGTTTTCGTTACCTTTGTAGAATAGCAGGTTACCGGAGTTCAATTTTATTCGATTTTCTGTTTTTCTTCGAGTTTCTGACAAGCCTACTATGTCCCACTGTATTCTTGTCAGCCTCCAGTTCATATATCTTTTCGTCAGTGTTCATTGATCTTATATTGTATGTTCCTATTGTTAGGTTGATCAGTTTCTGTGACGGTTGTTGTGTTAGTCGTTTTTGTGGGGTTTTGATCTTTGTTGGGAGTGATTTTTTGCCTCCCCCAGATTCCGTGAGTCAGACCATAGAGGTGTGGGAGTCGGGAAATTTCCCACCCACCTGGGGATCAGTTCCATTTGTTTCAAAATTCGCCATGGTATGTAAAGGGGGGTAATGGCAAGTAAAACACCAAGCTTGCCAGGCGGGTTGGTGAGTTTTGATTCAGCCGCCCATTCTGGGACAGACGCTGTTTTCAGCTGCTCACTCTGAGGCAGACGCTGCAGTGCTAGTTTTGGTCCGCCCCGGGTATTTAATTTCCCCGGTACCACTCATATCTGAGAGGCATTCCCCTATCCGCCACCTGGGGAGGCGCCCGATAGAGGACTAGCAAACCTCAATCTATAATAAATTAGATAATCCGAAAATTAATTATTCCACCATCGTCCATCTCCTCGGTGTCAAGAGGGAGAGATTTTAAATGTGTATGTAAGTCATATCAAAAAAAATAAAAAAATCAATTAATTTTGTTAATTGACTATAGAACTGATTTCATAAAAAAAGATGTTAAGAGTTATTAATAAAGCTTTATACAAGCCTCCATTCCAACAAAAAGGTAGAGCACACATTCTCGACCATTTGACGAGGGAAATTGCAAGTGGAAGTCGCAGACTCTAGCCTGGAATCAAGCTAGAAGTTCAGTTTTCTTCGTGCACACGTATCGACTCGTGAGGGTCTTGATTCCTGTAGGAATTCCTTCAAAAGCTCTATGCCACGCTCCACGAATATGGTGTACTTTTAAAAATGTTGCCTTTTAGTAATGGATTTATTGAGAGAAATGGCTCCTCGAAAAAAAGCGGCTCCCCGGTAAAAAAAACAGCTCCTCGGTAAAAAAACAGCTCCCCGGTAAAACCCTAAGCGATAGAAACATTCCATGAATAACCATTACTTTAAAAATAAAATGGAAAAGGACTTACCACGAGAGGGTTCGAAATTAAAACTCAGATAAAACGGTAATCACGAGACTTTTTATTTAAATTTTTTTGGTAATCAATAAATTATGTCGTTACGTAACTTTATTTCGTTAAAATAATGCCTGACGGCCGATAAGGTACTTTTTCCACGAGAACGGTAATCACACATGAGGAAGATGGCTTCGCTGCACAAAAGAGCGCTGTAACAAAACAGCGCTACAAAAAAGAGTGATGTAATAAAACAGCGCTGCAAAAAAGAGCGATGTAACAAAAGAGCTCTGCACAAAAAAGCGCTGTAATAAAAGGGCGCTGTAACAAAAGAGCGCTGTAATAAAAGAGCGCTGCCCAGTGCAATTTAGTTCTTGTAAGTAAGTATTTTATTTGAAAAACAAAACGCGCTCAAGTCTCATTATACACTCTAACTAAATCCACTTTATTTTATTTTTTTTAATGAAATGGTAACTCATAATAATTAGATCGCAATAGGCGGACGGGTTATTATCAGTAAGTTTGGGTGAGTCTGCAGTTTTTTAATTAATATGCTAATGAACGCTAATTTATACTCTAATTGTGCTTTGGCGAGTTTAATCTTATTTTAAGGGAACAAAACAAAAGTTTCTTTTGCTAGAACTTACTAGGTCTAAATTGCAATAGGCGGACGGGTTATTATCGGTAAGTTTGGGTGTCTGCAATTCCTTAATTAATATTGATTCAATTTACGTTTCCGAAGATTTTCTCCTCGAGTTTTGGTTATTTTCATTTCTATCCGAAATTGTTATTATTAAGTTACCCAGTGTAAACAGTCATTAAAAAAAAATAGTTTTGTTTCATGTGTTCTTGTATTTTATAAAATATGCGCTCTTTTGTGCAGCGCTCTTTTGTTACAGCACTCTTCTTTTGTTACAGAGTTCTTTTGTTACGCGCTCTTTTGCACTGTTTTGTTACTGCGCTGTTCTGTTACAGCGCTGTTCTGTTACAGCGCTCTTTTGCTAAAGCGCTCTTTTGTTACAGAGCTCTTCTGTTACAGCGCTCTTTTGTGCGCTTTTCCATTACAGAGCCTCCTACCACTATTGTTTCCCCCACCAGAAGATCTATAGGTGGTACCTCCGCGATCACCAGCAAAGCGTTTGTTGAAACAGTACGATAGCTGCAGGTGATTCGAATTGCTCTGTTTCCTGTCTTTTCACTCTCTCGTATATGACACGATTGTTGTTAATCAACATTGAGGAGCCCCGTACTGGAGCAGCGTTTAGTAAGATTGATTTCCTCACTGAACACAGCAACCTCCTGTTGCTGGCCCTCGGGCCACCAATGTTGGGCATCAGTCTGGAATCTAGCCATACCCCTAGGTATTTTATCTCTGTTCTGGGGGTAATCTCCATACCTGCCATGACCGTTGAAATTTTGAAATTATTCTCCTCCACGTCTTTGCCTACGGCGTTCACTGCGACACTATCGGCGTAACCCGTTAGGGTGACTCCTGCAAGGAGCTTAACGTTCAGTAAGCCGTCGTGTAAAAATGTTCCACAGCGAAGGGCCGAGAATGGAGACCTGTGGTACTCCACACGTCATATGGAAGTTTTCTCTTTTCCCCTCTGACTATAGAAATTTCCCTGGTGGTCAGGTAGGTCTGAATCATTTTAATCATGTATCGAGCTGCACCTCTGCTTTGAATTCCGTCTACTATCTCCTTCTCCTACTATCACCTTGAGAATTTCTAGTAGGCTTTGTACGGCCATTATTGTTGATCTGCCTTATCTGAAACCGAATTGTCTATTCGAGAGGGTCTCCGACAGATTTAAATCCTTGAGGAGCCTGGCGACAATGATATGTTCCAGTAGCTCACTTGTCATGTTTAGGAGGCACAGGGGTCTGTATTTTGGTGTCACTTGGTTGTTTTTCATTGATTTTTCGATAAGGAGCAGCTTGGTCTTTTACCAGTTTTTGGAATATTCTCCATTATTGCTCGGCAGCTTATCAAGGGTACCCGGGAACAATTCTGAGTATCTCGAGGCCACCGCTTTTATAACGTCGACTGGCACTTCATTTAGTCCAGGAGCTCTGTGCGCCTCTAGCCTGAGGCTCGTTTCAGTAATCTCCTTGATTGTTAACTCTGGATTTCCTGGTCTCCGACTGGTGGTTGAACCCATACATTCCTTGGTCTTGTTGAGAAGAGCTCTTTTGCGGTTTCCATGGAGCTTTTCATGGTGAAAGCACGGTTAGTGGTGTTCATTTTGAGCCTTTTCCTGGAGATCTTGTAACCATCTCTCCAGGAGTTATCATTGATTTCCTCGCACAGTTCTCCCCATCAGGATCTCTTGGCTTCCATAATGGCCAGCTTTAACTATTTTTTGTGTTTTGAGTATCTAGCCCTGCACTCCTCGTTTCTCTTGGTTTTGAGGCAGGTAGCCCTTAGTTTGGCAATGTCCTGCGACAACCAGTAGACAAACTGTTGGCGTTACCCGATTTTCGGGGCATGGATGCATCTCACAAACTGCGCAGAAAGTGAACTAGTTGCTCTGGAAGGCCGGGCAGATTTGTTTCTGCTATCCTATTAATCAATTCCTCCATCCTTTCCAGGTCTAGCTTTTTATGCTTCCACCAAGAACTTGCCTTGAGTAATTTCTTGTGCTGAGAGTCTATTTGGACCTTAAAGTAGATGTAGTAGTGGTCGCTCTTAGTCTCCTGGTTGAGGACTCTCCAGTTCACGATCCTGAAGCCGATCTTGCCTTTAGTCATCGTAAGAGCCAACATGGAGGAAGACTGTCTTCTCTGGAAGGTTGGCTCCTGATCAGGTATTCTGGAAGACTAGATCCTTAGAGGCCATGAAGTCGGAGAGTATGGCACCTCTGTCATTTGTTTTGGCCATGCCCCCAGTCGGCCCAGTCCAGAGAGCTGGAATTGAGGGCGCCCGTGATAATAGCACTTTTGGACTTTAATAGATCTATATAGCAGCCCAGGGCTGATCTAAATTCATGGATGCTTGCGTTCGGTTAAAAGAAGCAGCTGTATAAGGTTGTCTTCAAATTCCATAAATACAAAGCCGTTTCCAGACCCCTAACTGAAGAAGGGTAAGTCCCGGTTGGTAGCTTCAAGGGCAGGGTCCGCCCATAAATCAGTTCGCCATCCTCCGTTTGTGATCTCCTTATGATTTGGTTTCGAAATTGCCAGTATGTCGATGTTAGTTTTCCTTGCGGTGGCTACTGCTAGTTTGTGTGCTGTATGACAGCGATTGATATTTACCTCTTATATTTTGATAGAGATGTATGGAGTATTAGGCATATTTTGATTTTCCTTGGTAGACCTGTATTTTCTGGGAATGTTGTCTATGTTGTTCGAGTTCTTGGTACTTGGGACAGCCTGTGTTTTCCATTCTGTATCCTTTTTCGTTGCAGCTGAAGCATTTTGGTTCCTCGGAGCATAGCTTAGCCTAGTGGCCTGTACAGCCGCAGTTTATGCAGTTCTTGGATCTGTGTGTACTTGTGCAGTCTGCGATCCAATGCCCAAAACCAAGGCATCTATAGCAACGAGTTAGCTGAACCTTGAGGTTTAACTCTGCAGGTGGACCAGCCAATTTTAATCTTGGTGGACTCTAGGAGTTTACCGCCGCGTCCCTGCTGCACAGCGACCGTGACAGATTGGTTTCCACTTTTGCTGGTGTTCATCGCCCTAACCTCGAAATTTTGCCGTTCAATACCGATTTCTCTGGTAATAGCCTCAGCTACTCTACTTCTTCGCCATTAGTATCTCCATCAATGTCTAGAATGAAGAAGATTTGCTCCGTGGATTTAACCTTAATTTGGAGTATTAGTCATATTTTCCTGTATCTCGTTTTTCAGTGAGTTTACATCGTGTTTGCTCCCTTCTATTTTAAGACATAGAGAGTCGTCCCCAGTCTTCCTGAGAGAGGATATTTTGATGCCTAACTTGCCTATGTCCGCTGAGTTTCTAACATTCTTTAGGATATCGCAAAAGCTGGTCCCTTCAGTTTTCACTATGACCGTTTCGATCTGTTTCTTCGGTCTGCTCGGGCTTTGGATTCTCGCATCTCATGTAGAAGTTGGGTTTGGTACTAGTATCCTTAGCTCTGTGTATCGTCCGCAGCGGAAAATTCGTGTTTTCTTCGCTCAAGGCTACTGGTTTTCTGTTTTAAGTAGTTCTAGTTTCCGGAATATCACAGCTGAGTCTATGCCATCTAGTGGAACAGCGAAAAAGTACCTTTCTTGAGCTCTCTCCCCCCCCCCCCTGCCTTGAACTTCTGATCGTGCCGACGATGTACTCTATTTCCCGTGAGTCTACCAGGATTAGATTGGTGAGCTCTGGGAAGGACCTTGTTAACTGTTTCACGAGGCTGGTCTCGCAGTCATCTGTGGGGTCGGCCATAATAACCACATCCCAGTCCAATGGGTTGGTTGGTTGTGTTGCCCGTTTCTATTTTGGTGACTTCCTGGTCTTCCTTCCATTTCTTGTCTATATATTTTGCTAGACCTTCAAAGTCGACCCCTGTTTCTACTAACCCATTGATCTCCCTTGATTCGGTTTCCTCGATGTCCATTCTAATTCGTTCAGCATCTTTGAAGTTCGTCTGAGTGTTCATGACTTCAGTCTCCTTTAGTTCTGCCTTACACTTTGAACACAGTTTCCTCTTTTGTGTGGAGTCTTCTTCTGCTAGGTTCGTTACGCTTCCGGGACATATGAGGGATTCTTCAACAGCCCCTATTTTCTTTGAGGATATTTGCGTGAACGCGGCAATAATAACCTTCTAAAGGTTCTCTTACCTTTGCTGGTTCAGCCAGGACGTAATTTGAGCCCCCTTCAGGACTTTTCTTCTTCGTCTTTTCAAAGCTAATGCCAATTCTTTGATGCAGCGCTTAGTATTCTGCTGGATGCTCTTTTCCAATTCCAGGCTCAATGCATCGATCCTGGTGATTGTTTCCTTCAGGAGAAAGTACTCTGTGCTCTGTTTCCTCTTGTGGATGTCCTCTGCACTTTCCATTGAGATGGACGTGTCTCCTAGTTTCTTTTTCAAAGAGAAGATAGTTTTGCCAAGGGAGTTGCGTCTCTCAGTTGCTTCCTTGCGATCTATTAATGACGATGGTGGAGATTTAGCTAAAGTATTCCTCCTGGCGAGGGGGACGAATAACTCCACCTCCTTGTTTGTTCCAGTCGCATCTACCTGCGTTCCGGCCTGGTTTTCTGCCGGAGACGCTGCACAGTAGTCGGCTAGCGGTCGGGGTTGGCCTGCGCTATTACCAAACTCACCGACCGATACTGGGGTATCCCTCTTCTGCATCGTAAACGTTCTTTCCGTCCTTCACAGTTCTATTCCGGTTTGAGGTTTCTTTCGGGTGGCCTTTCCTTGGGTATTTGGGGGAGAGAGAAGGATGCCCCTAGCCCTCGGGTGCCCTAATATCGTCGAGAGGGGGGAGTGTGGCGAGGAGAAGGAAGATTTGGGATTGGGAATGTTTGGGATGAGATTGCCCCAGGTTTAGGGTGAGATCCCAGCCAGGGTACCTCGGGGATGCCACACAGCATGGCTGCCACGATCGATTTGATCGCATCTTCTTGTGATTAGGGCACTTTTGGGACGAATTTTGGGTGGCTTTTTGTGGTTGACCAGCAGCTCTTTTGGTGTAGCTGATAGCAGCTTGGTCTACTTGGAGGGGAGCAGCTTTGTGGGTATCGAGAGCATCCTCGATAGCTAGTAGGGTGATCGGAGCTTGAGCTGTAGCGCTAGTTGCATTGCATCTTGTCTCCGTAGTTGCGGATGGCAGGCTGCAGGCGCTTGGCATGTGTTACTCTGCGCACTTTACGCAAGTCTCAGAAACGTGCACGTCGATTAGGTGTTGTCGAATGCATTGTCAGGGTTGACCGTTTCGGATTTTCTGATCTATTTGTACGTCTAAGTTCATATAGCCATGCCGCTCCCACCTTCTCGCGACTTCCATCTTGACGAGGAACAGAGATATGAGCGCAATATTTTTGCGGTTCTTGATCAGTTGCGAGACTTCTCCGTCATTAGGAGTTCAGTTCGTCGCGGGTTCACGGGTAGGTGTCTCACAAGCGTGAAACTTATTGCCTTCTGTAACTGATACGTGAAGTATGCCATCTTGTTCTTGTCAAGGGTTTTGATAAGGGTGCTTTAATCTGACACCGCTTTGGAAAATACCCTAGCATTTTTCCCCACGATACGGTTGTGACTGATTTCAATATTTTCCGATTTTTTTCTTATGTCAAGTGTAGTCCAACCGGTATCCTGGATGACCGAGGGCTTTCTGGCCGACATTGCTTACGAGACCTCCTGGGGCATGTTGGAATCTTCCGCCAAGAAATTAAAAATACGAAACCATCAAGGAGCAGCGAAGCTTTAATCAAAGCCCTGAGAATTAAAAGGAGATATTATTAATGATACAATGAAGGAACTTCTGGAAAGGTTATTATCAGAATCACTTAAGGGAACTTGAATATTACCTCTGCGGAAAAAATGAACATTTCAGGAGTGACTCTGGAGTTCAGCTGAGATCTGGTTATATTTCTGGTGACTCTCAGCATTCAATAACGAAATTGAAAAGGAGCACCAAATGTTACCACTATGCGGAAAAGGAGGACATTTGAAACTTGACTGTAGAGTATGTACGCCTGATATCTCGCTCCGCTTCTGATTACTCTCAGCCTTCAATGGAGAATTTGCAATGGCACAATTTCAAATTTTTGTTTACCTTTTTTGGCAGAATTTTAATAGAAATATGAAATATTCTGACATTTTATAATAAATAGAACTCTTTGTTGTTGGCTTCAATCCTAAAAATTCAGACAATAATCTAGCCGTATACCACTCGACCTATAAATTTCAATGGATCAAACTATCCAAATATTTTTTCCATGATTTTGCTTTTTGGCAAATAGTTTCATGCACAATAACTTTTAAATGAATGTTATTGTGCATTCAAATATTTTCCAAGCAAAATCGTGCTCAAAATATGTTGGATAATTTAATGGAATAAATTTAAAGCTCTTTTGATATAATATATGAGTTTTCATTTGACAGGCACAGACATGTTAAGTATGTGGCTAGATATGGTGAAAATCTCATGATGAACAATAAACAAAGACTAGAGGACATTCCAAAGACATGGTTCAAGAATTCCGTAAAGCATAGTGTTGCAGGTCGCAAGGCGATAGATCTGAGTGGAGGTATAGACGTAGAAGAGAAGGTGACAGGGTTAAGGCTCATCACGAGAATAAATAGTTAGATTGGTTCGATCTGGGGTCGTATTTTCGAAACCATGCGAATTTTTTCGCATGCGATCTATTTCGAATGAAAAAAGTCGTGTACGAACTAAAATGCGTATTTTTGAAGGCCCTTCGAAAATGATATCGTATACGAGTATCATTTGCGTTGGCAACGTCGCAAATTCGAGTATTTGGTAATGGCCATTTCGACCGATACAAAAACGAAGAGTTATTTTTTGACATTTGGCTTTTTAAAAATACCATAACACTCCCTATTTTTGCTGTTAACCTATAAACTATCCAACATGCTGTCAAACTTAAATGAAAATGTTACCAAGAGGCACACAAACCCTTTGTTTAGGTGTTATCAAATGGTGTTATGAGTTTTAAATAATGCTAATTGTGAATTATCTACGTTGTTATATTTAAAACTGTTGTATTTTTATTAGAAATAGTGTATGTGAATAGTAGTTCGTGTTCTTCCTGCCGGCCATATTTTGCTTGTCAAAGTCTTTTTTGTATTTTGTGGCTGTTTATTAAGTTTTATCAAGTATTATTTAGTCTATTCTGTTAGTATAGATCTTGCTGAATAAATTCTGTGCACCTAATCGTTGGGATTTCCTTGAACGTCCTTGTTTTTTATAACGTTAACTAACAATCTTGGTTTTTGGAGGGTTTGTGTCTGCTGAACAAAAGAAAGATTTGATTAGCTTCATGGAGGAGCATCCAGAACTAAAAATCTGAAAAATTCAGCTTTCAGGAGCTGAAAAACATTAGAAACATTGGCGCAAAGTAAGCACATCAACCAAAGTTCTTCGAGGGCATCAATAACATTTTTTTCGATTAAATAATCCCAGCCAGCCATTCCAAAAACTGTCTTTTAATAAAACAGGACAATTTATAATCCGCAAATTATTTGGAAACGAATGAAAAGTCAAAAGGAGAACGAACATCGAACACAATTTTCAATTTACACAACGTATTTAGGTAGGTACATAAATAACAAATATAACGTATATTAACAAAATGATTAGCACTTCAAAATTCCAAACAATGCGCAGAATCAAGTAAAATCGCATGCGAAATGGGACATTCGACTGGTGGAGACCCACTCGTGTAAATGTACACGAACCAAATCGTGTCCGGACCGTTCGAAAGTGATTCGAAAATACGGAACCCCAATTTTCATGCGAATTTCGGCTTATTTCGTATACGAACGGCATTCGAATGGTTTCGAAAATACGACCCCTGATTTGATAGGGAGACAGTGTTATGAAATTATTGTCCGCCGTTTTCAATCTGACACTTGGACTGACAGTATGTGGAGCGAGGGGGTGAAGCATATGGCGAAAACAAGTGTGGGGTCAGATGACCATTGACATTCTAATGTAGGGAGCCACCAGCTCACATTCCTTTGGACTATCAGATTAGAAATGACGGACTGTCCATTGCTGCGAATAGGCCGGCTCTACTCCCAATAAACAATTTTCGTTACTTATGGTAACGTCTAATTATATAAAGGGTATATAAGAGGAATGAATAGTGCTTTTAGTATATAAGGGTTTTATATTATCCCCCAACCTTTAGGTATATAACTAGGTGATATAAATATTTCAATTACCAAGTTATAACACCTAGAGTAACTATCACTAATAGGTATATAATACAGTTTTATACATTTTGCGGTTACCTTTTTATATAACTTTACATTCCCTAGTTATAAAATGGTGATAATTTTTGCCTTTATAAAAATAGAAGTACTTAATCGACGAGTCTTCCATAAATTTTTGTTGCTTCTGGATATGTAAGGATGTCAACATCATTTAATTTATATTTTTATAAAGGGTTTATAAGGTTTCTGGAAATATTTAAATAAATACTTCTATAAATCTTACAGTTATATTACGTTACTAACACACGTGTCGGTGACCTTTATAAACTCCGCCATTTAAGTGTTTTAAGGCTTTTATAAGGGTGATGTAAATGTTTCCCACATATTATTATTGAACTATAGGTTATTTAAAGTGGGTGTTGTAAAATATATGATTACCAATATATAACTAAAAATGTTTATTGGGCTGTTTAGAGACCAGAGAGCGACTATTCCGTTGTGTGAATATTGTAAGTCAGTTTAAATCCCTAAGAGAATTGTTGTATAAAGTTGAGTAAAAGCGATAAGGGATTAATGAATATGAACGCAATTAGGCCAATAAAAGTTGTAGCTCTTACTAAAGATTCGAGGAATTCGAGACAGTATTTTACATAACTTCATTAAAAAGAAACCCATTGGGGTCTTCAGCCTGTTTAGTTGCCGACCCACATCTTTTTTATTCCTGAGCCACTAAGTTCGCTTTGCAGACGATCCTTACTTTTTTATTCGTGCCAATTCCGGATACATCGTCCGAGTGTTGTAGGGAAATTACATTTTGTACTCTCATCCTATATTATTTACATCGTACAATTATGGTCGAACAAATTACACTGAAATTTTGTTAGTAGTTTCAAAAAATACAGACTATTCCAGTATGACACTTGCTAGCTAAATAATTCAGAAACAGTAAATTTATTATCTAATTAGTTTTGTATGCTCTAGTGAGGACGACACTCTGACGCAGCACTACATGAACATCGCAATCCTGGCTGGATTCGTAATTGCGTTAATACTTCACGGGCAACAAACCGAGGCCACTTACCGGCTGGACTTTGTGTGGAAATTACAAGCGACAGGTAAGGTAATTACACAATTACACATTGATGTCCATTTTAATTGGAAACGATGAAACATTTCGATTTGTTTTTGCGTACTCAAACCAAGTATGTTATAAATGAGAATGAAGCATTTGATTTTTTGAGTAGTTACACGTGTCCTTTTATTAGAGAATGAACTACCTATTTCAATTTATGTTTGGGAATTTATTTCACATGACTGCGAAAGGCAGGTATAAAAATACCATTCCAATTAAAAATTCCAGGATTTGTAGAAATCAATCCATTCTGCAAGTTTGGGCTGAATGGCTTTTATTCTTGTGAGTAAATATCAGATAGGCCATTCAAAAAAATGTAACTCAACTATTTCTGCCTCGATTTTTTTTGAAGCTTTGGTATATTTGAGCTAAAGCTTTTTTTAATCCACAAAAACAATACAGAGCACTCAGCCGTATTCAAAATTTCAAAATTTTGGAAAAATAGGTAAATCAATTCTTCAGGCTTGTGTTAAACGACTTTTATTCTCCTCATAAGCATAACTCCTGGAAAATCACATTTTCAGTATTCCTGGTTGTATTCTCCTAAAATGGTAAGAGTCTTACTCCAAAAACTTTTCTCATGCATAAAAAAATTAATAGCACTTCTAGAATGATCTTTCTTTTAAAATCGAAATTGCAAAATGTTGGTTAGGGCTGCAGCTTGCCTGAACACTTCAAACCAGGTACGTTAACAATTAACCAACCAATTTGGCGGTAATTAATTGATATAACCGCGTTCAATTAACAATAGAACAAAGGAGCACTTGATCATCGATTTGTGTGTGTTAAACCGCAAATCGGTCAATAAATAATAATTAATTAGCTAATTAACGGTACAGGTTTTGATTATTTTTAAGCTCAAATTTGATCAATTTACGTTTAGTCTCGTAATTTCAAACACAAAAGCCACGCTTAACTAAGTTTATATAAATTTTGGAGTCAGAACGCAGTGATAATGGGTGAACATTCTCGCTCGGCAAACATGTAATATAGTTTTGGGCAAAATTCGTGTCCCTGATAAGCTTATTCAAATGGGATTTATCAAGAGAGAATCAATTCCAATCAATTTCATTTGGTTGAATCTGCATAATAATCTAAATTTCTGTATTTTTATTTTGCAAGAATTATTAAAATGTGTATCATATCATGAAAAATTATATTATTCAACTTGCATTTAAGCAGCTTCATTAATAGGCTTTTTCACTAATTTTTGAAATTGGCATAATTGGATAAAGCCACTAAAAACAAAATTTTCGGTATTTTCACTTTTTGGAAAATTCATAGTCCTTCTTGAGAAAAAAAAAAAAATATACCTCCAAAAAAAAACTCAGAATTTATCCGTATGACGTCACAGCTTGCATTTTGACCGTGTTGCCACTAATTGTTAACATTGAAAATTTGTAATAGATTAAATTCTAAAATTTTGGCAAAATACCATGAAAAATAGTTAAATTAATTAGTTATGGAAAGATAGTCCCTCCTTTAGGTACTCAAATTACGTATTTAAATTTTAGAGAAAAAGCCCATTCATATGATCAATGACATAACAATGCCCAGTACTGGCAGTCCTGTGGTCCAGTCTCGAAAAAAAAAAATAGCTATTTCCCCACATCACTAATTACCTACTATGTCACACTTAACGCCAAATAATCCGTGACCAAGTAACTAAATCCCTATCGTAATTGAAATAATGGGGTTTACTGATGAGGTATAATTAAAATTATTGCTCGGTTCGACTAGAATCCACTTGGCAATTCCGAAACATGATCGAATTATCACATTGAAAAAGTAAAATCTTACACGTTTTATGTTGGAAAAAGTCGGATTAATGAGTTAAAAAGTTCCAATAATTGCTAAAACTTTTTATTATTATTGGATTTTCAGGCCTGTTCTCTAAAAATTTGTATTTCGAAAAAGTTTTATTGAAAATATAAATTTATTTGCCGCATTTTATCGTTATATTTAAATATTTTCAAAACTAAAAAATTTATAACCAATATTTAAAAATATCCACACATTTGCCTTTGGAGTATTTTAACTGAAAAATGCTAAAATAAACTTGATTCGATATCACATTTTTCAAAGGGGAACTTTTAAATTTTTTTGCCGTTTCCGGTTTAGAATAGCAAATGGAGCACGAGGCAATACAAATGTATGGAATTTTATTATTAAAAGTTGTTTTTGCCGAAGGGTTTTATATTTGAAATAAATACGCTCTGAGGCACTTAGGGTGGGTTCTAACGTTCTAACAGGCATTAAATTCAACTTAATATTTGATATAATTCAATTTAAGAAAGTTTACCATACAATACCATAATATGACGGAGTTGTTAAATTAAATTTTATGTCCGATTGACCAATAAAGTGCTATCTATAGAACAGTTTTGCGTCAATAGAGTAGCACTTTATTTAACTGTAAAATAAAGTGCTACTTTATTTTACTAGTAAAATTGAGTGTTACTTTATTGCCTACCTGAAAATGCCAAGGTGAAACAGGTATACTCGAATTTTAATTTTTTCATTCAATTTTTTTAGTTTTTAATCAGTCGCAATCATACATAAAATCATGTATATAACGCTTACATAAACAGGCTTTATTGATCCATTTTTTAATAGCCTCGCTCGCAAGCTTGCTCGACCATAAAATTATTTGTACAATAAAGCCTTACTTTATGTACCGGGTGATTGTCTATATTTTGCACCCACACCTATCTCACCTGTTTGAAGAGATACTAAGAAATGTCAAATGTGAAAAATGTAGGTAATATCAGAAAGTTTTTAATGAAGTTTGTTACAAGTATACAGGGTGTGTCACGAAAGTGTGGCAAATTAAAGTTAAACTTTTTTAAATGGAACACCCCGTATATTATTGACCCATTGGATTAGCCTTTCAAACCTGAAGTTCTAAAGGTAGACAGTACTTCTAATGACATATATAATTTAATAGCACCACTTGCGAGCCCTAGTGCTAAACTCGAAGAACGTCGCGCTTTAGTTCCGGAACGGCTACAACCAGCTGTACGTTTTCTATCGGAACTTATAACTCACCTAATTACTGGCAAACGTCAACCAATGCAAGTAAGTCTGTCCATGTCTGTGCGAAACCTAACTGGTAGCAAGGAGCTTATTAATATCCTAAAGAAATTGAAAATTGGAATCTCGTATGATGATGTTCTTCATGAATTAGCAGCATCGGCGATTCAGGAACGCAGAAGACAAGAAAATTTTCAAACAGGATCTCTAGATCTTCTGAGTCCTCAACAGATCAGCATCATTCCAGCCAGGTACCGTTTCATGGATAATGAAGACTTTCAAGAAGACGGGCTTACAGGTTCCGAAACAAATCATTATACGAATGTTATAATGGCACAACAAAGTTAATTTTTCTGTGAATCTGGTGCAGTTGATTTAGTTTTATTTATACCAACGCCTGAAATGAAAAATAAATATATGCTGCCCATTAATTCCAAAAGATTTGAGCAATAAAACACGTGGTGAAGTACAGCCCACCGCTTATAGCCGAATCTACCATGCATTAATTCGCCATGTTACAATTAGCCAAAATTTACCATCATTTACCGGTTTTCGTTGCAGCCTACAAAGTAATGTGGATAAGTGTTGCAGAACAAAATCAAATGCCACTTACTCAACTAGTTGGTGACCAAGCAGTTTATAAATACATATATTGAAGAATGCCCATGTCAAAATCCAGATAAATGGCCTCTTGTTAAAGGCGTCTTGGGAGGATTTCATGTAGAAATGTCTTATTTGAATGACACGGTGGGAAAACGGTTAGAAGGTTGTGGCATCGAGGAATTAGCTGTAGAGTCAGGTGTTGTTGCTGCAAGTAGGCAACAATTAAGTGGAAACAGGGCAATGCGACTAGCGACTACACAAATTATTATCAGAATCTTTATTACGCATGTTAATTCAATGCTGCTTAGAAAATCCCCCTGATATTCTTGGTAGTCTAAATCTGGCGGAATTGGCATCGACAGAATAACATGCAGAAGAAATCGTTATGTCAGA
Organism: Ceutorhynchus assimilis; assembly: GCA_917834065.1. Lineage (NCBI taxonomy): Eukaryota > Metazoa > Arthropoda > Insecta > Coleoptera > Curculionidae > Ceutorhynchus > Ceutorhynchus assimilis. The sequence continues at coordinate 44,983,923 of OU892280.1, read as the reverse complement.
TTCGTTTAATAATTTTGCACTTGTCCTGTTTGCGGAAATTTCAGAATCAGCATTACCACTGCCCGAGAAGTGGGGTTAGGCAACAACTACAAGAAGCTATATTATAACGTACTTTTTTTGGCAATTGCCTAATTATACTGCATACGGCTAGTCAGCATCAGTTCGGCGGCCATGGGTCTATGGGTTCCTTGTATACATCTTACCTTCGGGCGCCACCAAGTTAATTGTGACTTAACTAGGAAGATAACCTAATGATGTTTAAACAAAACCTGTGCAATTGGAGAGCTTATCAATAAAACAACTAATTAGGTGCAATAATGTATCTGGCTTCTTTATTAAAAAATAATAACAATAATGAATAGGGATAGCCAGGACATCATTATGGCTTGTACGAATTTATAAATATTTGATTATCAAAAGAATGAATGTAAATAATGCATATACATATAAATATGAATTTTAAGTAAACATGACTACAAACCTTTTGGTATTTACACTTGTGGGTGATAAGAAAAATACAGTATGGGTTACACTTTACCATCAGGCAAATTAAACACAGAAAGGTGAAAGTTATATTTAGGGCAACCTCAGGGTAAAATTCTAGAATTTTATTTAAGGGGCACTTACCGAACCTGATTTATTATCAAGTGATTTACATAGGATTTGCCTAAATAGTAAAAGGTGTAACTTACATGGGATACAAGTGTTAGTTATCTTCAAATGTATGTGTAACTCCAGAAGTTTTGAAGGGAGATTATCTACAGGTTTGGTCTCACTGTAGATAGATTATGGTATGGTAAGAGAGTCATGAGTCCTATCCACGTTGTATCTGTTTAACGTAGAACTCGACGTGGTTCCACCAGAGTGCTACCAAGAGGGTTGCTGAAGGGAGGCTACCAAAGCCAACTAAGAGCAATCTAGATCTAGTCTAGAATTTCTTTCTAGGAGCTGTCCAACTATAGCCTAAGACTGTCTAGCTACAGCCTAGAACTAGGATTGTCCAACTATAGCCTGAGACTAGGACCCTATAACGATGTTCGTATAAAAAAACAAATCGAGCCCCAAATATTAGAAATAATCTTACCTCAAATTGAGGGATACTCTAGACCAAAGGTGAAGTCTTAAACTTCCAAATGCTGCTCGGAACAGTCCTATTAAAAAAATGGAACACGTGTTGTAGGTTAATATTTCCTGAAGAAAATCTCAAACTTACCGAAACAGAATCCAAAAATGACCAAGGGACGACTCTAGACAATTATGAGCAAGAAATTAGTCTAAAACTTGAGCTCCCTGGCACAAGATTCCAAAAAGTCTCGCCCCAAAAATAATTAGGGCCGAGGCCCGAGACCGGACGACTACTCAGCGTGAGGTCGCAGATCAAAAAGGGAGATTCTTCATTTAGAATTTAGATTTCGCAAGAAGACTTTCATCTGTCAAACTTCTAATTTTGACATTGAAGAAAATTATAGAAAAGGACGTGTTCAGTTTCACCCCAAAAGTACGAACTGAGAATCGGTTGTGTAAAAAATGACTGGTGAATGTTGAAAAGTGCCTATAGAACATATATCAAAAACGTAGAACAGGTCTAAAGAAAACGCCTAGACAAAACAGCTGTTCAATGACATGATGGAAATGAAAAGTCAAAGAGTAAACAACAATTATTATCATAACCTCAGATTATTGATTGGATTTGCAAACAGATATGATGATGGTACTAACTCCTTTTCCTAAGATTCTAATCAATAACAGCGGGCCCTGCCGTACTGAATCAAACCTTCCCAGATCAATTAACCAAACTTGCAAACCTGAACCAAAAAAACTTCTAGTAGAAGGCAGCACTCAAGGTAACAAAATCTGGGCACAAAAAAGATAGTTGTTTATTCATTTATTTTATTGTAGCTCTATATGGAATCATATCCAGTATGGCAAAACAAGGTAGCTTATTAGCCAAGAAATTGAAAACGTTACAATATGTTTGGAAAAACCTCTTTACCGTCACCCAGAGTTAGGCCCATCGAGATTGAAAAAAGATGTCGAGGTTATTAGTTCTGTAAAAGTTGCACTTGAAGAATGGTATGCAGACCCTTGGGATCTTACTAAACCAATCCTTAGATCTCTTTGCACTGGTCAGCCAGCGCACAGCCCATGAAGATGGTAATTCAATGACCAAAGCAGTTTTGAAACGTCTATCTACAGGAAATGCATCGCTGCTCGATCTCATATCTAAATGAAAGAGTAAGATGTTTGCCACAAAAACTGTACCTAATAAACCAAAACAACAACTAAGAAAATCAGTTGATCATGCTGCAACAAAACAGGTCGTCGATCTGTTGAAAACTGGACAAAATTCCACAATGACGCTCGAAGATTTATTGCAACACAGACTAACAGAGATCAGTTTACCATTATTTTCAGCTGATGGCATGTTCCATAAGCCTGTTAAATCCAGATTTATATCTTTAAACCTTCAACGTGTGTTACCACCGGCACAATACCATGTCATAGTTGATCTTGGAATGGCTTGGAATAAGAAATAAGGTACCCGCTTGCAAGACATGGAGTCAGTTCGCGGTAAATCTTTATAAATATATACTTAATCGCTCCATCTGATCAATGATATATACGATAAGAGAGTTTTTATGGAAAGTGTGAAGCACCATGCGCAGAAACGTTGAATGCAATTGTACGCCTTTGTTTCAAATGTATATCCTGTGTCTGATCAGCAAATGCCTACAGGTAAATCATGTCGTTTTTTTCTCTCGAAGCCGGAAAACAAACGGAGGATGCAAGAATTTACTATAAAAGAATGGATCAAATATGATCATAATGCTGATTGGTATTGCACAAGATGCCTCCTTTGCTATAACCTTACAACTGGCGAATGCGATCCCCGATTTGAGGCATCCTCCCAATCTGAAGCGGATATTAAAGCATTTTTCCAAACGGCACAATTACCTAAGCGATTTTCATTCTATTTGAGGACACAGATGTATGGATTATTGCCTCATACATAAGCCATTTAACCGAACAGAATCTGTATATGCATAAGAAAAAACCAAATGGTTTCGAGTTTTTTAATTGTCGATCTCTGTGTTCAAATTCAGATAAATCTTAGGCTGCTGTTGGTGTTTATACTTTTACTGGGTGCGATTCTGTAGAAGGGTTGTTTGGTTTGGGAAAGCTCACTGCAAAAACGTATCCTTCAGTCAGATATTGTCAGTTATTATCAGACAATACACCAACAACAAATACTACTACAGGTTCTAGTGAGGAATTTTCAGAACAGCTTCTTCTTGATCTCGAGTTACTGACAATAAGGGTTATATATACCGATCCAGTAAGCAAAACGTTGGCTCATGCTAGGGCACGTTAGTGGCGGCAATTACAACAATTTGATACCGCACGGTTGCCGCCAGACATGGATTCCTTCAAAAAGCATTGTGTCAGGAGTCACTTGCAGGCTCATGAATATCAACATGCACGGCAGTTGAAACGTTTAGCTCCCACAAACTTTGGGTGGAAAGCAGAAGAGACCGGATTGCGGCCTGTTATGTATACTGAACCTACATTACCTAGAGTTGCCGAAAAGTTTCTTCAACACCAAGGTTATGAGGAGGTAGAATGAAGAACAAGAAGCCGATGAACCAATAACTGTGACTGATTCGGCAGTTGAGGACAGCGACATGGATGAGGAGGTGGAAGAACAAGAAGGTGATGAACCAATCATTGTGAATGATTCAGCAGTGGAAGGTAGCGACACGGATGATGAATAAATACTAACATTTAGAGAAATTAAAGGTGGTATAGTCGTATTCACGATAGAGTTTGAATTTTGACCGTTATTTTCACCAGTTGAAAAAAAATTAAATCCCCAGATCTGTCCCTTTTTCTGACAACTATCTTGGAAGAAAATGTGTCATCCATGCAATTGGAGTTAAAAGATCTTCAACAGGAAAATACAAATCTACTACGGATAGTGGATGCGCAGGAGCAGACTTCACGCAAAAACAACATAAGGTTATATGGCATCCCTGCCGAAAATCCGGACAGAAACATAAAACAGTCAGTCCTGAATATTTTTAAAAATAAATTGCAGGTAAATATTCAGGAGTCCGAGCTTATCAGTTGTTTTCGTATAAAACAAAAAAATACAGCTAGTTAATCGTCTCAGTCTGCCAGCGATTCGGTTCCGGTGATGGTAGTATTTTCGGATTCTAACATTAGAACAAAAGTTTTGAAAAGTCGCAAAATGTTAAAAGGTTCAAAGATTGTTATTAGGGAAGATTTAACAGGCTTACGGGCCAAACTGATGAAGAGGGCCGCGGAAAAATTTTCGCGGAAAAATGTGTGGAGTCGTGATGGAAACATTTACGTTAGATTAAATGGTAAAGTGTCAAAAATTCAAAGTCTTAACCATTTGAATGAGCTTCATCAAGTTAATAGTGGAAACTAAACAAAGTTAGTATAATATAGTATAAGAATGGGTTTCAAACTGTATGCTTTTCTCGGAATTACTACTTCGTTTTTTTGTTTTTTTTTTTTCTTCTTGTTTGCTTTTTATTTATTATTATTTTTTTCTTTCCTTTTTGTTACAATTTTTGCTTGAACAAATAATTTAAGTATGTGCTAACTTATAAAAGGGTTAATTTTGGGTAAATATGGAAATTGTGGGCCGTGGGTTACTTTTATTATAATCGAAAACAAATTCACATATTCTTTAAATAAATCATTGCCTTAATCTCTATAGTTATTTTTTGTTACTATTGAAAAAGGAACAAAAACATAAAATTGAAAATCTTATTGTTTACTTTTTTGCACCAATAAATCATTTAAATCATTTCAAAGATTTTGCATCTTGTGCCTCTATTAGGACAAATTTATACTTTTTTTTTTTACCTGAATAACACTGAAAGTTGTTTCCGAATCAGAATTATTGTTTATTTTGCGTAAAACTATTCAGGGGCTTGTTTCCTAAGTGATTATTTTTTATTTTTATTTTTTATCCCTTTGCGGTCAGAATTATTATATTGTTTCTCTTTGTAAGTATAAATAATTATAGCCTGGTTTTTGATTGTTCTCATAGTGTAAAGCTACAATTAATTATCTTGCTGTTTTTATTTTATTATTATTATTATTATTATTTTTTCGGTTTTGAGAGAAATATTGAGGATGATTATATTTGTTGGATCTAAAGGGAATTAAAGTAAAAGTATTGTGAATATTTTTCTAATTTATTGTGAAATTCTAATATGAAAAACCTGAAGTTGGGCCATCTTAACGTTCGTTCCCTTGCGACTGGTTTCGACCATTTTCAGAATTTACTGCATAGTTCTAGTGTAGATGTTATGTGTGTTTCCGAAACTTGGTTAACGGAAAATGTTTCTTTTGACCAGTTTCTTATTCCTGATTTTAATTTTGTATGTAAAAATCGCACAGGTAGAGGGGGTGGTGTCGGTGTTTTCATTCGTAATTCTTTTGATTACATTACAGAACAGTTTGAACCGATTGACGGCCTTGAACACCTATTTCTTAACTTAAAAATAAAGAACGAGAGTATTCTTTTGGGGGTTGTGTATAAGCCACCTAAAACCAACCTGGCAAGCTGTATAAAACACTTTGACGATTTGCTTTCTTATTTCTGTCCTCGGTTTGATAAAATTTTAATTTTAGGAGATGTGAACATATGTCATTTACAGAATAATTTGCTTCTTGAATGTTTTACCAGCTATGATTTTACCCAGTTGGTGACCGAGTCAACACGTATTTCTGGTACAAGTGAGAAAATTATTGATGTTATCTATTTTAATCAACCTTCTACTGTTACAAATTGCTCTGTCCTAAATGCAGACCTAATATCGGACCACAAAGCAACTTTTTGTGAAATAAATATTGGCATTTCCAAGCCTCTACCAAGAACAGTTATTTATAGAAACTTTAAGCAATTAATTATGGAGGACCTTGAGTTCGACATAAGATCTATTAATTGGGATTGTGTTTACTACATAAATAATATAGAGCAAAAACTGCAATTCTTAAACCAAAACATTTTGAATTTATTTGATAAGCATGCACCTTTCAAGCATGCTAAAATTTCAAAACAGTTTGCACCTTGGATTACACCTAATATTAAATTACTAATGAATGAACGGGATAAGGCCTTAAGCAAATTTAAGAAAACTAAAGACATTGGTCATTGGTCGTTTTACAAACAAATGCGTAACACCGTGGTGGATGCTATTCGTAGAGAGAAAAAGGCTTATTTAGAATTTAACCAACGTGGCAAGGATAATAAACAACTTTGGAAAGCCATAAATAACTTAAATTTAAAAAATAAAACTAACTGTACTATTCCTCCAAAATTAGAAGAACCAAATTCAATAAATGACTATTTTTCATCAGTGTATAGCCCATTACATAACCAACCGGAAACTGTAAGTTTCTATAAAGGAACAAAATTTCGAGAAAACCTGAATTTTTCTTTTAGATTAGCAACCACGGGAGAAATTTTCAAAATAATTTGTCAGCTCAAATCAAACGCTTATGGTTGTGATGGTATCTCTGCCCAAATGATCCACTATTGTGCAAATTTTATTTTAAATCATATAACTCACATCTTAAACTGTTGCTTAGAGATTGGTTACTTTCCAGAAATTTGGAAATGTTCCTTAATAAAACCTCTACCCAAAGTAGTAAAACCTGAAAAATACTCCGATCTTAGGCCCATTTCAATCATCCCTGCTTTATCGAAAATCTTGGAAAAATTTTTGCAGCCACAAATTTATGAGCATCTTACAAAAAATGAAATAATCCCTCATTTGCAATCGGGGTTTCGTAAGGATCATAGCACTACTTCGGTCTTGGCGAATATTACTGACGAAATTATATCCTCACTGGACAGGGGTGACGTCACATCTTTGGTGTTGTTGGACTTTTCGAAGGCCTTCGATACCTTGGATCATGATGTCTTGTGTGCCAAACTTCAGTATTTCGGATGCGATGAAACTACGTTGTCTTTTTTTCAGTCTTATCTTGGTGGAAGAAAGCAAAGGGTTGTTTTGGAAAGCAGGGATCCGTCAGATTTTTGTGAGATAACCTCAGGTGTACCCCAAGGTTCGGTTTTGGGACCAATTCTATTTCTGTTGTATATTGCGGATATGTTTGATGTTGTCAAAGCCTGCAAAATTCAGGGATTTGCAGACGACACACAATTGCGGCACTCGTTCCCCTTAAATCAGTTGGAAGAGGCCTCGCACGCTATAAACAATGACCTTAAAGCTCTACATGATTATGCACAGAAAAATAATTTGAAACTTAATGCCTCTAAGTGCTCTGTAATGTGTTTTAGTCAAAAAAATAAATTAAATTATTTTAAACAAAATTTAAAACTGTTTATTGGAACTACCGAACTTCAATGCGTGGATAAAGTAAAAAATCTTGGACTCTATTTTGAAGAAGACCTAAGATTCAAATTTCACGTTTCAAATATTCTTAAAAAAGCTTATTTCGCTTTGAGGCCGCTCTTCATTAACAGACACATAATAAATTTCAAGTTAAGGAAAAAACTTTGCGAATCCTTGATCCTGCCAGTTCTTAATTACTGCAACATTGTCTACTTTCCTTGTCTTGATAATTTTACTGCGTATAGATTGCAAAAAATTCAAAATACTTGTTGCAGATTTATATTTAATTTAAGAAAGTATGATACAGTGTCTGCAAGGATAAATGAACTTGGATGGCTTCGCCTTAAAAATTTATTTTCCTATAACCTTGATGTTTTTGTTCATAAGATTACTCTTACATCTTCTCCTCCCTATCTTTTTAGTAAGTTAATTCCTAGAAACCAGTTGCATAAGGTAAATGTGAGATCTGTGAATAGACTGAATGTTCCTCGCCACCGCTTAACTTATTATAAGCGTAGTTTTTCATATAATTCAGCCTATATTTATAATAAGATTCCAACAAATATAAAAAGTCTTTCACTCAATGCTTTTCGTAGAGAGAGTGGGAAATATTTTTTGAAAGTTCAAGTGAGTTCGACAGTCTCCTAGATTTCTTAATGTGTTATTGGTGTAATTTATGGGGAAAATATAGAACATTTATTAATTACTGGTTTATCGTGCCATGCCATTTTTTTTTTGGCGACATCTATGCTTAAGTTTTTTTTTTTTGTTACTTTATTAATTGTAGGTTAAGTAGAGTAGCCTTTGGCTAAACTTCGCCTATGTACTAAATTTTGTGCAAATAAAGTCATTTATTATTATTATTATTATTATTAAATAATGATACATGACATTTTGATTTGACATATAAAAATATCAGATTCGGGTCTTTGAATTTTGAATTTCGAATTTTTGTGTAAAATCCGAGGTAAAATCGTTCAGATTTTGCCGTTTGCTGCATTATATTTTGATTTGTTATATTCACAATCGGTTTTTTGGTTTTTTATGTAGTGTTCTGCGCCTTTGTGTTTCGGTGTTGCGTTTCAAACCTGGTTTTAGTTTGGATTTAAGTGTTTACTCTTTTTATAAGTGTTTACTTTGGACTCTAATTCTTGAATTTTTGGATTTTAATAACCTAACTTCCTTTAAAGAAATTGAAAATAAATTTTTATTCTGAAATGTATATCACTTTTCTAAATACGACCCTGTCGTTTATCCTTGCTGACGGAATCGAAGCGCTAACGCATGCTGGCAACCTAAAGAAAAAGTTTACCAGAAATGTCAACGCGAACTGTCAACTTCACTTTCTATCGTGATTACAACTATATAAGGTATATAAAATATTTATTCACGTCAAGCGCTTTCGACCATACTAGGTCATCATCAGAACTGACACTCTAAGTAATACAAAAAGAGGGATCATAGTCTAAATAAAATAAAATAAAGTAACACTTACTTGTCAAAAAAAACACAGAAAAATACATCACGAGGGGGAACATTGGTATAAAAAAAAAACATTGAAACACGTTGAAATTCACTCAACAACAATTAAAAAATTACAAACACTCCAATAATTAATAATAAGCAAAACAACAAATTTATAAAGTTACTTGTACCTTGTTTAGTTGCATCTATTTCAAATTGATATTAATATTTAAATGTTAAAACGCTAAGCTCTTCGTTATTGCAAAAGAAATTAAAAAATCGCGCCTACTATAGTAGCAAAGACGGCCGTAGCCTGGCTGCGAATTACAGTTTTTTGAAGCTTTTCAACATTAATTGGCCGTGCTAGAATGGCGTTGTCTGGAATTGAAATGCTTGGAAACCATAATTGGAACCAACCTGCGTATTGAGATGGTTAGGACATTTAAGAGAATTTCTGGAAATTTCCAGATCCTCGTATAGGTTGAGTTTCAGGCCCCTGGAGGAGATGTTATGAATAATCTTGGAATTACCGGGAGAAAAACTATGATTATTATACTTTAAATGAAAACCGAAAGAGGAGGATGAAGGTCTATTTAGATGTTCTTTTATTCTGACTTCCAGAGGTCTACAAGTCATACCAACCTAAGATGCTTGACAAGTATCGCAAGTAAGCTTACAGACTCCACTTTTCTTCACAAGGTCAACCTTGTCTTTGAGAATAACATGATCCGTTTGTGTGTCCTTTCTGTAGATCTGAAGTTCCAACTGGTTTGCCAACTTCTTGAGTTTTAGGTCAAGGAAATTGATACATCCGTCGGATTATAATTCGATTCTGAATCTAATGTTTAGTGTGCAAACTCTTTAGTTTGTTTAAAATGTCCAAATCATCTGCTTCGGATCCTCTAATGAAACACAAAATGTCGTCTACACAGCGAGACCAATGAACAGTTCGGCAATCTCCAATGTGAATCAGAAACTTTGGTCTCGAGGCTATTGAGAAAGATTTCGGCAAGTAGCGGCGACAGGGGAGAGCTCCTAGCTAGTCCGGAGTATCACAAATAAAAAAAAAGTCACGGGACTTTCTATCTCGACCGGACTATATTATTTTACTTTCCCTTACTGAATTCTCCACCTTGTATGTCGCTCTTATATCTCTGGTTTCTGACCTATAGGTGTCATTCCAGGATACTGTATGCAAGATACGCGTATCTGAGGTGCAAAAATACGATGCACCGCCGGCTGCTATAGGTACCTGATATATTTTTAAGTCAGTGCGAAATAAGTATACAATGGCGTGCCATTGTGAAAGTCGATCAATTGACCTTTTGTTTGAAGGCCATATTGCGGTGCGCGAACATAGTTGCCAACAGTAGAAAAAAAATTACTAGCGTTCTGTTAACTTTAAAATCCAAAGTTAGTGAAAAAATTACATTTAAAATTCAAATTTGCCGCCTATTACGAATGTTTTTGGAAAGAAAAGCCATCAATTTTAGCTTGTATTGGGCAGAATAGAAATAATAAAATATCTAGTTGACAGCCCGCTAGTAATTTTTGGTTTTCTTGTTTTGGCAACTATGTTCGCGCACCGCAATATGGCGTCGAAACAAAAGGTCAATTCCCCCTACCGAAAGTATGTATTTTGTATCAAAGTTACGCCGAAGTGTGAATAGTTCAAGTTGAAAAAATTGCCACATTCAACCGTGCTCAGGTATTAGTCAGCTGCTGCAAGTAAAATTTTCAAGCAAGAGCAGTTTTGATTGGTCAAGAGCTTATTGTCATCTGTTTTCAACAAAACCGCTGACTCCAATATGTTGAGTTCAGCTGAACGTGACCAATGATATATTTGTAACTCAAAAACGCGTATCTCTCATAAGGAATCCTCGTGTTGTAGGGCTTTGCGATAATTACTCAAATTTTCATCTCTGCATGTGTTTTTTGAGATATTCCTTGTTTAGTCATGTAAACGAGTCTCAATAGGAGGCTCATCAATAATTCCGTGTTCACATTTATTCTCCTCATCCTTCTCCATCGGTCTCAATCTTATGCTGCTTGTGCTAGTCCATTTCGTAGGTGACGACCCTTGCAATGATAGGCTTCTTCGCTTGCTTTCTATCTATTCTCTTCCAGTTTGGCGACGAGGCCTGCCCAATTATTCCATTTCAAGCACGTAATTCTCTTTGTTGCAACTATTGTGCCCCATCGTTATCTTTTTTCTTGTTTGGTATTCTCTCTGAGAGAAAATGTCGAATATTGCGCGATCAACTGCCATCTGAGCATCCTATGCATCCTAAATTACCTGTATTATATGGTCTCTATACATTCACAAGAATGGCATCATCAGGGTCGGCGCAACCATTAGGCGAACTAGGCGGTCGCCTAGGGCGGCAAACCTAAAGGGGCGGCAAATAGCATTAAAATAAATCTTTTGAATTCTGCTTTTCTTCATAATATTCAGGATTTCATTTCTCTTGCAAACCCAAACACAAACTTTGCCCTTCTCATGAGCACATACTGCTATACCTGTTTCTGCTAGTAGCTAAAGGGGTCGTGCAACCGGGCGGCGGGCGGCCAAAAACTACCTATTTTATATTATGAATATTTTTGGCGCAAAATTAACGTTTTGGGCGTGGCACCAGAACAGGATTTTTTTCGCCTCCGCCGGCACTGCAGGGATTAAAAGTTAAATTTCACTTCATTCAGGGACGCAAGTATGAGGGGGAATCGGGGGGAGGACGTTCCCTCCAACCAGTTCAACCAGTTGGGATAATTGGGATATCGGGTACAAGTTGGGGGAATCGGTACACTTGAAAACATAAAGATTCACGGGGAAAATGAAAAAATATTCCAAAAAATGATAAAAACAGCTTGAAAAAAACGCTACTTGGCAGTGGCGTAGCCACGGGAGAGGTTTTGGGGTTAAAGAAAGTATAATTGGAAACCACTTCTGGAAATTATTAGAAATTAAAAATTGATACAAATACTAACAATCTCAAAAAAATGCATGCTTTTGACTATTATTTTTTTAGTAAACATGTTGATTTTACCAGTAGCGTTCCCAAAGGGGGGGGAGGGGTCCGTGTGTCCTCTAAATTAATTCATTTACAACGAATTTTCCTACCTAAAATGTGAAGTCACGAAGGACATATTGAGACTTTACTAAAAACTAGAAATTTACCTTACGAAACCTATGTTCTAGCATATACCTACTTTTTGACCCTCAAAATTTTATTCTTTTCATATAAAGTATTTGACCTTGAAATTCTACAAAATTTTAGCCTGCGGCGCAATTTTTTTTCTGACACCCCTATGGTCATGCAATGTTTATTAATTTCAATACCGAAAAACCCCCCTTATTTGAATTTTCTGTGCATGTGGTGCTGGTGTCGTCAATGTCAAATCTCTCGTAAACGGCATACATAACATAACCATATTCTAAATCTACCTGCTCGAAATTCGAAGTGCTCGTCACTGTCATGTCAACGGCAGTGGCGACGCCAGGGTTTTATGTTAGGGGGGGCCAGACTGGGCCAGAAAAAATTAGGGGGGGCCAGACTGGAGCAGAAAAATTTAGGGGGGAAGGGAGAAAAAACATCAACGCAAGACATATCCAAGTAAAAATAGTTATTTTCCTAACAAGTGCGCAAAGTGTTAATTTTCCACAAGCAAACCCAGTTTGTATAGATGATATAGAAACAGAGGAAAAAATTTTCATCATGTGTCAAAGTCGACAGGTGCACTTATGGCGTTCCACCAACTATTTTAGGGAAGCCTTAATGATAAGTGTTCCTTAAAATGACAGTCCTCCATAGAAAAATGTCAGTTTAAGGAAAACTTATGGGTAAGGCTTCCCTAAAATAGTTGGTGGAAACGGCCATTATTGTTGCTTGATAATTAGTTTTACTTTTTTGCACTCAATGCGGATGAAGACCTTATACGCACAGAATGCGAGAAAGTGTAACTTTGAGCACGGAAATGCGTGCGGAAAACTACTACTTACCGAAACCTAAAACCTAAAGCATTAAAATTCTTCGGTTATTATGATTTTTAGTAAAAGTATCAACAATATTATCGAGATTCATATTATATATACAGGGTGTTCCCAAATGTCATGTACAAACGAAAGAGGGTGATTCTTTGGTTTATTTTATGACTAAAATTTCCAATAAACATAGGTCCGCAAATGCTTCGTTACCGATCTACAGGGTGTTGAAATTTTAAATTTTTTTTTTTTAGTTTTTTCTTTATAGCCCCTGCAATTTTTGAGGGATTTAGCTCAAATTTAAAATATAGGTTACGCAATCGGAGCTGAATGATTCCAAATGTCAAACGTTTGCCAGAATCTACAGGGTGATGTTTTTTCAGGGGTCATGCCCCCTTCTCTGCCTCTGAACTTTTTCGCGGTGCGCTGCTGGTCGATCCTAAGAAACAAAATAATTTTTCTACCTTATTAAGAAACTTTCTTTCTTTTGTAGTTTTGTTTGTATCACCGACCCTTATGGAGAAAAAAATTAGGAAACAAATCTCTGTAATAAGCTAGATGAAACTAAAGTGACTCAATAAACCTTTTGTACCTACAGTGGCGACAATAGAGGGCCCGCAGCCATATTCTTGCTCATTTTCAATGGGAATCTAGAAGTAAGCCACCCCTCGCCGCCATATTCTTGCTCATTTTCAATATGAATACATTAAAATTTCAACACCCTGTAGATCGGTAACGATGCGTTTGCGGACCTATGTTTATTAAAAATTTTAGTCATAAAATAAACCAAACAATCACCCCCTTCCGTTTGTACATGATATTTAGGAACACCCTGTATATATACACTTGGCCAAACATAAAACTGGTACAGGCAATATATATTTTTTAAATTTGCCTAGTGTGAGTCAGGCTTAACAACAAAAAGTTCTGAAAAACTCAGGTCAGACAGTTTTTGTCCACGTCAAACCTGAAAAAAAGTAAATGCAACACGTTTTTATGTTATGATTGATTTAAATATGACACTGACTTGACTCTTTTTGTCATTGTTGAGGTAATGAAAAAGGTCTACTTACACAATACAACACAATAGGAAAATGCGTACCAGCTTTATGTTTGGCCAAGTGTATGTATATTATCATATATAACATTTTATCATATTTTCGAGGTAGAATTTTTTCTTGCGACTTTTGGAACAAGCGCAAGTTTTCAGGGGGGGCCGGCTAGATTTCAGGGGGGCCCCGGCCCCCCCTGGCGTCGCCACTGGTCAACGGAATTTTGTTGCCGAGTGACGTCACACTAATCGGTCGTTTCAAATGGCGATGTTTCGAGCGTAACTTCAAATATTTATAAAAAATTAACGGCTGATTTTGAATGCTTGATATTTGGCATGACTATGTCTTTAGTGTAGTAGAACACATTTTTGAAATAAAAAAAAAAAATGTGCAAGTTCCCTATTTTACAGATATCACTAATTAATGATTTTTCAAAAAAAAAAAATGATATTCCATCGTTGGAAGCTGGTAAGAGTAGTAGGTTGCCGTCTAGTCTTGCTTATCACTATTGTTTTTAATTATTATATTGAAAATGTGTCCAATATTAGATGAAATACGCTAAATTTTGCTTTAATCCAGCCTCTCCTGGTTCACCTTTTACCAAGGTAAATTACTTTAAAGGTGAATCAGGTGAGGCTCGATTCAATCATTTTGCATATTTCATCTAATATTGGACACATTTTCAAAATAATGATTATAAACAATAGTAATAAGCAAGACTAGACGGGAACTTACCACTCTTACCAGCTTCCAAGAATGAAATATAATTTTTTTCGTAATTTTAATTGAAAAATCATTGATTAGCGATATCTCCAAAATTGCTGAATTTAATTATAGGACATGTAACATATATCAGGGCTAAAATTTAATGTAGAATCCAAAAACATATTCAAAAATGGGTCATTCAAATTTAAATTAAGCAAGAAATGTCAAATTTTTTGCTATATTTTCTAAACTCGCCTTTCCATTTTTTTTTTTAAATGCTCCTAATTCCTCATAAAAATCCCAACAACTTTTATATTTAACATGTTTTTGTATCTCTTCAATTAACAGGTATATAAGGTAAAAAGCACTTTCGTTGGATAACCCTGTTTCTAGAAATAGCCATGCATATTTGTATTTTTATGTCATACCAGTACATTATTGTCTTTTTATACCTTAGATACCATTTACATAATTCATCACTTTATGCCCGTGCGGGCATAAAGTACACATTCCGGCCCACGCGGGCATAATGTACCATTCTAAACATCAGGTTGACAATTACGCTGCAAATGACGTCGTTTGCGGGTACTAATAGATATATGCCCTCGGGCGACTTACGAACCCTCGGGCCAGAGGCCCTCGGCTTTGTAAGGCTATCGCCCTCAGGGCATAATCATCTACTTAGTACCCTTGATACATAAATAACTATTACAGACAGTTCATTTGCCTAGGGCGCCAAAGTCGCTTGCGCCGACCCTGGGCATCATCTTAGGACCGGCGGTGTCCTTTGTAGATTCACCGTACTATTCTCGTGGTTGAACGAGGTTCTCAGGGACTCTAGATTTCAAAACCTTTTTTCCATTGAAAATTCCATCGAATTCGCTGGTTATCTCATGCAAATATAGGATGTTTTCTAGTGGTGCCGCGAGACGAGACTAGACAAGACCTAGGGTTGATCTCGTCTCGTCTCGACATCTCGAGACGAGACCGTGATTTAGTCTCGGTCTCGGGTACCAAAGTCTCGTCTCGTCTCGAGTGGTCTCGTCTGGTCTCGAATTATACAGGGTGTCCAAAAAATAGCGTAAAAACTCTTCTCTACGTGGTGGAGGACCCTACAAGGAACTCCAGAAAAATACTTTAAAAAATCTAGTGGCATTCTTAAGAAAATTATTTGCATTTTAATATTTATTAAAATTGGCAACACTGGAAATATCCCGTTGACAATATGTCAGAGAATTAAATTAAATACCCATGTAACTCCCTGAAGAATTCGAAGGTGAATTTTCACATCTACCTCTTCATATTACCAAAGCTAATGCTGGAGAAGGATTTTTTTAATTTAATTATTTTTCTAGGGTTTCTCAAAGGGTCCTCTACTACATGGAGAGTTTTTACGCTATTTTTCGAACACCCTGTATTTATGGTTTTTGTTTTCATATCATAACGGAAGTCTAAATTGCCACAGTGAAAAAGCAATTAGTGAAAAATCACAGTAAAGAGTAACCCTGATATTTAATTTACTGATTTCATATTCAAATAGCCCAGAATAGTCCAATAATAAAGCTATGAAAGAAAAATTTTAAGTGTAATCTCGAGACTCGAGACTACACGAGACTCTCGCCGAGTCTGGTCTCGTCTCGTCGAGATTTCACGAGATGAGACCAAAAGCCAGTCTCGTCTCGAAAAGTCGAGACGAGACGAGACGAGACCAGTCTCGCGTCTCGCGGCATCACTAATGTTTTCCTATTGACATCCCAATCTATCTATTGACACCCCAATTTCTAAAATCCACAATCGAAAGAAAAAAAAATCAAAAGTTTCCTAGCATTTATTAGTGCCGGTTTGTCGTTTGTCAAGGATTTTGTGGAAATTGCAAACCGTTACATGGACTAAGTGAGAAAAATACTCATTTCGATTGAATATTAGAATGTTTTTTCGTGGAGCTGAAAAAAAAATATCACCTTTACTCCAGTTTGTAGAATACGCTTTGTTGTCTCCTAGATTCAAAACGGTGACGAAGTAGTAATAAGAGAGTTTATTATCTAAATATCTTGTAAAGGCAGAGAGAAATTCCTGTGTCGCATGAAAGGAATTTTTGGCAGTATTAAGATCCATTGAACATTACCACCGTTTTTTCGATGAACGGAAGTTTCTAGTTAGAACTAAACTACGCGTCAATTGAACTCGAACACCCCAATTTTTAGTCACTTTTTGAAAGGGTATAACTCAAAAACTAGCAGGCCGATTTTGTTCAAATTTTCAGGAGTGAAAGGATGCTCTAATTACTATTTAATTTCCAGTTCTTAACAAATTTCCGGCCACCTGCTAAAAGATACAGGGTGAAACATAAGTAGGTGATTTTTTGCGAAAGTTTGGGTTCACCCTATTCTGCTGGAGGGAGGGTTAAGTAGATTTTTGGTATGCAGTTTAGAAGAGTACCTTGGTACCTCGGGACGTTTTTGAGATTTTTTGAATATCGCAACCCACTACGATTTTATCTTGAATTATGCGATTTTATGTAAAATATAGCTATTGACGTCATTATTTCTTTCGAAACAGACACTACAATTATGGCGCATGTGGAAACACACTTTAAAACATATTATACAGGGTCATACAAAAATATACAGTGTGTCTATTTTTCTAACCAGAGGTATCTTGGTTATTATTAAAGATATAAGGTCGGTTAAATTAGGGCAAAGTCGCGCAATTTTATGGACAATAAAACAAGGTTTAACACTGACACCGCTGCTTATAGACATTGCAGGTGGTAAACCAAGAATTACTTCGGTCCGGGATGACAACAGAATTGTTTTACCGGTGCGACAAAACAGAACTTCTCAATTCTTCGCGAATAAGGATCGCGTTAGGAAATGAAGCCTCAAAATCAACAAAGACATCTCCATGAGAGAAATTTAAGAGCCAGACAGCATGTCCATTATTAAAAGCAGTCCATCGAAGAGCACGAATAAACTGGGCTAATATTCATAGACAATAGACACTGGGGGGAGTAGCTGAATGGTAGGGATGTTTGCTTGTGGATGAATGCAGATTCACGCTGTATCAGAATGACAGGCGTGTATTAGTATGTAAAGAAACGCGTGAGAGCTACAGAAAAGAATGCATGGAAGTAAGAGAGGCTTTTGGTGGTGGTGGCGTGACAGTTTGGAGGGGGGGGGGGGGGGTTATTTATCGGAATGGGTAGACTGACCTGGGCTGCGTTCAAAAATGGCTAAAGCCGAGCCAAAATTGGCATATTGCGTTCAAGTTCGGCTCCAGCGTGCCAAAAACGGTTGGCTTTACACGTTCCAAATCGGCCGCGGTAAAGTAACTTTTGGAGGCTCTTTCAACTGAGTCTAGAAATGGTTATACGAATTTTGATTGGATGAGATCAAATTCAATATGGCGTGGCGGCCAGCAAGTTGGTTTTGAATATAAGTTGCCATGCATATTTCAATCATTTTGTTTGTTTGCAGATTTGATTTTGATTATTCAATAAAATATTTGTTAACTAGGTACGTAAACTACTAAGTCGGGCAGAAACTAGATATTTTCTTGTGTTTTTGGTCCATGTGTGGTCGCCACACCATCTCGAATGTCACGTGGTTTGGATTGCCTAATTGAGAAACGGTATTTGGCGTTCCAGCAAATTCACACCAGATTTGGCATCGCCAGTAGAAGGGGAAAAGTAGGTTTTGGCATTAGCATTGCCGTCTGTGAACACACTCCTGGTAATTTTAATGAGAGAAAGTATGAATGAAGAACGGTAGGTACCGGGATTTGTGTGTAAAGGCGGTTACGCACGGACGTGGATGGCTTGATACATATACGTGTATACATCAACGTGCGAACAACAACATGCATGTCACCTTTGTACAGACGTTCACACAAAACTGTCAGTATTGCTACTCTTGCTACAGTATTTCGAGTGTGCATACAAAATTTCTAGCGATTCCAGAATTCATTTGAGCGTCATTCTACAGTTTGCACATTCAAAAACGTGACGGTATTTTGCATACACATTGATGTTTTTTTTACGCGTTCATGTATGTGCGTACATGTTCTCAGACATACACGTTCGTGTGTAACCGCCTTTAAGGCGGTTACACAACACGCGGACACACGGACATAAGCGCGCGAACAATAACATCAATGTGTATGCAGAATACCATGGCGTTTTTGAATGTGCAAGCGGTAGAATGACGGTCAGGTGAATTTCCACACATCAACCGAATTCGAACACCCCAATTTTTGGTCACTTTTTGTAAGACCATAACTCAAAATCTAGCAAGCCGATTTTGTTTAAATTTTCAGGAGTGAAAGGCTGCTCAAATTGCTAATTAATTTCCATTTGCTAACATCTTTCCGTCCACCTGCTGAAAGATACAGTGTAAACATAAGCTGGCGATTTCTTTACGAAACTTTGGGTTCACCTCATTCTGCTGGAGGGAGGGTTAAGTAAATTTTTGGTATTCAGTTTAGAAGAGTACCTTAGTACTTCGGGACATTTTTGAGATTTTTTTAATATCGCAGCCCACTATGATTTCATGAGTTATGCGATTTTATATAAAATATAGCTTTTGATGTCATTATTTCTTTTCGAAACAAATACTAGAATTATGACGCACGTGAAAACCTACTTAGAACATATTATACAAGGTCGTACAAAAATATACAGTGTGTCTATTTTGCTAACCAGAGGTAACTTGGTTATTATTGAAGATACGAACTCGGCGGTTAAATTATAGGGCAAAGTCGCGCAATTTTATGTCCATTAAAATGGCGGCTTGAAATATTCCAGCGAAATCCGGAAAAAACTGAAATTTTGTAAAATTGTATTTTTTTCAATTTAGTTGATGTGTTATTGAAAAATAAATCTCACTTCATCATTGCCACTTTTAGCGAGATTTATTAGATTACTAATAAATTTAAAAAAAAAACAATTATAAGTAGACGTTATTAAAATGAAATAAAAACAAAACACATATTAAATGAAATTTAACAAAAACGAGAATAAAATTAACAAGGACTTTACAAAAGGATTATTAGTACTTGGTAGGCCCACCCCGATTTCTAAGCACATCCGCCACTCTCCTCGGCATACTATCTATCAAATCCCTTATTAAATTCTGGGGAATAGCTTCCCACTCTTGCCTTACTGCATTCACCAATTCATTCAAATCTGCAAAACCATTTACCCGTTCAGCCAGTCTCAATTTCATTCTACTCCATACATGCTCAATCGGATTCATGTCAGGTGACTTTGCAGGCCACTCCATTCTTTCAATATTGTTATTCCTAAGAATTTCGGTAACAATATTTGCTCGATGTGGACGAGCATTATCATCCACAAAGACAAAATCATTACCAAAGTTGTTCGCATATGGAACAACAATATCTCTTACACACAAATCACGGTACCGTTCTGCATTCATACTTTCTCTCATTAAAATTACCAGGTCAGTCTTCCCATTCCGATTAATACCCCCCAAACTGTCACGCCACCACCACCATAGACCTCTCTTGCTTCCATACATTCTGCTCTATATCTCTCACCCGTTTCTCTCCATACTAATACACGCCCGTCTTTCTGATATAACGTGAATGTACATTCATCCACAAACAAACATCTCTGCCATTCAGCTACTCTCCAGTGTCTATGAATATTAGCCCAGTTTAGCCGTGCTCTTCGATGAGCTGGTTTCAATAAAGGACATGCTGCTCGCCTTCTGGCTCTCAAATTTCTCTCGTGGAGACGTCTTCGAATTGTAGATTTTGATGCTTCAACTCCTACCGCTGTCCTTATTTGCGAAGAATTTAGAGTTCTGTTTCGTCGCACTGTCAAAAGGATTCTATTGTCATCCCGGGCAGAAGTAATTCTTGGTCTACCACCTGCATGTCTATAAGCAGCGGTGCCAGTGTTATGAACACGATCTAAAACGCCCTTTATTGTAGAGGGAGCTTTACCATATACTTTCCCAATATCTCTTAAGGACTGACCTAGTCTGGTTAACCTAAATCAATATAACTTCTATGAATACATTTATTTTTTATAATGGCTTAAATTGTGATTTTACCTTATAATGTTCTCCATTTCATTCGGGGTTAATCGTGACTGTTCCATTATTATTATTTTTATCAATAAAAATATAGCTTAATTTGCAAAATTAGGGAAAACTGTCAAACTTGACTATACAGGGTGAGTTTTTTAAAGTGTTACAATGCGATATATCAAAAACAGCTGCAATTTTTTTTTGACATTTTGGTGACGTAATAAGGACACGGGGGGACACATTTTACGATATTTTTGACATTTGCCCCTTCTCTCTTGAGAGGAGTGGGGGGTCATTTTCTTATTTTAAATGGAAAGATGTGTTTTTTATTCTGAAATACGATTCTACATACAAAATGGGGTCTGTTCACAAATTATTTTTCAAATTGTTCAACTAGATATGGAATTATGACTAACTACTAACTACAATAAAAAAAATTCCTATCGCCTAATTTTTAATTATCTATCGTCTATTATGCCTAAGAGGTTGTTCAAAATGACCGCCTTCGACTTCCAAACATTTCCTTATTCTTTCCCGGAATGAATTTCGTACTCGTAACATTGCTGGAGTCACCAGTCACCAATAAACATGCAGAACGAATTCTGTTTTTCATGTTCTCTGGAGTCGTAGAAGTCGTAGGAGCAGTAGCCATTACTTTATCCTTTTATAAATCCTTATAAAAAAAATCAAGGGGGTCCAAATTGAATAGGAACTGATAAAAAATGATTTGAATTTTGCAATTATTAAAAAAAGCTGCATTAGAAAAAATACCATTATTCAAAAATTGGTAATTTTCGCGAATTTTTCTTGAAGCCCAAGTGCAAAAATTCATGCGATTCTCAAAGTCATGACCCTAAAGCTCTTGATGAATTGTGATGTGGTAAGGATGAAACTTGTACCTGTGCAGTATTGCTATAAATTATTGTTTGAATTATTCTAGCATCTAAAGCAAGCCGCCCAGTACTTGTGTGAGGAGCTATCCTATGAAAGTTATCCCTGTTGCCATCGAAACCCCAATGTTTATTTAAGTATGTCACATAAGAATTTTTACGTGTCATCAGTGGCGGATCTAACATGAAGCAAAGGACGCACTCTGCGTCGGGCCCCCAAAGCTGAGGGGCCCCACACAATCGGATTCTAAAGACATCAATGAAAAAAAAAAAAAAACTCATGCAGTTATATTAAAAAAATTAAATTTTGAAAGTTACAGCAACATTAGAGAGTTATTGGAACTATTAAATACTGCCTCGCAGTATTAAGGATCTACGTTATTTTATTAGTGCATTAGCACTATTTTTCCAAGAAAATAACAGTTATTGGAAAACTGTAGTAGATGTTAAAGTATTACCTTATTTTGTATTCATAATTTCGACAGCTGATAGCTATGTTTATAAATTTCAACCTCAAAAAGTGTTTATTTTTGTTTGTGACTTCCTACTGATACCCATTTTTTGATGTTACCTACAGTAAAATGAAAAACTATGGCAAAAAACAAATTCTCTAGTAAAATTACGTCATCGTCGAGAAGCGAAACGTCAAAGTCGTCAAAAATGTCAGAAAAATCAAAATAAGGGAAGTTTACTGCCTCGCACTAACCATATACAAATAAAGACAAGCAGTAACCTTATTAAGGGAATTCTTATTTTCAGACCCAAATGCGCATGCGCAGATGTCAAAATAAGGTTAATTTAAATATTGCTTGGCCTTATTGCACGTCCAATAACTCTCTATTGTATTCCTCTAGGAAATGTAAGCGCGGACTCGCGGGACGCATATTCTAATGTTTTTGATTTTTTTGTATGCGTGGAGACTATACTTTAACTTGTTCTCATATTCAGTAGTATAAATAAGGTGGAGCAAATGCTTCTTATCCACCTCCGTCTCTTTTTGCTACATTAAAGCTGAATATGTTTATCTCAGAAAACTTAAGCAAAAGCATTTGCTCCTGTTTTATGCATATGAGCCAATGTCTCATATATGTTCTTATTTAATGATCTTGTTTTTCAATCAGGCACTAGCTGAGATCACACACATAACCTTACTTTCGATAGAGGGACAAACAAAGCTTTCAAGCTTAGAGCAGGTAAAGGTAAAGGGGTAGTAACATACGGTAACATGAAGTTGGAAAATGAAGCCGTTTTTTCCAGGTATTTTGGCACCAAAAAAATGGCGCTATAGGACATTCAATGCTTTACCTGCATTTTGATGCCAAACAGCCAAACACCTGCCAAAAACTTGGTTTCACTTTAGTTTCATAAGCAGAATGGCGCGTTCCTAATCTTTATGTCTGTAGGACAGCGCTTTACCTGCTCTAAGCGTTCAAGGCTAATGGCAGCAAATATCCAGTTAAGTTCCCCAAAATTTTGTAGAGGGCGCGAGTGGACTTGGAGTGCTTTGAATTTTGGCGCTAAACGTCAATAGTTTTAAACCGTTCTAATCAGTAGGACGAAAGATGATTACATATGAACAATGAACAGTGAATAAGTTAAAATATCTTCCAAAACGTTCAGTGCCCCTTAAAGAATATTTTCAAAAGTGTCATCGTCAGCTTATCCTGAAACCACACATCAAACTTGACTTTTGAGGTTAAAATTACATTCGATCATTCACGCGCGAAAATTTAAAGAGCTCCAAGTACAGAAGCGCCCTCTTCAACTTAACTGTCAATATTACATGCCATTACACACATCGGTCAGGCGATAGTTATTACGACAATCACATAACGCCACTTCCGATAGGGGGACAAACATGCAATAACCAAACATGTCATTGACGGCTGTTTCCACCATAGAAAACTGATTCATATTCTTGATATAGAACGCTCACTTCTGTTGTAGTCGCCAAGTGACATTTCCGACGGTGCTGCCATAGCGGTGTAGTCATTGAACTAATATTTGGCGGGCCGTTTGAATCTCGGTCATAGATCACAGTTTTAAATGACTGGTTTGAAATTTCAATTATGTCAAAATTAGGCAGTGCTCCAAAACTTCATAAACTAAAATTTTTTTCATTTTATTTTCATTTTTTTATGTGGGAATCACTTAATGAATAAAATAGTCTATAATCTAGATGATCTGGCGTATCTGATTCATGAGCTGGCTGAAACACTTTCCAATCTGCTTTTTTAAGATGTCCATTTTTCCATTTGAATGACCGTCAGATTTGTTCAAAGTTCTAATTCCCTTGAGCATGTGTGGAGAATTATACAGTGGCACGATTTCTAGGTTGTTTATCTCCAACAAAACCAAAATTTCTATTTCTGTGTTGTTTTTGATGGATTTCCCTGGGCCGGTATTCTCGTTCCCGAAAACGCTCACCGCTTTTTGGTCACTCGGCACTTTTAATGCAAATTTACATTAGAAATGCCGAGCGACTGCAAAGCGGTGAGCGTTTTCGAGGACCAGAATACCGGCTCGTCTATCACTGCCTCGGTAGCTGCAATTCGCTTATGGCTGATTTATTTTTTGCCGCCCGGTCACACATTGTAGCAACAACTCCTAAACCGGCTGCTTGTGATGCACTTATCACTTCTTTCACAAACTTACAATTCAAAACAACAAACTCAACACTCAACGACGATGCACTCAACAAATTATTTCAGATGACAAGAAGACATATGCATTATGATGTTAAATGAACCCCTGCGTTTTGTATGACTGGTTTTTATATATACCATTCTATGTCGGTCATTGTCATTTTCTATGCACTAAACAAAGATAGCTCGCTCATCGGTGAAGTCACAGATTAGAATAAAAACGAGGGGGACGTTGAGAAACGGCGATATGGGCGCACAGCGGTGTAGTCGCGAACTAAAACAAAAAATGGAGGGAATGAATCCAGTGAATGTTCTATTTAAGAATTTATAAATCACTTTTCTATTGTTTCCACTAACTACATATTTTAGGAAAGTCTTAATGATAAGACGATAAGTATTCCTAAAAATTACAGTTTTCCATGGAGAAATATCAGTTTGAGGAATACGTATTATTAAGGCTTTCCTAAAGTAGTTGTAGGAAACAGCCATGAGACAAACAAATACTTTGTTTGTCCCTCTATCGAAAGTAAGGTTATATGTGTGACGTCAGCTAATGCCACAAGAAAAATACCTAAAAAAAGCATGACACGGCCCCAAAAATTTTTTTTGCGTCGGGCCCCAAAGATCCTAGGTCCGCCACTGTTTCTCCCTGTTTATCTACAGTCAATACCTATCTCACAGCGTAACAAATTATCCCCAAGTTCCAGAAATAAAGGCCTTGTACCATTGCAAAGACCTGCACTGATACTTAGATTTCTAATAAGCATACAATAGAATTCGTTTTCAATCGTAATTCATGGAGCGGGAATTCGGCGGATTAAGCGAATTTAAATATTTTGGAAAAATAGCATCATTTAGATCACTATTATCACAGTTCTCGACACTATCTATACTGGAGTCGAGTTTTTCGAGCTTGACGTACAACAGTTCGACAACTTGTTCGTTTATTTCTTCGACATCAACATTTCTTGCAGAAAGTATTGCAGATTTGGTCAAGTCCCTGAATCTTCCTTCTTTTAGTATTGTTCGTCGATTTTTATCTGACACTTTTCGTATGAGGAGCGAGGGGGTGAAGTATATGGCAAAAATCAGGGGTGACGTTAGGTGACCATTGGCGTTCAAATGAAGGGTGCCACCAGCTCACATTCCTTTCAAGTATTAGATTAAAATCGACGGACTTCACTTCTCCATAGATGTTTTCAACAATATCCGAATTATCAATACATTTCTCCGACAATTTTAGATTGTCGTTAGAATCATTTAGTGTTCGTTATCGCATAAAAATGGCTCAATTTCAGCAATAAGTGCTTAATGTGGGCCTTTAAGGCGGCAACCGTTCGAGGTTTGTCAACATAGACTTTGGATTTTAGAATGCCCAGAGAAAAAAATCCAGTGACGTTAGGTCGGCCAATTGTGGATTCTGAAGGACGATCGTTGACATCATAAATTGCACGGAGTGCACGAAATGTTTTCCGAATAGAACATTGGTTTTGATAATGATAATAATTTTTAACAATTCCGACGCGTTGCTCAATCGTGTAGCGCTCCATAATAAAATGCAGAGACTAAATGAATACGGCTGCCAAAGATAGCACCTGTGTGACTATCGAGTTTTTCATGGGCTATTGTCAAACATCGAGCGTTACTATTGGAAAACCCTATACATACCTAGATTCTTCTATTGGACCTCGAAAAAATATTAAACCACGTCCTTGCTTTGAAAAACAACCATCTACAGAGCAATATCTAATAGCACAGCTAATAGGCATATTGGCAGAGAATTGTCACATAAATAAAAAATTCACAGTCCTTCACAAAGATGCAACCGAGGAGAACATTGAAAATGCCGAAGCAAACTTCAACGCTAATGCTTGTGATTATTGTGAGCTTTGAGATCCGCTAAAATTCAACCCTTTCCAGATTTTCCAGAATTTTTCCGACCCAATCCAGAAATTTCCATGCGTTTTCCAGACGTTTCCAGAAATGTCCAGACTTTATCCAGATTTTTCCAGACTTAGCTAGACTTTATTCAGACTTGTCTAAATTTCTCCAGACCTTATCAAGCCTTTTCCAGACGTTTCCAGAAATTTCCAGACTTTCCCAGACTTTATCCAGACTTTTCTAGATTTAGCTGGATTTTTCCAGACTTTATCCAGACTTGTCTAGATTACTCAAAACCTAATAGAGCCTTTTCCAGACGTTTCCAGAAATTTTCTGGCTTTTCCAGGCTGTATCCAAACTTACCCAGACTTTTCTAGATTTAGCTAGACTTTATCCAGACTTGTCTAGATTTCTCCAGACCTTATCCAGCCCTTTCCTGACCTCTCCGGACTTCTGAATCCAAACACTTTCCCGACTTCAAATACACTTTTCCAGACTTTATCCAGACTTGTCTAAATTTCTCCAGACCTTATCAAGCCTTTTCCAGACATTACCAGAAATTTCCAGGCTTTTCCAGACTTTATCCAGACTTTTCTAGACTTAGCTAGATTTTTCCAGATTTTATCCAGACTTGTCTAGATTTCTCCAGACCTAATAAAGCCTTTTCCAGACGTTTCCAGAAATTTTCTGGCTCTTTTCCAGACTTTATCCAAACTTATCCAGACTTTTCCAGACTTAGCTAGACTTTATCCAGACTTATCCAGACTTTATCCAGACTTGTCTGAATTTCTCCAGACCTTATTAAGCCTTTTCCAGACGTTTCCAGAAATTTCCAGGCTTTTCCAGACTTTATTCAGACTTTCCTAGACTTGGCTAGATTTTTCCAGACTTTATCCAGACTTGTCTAGATTTCTCCAGACCTAATAGAGCCTTTTCCAGATGTTTCCAGAAATTTTCTGGCTCTTTTCCAGACTTTATCCAAACTTATCCAGACTTTTCCAGACTTAGCTAGACTTTATCCAGACTTATCCAGACTTTATCCAGACTTGTCTGGATTTCTCCAGACCTTATCCAGCCCTTTGACCTCTCCAGACTTCTTCCAAACACTTTCCCGACTTCAAATACACTTTTCCAAACCTTATCCAGATTTGTCTGAATTTCTCCAGACCTTATCCAGCCTTTTCCCGGCGTTTCCAGAAACTTCCAGGCCTTTCCAGACTTTATCCAGACTTGGGTAGATTTTTCCAGACTTTATCCAGACTTGTCTAGATTTCTCCAGACCTAATAGAGCCTTTTCCAGACGTTTCCAGAAATTTTCTGGCTTTTCCAGACTTTATCCAAACTTTTCCAGACTTAGCTAGACTTTATCCAGCCTTATCCAGACTTTATCTAGACTTGTCTAGATTTCTCCAGACCTTATCCAGCCCTTTCCTGACCTCTCCGGACTTCTTCCAAACACTTACCCGACTTCAATTATGTATAAGTAATTGGTAATTGCCTATCTATGAGTCAGCACTTAATGTATGCAAAAGCGGTGACAACCTTGAACTAACATAAACATATCGATTTTATATTCAGATTGCATTATTTGCATAATTAAAGCGGTGACAACCTTATCAGTTTAAGAGAATACAATTTCAATATTGGGTCTGTTGATTGATCAGTTTGTATCGCATTCAAGAAGTACCTATTGAATTTTTGAATTTATATTGGTCAACTTTAAGTGAGAACTGGCATTTAATATTGGTTGATAAATTGAAGAGATAACCCACTTAGTATGCCAGATTTTCCTGGTAATTTTCAATCAATATTTGTTGATCAACCAAAATCACTTCCTGCGATCGTGCCATCGAAAGATATTTCCTAATAAGCTTGATCTGTTATCCTGATTAGTCAAAAATGGCTCTTCAGCACCACAACTGTTACACTTAAAACCTTCAATTTTCTTACAGTACCTATATTCTCGTTGGAAAATAAAAGCGTTTTTCTAATCACATTTTCCTTGTTACATTCTCTAATAAAGTAACTAAACATACCTAAGTCATATATTTGCGAAAAGCACTACCTCATATATTTTTTCTAGAGGAAAAAGAAGACATGGAACACTTAGAAGCATATAACCGGAAATTATTGGCAAACATATTGCCAGTTCATGTTGCGGAACATTTTCTCAATACGGAAAAGAATAATGACGTAAGTAAACACTTTTTTTCGTTATGAATGAATTTCGCTTAATAAAAAAAAAAGCGCTTCTTCTCCCTTGAAGTAATAACGAAGGGAAACGAAAATATTTGAATAATACTCTATGTAAAGACGTTTCCACGTGCCGTGCCAGTATATATCAGACAGTTTGTTGTGTTTGTGTTTTCTTCCGATTCATATTAAAATTTAACCTAACATTATTTTTTCATATATTTTCGTTTGTTTGCTGCTATAAGGTTGCAAATTATAATCAAAATGCCTTTGTGTTCACCGCCTTAGAATTATTATCACAGTAAAATTACTTTATTATAATATGGTTATATTGCGAAATAAGCAAAAAGCGTAGGTCTCTAAAATGAAAAACATAAAACGTGTAGAGGCTTTAGAGCTTCAGGGATATTTTAATTTTCATAATACATAATATATCATTTTGAAATTATAGTAAGTAAGATATTTATCTGAAAAAGTTTCGCTATTTTAAATAACCAGACCTCAAACGAACACATAAATTAGGTAGAACAAGTAACTATATCTACATATACCGCTCCGTGGGTGAGGTAAACAAGATGAAACAAAAATTAGGACCGCCTTTCTTTGATGACGATATTCTATATTCTAGTAAACAACAATTAGCTCCTATTTTCTGTAATTTTCAAAGTACATGATTAATGATGATGCTCATGTAATAAATAGGAAGTTTTATAAACTATAATTCTCTGCTATAAGGAATCCGTAGTAAATGTTCTTCCCTCCCTCTTCAAAATACGTTGCTTTCCAAAAGTTTACATCCTGGCATATTTCTGACAGGAATGCATATCAATAGAAAGTTCAAGTTCCAGTAAATTTCAACTAAACCTTGAACCACTCTTTGAACTTAGACTACAACCGGCCCTTCTACCGATCAAGATGTACAATAAGTTCGATAATCAAAGGTCAAACTATTAAGTACAATCTAATAAATGAGAAAAATATCATCAACTTTTCTTTATTCTACAGTCATTGTGTTCGTTTTAGGTCTGATCGAGAGCGAGACTGAAAAAACTTTAAAGTTTAAATTTCAATCTTCACATGCAAACTTGAGCAAATTTAGGAGAAAATAAAGACAAACTTATTCAGTTGCCGTGAAACCCCTTTCCAAGTTTTACGTTGTAATTAATTTAAGTAAATATTCAACTTTTTAGGAACTATACCACGAACAATGCGACTTTGTTTGCATAATGTTCGCCTCAATACCAAACTTTTCGGAATTCTACGTGGAACTTGAAGGCAACAATGAAGGCGTTGAGTGTTTGAGACTACTAAATGAAATCATTGCGGATTTTGATGAAATTTTATCCGAAGATCAATTTAAATACATTGAAAAAATCAAAAGCACCGGAGCCACTTACATGGCAGCTTCAGGCAAGGATAATTTAAATATTCAAATAGATTTTCTAACATTTACTGTTTCAGGTCTCACTCAAAACACTTGCGATATGCAAGGATATCGTCACGTGACAGCAATGGCCGATTACGCGCTGAGGCTCAAAGAGCAGCTACAAGAGGTGAACGAGCACTCGTTTAATAATTTTCGAGCTCGAATTGGCATCAATGTCGGTCCAGTAGTTGCTGGAGTGATTGGAGCTAGAAAACCGCAATACGATATTTGGGGAAATGCTGTCAATGTTGCTTCCAGAATGGATAGTACTGGGATTTGTGATAAAATACAGGTGAATGATTAGTGGAATAGTGCGTAGAGATAAGTTCCAGCTCGGGTTGAATTAATTAAATATTTCTCATAATTTTTTGTAGCTAACTGACATCATGTCAGAAGAATGATTAGGCTCAAAAAAAGTAACCCCTTTTGTTTACAAATTAACAAGAGGCCCATAATATGCTCAGTTTGATGAATAAGGCCTATAACTCAACCAAATCTTGACACCGGTAAAACCAATAAAACATCCAAGCAAGTTTCAAATTAAATTAGTACCTACCTATATATTTTCACAGTAAGATCAAAAATCAAGTATTGAATAATTTCGAAGTATAAAATCAATTGCTAAGAAAACACTTTAAATAAAATCAATAAATAGAGGTTAACTCCCAATCAGTTACATCAAATTCAAAAAAAAAAAAGATAATATAACACTGTACCTCAATATACTTGCCATACAAATTCAGCGACTGCTGGCCATATCATTATCATGAAATGAAAGTATAAACATTTAAGTTTCCAGAAAACTAATTAAAAAACAAAATGATTGAAGATTTTATTGATAAATATGGTCAGCTTCTGCTTAAAGAAGAAATTCAATAAAATCAACTTGCACCTGTACAAAATAGTGCGATATCGGACGATATCTCCTTACAGGGTGATGCGAGGAAAAAAATTAAAACACAAAGTGGTTCGATACTCTAATATGCAATAGTTAAAAATATTTTTGAATATACAGGCTGCTCCGTTTATGGGGTATGCGACAGTACTTTGTTATTTTAAATGGAACACCCTGTATGTGATTGCATATTTGGATTCTACGTAAAATTCTGAGCAGATTTCATGTAATATACCCTTATACCCAAGTTCAATTATTTTGGAAATATTGACAGTTGAAAATTGACTTTTCGCAACTTTGACAGGCTGTCAAACCTAAACGGTTAATTTTAGAGGAAAACCGATTTTACAATCCTATCTTAGATTTTCATAAACTATCATTTGACACCAACTCTAAATTTAACCGGAGATTAAATTTAACTTGAATTTTTAATCATGGATTAAATTCAAAGTTGGTGTCAAATGATAGTTTATAAAAATCTAAGATAGGAATGTAAAATCGGTTTTCATCTAAAATTAACCGTTTAGGTTTTATACCCTGTCAAAGTTGCAAAAAGTCAATTTTTAACTGTCAATATTTCCAAAACAGTTGAACTTAGGTAAAGGGTATATCACATGAAATTTGCTCAGAATTTTACGCAGAATCCAAATATGCAATCACATAAGGGTGTTCCATTAAAAATAACAAAGTTCTGTCGCATATCCCATAAACGGAGCACCCTGTATATTCCAAAATATTTTTAGCTTATGCATATTGGAGTATTAAACAACTCAATTTAAATTTTTTTTCTTGCATCAGGCTGTGTGGAGATATCGTCTGATATCGCACTAAGTGGACACCCTGTATAAGTTATATGACCCAGGGT
Source organism: Ceutorhynchus assimilis (assembly GCA_917834065.1). Classification (NCBI taxonomy): domain Eukaryota; kingdom Metazoa; phylum Arthropoda; class Insecta; order Coleoptera; family Curculionidae; genus Ceutorhynchus; species Ceutorhynchus assimilis. The sequence continues at coordinate 44,952,475 of OU892280.1, read as the reverse complement.
TAAAAATTGATCAATTTTCGACGATCTAGGCACTCACTCAACAATTCTAAATTTGGAGCATGTTGTCCAACCTTGACTTCTGTTCAAATTACTGATTCTATTATTTAATTTGCATCTCTGACTATCTCTGGAGATGTGGATTTCATGGCCTAAGTATAACTAGCTGACCACCAACGAGATCTCGTCCCTGCCATCGGAAATGTTCAGGTTGGCAGCAAAGTTGCTCATGAACTTTGTCTTTCACATTTTGATATTAAGACCAACTCTAGCGTATGCTTTTTGTAGACCCTATCATCTCCAACGCTGTCAGACAGAGATACGCACAATATCGTCCACCAACGTGGGTTGTTTAGGTTTTTCCCATCTACATTCAGCCTCTCTGGTTCCAGATATAATTTTTGAATTGACTCTCCAGGATAGCTACAGGATATTGTATTATGCTGTCTGACACCACAACCAATAGGTCTCCGGTTAGACTTTCCGTGCACTTTTCCGACCAGTGTTGCATTCTTGTAGATGTTATTGATGAGTCTGGTATATCGATAGTTGATCTACATTCGTGGAGAGTGGGGAGACCCCATAACAGCGGCCAGCTCGATTGCGTCGAAGGCCTTATGGAAACTCACGAAATTCAATACCAGAACCAGAGGTCTGTTTTATGCATTCACTTATAATTTGAGGTTTGAGGTTATCATTGGAACCGGGATCTAGCTTGCTCTAGTGGTTGGAAAAAGTAAAGGTAATTTGCAAGAATATGTAGAAATCGCTTGACAGGCTGATAAATCGGTAGCTAGTTATCCAATTCGGCTATATCTCGGCAGATATTGAGGAGGATTTTCACTTTTTGGAGCAAACGTTCTCCTATTTTTTGCTTGGGCCATATCCGTCACCTGGATGCTTAGATTTTTTTTTTGGTACCTACACTCCAGGGCCGAATCTATTTCTTCTTTAGTCTTAAATGCATAATTTTTTCCTTCCATTTGTGAGTTTTCTACGTGGGAGTTTCATGCCTTTGTCCACAAATTCACGATGGTCTGTCCAAACTCGTTTTTATGAAAATTTCTAAAAACATCTCTTTTTATCTTCGCATTTTTTTTGGAACTTAGGCAGTATCTATTCCGACTTTGGGTTAAGTCTGTAACTAAGATTTCGTTTTTGGTGTAGGTATTTAAAACTGTTTCAATGTCTGGGACTTTCATTATCCTGTCGATGTGTCGTTGAAATTTCGCTATATCTACTGGAGTGTGACGTGTCTTGCTATGTGACCTTGAAATCATTTTTTTGCTACTCATCCTTCAAATTTGATGAGACCTACGCCCGTACCAGCCGATGATCGCTTCCAGGGTCCTTATTCTTGAAACAGGGGAGCAGCCTTCTCAAGAGAACGAATGTTCTCTCTTTGTTACTTATATTATCATTTGCATATCATTGTGAAAGACGGAACACTCGTTCTCCAGGGAACGCTGCTCCCCTGTTTCGAGAATTTGGACCCAGTAGAGAATTTCTTTGATAAGCATAGATCTTTGACGATGTGTTTATTACCGGGACATTTATCACGCATAATCAATTTTATTCTTGACATTCTTTGTTCTGCAATCTGTGGTCAACCATGTCCAACTTCGAATTTGATACGGAGTTAGAGACTAAAGTGAGTGTCTAAGTTATCGTGCTTAGTTAAACTGCCAAGTGATTGTAAACTTATTTATATTTAGAATTGAAATGGAAATATTATTGATGTAGTATAACATACCCAGGTTCGTTCAGCAAGATTGAACGGTGTGAATTTTCATTATATCTTCTTTTAACAAATCTTCTGAATTCTGAAAAACGAAATGAAAAGCAAATAGGACCCACGTTGTGGAAGCTTACTCAATTATACTTACTGGACATGCGCCCGACCTTAGCAAAATTAGGGAAATTTAAGGGAAATTGTGATATGTAAAAAAATGAAAAATTTGTGGAACGTCTACTTTATTATTAAAGTAAATCGTACCATTCTCGGCCTGGAACTAACGAGGAGAAAGAGCACGGCAGAGAAATCCTCGATCTAACATTCCTCAAAAAACAAAACGTCTTTGTCCATGTGCTAAAATTTTAATTCCAAACACTACATTCAATCAACACTACCTAAATTCAATATTGAAGAGTTTTTGTTAGTTAGCCAGTTTCACCAGCAGGTACTGAGGTCCTTATGAGACAGGCCTCGGTTAATACGACGTTACCGGAATACGGTATACTGGGCGCTCGATACAAAAATGCATGCGGGTTACTGGACGCTCGATCCAAAAATGCTTTTTCGTTACAGGATGTGGAATAGAGGCATTGAAAGAAAAACTATTTTTGAGTATTTATTTCGTTAGTTCGGGTCATTATTTTCACCTTTCAACTCAAAAACAGATCTTGGGCGATGCTAACTGAATAATTTCATAACAGCGAACACTAAATTTGTTTTTTTTTTTAGGTCACCAAAGAAGTCTATCAGATTTTAAGCACAAAAGGTTTTGTGCTCTCGTGCAGAGGGACAATTGAAGTTAAAGGCAAAGGCTCCATGGAAACGTACTTTCTAGAAGGCAAATCTAAACCGCCTACGAATATTATCGTGAATCCTCTTGTGTTAGATACAATTAATGAGAAAAATTAACTTTAATTTTTTTTTGGTCCAAAAAAGGCATTTATGTAACAAAGAAACGACGGTTTTGCATGTGATTTCTGTTCGTTAGGTAAATAATGGCCTAAACATTTCTACTTATATAGGTACCTATGTCTTTTTTTCTCCTTGAAGGTTGTGATTGACGATTAAAAAAGTATTATTGTGATATGATATTATTCGATTTTCGTGTAGAACAAGATGATATTCTATAGAATAATAATCCATCACTTGCCAAATTTATATAGCACAGCTATATTTCGCCCTTTTTGTCTAATGTTTTCCCTTTCCTGGGTAATTATATATAACCAAAACCAACTCTGTAAATAATTAGTGTTAAATGTATAGTGAAAAAGCCGTCGTTTTTTCCTGTTAGAATAAAAAATACTCTTGTACATACTTGTTTCTTAAAGTTTATTTTTATGTAAGTATAAAGAACTTGTTTTATAATAAAACTCTTGAGAATCTTGCTAATAGTGTTTTATTTCATTCAAAAGCTGGCAATGCCTTTGTCACACTTACAAAAAATTAGTTGGGAACGTTAAATAAGAAACTATTTGAGGTTGAGATTACTAGCAGATCCTTAATAATTATTTACTCAAAAAGTGAAATTTTTAAATAGAAGGGCATAACACCTATTTTTCGTGTTGTAAGCTCTTTGACAGGAATCTTTTGCTTTATAACGAATCGAAACTAACTCAATTTCGACTATTAGAGTATGATTACAATCTTTAGGGCCTATTATATTCTTCCAGTAGTCTATCTAGAGTCTAGAAGTTTTGCCAGCTCTGGAAAAATTACGCCTCATCTATAATAATGCGAACTATTAGTTTAAACTACCAATAAACAAAAATTAGTCAGAGAATTAGCTCCAACACAATCAGTGGTCGGGTTAGTTATTGTTTTCACAGTCAATTTGTTTCGTTTTATAATAGAAAATTACAAAATCACTCAAAATTTAGATTTTAGTAATTTTATCACTTAAGTATAGTTTTTTGAATTTAGTCGTAGAGGTAGGTATTAACTTTATAAATCTTGAATTAAATCCTGTTAATATTAATTGTCCTATTTGCTTCTATTAGTGAAATTTCTAATTCGTTTTTGTGTGTGAGGCATACGGGTCAGTATCATGGTATTGGTAGGTGTATTATTTCAAACTTGTATATTTCTTATGGTCATGGGTCTGGATGTTCTGATATTGTATAGCTGTTAAGCTGCGGTTTCGTAACTTGAAAACAAATTGAGTGCGGAAAGGATAGAGACTTCCAAACACAACTGATTAAGTTTTTTCCTGAGCCAAATTTAAGGGTAGGTACATAACTATTGTATTCTTGGTCTAACATAAATCGTATTCCCAAACAATAAACTGAAAGTAGCATTTTTAATTAACCCAAACATCGTTACCATAGCTTCCAATCTAACAAAAAAATCTTCAAAAATGGGAAGAGCCGAATACATTTTTACATTTTCCTCATTTAAGTCAGGTGATTTTGAAAAAGTATACATGTAACATGACGGAGTGGGGCTCACAGTATGAACCCTATGCTGGTGATTTTCTGGAACATCAATTGAGTCTCCTTGTAACAATTTAACGCCCACGGATTGCATAGTAAGGTAATTTTCCATTTCATAAACAACGGCACCTTCGAGGACTGTTAAACTAACATTACTCAAATCTTCATCAATGTAATTATCCAGAAACATGCCTAAAGATAACTTTTACAAAGTAATAACACACAAAAATCCTAAATTCTTGCCTGGAAAATCAGCCACAAACATTACGTCACTCTGATTATTCCACGAACGGACATATCGGCCAATTTCCAGAAGTTTTTTTCTAAAACCGTTGTATTTGGTTAAAACTGGTAGAAGCCATTCAACTGGCTGGAAAACAGACCAGCGAGCTCTAAGTAAATCGTAATTAGGATCGTACATTCGTTGCTGGAAACGTTTGTTCAACGAACTCCAAATATCAATGTAGACTGATATATTATCAAAATAACCTTTTAAATTATTTTCGATGCAGTGTGCGTATTGTAGGCACATGTCGGCGTGTTTAGACCATCGTTCGTTATTAGTCCATAAATCATTGTTGATGAAATGTTGCTCCCCAGAGTTGTTGTCTACTATTTTGACTACTACTAGGGTTTCCCATGAATGAACCATCATGTCCCAGGAATAACCGTAAATACCATTAGTCCAGTTATTGAATCCCTGAAAATTAACGGAGTATTTTTTTAAAATATTATGTTTGTGGTTGTATACTCACTTTTGTTATGAAATGCGAATAAGGCAAAAATAATTGAATTCCCATGTGGCTTAGTAATAGAAGTACTACGAACTTTTGCTTCAATGTTACTTTTTTGACAGGTGCTTTAAATTTTGGCTCTCCTTTGTTTATTTTATCACAAAATTGCTTCGAGAACACTTTCCTTGGCCAATCTTCTTTACAGAATAAAGGTAAAGTGGCCAGGCAAACATAGGGAAACATACCTGAAAATTGTTATAAAAGATGGCAACAGATATACAGATTCGGTAGTTGCGGACTACTGAAATATAATAATTGTCTGTGGTTTTGTAAGTGTACGCCATCGTTTAAATAATCACAAAAAAAAACCTAAATTTTCATCGGACATTATTATTTGGAAATTGAATGCCCATATTCCGAAAAGTCTATGGGGGAAACCCAGGCAAGTTGATGTTTAAATATGATTCAACATTTTTTTGGGGTTTTTTGCATGTTGCTTTCTTCAGTGTCCCCCATAATGTTCGCAATGCAGAGTGTATCAGGTATGAGTATAAATATTTTTTCTGCGATTGACAAGAAATGTCAGCATTTTTGACCGGTTGACAGGTCGCAAAACTCAATATTCTGGTATTTCAATTATGTTTCAATAGTTGCTAAGAAATCAATGAATAACAATACAGAAAACACTTTTCCGGCCTAGGCCGGGAAAGTGATTCTCGTATTGCTGAATAATTGGAACTAAAAGACAAACATTTAACAGGTATTTAACCGATCGCAGAAAAAATAGTATGTGTATTTCGGTGGAAAAGCACATTCTCGGCCTTCGGTGTTTGCCGGCCTCGGCTACGCCTCGCCCGTCAACTTACACCCTCGGCCGAGAATGTGTCACTTTTCCACCTAAATACACAATATACTATTTTTTGCAAGGGGTTTATTTATTTCCACCTGTTTACGTTTTGGTTTGTTATTCGCTTTCAAGTAATGTAAATAATAATTTGCATTTTTCTAGTAAAAATAAAAAATGTGCGGTTTTATTAAGTTTTGAATTGCACTCAATAATGACATTTTTGCACTAAACATTCAAGTGAAAAATCAAATAATACTTACTCAGCTACTTGCCAAATCCTGTTTACGAAAATATTAATTTTTGTTAAAAGGTTCTCAAAATACTAAAAATCAACGCTAAAATCAACACGAAGATTTTGCACACTCGCATTTCCCGTATCACGCAATCTTTATAAAACGGGCACAATTTCTTTGATGGGTACCGTTTTATTGGAAAATCTTTCCTTGTAAATTCTGACGGCTAAATGAGCATTTTGCATTTATTCTGCCTAAACAAGTATCTGCATATTCGATGTTTGTAAACATTTTATTTTCAAAAAAGAATAAATTACGCGCATTTCCAATACTTCAACTAAATGACATTTAACCAATCAAGATCATCAGTTCAATCAAGGTTCTCTCTGTGCTATGTTGCCAGATGTTTAGATACCGGAATACGAGTAAAATTTTCATGTTGTTTTCTCAATTTTCCATTATTGTTGTTGACTAAAAATGCATGATTGGATGAACTAAATTTTTTTACATCCCATGACTAAAATTTTCTTTCTTTCAAATATTTGCCAAAAAATGTCAAAACTTCAAAGGTCTTTTTCTTAAAAATGGTTGAGTTTGGACCTCATGTTGTAAAAACTTTTTTTGTTCAAAATGGGCCATATTTTCACGTGTTAAAATTTTTGTAGTCAAACCTATATGAGAAATTTTTTATCTGTAGGATATGGAATTTTTTCTTATGTGCGATCGATCCTGCATTTCCAATAACCTAAAAGTACATTCTGTCATCGGTCACGTGATCACTGTTGTTGTGGCCGCAAATTCGAAAACTTCGATATGGAAACGCGAAAAGTGGGGTTCGATGGCAAAATATCGAAAAAAGTTTTTTGAAAAAAGGGCTGTCTGCGAAATTTGAAGCAAAAGCAACAAAAAATGGGAAATTACTACTTTTACGCCATGGAACTCTTATCAAATAATAATAATATACAGTTTTTATTTTTGAAATAGTCCAAGTAGACCAAGTATAGGTTTTTTATGTTATATCTAGGATGACGTCATCGAACAAGGACAAACAATGTTGTCAATGCCTATTTTCTTTCTTATAATTTACCATAATGTCATGTATCAATAATTCTGACGACAGCTAAAAATAACAAAATGAAAATGTTTATACAAGTCGTGCAACGTCGCGCGCCGTTGCCAACCAAAAACATCTGAAATTCCCCTACTTTAAATGCGTTAAAAAGTACTACAGTACTAGTTTTGTTAGGTTGGCAGCAGAAATTTACTAAATGTGACGTCATCCTAAATATACTGTAAAAATCCTATAGCTCAATATTTATTGTGTATTGGTAAAACAAACTTAAATTCTTCATTGGAATCATTCCTAGAGAATTAAATAAAAATATTCGATTAGCACAAACTTTTTTGTAGCATTACCCTGTATCTTGACAGTTTGTGAGATTTTCAATAATTTACTGTTGATACAACAATTGAAAAAAACCGTTATTGAGATTTTTTAATAAATATTTCAGTAAAGTTCTAAAACACGTTACTTAACTGTCAAGATACACTAGATACAGGGTATTGCTATAGAAAAGCTTCATGTGCTACTCCAATATTTTTATTTAATTCCAATGAAGAATTTAAGTTTCTTTCACCAATACGCATTAAATTAAATATTAAGTTACTTGGACTATTTAAATAATAAAAAGTGTGATTAGGGATCCATGGCGAAAAACAAGTGATTTCCTATTTTTTGTTGCTTTTGCTCCAAATTTCGCAGACAGCCCTAAAATATCGTTCTAACTACTTTTTTCAAGTAACTTTTTCCGAAATTTTGTCATCTAACCCCACTTTTCGCATTTCCATATCTAAATTTTCAAATTTGCCGCCATAACAGTGATCACGTGACCGACATCAAAATGTACTTCTAGGTTATTGGACATGCAGGATAGTTCGCACATAAGAAAAAGTTCCATATCCTACTATGTATAAAAAAATTTCGCCACATGTAGCGGACATTATGGGGGACACTGTATAATTTCATCAAAATATTGAATAACCTACGACCACTACTAACCTACTTCTTGCTTTCTAACATATTTTCCGAGCTTCTTCTAATCTATTCTTAATTTCTTCAGAGTGTGCGTGAAAATTGAACAGGTAGGTATAGGTACTTAATTTTGTAGCAATATGTTCAGGACTAGCATTAAATGGAAAAGGCTGAATCAAAAGAGTTCATATTTTCAGCCAAATCGAAAAAACCTAGACGAACTCATTTCCTTGCTTCTGTAAGTCCCGGCAAAGGCATATTAAGAAGTCGGGTTAGTTTGGATTAGCTCTGTTTGGCAATTTTTAATTTTTTTTTGTTTTACTTTTTTTCTTTGGATTCTTGATTTTTTTTAAATATTATTACGAGGACAGGTTGGTTTGGGTTAGTTTGGATTAGCTCTAATTTCATTTAAAATACCAACATACAGACTAGCCCTTATCACGAATTACAGTGCAGCTCCGTCTGTCTGTTCCCCAGACTCTTGTGTTTAACGATAGCTGTGGAGGGTGGTCAAATTTTGAGGGTTTTTTGTTTTTTTCCATGGGTTTTGCCATAATTCATATCAGTATGCCAAATTTCAGCCTTCTAGCATGTTTGGAAGTACCTTAGAATTTTGATGATCTATACATGAGTAAGTGACAAAATTGGCGTTTGTTAAGGCCATGTAACTTTTTTGTTGATTGATGGAAATCGATAAAATTTAGTGTTAATATTAGGTCTGTAAAGATCTTCGACTGTGCAAAATTTCAGTTTTCTAGAACACTTCAGAGCTGAGTTACAGGTAGGTCGAAAATGACCTGAAATGTTTCAAGAAAAGGTATACAGTAGTGCGCGAACTTGGCGAGGAGCACTACCGTGCCCCCAGATCTAGGAGTTCGGATAGGTCTCCTGGATACAATTAAATGAATTTCCAGAATTTTGAACAGACCTTCATAACTATAGTCGTTGGATAAAAGATCCGCTAACACTAAACCGTTCGTAGAGGTAATTTTTAGCCAAATTACATCGGGATCAGGAAGTGATTTGTGATAATACTTTATGTAGTCCAGTATCTATATCTAATTTTGGCCCTGAACAAAATCCCTTAAAGCTGAAAATTGCTGGAGTATTAGGTCTTGGGGTGCTATTAAACATACTAAAAATAAAGAAGATATTCCTAAAAAAGTTAAAAAATGTACCTTGGGGGTGGTTTTTGGGAGGGTTGTCACCCCCGCAGGGGCGGAGACTTTTAGTATGTTAAATAGCGTCCCCAAGACCTAATACTCCAGCAATTTTTAGCTTTAAGGGATTTGTTCCGGGTGTACCATGTAAACGAAATCAGATGTACTGGAGTATACTGTCGCAAGAGAGCTTACTGCGAGCGACAAAAGACGCAATGTCCTCCCTTGAAGCAAAATCGCGTATGAAGTTCATAGACGGGACGCATATAGGCAGAACCGTTAAACGTACAACGGCTTAGCAATAGGATAGGCGGTTGGTGTCAGGAGCTGATTGGCTGTCGTTAACGGTGTACCTACCTTATGCACCATTAAGGCAAAACGTATAACGGATCAGCAATTAACATTCCAATTCTAGCGCTGATTGGCTATTGCTATAATACCCTGTGTACCTTCTATACCGAAGTGTCCGAAGTTGCTAATCGCGACAATCGCGTGTATTTTGTTATTGGGAGACGGGAGTTAGAGCAGATTGTGCTTATTATTGTTGGCTTTACTCGTCTGAAAATTATCAAGAAAATGCAGACTCACCCAAACCAACTCGTCCGCCTTGTGCGATCTCCTCGTAAGTTCCCAATTTATTTGAAAAAACAAACGTGATTTAGTTTAGTGCATAGCGCTCCTCAAGCGCGGTTTGTTTTTTTTTTAATGCTAACGAGGACTTAATAGTACTAGGCAGACGGGTTATTTTGAGTTAGATTAGGTAAATCTGCATTTTCTTGATTATTATTGATTCAATTTGATTGATATCACTCATTCATCACTCACTTGTAAATGATGTTGATGCTGTTTTTATATATGCCCAAATCGGCATTTGTCAAATGAAGATTGCAGGTATAGTCGCCGTCACAGATAATCGAGATTCCTACAAAAAATTATTCATTTATCGGCGATGCCCGCATAAACAAAAACCGCAGCAAAAACTCTACAGATAGGGGTTGAGATAAACTTAGTCCAAGAGCATCAATTAAATTCATTTTGCGTATAGTAATATTGTATTAGTTCTGGATTCGATTGAGTACTTAATTTCTTGCATTAAATATTTGAAAGATCTTTCAAGAAAATTAAAAAATAATTTTAAACATTATTTACAGCAATTTAAACCGAATAATTTCAAATCAATATAATCTTGTACAGGGTGCTGCAATTTGGAGTGTTTCAACAGGAAAAACATACTTGCAGACCAAATAGAGGAAAATTGACTTAGAGGTCATGGGATCGATTTTTGAGAAACGTCAATTGTCAAAAACCGTATCACGATATCTTCAATGGTACCATTGATACAGGGCGATTTTCGATTTTCCCCTATTATGAAAAATGGCTATAAGTTTTTTATTTATCAATTTTTTTTATTTCTGTAAAAACATTATGGAGACACTTTTTTGAGCACAATCCAGTGGCGGATTCGGTTTTTTTCTATATCGCTCCGATTTTGAGATATTGACCAAATTCCGATATTTTCAAATGAAACACCCTATATATTAATAGCTCATTGGATGGCTCTGTTTTTGCTGATTTCAATGATATAAAGTTTGATAGGTTTATCTCTAACAGTTTTCGAGAAAAAAAATTATATCTGTTTTTGTCGTAAGGACCAATGTGTTAGAAAAGGATTTTATATGTGTAAGGAGGATGAGGAAGGTCTATGTCTAACACATTGTTTCTTATGACCGAAACATGTATAATTTTTTTTCTCGAAAATTGTTAGAGATAAACCTATCGAACTTTATATCATCGAAATCAGCAAAAACAGAGCTATCCAATGAGCTATTAATATATAGGGTGCTTCATTTGAAAATATCGGAATTTGGTCGATATCTTGGAATCGGAGCGATATAGAAAAAAACCGAGTCCGCCACTGGATTGTGCTCAAAAAAGTGTCTCTATAATGCTTTTACAAAAATTAAAAAAAATCATAAATAAAAAACTTATAGCCATTTTTCATAATAGGGGAAAATCGAAAATCGTCCTGTATTAATGGTACCATTGAAGATATCGCGATACGGTTTTTGACAATCGACGTTTCTCGAAAATCGATTCCATGACATCTAAGTCAATTTTCCTCTATCTGGTCAGGAAGTGTGTTTTTCCTGTTAAAACACTCCAAATTGCAGCACCCTGTACTCAAGCGGTTCCTGATACGTGCTCCCTGACTATTAGGGTTGCCACCTGTCCGGTTTTCACCCGGACTGTCCGGGTTTTCAAAGGTTTGTCCGGTGTCCGGACGCACGATGAAAATGTCCGGGAATATCTGGATAACTATATAATTAATACTTAATATAAAATTTATAAAAGCGATTGCCGAACGCCTTAGGATGTACCATCATGTACCCAACTAATTTCTGAACGTTCCTACTTCTTCAATGACGGGTGTGTCACGAACGTCTCCGGTTTCCAGTTAGAGACGGAAAAGTGGACTTTTTCTGCCTAGGGAACTTGCACATTTTTTTTTTTTATTTCAAAAATGTGTTCTACTACACTAAAGACTTAGTCATACCAAATATCGAGCATTAAAAATCAGCCGTTAATTTTTTATAAATATTTAAAGTTACGCTCGGAATATCACCATTTAAAACGACCAATTAGTGTGACGTCACTCGGCAACAAAATTCCGTTGACCAGTGACGAGCACTTCGAACTTCGAGCAGGTAGATTCAGATTATGGTTATGTTGTTATGCATGCCATTTACGATAGATTTGACAATGGCGATACCAGCAGCACATGGCGTGGCGACGGCGCGACCCGATTATTACTGCCTTGTGACGTCACGACCCATAGAAACACGTTTTCGATCATGAATTTCGAATTATTTAGTATTTGAAAGATTTTGGACACCAGAGATAAGATATTACTTTTTTTTCCTAACTGCATTAATTATTAGGATGTTTGTTATTGTGTTTTATTATTTATTCCATTTTTAATTCAATGTGCAAGTTCCCTATTGATAAACATAAAAAAATAGATTATGCGTGAAACTGTAACAAATTCGGAGAAAAAAATGATATACCTATGTTTCACACGGCAAAAGATCAGATTTAATGCCTTGGCCGGTTTCCTCGCTTCGCTTTCGGCTATGGAACACTAGTCGCGGCATTAAATATTGTGCTTTTCTGCCTAATAAAACAAATATTTATGTATGTATTGTGTCGTTCTCCCTGTTCACTTACAAATGTCTCTGTTTTTTTTTTTTTAAATTTTAAAAAAGACCGTAACTACGAGGGGTGCTGTTTGAAATTGAGTAAAGTTTGTTTCGCCAGGGTTTGTACTTGCCACCAGCATTTACCTTCCTTGTTTAACAAATAAAAATTGACTGAAATAAATCAATGACGTCAAAAACGTTTGTCGGTTCTTAACCAAAAGTCATTCATTTTAATTTGTCAAAAAATTTGCATGTGTCATATGAATCAATCTACGACAACCCTTTTATTTCAAGTTTCAAGGTCAAGTATGAACCCTGGTGAAACGGACCTTAGATACCTTTTTAAATTTTTTTCTAAAAATTCATTTTAAACCGCGTCCAGATTAGTAAATAAATGCGTTGCGTTGAATTTGGGATTCGCCACAAATTTTTGCGGCGCAAATTTGGCATCTTGACCAACATAAATATTTGTGTTGTGAGCCGTGCGTTCTTGCTCAACGCGTGTGTGACTATTTTATTTCAGTGTGCGCGTTGCTTATTTTTGGTTATTTGTTTCGTTCACGAAAAAATGCGTCCACACTAGAACCATGTTGCGCCGCAAATCCCTTTGCGATGTCTTGAAAAAACCGACAAGCCGCGGATCGCTTGCGGTGAATGTCGCGAAAATTTTTGCGTGCATCTGTATGCGGCGAACAGGTCCACACTCGCATAAATTTGTATCGCACACACAAATTTGTGCCGAATACCACGTACAACGTAAATTTTTACTAATGGGGACGCGGCTTTACAGATATGAGTGTAAATTATGCTACAAAAAAAAGTTAGCTTCGATTATGTACGGGTTTTCGGAAATCAAAAGGTGGCAACCCTACTGACTATTATTTGCCCAGCGGATCTGAGTCTACGGAAGGAATTCGGACGTAAATGTGCCATGTTGCCACGTTTAATTATAAAAAAGCGAAAATACTTGGCATGAAGTATAGTTCATTTGAAAATCCATTTTTTAATAACAAAATATTGATAACAATAATAAAACGCTAAATATTTTAACGTGGTTGTTAGATCTATTCTTATTTTAATCCTGATTTTTTCAATTTGGTCTATTGTGAAAAATAAACATTTTCTAAAGATACCATCAGTTTTTGACTATTTGGCAAGCATCCGGCCTGGATGAACCTAATTGGTGGAGTTTTTGGCAGGATCGCCGTTGCCATGGGAACCATACAGTTGTCAATGAGCTAACGTCACCTTACGTCTCGCTATTGGCCGGGGCTCACGTCATTTTATCCTCCCATCTTAGAATATCGATTTATATTGAAATATCCAGTGGCGGAGGTTTGGTCATTGTCGATTTTCGTGTACGAGTTGTAATACGATAACACTTCCAAAAAGTTCCGTACGCAGCTGGGTATTTTATAAATGAAATCAGCCATTTTTTTTACAACTGCATTCCCCTCACCGTTGCCCCGTAGACACAGAGTCGCTGGGCAGACATTAAATGCAGGCCGGCTGATAACATAAACATACTTTTTTGTACGAATCTCTAATATTTCTGGCGGATACTATATAGGCTGTTCCGGAAATAACCCACAAAAAGTTTAAATTTTGTTATTTCTAATTTAATATAATTTTCCTCTCTATTATTTACCATAAAAATAATATTCTAAAAATAGATGCCTGTAGAACCGGCAACAACAACCCATTGAACCGGCAGTGGCGCACCCAAGGGGGGGTTTCGGGGGTTAAAACCCTCCCCCGAAATTTAGCACTGGTACAAAGATTTTTCCGGTAAAAATATTGTTTTTGCGATTTTGGTTAATAGGTACCTACAAACTTTCCATTTTACATATATGGCACCCCTAAAAGGTTTTGCCGCCGCAGCAAGTTGATTTAGGTGAGTAAACAGCGAAGTAAACACATAACTTATACAATCACTTGGTTGGTTGAGATGCAGAATGAACAGGCCAGTTTAGGTGGCCCCCACACTGCAGCCGTGGACTTATTGTATTGTCCTTAGAGGTGGGCCAACCTGCGATTTTAATGGAGCAGTGACAAGACGTGACTGCTCCAGTCGTGTCACTGTGACAAATAGCAGTGATTTTTTGGAGCAGTTTTACCTTAGTTGGCGGCCGTACTGCTAATATTATGTTAATGCTACATCGCAATATGGCATAATCGCAGTCCGCAGTCACGGCCGGGAGAGATGTTCCAGTTTCTAGCCTGCCCTCTACAGTAACAGTTTCTATTTAGCGTGACCGCGATGCGATTTATAACATTATATTATTAAATTTGCATCACAGCTCCAGTTTTGTCCGCGCTGCATCGGTCGGAGCTTTAAGCGGGCAGTGACAAAATGTCACTGCTACTTGACTGAGACTGGAGCAGGCTGTGACTGTGACAGACAAGTAGCAGTGACAAAGCCACAGTTCGTGAAATCGCAACCCACCTCTAATTGTCCTGTTCGTCTGTTTAGTCAGTGAAAAGTTTAGGTTTAGGAGTCTCTTCACCGTGTTACTTTTGGTGAGTTTAGAGATAGGGTCTTCTGGCGCTATCTGTCTATATAGACTGGGAGCGAATAAGTTCTCCAGATTTCTTTTTCTCGTGAAAGGAATGAGTTTCGTTTTGGAGGGGTTGACGCGAAGTTGCTCACTCGTTCACCATTCCTCAATGATTCCTAAGGCGTCCTGCATGAGGTTTAATACCGTCCTGGTAAATCCTCCCCTAATGTCAACGACTATGTCATCCACGTAGCCTAGGGTGATGTAGCCTGGATCGTTTAGTTTCCTCAAAAGTTCATCCACGACTAGATTCCACAAGAGTGGTGAAAGTACTCCGCCCTGTGAGCATCCTTTTGTCGCGGTTACTTTAATAGAGGTTTTAGCGATAGTCGAGTTTATAGTCCTGTGTTTTAGCATGGACTTGATCCATCTGCATGTGGTACAATAAGTTATTTTTTGAAGGCTTAAAATAAACGGTTTTGAGCGTGACACCCGAAAAAAATTCTTCCTATGGCGGCCGGCCTACGGCAGCGCCTGCCTGCGGCGAGCCTTCATCATTATGAAACCCCCCCCCCCCCCCCCCCCCAAATAAAAAACCTGGGTGCGCCACTGTGAACCGCTAATATTACAGGTTTCTTCATTACCTTATAATGCAGTGAACCCCTCGCGGCTGTAATTGGTCAGCCGCCACACAACATCCCTAGTTTTTTGTGACCTGCCCCCTGGCAGAGCTAGTCGACGCACATTAGTCAGTACTATTAGATTAAGCGAAGAGTTCGCACCCTCGCGCCCTCTGAATGCTCTCCAGAGGCAAAAACCCCCAAAAACACCTGTTAGTACGCACGATTTATAGTAAAATACTACTCTCTGTGTCTCAAGGCCTGACATGGTCTATATTATTGATTACAATTCATGTAATTAACCCCTAATTATTGCAAGTCATCTCCGACGAGCAAAATTCTCTCATACTCTTGTTTTTGGCTCTATCTCTCTTACTCTCGACAGGCTCCAACGCACCTGTATATCATTGTGTTTTCTTTTCATCCCAGTGGAAAATTCCCTAGCTGCGAGTGCGAATAGTGATAAATGGATAAATAATCGCCTTATGGATTTATCTGTATGAACTGGATTTAGCAAGTAATACCGTTACAATTTCTCTAACAGTCGAACAATAAGTTAATAAATACTGATTAGTGATTCGCTGGAAATGTACTATGAATTGAAGTGTTTTCTAACCTTTAATGCAGAAATTTGGTTTCCACACTCGTGAAATTAACATTTGTACATTTAATATAGAAACTGAGCATATATATAAAGACTTTTCTTGCACAATGTTTACAGACTTTAGCAGAAAAGTGCTCAAATTTCTAACTCTCAATAAATAAAAAAACTTTCAAGAATCAATAAACAATTTGTGATTACAGTGAACTGATTGAAGTTGATGAATTATTTATGTTGTGCTCTCGTGCATTTAATTAGTTAATTTGTGTTCTCGTTTATTGAACATTTAACCATAAATGATATTATTATCATTATCAGATTTCCCTACTTTTTATAAATCAAGATACTTTACTTTAGAAAACTCACTTCAGATTAGTATTAAATTTGTAGTTCGACTGGACGTCCAATTAGGAATTTTTAGATAGGATTTGATTGCTGACTATACCGAATTACTTTCATTTATTAATTAAATTGATAACTATTCTATTTCAGCGTTTTATTTGTATAAATGAGAATCAAGGCACCCCTAACCCAATACAAGGCTTAAATGATCCAACACCTAATGGTTAATTTTTACAGTCAGTCAAAGTAAAAACTTTTGACATCCCTGGTGCGGTTTGACTAAAGCCCAAAAAGGGGCAATAGCTAGTTCCGTCACATAGACAAATACAAATCCGCACAAAATGTCCATTGCTAATCCGCTGTATGTTCTGCTTAAATGGTGCGGGCATAAGGTACACCCGTATTAGCAATAGCCAATCGGAGCTCGGCTTTAAACTGCTATTATTAAGCCATTGTACGTTCTGCCTAAATGCAGCCGGGACATAAGGGATGGATCATAGGCGCCGGAGCCATGGGGGCAATGGGGGCTTGAGCCCCCGTAGTGAATTTGCTATGGGGGCGGATCCCCCATAGTGATTTTGGCATTGTATGTAGCGGGTGTAGTGAGTAGGTACAAAAATATTGAGTTCCTGATCCTAACATTCCTAACTATTTATTTTTATATCAAACTTGTGTGTTTTATATTTTTGTTGTTTTTGCTATACTCACTTTGACAAACAGTTCAAATATTTTGTTGTTTAGTATAGTATAGTTAATTTTAGGGGCCTTAATACAAATAGCTTAGATGACAGATACCCATTACCCAACATAACGGATCTCTTGAAGAAGCTGGGACGCTGCCAGTATTTCACCACCTTAGATTTAGCTAGCGGCTTCCACCAGATCTAGATGCATGAAAACGACATCGAAAAAGCCGCATTCAGCACAGAAAATGGGCATTATGAGTTCTTGCGTATGCCCTTTGGTTTGAAGAATGCGTCGGCTACATTCCAAAGAGTTATGGATGATATTCTATATCTCAATATATTGAGCAACTTTAACACTGAAAGATGGAACATCCCATCAATAATAGTTATTCATTATACAAGGGAAAAAACTATTAGATTTTAGAGCGAGATGTGGTTTGCTTCCCGTCGCGAAGCGGAGGGAGAAGGAAGACAACAACAAGGTGAACAAAGAGCGCTGGGAATGCTGGAGGTGGAACAGGGGAAATCGTTATCTTTCGTTCTCTATTCAACCCACAGATTAACATTCAACCTTAGAGTTTTTCTAGACATTTCATTCTATTGCATTAAAATTGGCCTGTTGTTGACCTGTCCAACCTGTATTGTTTGTCGATTTTTAACTGACACCTTCTGTATGAGGAGCAAGAGGATATTTCATATGGCAAAAAGAGGTGCGACGTCAGGTAACCATTGGCGTTCTAATTTAGGGAGCCACCAGCTTAAATTCCGTCCGAGTATCAGATTAAAATCGACGAACAATATATAGGTAGTTCATTTTTTGGCCATGCCATTAGCTTATTTATGAGTTTGTTTCGTGCCATAAGCTGAGTTTTTTCCAATTTATTTTGAATGAGAGCGAGGCATCATAGCGAGGGAGTATGTCGATTTCAGTCCATTTGCAGATCTGTATATCAAAATTGTCTTGTCTACTATCGTTTGAATCAGACAATCTTGCTTCAAGCTATTTGCTCCCCGTAGTTCGAAGTTTGCTGATTGCATGTTACGGCAAACTGTAGTTGCTACTGAGGATTTGTACCTTATTACTTCGTCATAGCTACAGCTACAGCAAGTTCCAAGGCCATACAAAAAATCAATAAGTTGCTGTGATGAATAAGCGTAAATAAATGTTACACCAAGAGACACTTGTAGATATATACGTTTTTTTAATAAGTCGTTGGATGATTTCCTTTCCGTTTGCATGATGTACGATAATGACACTGGCCTTTTTAACCCAGTTTATCATGGAAAATGTATATACAGACCGGACAAACCTACTAGACACATAGAGAGTGAAAAGTCGAATTGGCTTGTAGCCGGTTAAGGCGAATCAAATCGGCATTTGCCCCCTTACCCCAAAAGCCTTTAAATTTTATTATTAATTCAAAATGGAAAATACTCAAATACATACAATATAATATAAGTAACGTTCTGCTATAAATTCTCATCAAAATTTGTTAAAATAGCCGCATTTCCGCTTGCCTCATCATTAGAAGTCCCAAAAATACCATGAAAAGACCCAAAAATTTCGCGGCTGTGGCGCTTTTCTTCCTGTAGCGCTTGCGGCGAAGTTGCCACTGCTCTAAGGATAACTTCCTGCAAATTTTCCCCTTCCTCCCCCCCAAGACCAAATCCTGACTACGCCAATGGTGCTGCCGAAGCCAAGTATAGCCGAGATGCTGAAGATGCACGAATTTCAATAATATGAAGGAACCTGCGGGGACAATCAATGAACCTGTGGGGACAATCAATGATCCAGCGTGGTGATCCTGCAGTGAAATGGGTTATCTGTCAACTGGTCCCATTTAAGTCTATGTGTCTAGTAGCCTAGTCCTGTCTGTCTAATTAATTCTACTTATGTTAATTTTTGGGGCCCAAGCCCCCATAGTAATTTTGAAATGCCGGCGCCTATGGGATGGATTGGGTTGACAGAAGATTTCACTTACGTCTCCTTTAGGTTCGTTCGTCCTTGTTTCATTGTAAGGTTACACACCCATTGAAAACATTTACATGCTAGTTTTATCACATAATCGTTATAAGTCCTAAACATCATTACAGTAGGTATATTGAAAAATTACGTTATATATAGGTATTGGGCGAGGTATTGGGTGTTTATTTTAAAACTTACCACCCCTATTATCTCTGAGTTGAAACATTTTCGAAAAAATCCCTGAAACGCGCCAACTATAATTTAAAGGGGGATGAGTGTTTCTGCAAAATTCACCTCTCCCTTTCAACCCCCCAGTCCCAGAGGCACCCCTAGAAAATGCTAAATGGGAATACGGGTGGTATAGGTTTTAAAATAATCACCCTGTATAATAATGTTACTTACATTTCAAAATTTAAGATTTTTCAAGCTTTATGGTAAAGGGGGCTATACAAGGTTTTTTTTTTTTTCCCCTGAATAATATTGCTTCTGCCCACCTTGAAAGGTCATTTTTTCATATCAGCTCATTTTCAGTGACCGATAACTTGTTTGGTTCTAGACCATCCACCGACCACAGATTATTTTCATTCGCATGATTCTTGATACACTTTTTTTCAAATGAAGCTATTAGTGCATGAAGGTGTTAACTCAATTTTTAGCTGAAATCCCGAAAAATGGTATGTATGAAGGTGTTAATTCATTCTTTGCGTGAGTAAAGACTTTGGATCATAGATGTCACCTGGTACCTTACAAACTGAAGTTTAAATCGCGTTAACTCAAGTTTTGTCGAACTTATTTGGAGCAAGAAGGTGTTAACTCTCTATAATTGTGCAAGAAGGGGTTAACTACCTACTGATTTAAAAATGAAAAAAAAAAAAACATAAAAAATGAAAAAAGTTGACCGTAATATTAATTTTACATCTCTTGTCTGTGTTTTGACGCATCTTGATTTTGATTTTAGTTTAAACAGAAAAAGCTCCAACAATTTTACTTTAACCCTAAATATTTCAAAATTGATAAAAAGTGACTTAACACCTTCATGCACTAATAGCTTCAAATATAATCGCACTTGTGTGGTATAGGAGTACCATCGTCACCAAAAGTATCTGGGACAAAAATAATTCATATTAATCTCCTTGTCTAATTCTACCATCATTCATTTCAATGCATAAATTCATAGTTTGACAAATTAATATTTGATATTAAAAATCATATAATAGTACAAGAGCTAATGCTAATATGATGCTATCCCAGTTACGTTTGGTGACAATGGTACCTTCCTAATTCTGTGGCCTTACTTAGTCTTCTTTTTAATTTCTGCATTTTATATGCATGCTCCACGGGTACATATATGCATCAAGAGCCAACATTTTCTTCTAAAGATTATAATTCCTAATTCTAGACAGGTCGATTTTTTTTTGTTAGGCAAAATAAAAGCGGAAATACTAGAAAAAGATAAACGATATTTTTTCATGTCCTTTGTTAAATTTATCATTCCCTACCTCAAATTTAACCATATCTGAAGGGCCCTGGATCCATATACCTTTATGTTGGCATGTACCTACTCTTTCAAATGATTCTTGCATTGATAAATCGCAACACAAACAACAAAAGAATTATCTACTTTTAACCACTGAAAAACTGTTTGCTCGATCAATTCTTTCATCGAGCAAACCAACGCGCTGATAAATTTGCGAAAGAGCTTTATCGCTCTAACCGCACTGGATAACACTGCTTTCGTACCAACTCGACTTGTTCAACTTGCCAGGGTCTGTCCTAAGCCCTATCGGATTGAGCTTTGTACAAAAGTTTTATACAATCTTCATGAGTTCTTAGCACAAAAGTTATTTCATTACTTTGAAATGTTTTTCGAAGAGCCTTAAATTACGCGCGAAATATTACAAAGGATAATCAGAAAAATAATAGTTGATCATAACCAATTTAATGAGGCCGTATCGGAACGTCAAAAGTTTCCAGAATCAAAATGTCGTTTTTAGTTTAACTCCAATTTCATAACAACCTTACAAAACAAAATTGTAAATGCGCTAACTGTTACTTCCTCTTTTTTGTTTAGAAGGTAGATATTGTTAAAATTTTCGAGGAAACACAACATGAAGATTTGCGAAACGCGAAACCACATTACAATACTCTAGGAATCCGCAACTTGTGGAACCCTTGGCTTCCATAGGGGAATGCCTTAAAAAAATTAAAATCAGATCCTTAGTTTCTGATATATACTCGATATTTTTCATGATGGGTTCGCCTACTTAGCCAATCAGATTTCTATAGAATATATCAGTAACCAATTATCTGAATTTCGTATAGTCAGAACCATCCATTTGATATACCTATACTGAAAAGTCTGGAATTCATCAAATGGAACATAGCACAAATCAACATAGCCACAGGCCTGGTGGATTCCAGAATCATCCAAAATCCTACAGTTAGATCGAGGAAAAATCCAAATAAATGCACTACCAGGTAGTCAATTTGTTCTGTAGATAAAATAAGACTATATAAGGAAATCCCGAAGTACATCGCTCAAAAAAAAATTACATTTTCACTTACCTAAATGGAAAGAATACCCAATGTTTGCCAAGATTTGTCATGGCGTAACCTTCCAGCCATTCGGAATCTGTTTTCTTTAAGCCAGCCAAAAAATATAAAATGAAAAATTGATATTTCAATATGAAATAGTTCCAATATGGAATAGGCCTGTTTCGGATAGTTTTATTTAGGAGGCTGTCAATAGAACTAGAAAAAAACTATACTCTAATCTGAACTATTAATTCCAGAGGAGTTTAATTAACAATAAATGGTTTCAATCAGAACCACATTCAATGCAGTTAATGTACAACTTTTTCAGTATTGCTATTAGTAAAAATTTATATTTATGGATAGGTACCTAACAATTTTAAAGTGATTCTGATTGAATTATAGTTCTTAAGTAGTACAGCAACAGGGGTTTCACTATCAAAATCCGACCATAACCTCAATCTTTCATTCTTGACACGTGGTGGATGCGTCGTCGTTGACACGAAGGTGGATGCGCCGCCATGGCCCCATCTTGTCGACAGATGGCGCCATGGGACCTGCTCCCGTGGGGCTCTGCCCCCCAAAAAGGGGGCCCGCAGGGCTGCGCCCCCCCCAAAAAGGGGGGCCCGCAGGGCTCCGCCCCCCAAAAAGGGGGCTAGCAGGGCTCCGCCCCCCAAAAAGGGGGCTAGCAGGGCTCCGCCCCCCAAAAAGGGGCCCCCGGATTTTAATATGGGTACCAGAAAAAGGGGTGGGGGGAAATGTTTTCCCGCCATATTGTCAACCGTCACCTGTCAAACGTCATCTGTCAAACGTCACCTGTCAAACGTCATCTGTCAAACGTCATGACGTCATAGCGGGAGTTTTGAGTCGTTCCGGGTTGTGTGATGACGTCATCGCGACCTGGGTCACGTCCGTGGAGTCATTTAGAGTACATAGTGCAAAGTTTGATTCATGGTTCGGGTTCTGATGACGTCATAGCGACCTGGGTCACGTCCGTGGAGTCATTTAGAGTACATAGTGCAAAGTTTGATTCAGGGTTCAGGTTCTGTGATGACGTCATAGCGACCTGGGTCACGTTCGTGGCGCCATTTAGAGTACATAGTGCGAAGTTCGTTTCATGGTTCTGTGATGACGTCATAGCGACCTGGGTCACGTGGGTTACGTCAGTGCGGGTCCGTGGCGCCATTTAGAGTACATAGTGCAAAGTTCGATTCATGGTTCGGGTTCTGTGATGACGTCATAGCGACCTGGGTCACGTCCGTGGCGCCATTTAGAGTACATGTGTCAAGTTTGATGTGTCTTATAACAGGATGCTGTGGTGGTGACGTAACTATGAGGGTCCAGCAGCTAGCTTCATGTTGTACCTGGTAGAGGGTGTTCGAACTTAAGGATGATACACACCTACAGTATTGCTCATTGACCTCGTGTGCTACCATTTACGACGCCATAACTAAGTCATCAGCTGTTTAAACAACCTACGTCAAGGCGAGAAATAACATGCTGCTTACGTCACAACTGGTGATTTAACGTTGGGGAGAGAGTGGATTTGTTCCACACAGGCCTTATGAGGATAGGCTATCCTGTAGTAGTAGTGTGTATTATCCTTGGTTGGAACCAACGTTTGATGGGAAAGAGGCCTCGTTTTTTTATTAAAAACATACATTTTTTAAGACAACGATTTCAAAAAGCGAATATTTTTCATCAATAAACTGCTTAATATGATCCAATCATTTTGGTGGTACGTCTTGGGAGAAACACTGCGTTATCGTCAAATTCGATGAGTATTTCAAATCCATAGCTAAAAATATGCCACATCAATTGTATCGATTACCTAAGTATATAAGATATTTACTTACTAGGTTAAAATAATAATTTCTGTACAATAGTTTTATGATCTACCTTAATTTGTATAGTTTATTGGTTCCAGTAAAGATTTGCAATTATTTTGAGGTCTCTATCGTAGAAAATATTGGGAACTTTCACTTTATACCAGGTCTTATAATTTTCTCAGTGTTTTTGATCCTTTGTTATAAAAAGACAGGCCTTGTTGATTGATTTCAAATCCATATCTAAAATATTCCATAATTCTATCGATATCGATATTCACTTACTTGGTTAAAATGATAATTGTTGTGCAATAATTTTATTGTTGTTGACGAGTCTCAAACAAGACTGAAAGAGCTTAATTATTATAAAATCCGATTCAAACTTCGAATTAACAACATAACATACAAAAAACGCTGTCAAAATATTGGAAATTTCACTTTCTATGAGGCTTCAGGTCTTGTAATTTTCTCAGTGTTTTCAATCCTTTGCTATAAAAAACAGGTCTTGTTGTTGATTGATATTAGTATATAAGATATTTACTTACTTGGTTAAAATCAAATTAATTGTTGTACAATAATTTTATATTTTCCACTGGTGACGAGGTTGAGCAAACTGAAAGAAGCTTGTTATTATAAAATCCGATTTAAACTTCGAAGTATCACATACAAAAAACACCGCTAAATGCAAACGCTTAATCGGCAGTTTTTTTATCTGAATTATATCAGGACCATTCGCAGAAGCCGCCCGCGAAAAACAACAACACATTTTAAAGATAATTTTTTAGTTTAAGGCGTAATTATTAAGTTAGATAGGTATTAATATGTCCATTTTTATTTTAAAAGGTGACAAATTCAAACAATTTATCAAAATTTAAAAGAATAGATTTAAATTAGCATCGTTGACATTTTATGAGCCAATACCCTATGCAATACAAAATTTCAGTGGATACATTGTTATTGTTACCTGTAAAAGATGAGGATTCAATTTTTATTCTTTGTACAAAAAACGCAGCATCCAGTACCAGTACTTTGAACCTGGATTTTCAAAGTTTGGTTTCTTGGGTGATAAGTGTCGGTTTCGAAAAACTGTAAGTACTATTTTTAAATATCTAAGTGATGTAGGATAAATCATGCCCTGAGACATATTTTAAATTAACACAAACCTCGATTATTGAATTATTTTTATTTTCCTTAACACATAAACATATTGTTTGTTTTTTAAAAATACAGACAACCCTGAGTACCTACCTATTTCTTAATTTAATTCCAATAGTTTTTTACGCAGCAACTTGAATTTACTTTTTCACTTACATTTGCACAAAACTCAAATTTCTTTTTCTAAAATTTAGGAAGGTTCTTTAACCAATTTAAACTGGTTTTATTTTTTCATTTACTTTAAAACAAACCTCCATAAACAGCGAATTTTTAATTTTGTGCACAAAATGGTTCACCAGGAAGGAGATAACCTGAAACGTCATGGGATTGCTAATCATCTTCCAAGATCTGTAACCAATGTGGTGTGATTTTTGAAGCAGAGGGGGCTATCCAACACCACCTAAACACCCAGCTCCAAGAGAGCCTCCAAACGAAAGGCTGGAGATCCCGCCGCCCCCATGATGAAGCAAGCTAGACTTTTGCTGGTAAGTTGACATTAAGCGAATTTTTTAAATATAATTCAATTATTTTCAGGACCTTCAATATCAGCCACATGCCGGTGGTGTGAGTATTGCGATTTGGCGGCACCGATAAATCAATGGGTTGGTCATCTTCGGTGTCTCTAGCACCGAGCCAACACCTGGTGAAGCAGGAGGAAGACGTTAGTCTTGTCAAAACATCTTTCAAGAACCGAATTGCAACATAGCGGCTTTCATCAAAGCAGGACCCTATCAGCGTGAAGCACGTTTTGAAATTAGCTGTGGCATACCTATCCAGTATTAGGACGGACGGAGGACTGAATGATTTTATGACACAATTACCAGGATAGCAGAAAATGCGTTTGCGAAAATATAATTTAGAGCAAACAGTTAAATAGCGCAAGGATATGAGAAAACTAACTTCGCACATTCTTGAGCAACCGACCCACCGAATTCAGCAAACATGCGTACACGTAAACGAGAAGAAGGGGTTTTAGAACTGGTTTTTCCTTCAACAAATCACGGTAACTATGGAATAACATAATAGAGGACTAAAATATGACACAACCACTTTCAAGTTGAAACTGGAAGTAGCCTATAAGGGGCCCAAATAGCCTCAGTAAAGTGCTAGAAAGATACCGGTTGCCACTACCACCCCCTGCTCATAAATAAATTTGGTCATTTGGGTTTTCAGGCATCCTGAACAAAAAGTTCACAGAATTCCAGGAAAAAGAAAGCGGTGTGTATCATTTCAATTGCAGTGTTATATACTAAACAATGTCTCTTACAGGCTGGACGCTCCAACAACTTTAAGCTCTAAATATAAGTATCAATAGGATCATAACCCTCTAAAAGATTATTCATATCTGCCAGTACCAGGATAACCTGTAACGTCATGGGAGTTGCCGAACATCTGCAATCAATGTGGTGGAATTTTTAATTCATTTCATCCACAAATAACATGGGTTGAGGAAAAAAGTATGCGGAAATTTGGGATCTGTTTCTATTTAAATACTCAATATCTATTGAAAAAAAAAATATTCAAGGGTGACGATAAAGACGTATTTCATTTTTATGATTATGAATATTGCTACAATTTAGATGGTAGTCGCACTCACAGTCCTATTAACCATATTGGCAATGATTGTTGAGAATAAAAATAAGCTTTAGTATAAACTATGTTTTATTCTCCTGAGAATGACAGAGATGAAGCCAACATTGATCTCTGTATACCACCAACTCACAGTCAAATAGCGCCAGCACACACTTAACATATCCTACAACTTTTATTTATGTTCCAAAATTGTATCAAGATTATTTTCATTTCAATAATTTTTGAAAAGAAACTTCTTAAACGGCTTTCTGCTATTTGAACGACAATGGAGAGTGATTTGAAAAACGCGTCACGGGCAAATTTCGTTACTCGAGAGAGAAGAAAGATGTAACGTAAAGGAACAGAGAAAGACAGCTATTGATTGACACAAACCAAGGATTATAAGCGTCGAGAGGAGTGCCCATTATTGACAAGCGCCGATATTGACGCAAACCAAGGATTATAAGCGTAAGGAGGATTGCCTATTATTGACAAGCGTTATTGGAAAAATAAAATCATTTCTGGCGAATTTCGAGGTTTTCCGGATATCTCTGGACAGCACTCGGAATTTTTGAAATATCAAAGCAGCATAATAATGAGCACAAAGTTGCACTATACTTTTTTCTGATTCAACAGACATCGGGTCTCTTTCCGTAGGATTCCAATACAGGATTCGAATAGGATTCAAAATAGCTAGTATTCGAATGATACCCAAGTCTACCAAAGTACCAAGTGTTATCACAGGAGTTTATTCAAAACATGCCACATTAGTAACAATTATCAAACTTCAAAATTGTATAACAGGAGACTTTCTCATTGAAATGAAGCATTACGTTGATAGACTTGATACTGTTTACAATGCCAATCCCCATTAAGTATACATGCCCCAGATGTAAGGGTGAAACTGATATACCTAATCGACTTTGTTTGCCTTGCGAATTTTCACAATTTGTTGAACAAAAAAGGATACCATCTCATTATTTTGCAAAACCCGAACGTAGAACCTAAATTATGAAGTTGTAAATTTTCTGCTAAATAAAACTTTTGTTATTATATTTTTCTGCTTTTTATTTATGACCTCTAGACTAGGTTAGGCTATAATAATTTAAACAAAATTCAACGAGAGCATTGTGCTCAATATTAGGATAGGTCATCGAATACTATATTGTTAAGCTTTTTTAAGTCGACACTTTCCGTATGGGGAGCAAAAGAAGAAAGGATACGTTAAAAAACAGGTGTGAGATCAGGTGACCATTGACGTACAATCGTAGGGAGTCACACCAACTCATATTGGAGTATCAGCTAGGGGATTCTTATCTTGTCACAAGTCGCTATGGCTCGCTAGCTGTCATTCGATACCTATTTCGATATCGGATGGAGAGTGATTCATATGTATTATTGTCGAATTTCGTATCGACATCAAATAGACGGTGGTATGAAAAACGAGAGAAAAATCGACCTTCAAATTTGAATGATAGATGATAGATTATGTTTATTATTTTATAATTTATTTTTCGCTTCAATTCAAACTATTTTTACTTCCAAAGATTCCTTTCGCGTTGAAAATAATTTCAATTTTTAATTATTATGTTGCAACGAAATCTTAAGACAGCACCGTCAACAGCAAAACCTTCACTTTAGACGCACGACTCGTAGGGTAGGAGAAACTTAAATTTACATTTTTCTTCTCGTCTCTCAACTCCACACTCCCGTCTTCCTTATGTGAGAATGACCGCGTTCACCAGCACTCAACATGTTGAGTGATTAGTCAGCGGCTTTGTTGAAAAAGATGAAATATAACGAAGGATTACATACACAAAAGACAAACATAAAACATAAACACAACACATGACACCACAACTTGTCACTTCAAAATAAAAAAGGATAGCCAATTATTCGAACAAAGATCAGCAAATCGAAAAGCCGAAACGGGACCTCTTACTTACGTCAGAGAGTCGATCCGAACTAGCATAAGAATCAGCAATTCGACATCGAATTGGTCTTAAGAATTCCGCAGGATAATAAATGATGGACTGTATACACATGCAATTTAATTCATTTTACCTACTTATCAATAACTGATAGACTGTGCCTGACTCATCCATATAATATTATAGGTCCTGCAAAATATTAATGAAACCGAACAAACACACTGCATACATAAAACGTCCATTTTATGTCATATTCACGTTCATACGTCCATATGACCTATTCACTGATCTCGAAAATAAATGGATAAACAAAGAACGCTACTAATGCTGCTAATTCACGAGGTCAAAATCTAAACAAAAACAACTGACTGGGACAGCTGTGAGCATGCGCAGTAGATACATGTATTGTGCGTACACAAAATCTGGCCAATGAAAATGAAGGAATTTCGAAACTTAGAACAGTTGTTCGAAAGATAAGACACTGCGCAGGCGTAAGGCTGTTCCGTTGCACAACTGTTCGTAGAATATTGACCCCAAACTTTCGCACAAATTATGCAAATCAAGCCGTATGAATTGTTTATCCATTTATTTTTTAGATCAGTGGACCTATTCAGAACGTACATAAGACGTACATTTTAGTAAAAAAATTCATATTACGTACATTTACATCCACCATTTTGGTTTTATGTTAAAGTGTAAAATACAAACAGGTCACTGTTTATTTATTTAATTCCTCGTGTCTAAGTTTAACTTTGTTTGAATCTCTGTTAATCCTAGTAATTCAAATCATTGGCTTAGAAAATCGTGTGTTTATTTTAGTGGCAGGCAGACATAATAATTAAAAATTGATAAAAAAATTTCTTGCCTCGACTGGAATATAAACCCAGGACCCCTGAATTTCCAGTGCAACGCTCTAACCAACTAAGCTACCAGGAGCTGTTTCATTTCTACCTTTTCGAATGTCGATCAAATCTGGAACGCGAAATAAATGAAAAATAGTATAGAAGGACTAACCACACAGCGTTTTTATGCCTAGGGAGTTTATCGATACCGTGGGAAAAATCTAGATCGACGATGCATTTGATCTGAAATTTCGGGGTTTGACCCGAAGCAAACCCAAATTTTTGGGGAGTTTCCCGGAATTCGACCGCAGCTCCTTATCTCATGCTATCATCCTCAAAACACAGTTATCGTCCCGCCATCGAGCGTCATCTTCGTCGTCGTCTCGTCATCGATCGATTGCAAAAATTCTAGCCGGCGAATCGAGTCCTCAGACCATCACACCAAAATCCAGCACTGTAGACAAGGCACTAGATCCTTGAGTAATTATTGATAAAAAATGTTTGTAAGTAAAGTCTATACCAAGTCACTTGGACTAGCATAAAAACTAACTAAATCCCGGCATCCATCAGCTTTTTCTTTGTCAAACATGGGCGGCGTAATTTCAAAAAACAGTACTAAAATTAATAATCAATAGACAGTATGTCAATCAATCATGATCGGCAATGGCCAATCAGATCTATTGAGTCCACGTTTACTGGTATCGAACGTGTACATGGAGGATGAAGCCAATCAGATAATATACCTATCCATTCTTACTTGTCTGGCTTCCAACGGGTACGAGGATCAATCAGTATAAATTTTGCTATATTTTTCAATATGTGATGCAGTATATTGACCATACGTTTATTTTAGGCTTGGTCCAAGTAACTTCGTATAGACTATAAAACGTTCTAACTATACAGGTCCAGAGACAATTATAAGTGTGTAGACAGTTATACAGGTCCAGAGACAGGTCCGATACAGCTTTTCGAGACAGATCTGTCTACACAGACTGCTTTTCGAGACAGCTTTTCGAGACAGGTCTGTCTACATAGACTCCTTTTCGAGACAGGTCTGTCTACACAGACAGCTTTTCGAGACAGGTCTGTCTACACAGGCAGCTTTTCGAGACAGATCTGTCTACACAGACAGCTTTTCGAGACAGGTCTGTCTACACAGGCAGCTTTTCGAGACAGGTCTGTCTACACAGATAGCTTTTCGAGACAGGTTAGTAGTAACGGGGGCACCTGAGCCTGAGAAATTTTTCGATACCGTGGAAAAATCTCTAAATCGGCGGCGCCTTTGATCTGAAACAGCTATACAGGTCTAGAGATAGGGTTGTATACACCTATACAGGGCTAGAGACAGGCCTGTATACAGCACTGGTAAGCAAGGGTTAGTTTGGGTTAGTTATAGGTTAGCATAGGACCCCCCACGTCGTTGGGTCAGTTACGAATCTTCCCTAACTGACCCAACGACGTGGGGGGTCCTATGCTAACCTATAACTAACCCAAACTAACCCTTGCTTACCAGTGCTGTATACAGGCCTGTCTCTAGCCCTGTATAGGTGTATACAACCCTATCTCTAGACCTGTATAGCTGTTTCAGATCAAAGGCGCCGCCGATTTAGAGATTTTTCCACGGTATCGAAAAATTTCTCAGGCTCAGGTGCCCCCGTTACTACTAACCTGTCTCGAAAAGCTATCTGTGTAGACAGACCTGTCTCGAAAAGCTGCCTGTGTAGACAGACCTGTCTCGAAAAGCTGTCTGTGTAGACAGATCTGTCTCGAAAAGCTGCCTGTGTAGACAGACCTGTCTCGAAAAGCTGTCTGTGTAGACAGACCTGTCTCGAAAAGGAGTCTATGTAGACAGACCTGTCTCGAAAAGCTGTCTCGAAAAGCAGTCTGTGTAGACAGATCTGTCTCGAAAAGCTGTATCGGACCTGTCTCTGGACCTGTATAACTGTCTACACACTTATAATTGTCTCTGGACCTGTATAGTTAGAACGTTTTATAGTCTATACGAAGTTACTTGGACCAAGCCTAAAATAAACGTATGGTCAATATACTGCATCACATATTGAAAAATATAGCAAAATTTATACTGATTGATCCTCGTACCCGTTGGAAGCCAGACAAGTAAGAATGGATAGGTATATTATCTGATTGGCTTCATCCTCCATGTACACGTTCGATACCAGTAAACGTGGACTCAATAGATCTGATTGGCCATTGCCGATCATGATTGATTGACATACTGTCTATTGATTATTAATTTTAGTACTGTTTTTTGAAATTACGCCGCCCATGTTTGACAAAGAAAAAGCTGATGGATGCCGGGATTTAGTTAGTTTTTATGCTAGTCCAAGTGACTTGGTATAGACTTTACTTACAAACATTTTTTATCAATAATTACTCAAGGATCTAGTGCCTTGTCTACAGTGCTGGATTTTGGTGTGATGGTCTGAGGACTCGATTCGCCGGCTAGAATTTTTGCAATCGATCGATGACGAGACGACGACGAAGATGACGCTCGATGGCGGGACGATAACTGTGTTTTGAGGATGATAGCATGAGATAAGGAGCTGCGGTCGAATTCCGGGAAACTCCCCAAAAATTTGGGTTTGCTTCGGGTCAAACCCCGAAATTTCAGATCAAATGCATCGTCGATCTAGATTTTTCCCACGGTATCGATAAACTCCCTAGGCATAAAAACGCTGTGTGGTTAGTCCTTCTATACTATTTTTCATTTATTTCGCGTTCCAGATTTGATCGACATTCGAAAAGGTAGAAATGAAACAGCTCCTGGTAGCTTAGTTGGTTAGAGCGTTGCACTGGAAATTCAGGGGTCCTGGGTTTATATTCCAGTCGAGGCAAGAAATTTTTTTATCAATTTTTAATTATTACGTCTGCCTGCCACTAAAATAAACACACGATTTTCTAAGCCAATGATTTGAATTACTAGGATTAACAGAGATTCAAACAAAGTTAAACTTAGACACGAGGAATTAAATAAATAAACAGTGACCTGTTTGTATTTTACACTTTAACATAAAACCAAAATGGTGGATGTAAATGTACGTAATATGAATTTTTTTACTAAAATGTACGTCTTATGTACGTTCTGAATAGGTCCACTGATCTAAAAAATAAATGGATAAACAATTCATACGGCTTGATTTGCATAATTTGTGCGAAAGTTTGGGGTCAATATTCTACGAACAGTTGTGCAACGGAACAGCCTTACGCCTGCGCAGTGTCTTATCTTTCGAACAACTGTTCTAAGTTTCGAAATTCCTTCATTTTCATTGGCCAGATTTTGTGTACGCACAATACATGTATCTACTGCGCATGCTCACAGCTGTCCCAGTCAGTTGTTTTTGTTTAGATTTTGACCTCGTGAATTAGCAGCATTAGTAGCGTTCTTTGTTTATCCATTTATTTTCGAGATCAGTGAATAGGTCATATGGACGTATGAACGTGAATATGACATAAAATGGACGTTTTATGTATGCAGTGTGTTTGTTCGGTTTCATTAATATTTTGCAGGACCTATAATATTATATGGATGAGTCAGGCACAGTCTATCAGTTATTGATAAGTAGGTAAAATGAATTAAATTGCATGTGTATACAGTCCATCATTTATTATCCTGCGGAATTCTTAAGACCAATTCGATGTCGAATTGCTGATTCTTATGCTAGTTCGGATCGACTCTCTGACGTAAGTAAGAGGTCCCGTTTCGGCTTTTCGATTTGCTGATCTTTGTTCGAATAATTGGCTATCCTTTTTTATTTTGAAGTGACAAGTTGTGGTGTCATGTGTTGTGTTTATGTTTTATGTTTGTCGTTTGTGTATGTAATCCTTCGTTATATTTCATCTTTTTCAATAAAGCCGCTGACTAATCACTCAACATGTTGAGTGCTGGTGAACGCGGTCATTCTCACATAAGGAAGACGGGAGTGTGGAGTTGAGAGACGAGAAGAAAAATGTAAATTTAAGTTTCTCCTACCCTACGAGTCGTGCGTCTAAAGTGAAGGTTTTGCTGTTGACGGTGCTGTCTTAAGATTTCGTTGCAACATAATAATTAAAAATTGAAATTATTTTCAACGCGAAAGGAATCTTTGGAAGTAAAAATAGTTTGAATTGAAGCGAAAAATAAATTATAAAATAATAAACATAATCTATCATCTATCATTCAAATTTGAAGGTCGATTTTTCTCTCGTTTTTCATACCACCGTCTATTTGATGTCGATACGAAATTCGACAATAATACATATGAATCACTCTCCATCCGATATCGAAATAGGTATCGAATGACAGCTAGCGAGCCATAGCGACTTGTGACAAGATAAGAATCCCCTAGCTGATACTCCAATATGAGTTGGTGTGACTCCCTACGATTGTACGTCAATGGTCACCTGATCTCACACCTGTTTTTTAACGTATCCTTTCTTCTTTTGCTCCCCATACGGAAAGTGTCGACTTAAAAAAGCTTAACAATATAGTATTCGATGACCTATCCTAATATTGAGCACAATGCTCTCGTTGAATTTTGTTTAAATTATTATAGCCTAACCTAGTCTAGAGGTCATAAATAAAAAGCAGAAAAATATAATAACAAAAGTTTTATTTAGCAGAAAATTTACAACTTCATAATTTAGGTTCTACGTTCGGGTTTTGCAAAATAATGAGATGGTATCCTTTTTTGTTCAACAAATTGTGAAAATTCGCAAGGCAAACAAAGTCGATTAGGTATATCAGTTTCACCCTTACATCTGGGGCATGTATACTTAATGGGGATTGGCATTGTAAACAGTATCAAGTCTATCAACGTAATGCTTCATTTCAATGAGAAAGTCTCCTGTTATACAATTTTGAAGTTTGATAATTGTTACTAATGTGGCATCTTTTGAATAAACTCCTGTGATAACACTTGGTACTTTGGTAGACTTGGGTATCATTCGAATACTAGCTATTTTGAATCCTATTCGAATCCTGTATTGGAATCCTACGGAAAGAGACCCGATGTCTGTTGAATCAGAAAAAAGTATAGTGCAACTTTGTGCTCATTATTATGCTGCTTTGATATTTCAAAAATTCCGAGTGCTGTCCAGAGATATCCGGAAAACCTCGAAATTCGCCAGAAATGATTTTATTTTTCCAATAACGCTTGTCAATAATAGGCAATCCTCCTTACGCTTATAATCCTTGGTTTGCGTCAATATCGGCGCTTGTCAATAATGGGCACTCCTCTCGACGCTTATAATCCTTGGTTTGTGTCAATCAATAGCTGTCTTTCTCTGTTCCTTTACGTTACATCTTTCTTCTCTCTCGAGTAACGAAATTTGCCCGTGACGCGTTTTTCAAATCACTCTCCATTGTCGTTCAAATAGCAGAAAGCCGTTTAAGAAGTTTCTTTTCAAAAATTATTGAAATGAAAATAATCTTGATACAATTTTGGAACATAAATAAAAGTTGTAGGATATGTTAAGTGTGTGCTGGCGCTATTTGACTGTGAGTTGGTGGTATACAGAGATCAATGTTGGCTTCATCTCTGTCATTCTCAGGAGAATAAAACATAGTTTATACTAAAGCTTATTTTTATTCTCAACAATCATTGCCAATATGGTTAATAGGACTGTGAGTGCGACTACCATCTAAATTGTAGCAATATTCATAATCATAAAAATGAAATACGTCTTTATCGTCACCCTTGAATATTTTTTTTTTCAATAGATATTGAGTATTTAAATAGAAACAGATCCCAAATTTCCGCATACTTTTTTCCTCAACCCATGTTATTTGTGGATGAAATGAATTAAAAATTCCACCACATTGATTGCAGATGTTCGGCAACTCCCATGACGTTACAGGTTATCCTGGTACTGGCAGATATGAATAATCTTTTAGAGGGTTATGATCCTATTGATACTTATATTTAGAGCTTAAAGTTGTTGGAGCGTCCAGCCTGTAAGAGACATTGTTTAGTATATAACACTGCAATTGAAATGATACACACCGCTTTCTTTTTCCTGGAATTCTGTGAACTTTTTGTTCAGGATGCCTGAAAACCCAAATGACCAAATTTATTTATGAGCAGGGGGTGGTAGTGGCAACCGGTATCTTTCTAGCACTTTACTGAGGCTATTTGGGCCCCTTATAGGCTACTTCCAGTTTCAACTTGAAAGTGGTTGTGTCATATTTTAGTCCTCTATTATGTTATTCCATAGTTACCGTGATTTGTTGAAGGAAAAACCAGTTCTAAAACCCCTTCTTCTCGTTTACGTGTACGCATGTTTGCTGAATTCGGTGGGTCGGTTGCTCAAGAATGTGCGAAGTTAGTTTTCTCATATCCTTGCGCTATTTAACTGTTTGCTCTAATTTATATTTTCGCAAACGCATTTTCTGCTATCCTGGTAATTGTGTCATAAAATCATTCAGTCCTCCGTCCGTCCTAATACTGGATAGGTATGCCACAGCTAATTTCAAAACGTGCTTCACGCTGATAGGGTCCTGCTTTGATGAAAGCCGCTATGTTGCAATTCGGTTCTTGAAAGATGTTTTGACAAGACTAACGTCTTCCTCCTGCTTCACCAGGTGTTGGCTCGGTGCTAGAGACACCGAAGATGACCAACCCATTGATTTATCGGTGCCGCCAAATCGCAATACTCACACCACCGGCATGTGGCTGATATTGAAGGTCCTGAAAATAATTGAATTATATTTAAAAAATTCGCTTAATGTCAACTTACCAGCAAAAGTCTAGCTTGCTTCATCATGGGGGCGGCGGGATCTCCAGCCTTTCGTTTGGAGGCTCTCTTGGAGCTGGGTGTTTAGGTGGTGTTGGATAGCCCCCTCTGCTTCAAAAATCACACCACATTGGTTACAGATCTTGGAAGATGATTAGCAATCCCATGACGTTTCAGGTTATCTCCTTCCTGGTGAACCATTTTGTGCACAAAATTAAAAATTCGCTGTTTATGGAGGTTTGTTTTAAAGTAAATGAAAAAATAAAACCAGTTTAAATTGGTTAAAGAACCTTCCTAAATTTTAGAAAAAGAAATTTGAGTTTTGTGCAAATGTAAGTGAAAAAGTAAATTCAAGTTGCTGCGTAAAAAACTATTGGAATTAAATTAAGAAATAGGTAGGTACTCAGGGTTGTCTGTATTTTTAAAAAACAAACAATATGTTTATGTGTTAAGGAAAATAAAAATAATTCAATAATCGAGGTTTGTGTTAATTTAAAATATGTCTCAGGGCATGATTTATCCTACATCACTTAGATATTTAAAAATAGTACTTACAGTTTTTCGAAACCGACACTTATCACCCAAGAAACCAAACTTTGAAAATCCAGGTTCAAAGTACTGGTACTGGATGCTGCGTTTTTTGTACAAAGAATAAAAATTGAATCCTCATCTTTTACAGGTAACAATAACAATGTATCCACTGAAATTTTGTATTGCATAGGGTATTGGCTCATAAAATGTCAACGATGCTAATTTAAATCTATTCTTTTAAATTTTGATAAATTGTTTGAATTTGTCACCTTTTAAAATAAAAATGGACATATTAATACCTATCTAACTTAATAATTACGCCTTAAACTAAAAAATTATCTTTAAAATGTGTTGTTGTTTTTCGCGGGCGGCTTCTGCGAATGGTCCTGATATAATTCAGATAAAAAAACTGCCGATTAAGCGTTTGCATTTAGCGGTGTTTTTTGTATGTGATACTTCGAAGTTTAAATCGGATTTTATAATAACAAGCTTCTTTCAGTTTGCTCAACCTCGTCACCAGTGGAAAATATAAAATTATTGTACAACAATTAATTTGATTTTAACCAAGTAAGTAAATATCTTATATACTAATATCAATCAACAACAAGACCTGTTTTTTATAGCAAAGGATTGAAAACACTGAGAAAATTACAAGACCTGAAGCCTCATAGAAAGTGAAATTTCCAATATTTTGACAGCGTTTTTTGTATGTTATGTTGTTAATTCGAAGTTTGAATCGGATTTTATAATAATTAAGCTCTTTCAGTCTTGTTTGAGACTCGTCAACAACAATAAAATTATTGCACAACAATTATCATTTTAACCAAGTAAGTGAATATCGATATCGATAGAATTATGGAATATTTTAGATATGGATTTGAAATCAATCAACAAGGCCTGTCTTTTTATAACAAAGGATCAAAAACACTGAGAAAATTATAAGACCTGGTATAAAGTGAAAGTTCCCAATATTTTCTACGATAGAGACCTCAAAATAATTGCAAATCTTTACTGGAACCAATAAACTATACAAATTAAGGTAGATCATAAAACTATTGTACAGAAATTATTATTTTAACCTAGTAAGTAAATATCTTATATACTTAGGTAATCGATACAATTGATGTGGCATATTTTTAGCTATGGATTTGAAATACTCATCGAATTTGACGATAACGCAGTGTTTCTCCCAAGACGTACCACCAAAATGATTGGATCATATTAAGCAGTTTATTGATGAAAAATATTCGCTTTTTGAAATCGTTGTCTTAAAAAATGTATGTTTTTAATAAAAAAACGAGGCCTCTTTCCCATCAAACGTTGGTTCCAACCAAGGATAATACACACTACTACTACAGGATAGCCTATCCTCATAAGGCCTGTGTGGAACAAATCCACTCTCTCCCCAACGTTAAATCACCAGTTGTGACGTAAGCAGCATGTTATTTCTCGCCTTGACGTAGGTTGTTTAAACAGCTGATGACTTAGTTATGGCGTCGTAAATGGTAGCACACGAGGTCAATGAGCAATACTGTAGGTGTGTATCATCCTTAAGTTCGAACACCCTCTACCAGGTACAACATGAAGCTAGCTGCTGGACCCTCATAGTTACGTCACCACCACAGCATCCTGTTATAAGACACATCAAACTTGACACATGTACTCTAAATGGCGCCACGGACGTGACCCAGGTCGCTATGACGTCATCACAGAACCCGAACCATGAATCGAACTTTGCACTATGTACTCTAAATGGCGCCACGGACCCGCACTGACGTAACCCACGTGACCCAGGTCGCTATGACGTCATCACAGAACCATGAAACGAACTTCGCACTATGTACTCTAAATGGCGCCACGAACGTGACCCAGGTCGCTATGACGTCATCACAGAACCTGAACCCTGAATCAAACTTTGCACTATGTACTCTAAATGACTCCACGGACGTGACCCAGGTCGCTATGACGTCATCAGAACCCGAACCATGAATCAAACTTTGCACTATGTACTCTAAATGACTCCACGGACGTGACCCAGGTCGCGATGACGTCATCACACAACCCGGAACGACTCAAAACTCCCGCTATGACGTCATGACGTTTGACAGATGACGTTTGACAGGTGACGTTTGACAGATGACGTTTGACAGGTGACGGTTGACAATATGGCGGGAAAACATTTCCCCCCACCCCTTTTTCTGGTACCCATATTAAAATCCGGGGGCCCCTTTTTGGGGGGCGGAGCCCTGCTAGCCCCCTTTTTGGGGGGCGGAGCCCTGTTAGCCCCCTTTTTGGGGGGCGGAGCCCTGCGGGCCCCCCTTTTTGGGGGGGGCGCAGCCCTGCGGGCCCCCTTTTTGGGGGGCAGAGCCCCACGGGAGCAGGTCCCATGGCGCCATCTGTCGACAAGATGGGGCCATGGCGGCGCATCCACCTTCGTGTCAACGACGACGCATCCACCACGTGTCAAGAATGAAAGATTGAGGTTATGGTCGGATTTTGATAGTGAAACCCCTGTTGCTGTACTACTTTCTTACAAAAAATTCTCAGCAGAGGTTCCCATAAACAAAATTCCAATTAAGCCATAAAGATAGCTGTGATTGTTCCAAAAAGATTTATCCAACAAAAAAAGGTACCAATATGAAATCACAAATAGCATAGAGCTTTTTTTAAATTTAAAGCCAAGCATAATGCCAAGTGCCCCAATCCACATAATGGCATAAATCAAGCACATAAAAGGGTATGGCAAAGGTTTTACAAATGGAAAAAGTGGAAAATGGCAAACGTCGCTGTGGCCATATCTTATATCGATTTCTGATCCTCCTCTTTCTTCAATAATGTCTATTGCCATTAGGAAACCTTTGAAATTTCCTTTAAAATAATTCATGGATAAGGCTAACAGTACACTTACCAAAGAGACATCTTGTTATACCCAAACTGGATGGATCGGTGGGATGGTATAAATAATTCACTAAATTTTCATATTTTATATTTTCTCTTTTTAGGGTTGAAAATGGTAGTTTCCACATCTAGAAGGGTTGAATGTCGTAAATAAAATCAAAAAATTGCTGTCTCTTGCCACACAAACGTGTATTTACTGCAAAGTAGTTTATTTAAAGCTGAACACTTCATTATTGAACTTCTGACATCTGCCTTTTACATAATTTAATGGATTTTAATTAGTGGATCTTGATATCTAATGTTAATAAAAAAAAAGTCTCATTAAAATTAAGTTAATTAATTTATTATAGATTAACGTGCTTAGTAACACATTTTTGAAAAATATCTGGACAATATACTTACTCTACTTTGCACTCACTAAAACTATGCTCCCAAGTGTTCCGCATCTAGCAAAACTAATTATAATAAAATGAGGCGAAGCTGTTTTGACGCTATATGCAAATATTGTAATTTAAATGAACATTTTGAGACTCCTTTAGGAAAATTTGCACTTTTGGAGGTGGACTAGTGGAAGCGGAAGCCTTGTCGTCACTCTCAATTGTTCTTGACATAACGGCGGAGCAATTGAAAAATTCAAAGTAAGTTGTTTCATTTTGTGAATAGATAGCGCCAAGCCAAATATCGTTGATTTTTAATAGGAAATTCAATATGTAGGTACTTGCTTTTTGGGCTTGAACACTTTGTTAAAAGATGGCAAAAAATATTATTTGAGCCGTGGAAATTCGAGGAACTTTGTGAATGAAAATTAGGTTTATCTGTTGATTGTTATTATCAGTAGTCCTAGGGCCGATACTTTTGCTCTCAATTAACGAATTTGATATGTTGTCAAAGTTTTGCATGGGCCAAGGTCTATAAGTATGTTGTGGTTAAAGCACATTCAAACCTTTGATTATTTTTAACGGCTGTCAAATGAGAGCAAAAGTACCGGCACCTAATATAACAAGTGCAATGAAAATTATCGATAATTTTTGGGAAATTTGCCCGAATGCATTTTTAGTTGCGAAAACGCATGATTGCAAATTTTTCAAAAATTATAGATACCTACCTATATTTTCATTGCACGAGTTATATTTTATAAGAAAATTTCCTGAATCATTATACTGTTCGCAGTATTTTACTAGGGACCTTGTTTAAAACAATCATTATGTTGATATGTTGTCAATCAACAAATTTGTCAAAGGTTTAATTTTCAAATTTGTAAGCAAATATGTCCCATTTTGGGATGAGCTCAGCGGCTGGTATTGATAAAAGTATCGAAGACCGAAGACCTTACGCCGATCAATACGAAGAGATCTCAAACGTCGATTTGGAAATAGTCTAATTTACTGTGTACAAAGCTGATAATAACTCGTTGAGTCAGGTAAAAAATACCTGAAAAAAACTATCGGCAATTAGCACTTGTGCAAATTATCGATAATTTGCACTTGTGCAAAGTTATCGCTGTAATTCGCTTCCTATTGGTC
Source organism: Ceutorhynchus assimilis (assembly GCA_917834065.1). Taxonomy (NCBI): domain Eukaryota; kingdom Metazoa; phylum Arthropoda; class Insecta; order Coleoptera; family Curculionidae; genus Ceutorhynchus; species Ceutorhynchus assimilis. The sequence continues at coordinate 44,911,856 of OU892280.1, read as the reverse complement.
CAAAATTGCCAGACGCCTCTGTATTTCACCTGAATATTACCTGAAGGAAATTTTCATTATAATTATAATTATTCGGTATAATTATTAGGTACCTATTTAATTATTTAGGGCCGGGGTTACCTAATTCCTTATTTTTGTTCTTAATTCTTAATCTTTAAAAACACCAATGAAATAAAATTGAACTTTGTAAGAATAAAGAATTAAGGACAAATATTATAGGAATTAAGGAATTGGGTAACTCCGGCCTAAAATGTTCTGTTTTTCTAATGGCATTCCTAGGTAGTTTCTGAGAAACGCGGATGCCTGTGGCAAAAACGAATGTCGAGTTTCTACGTCAAGCCAAAAAAATTTGTTCAACTCTACGAAATTCAGGAAAAAATTATGAAAGTATACCAGAGTAGATTAAAATAGATTTCTAACACTGCAACTAATGAATTTCAAGAGAAAAAAAGTACTGCCCCGGGTGAGGATCGAACTCACGACCTTAAGATTATGAGACTTACGCGCTGCCTACTGCGCTACCGAGGCTTATAAGGTATGACCAAAAGTCTTATTATGAGCGGCTTCCATACTAACCTACCGATTACTGTGGAATAACTACGAGCTGCATTGCATTTTGAAATAATAGAAAATAAAATATGGCCAAGTGCTAAGTATTGCCAGTCGAACTTTTCGTGTTCCTAGACGTCCTAGAGCTGCTGCCATCCACAACTTTTTGTTGGCAAAGATATATCGGTACACCAAGAAAAAAATAAGTGTAGGGTGCAGTAGGTACAGATAGGCACTTCTTCCAATATTGGAGGAGAAGAAAAGTGTAGGATGTAGGCTGCTTATTTCTGTTTTTTTTTTTCCTACTATTGGTGATCTGTCGTCGGCGTTTCCCTAATGTTGAAACATGACTGAATATAACTCTCACTCTCTTCCAATTGATCACTTCTAAGCTGTTCGGAACTCCGTTCTTGATCCGCATCAAATCGAGGCTTCTAGAACCCCTGCACCCGAATCAATTCTGAGATGAGGCAGTTCTTGCCTTGATCCGGACATGCTCAGTTGGACAAGCATTTGCGTTATTATGAGGTTTGTTCACACGAAGTTCACAACCTGTTTAGAAACAATCGTTCGACAAACACAGTACGTAGTACGTACTGAAGATGTACATTTTAGGTCCGTTTTACGTCGGTTCGTCGGGGATGTAAAACTACGTTTTGAGTACGTACGTAAAAGGCTGTATTAATATACAGACAAAAAAGTACGTACCAAGAACGTACGTGAAAATCTATATTGCGTACGTCTTATAAAAGACGTACATGTTCGTTTCACAGACGAACAATACAAGACGAGCTGGATCATTACCAACTATTCATGATTTTTTTATTAATTTCTAATCATAATATATTTTTAAATAATATGCAATTTCCGAGCAAAAGATACGGGAGTGGTAGTCTTCCAAATTAACCTCTAAACCTAAACCCAAAAATGCCGGTCAGATTGACATGGATTTCCTTAAACCTTAGATCTAAACCTAATAAATACGAATACATAGTCATTATAAACGTTTTGTGAGGCAGGTCATATAATCAAAGATTTATATTTCATTTAAGTACCTGACGTAAATAAATGGTCAAATGTCAAAATAAACATGAAATAAACAGGGTCGTCTTAAAGCATGGGCCCGCTGGGCCCGGGCCCAGGGCCTCGGCGCCAAGGGGGCTTCATCGCTAAGTCCACGCTCAATTTAAAATAAATTTTATAGAAAAAAAAGGAAAAATAAATTATAGGCGGGTAGCGATAGAATGCATAACTTGAATGTCACAATTTACTTTGACTTTGTTCAAAACCTCTAACCTCTACAATTTCTTTTCCTCGTCAATGCACCGTTGGGAAATAAATTCAAATTTAAGTTCCGATCATAAGGTACTGAAAATCTTATCAGAAACACGTTGGTCTGCACGTGAAGATGCAGTTACAGCTTTAAATTGTGGATACAGAAATCTAAATGAGCCTTGATACCTTAAGAATGACAAATTGCAATCAGCAGATATACGTCTTCCTGCAAAAACATTAAACAGCAGATGGATGACTTATTGACTGTGAGATAGGGGCTGTTTAGTGGAGTCATTTTTTTTGTCTGGCATTTTGAGGGCTGAATGTGGCTACTAAGCTGATGAGAATATGGGTGATTTTAATGCCTGCCTCCCGTTCGAAAATTTGCAGAAGAAAAAAATTGATTTATATGAGGAATTTTTATTAAATGATCTCAAATTTTTTGGCTTCTAAATAAAAGATTGACAATGATAAATAATTCACCCATAAAAAATACCAGATACTTTTCAATTGCTGAAAAAGTGGGGATGAGCGTCAACTTCCAAAAGAAAAGAACCTTCCGCGTTTACTTTTTGTCTGGTAATCGAGAGAATGGAAGGTTTTGTAGTGAAAATATCCCTGAAAAATCGCCAGACGGTAATCCCAGTTCGAAGTCGAGTTTTTCGGCGAAATATTCTGTGGACATTTCGAACAGGTGGCAGGCATTAAAACCACCTATATTCTCATCAGCTAACTAGCCACATTCATAGTGTTGCAGGTCGCAAGAAATCTTGTCTTGCTCGGCTATTTCTTGTCTTGTCTTGCTAAGCAAGACAAGTAATTTCCAGTTTCTTGTTCTTGCAAATTTCTTGCAAGCCTATTTCTTGTTCTTGCTGCAAGACTCTTGCTATTTCTTGTTCTTGCTTTATAAGAAGTTCCTACATAGATTTTAGATTGATTATACTCCCTTTTCAAAAAGCAACTTAAGTTTCAAAGTGTAATTAAACTCCTTTGAAAAAATTCGAACGTTTTTTATTATATGTATTAGAAGATTACATCAGACAAGACGACGAAATTAAATGTTTAATAAAAATGTTTGATTTTTGGAAGTTTAGTTATTATATTGAAACTTCACGAAATATTTTTGATGTGAAAACTTATTTAGTCGCGTTCTGCACACTTTTCTCTGGGTACTAAATAAAACTGAGTCGTCATGCTCGGCTATGTACAGGGCGATCTATTATAAAAGTTACCCCCTTCTTACTTTTTTATTTGAAATTTTTGACAAGACTGTCAAATTCAAAAGTTTCAAGAAATTGTCGAAAATTTTCAACTGAGTCAGTTTCAGGCATACAGGGTGCGTCAAAAAAGTGCAGTAGTGTGAAGTTATATTTTTCAAATGGAACACCCTGTATATTGTGCGCTTATTTGCCAGTTCCTTTTAACCTGATTTTAACGTTATACAGTTTGATAAGTCTATCTTCAATAGTTAAAGAGGAAAACATGCAAACCCCTTTCAATGTTTCATATTGAAAAATGAAAAATTATACCCTTAGAGAATACCTTGAGCGAATTTTTTTTATAAACAGTTTCTTGTTTAGATTTTATTCATTAATATACAAGGTGAAATATTAGAATAAATCCAGATGTCTTGTTATTATTATTATAAAAAAAAAAACATGAGAGACATGGGAAGAGGGATTTTCGCGTTCTTCCCTATAACTATTGGAGATAAACCGAGAGATAGACATATCAAACCGTATATCGTTGGAATCAGGTTGAAGGGGACTAACAAATAAGCGCACAATATACAGGGTGTTTCATTTAAAAATATATAACTTCACACTACTGCACTTTTTTGACGCACCCTGTATGCCTAAAACTGACTTATTTTGACAATTTCTTCAAACTTTTGTATTTCACACTTCTGTCAAAAACGTCAAATGAAAAAGTTAGCAGGGGGTGATATTATTAATAGATCACCCTGTAGTTAACGCTCATTTAGGTACAGTCGGCTCGAGTCAACTTCAGCCAAGTGAGAGAGAGAAACAGTCATCAGATTTTATTTAAAGTAATTTTTGACAATAATCATTTTTATTTTTTTCTTTGATGGTAATTTATTATAATATACTCCTGGACAAAATTATCGCACCACTGCTTATGGAGTTTATGTGCAGTGGTGGTGCGATAATTTTGTCAAGGAGTATATATTACATATGCTCATATGTTAATGCGACAGAAATTTTTGTGTTACACTAACATAATCTAATATCTTTGATATAAAGGTAGATCAATCTGGGCATTGAATATAGAGCATAAAAAATGTACCTGTATTTCATATTGTTATTCACGCCTAATTGAAGTTTTCACTTCTGATGCGTGGTCTCACTGGCGTAGCCAGGGGGGGGGCAAGGGGGCATTTGCCCCCCCCAAGACCCTTACATTTTATGAATATTTCTTCAAAATTAAGATAAACAGTCCCAAAAATAGCGTAAAGAAACCTGAAAAAGGGGCGTGGCACCCAAAAATTTCGCGCCTGCGGCGCTAAGCCTCCGGCAGCCGTCGCGGTAGGGCCGCAAAAGACGCTTCCTGCAAATTTGCCCCCCCCCCAAGACAAAATCCTGGCTACGCCACTGTGTGGTCTTATAACTATTTTGTTATTTTTTTAATTTATTTACAAAAGAATGTTATGCGAGTAGAAGTAATTGTGTACTTTTTAGCTAATATTTATTAACTCATTACATAATATTATTTTAAATAAATTATGCAAGAAGTCTTGCTTCTTGCAAATTTCTTGCACAAGAAATCTTGTTCTTGCTCATTAGCTTCTTGTCTTGTTCTTGCATGCAAGAACAAGACAAGAACAAGAAAAAGCAAGACAAGAACAAGAAATACCTGCAACACTACACATTCATCCCTCAAAATGCCAGACAAAAAAAAATGACTCCACTAAACAGGCCCTATCTCAGGGTCTATTAGAAAAAACTGAAATTTGTCTACAACTGTAAAACTTTTTACCTACGAGCGTGCGGTAAAGTGCACTTTACCGCACGTATTTGCAAATGGAAAGTAGCACTTTACCGCACACTATGCGGTAAAGTTAACTTTACAGCATAGTGTGCGGTAAAGTTAACTTTACAGCATAGTATGCGGTAAAGTGGACTACAAAGTGTGCGGTAAAGTGCACTTTTCCGCATAGTGTGCGGTAAAGTAGAATTTGATATTAATAATCAAAATTCCTTTTTTTGTTCCAGAAAATGGATTTTTGATCATTTCTAAATCTAATTTAATTTCATTAATTAATCTGATTCAATAATTAATTTTATCAATGCCCTTTTTTGGAGATGTAGATGCTCATAGGTAAAATTTTGTACCTAACACATGCGGAAAGTGCCTTTACCGCCCTTAACGGCTTGACCGAACTCCGCTTCGCGTCGTTCGGTCAACTGTCGTTGCGTGCGGTAAAGTATCACTTTCCGCATTTGTTAGGTAAATAACTATTTCCTACAGCCGTGCGGAAAAATCGATTTCAGCACTGATATGCGCACGGAAAATAAGTTTTCCCGCACGGTGCGGTAAAACTTTTTTTTTTGACATATCAGTGCGGAAATAGTTATTTTCCTAACAAGTGCGCAAAGTGTTACTTTTCCGCACGCAAACACAGTTATACGAACGACGCGAAGCGGAGTTCGGATACGTGTTTGCGTGCGGAAAAGACACTTTGCGCACGTGTTAGGAACAAAATTTTTCCTACGAGCTTCATATCAGGTAGGTAACAACAAAAATTTAAAAAAAAAACGATAATTTGTTTAATTATTTTTAATTAACTTGAAGGGAACCTATGCATTTATCAAAAAATTACATAACAAAAAAAAAATATAACAGAAAATCATCGTCAGAGCTCTTCATCTTAAAGCGTTTAATGGCGATTTCCATTTGTCATCAGTGCCGCACTGAGTGCATCCGCATCTTTTTCTAAAAGCATGTAACATGTAAGGATAAGGATACATTTTTTTGCCCTGTTTCGACAAATGGAAAATGCTATAAATTTGATGAGAAAGTTTGTAGATGCATATATATAGAAAACAAATCTGACAATGTGTTGAAGTTAATTAAATTTGGTGTTTGTAGGTATAGATGTTAGCTGGAACAGGAACAGAGGAAAAATTTGTCATCATGTGTCAAAGTCGACAGGTGTACTTATTGTTGCTTGACAATTATTTTTACTTTTCGGCACTCAGTGCGGATAAGGCCTGTATCCGCACTGAGTGCGGAAAAGTGCAACTTTGAGAACCGAAATGCGTGCGGAAAAGTACTACTTTGCGCACGCTCGTAGGAAAAAGTTTTTTTCTACGAGCGTGCATTTTTTATCACTTTCCCGTACGCATCTTAGTTCCGAAAATGTCACTTTCCCGCACTAGTGCGCGATTCTGGTTTTCCCGCACTAGTGCGGGAAAGTGGCGTTCAGAAGAAGTGTCAGTTTTGTTAATTAATCAAACATTTTATCTATTTTGTCTGCATACATTTTTGCTAGATATACTAATTTATGCGCTCATAAACTATTTGAAATATTCCTATTTTCTATTTTAATCCATATTAATCTAATTTGTGAATATTTCAAAAATTTCATAATTTATTTTTGACATTGACTTTTTGGTTCCTTTGAGGTGGGGTAGTTTTTTTACCTTAGAAATTTTGTTTATTGTAACATCAAATCGATTTAATACATAATTTTTTTCAATCATTCTTGAAAGTAAACGTAAAAATATAAAAATAAGTAATTTTGTAATTAAATTTCTTTAATAATATATCGCTTTGAATTTACTAAGTTTTTGTTTTTATATTTGAACGCGCTCGTAGAAAAAATAATGTTCCTAACTCATGCGGAAAGTGTCTTTCCCGCACTTGTTAGGAAAATAACTATTCCGCACGGCTGTCAGTGCAGAAAAAATTTTACCGCACTGATATGTCAAAAAAAAAATAAAAAAATACATTTTTTCGCCTGTGGGAAAAATATTGTACCTAACACTTGCGGAAAATATGTTTCCGCACTCGGCTGCATCACCGAACTCCGCTACGCGTCGTTCGGTGAACGGCAGCCGCGTGCGGAAAAATTCATTTTCCGCACTTGTTAGGTAAATAGCTATTTCCTACGAGCGTGCGGAAAAGTTACTTTTCCGCACGATTTTTCGTTTTGAAAGTTGTACTTTTCCGCACGATTTTACTTTTCCGCACTATTTTTTTACTTTTCCGCACGATTTTTACTTTTACTGAAAAGTGTACCCATATTAAAGTTCGGTGGACCCGTATTTGGGGGGCGGACCCCGCGGTGGCCCCCTATTTGAGGGGCATAGTCCCGCGGAGGCGCCATTTTTGAGGGGCACAGTCCCGCGGGGCCCCTTTTTGGGGGGCGAAGCCCTGGGTGCTCCTTTTGGGGGGGCGAAGCCCCTTATTTGGGGGCACAGCCCCGCAGGGCCCCCTATTTTGGGTGGCATAGCCCCGCGAAGGTAGGGAATCCTAACAATTTTTTTGGCCAATTTAGTTATAGGCCAAGGATTATGATTGTGTATAAAAAAATCGTGCGGAAAAGTAAAATCGTGCGGCAAAGTTAAATCGTGCTCATAAGTTACTTTTCCTACAGCCGTGCGGAAAAATCGATTTTCCGCACTGATAAGCATGCGGAAAATGAGTTTTCCCGCACGGTGCGGTAAAACTTTTACCGCACGCATATCAGTGCGGAAAAAGTTTTTCCGCACGGCTGTCAGTGCGGTAAAAATTTTACCGCACTGATCTGTCAAAAAAAAAAGAAAAATTTTACATTTTTACGTCTGTAGGAAAAATATTGTACCTAACACTTGCGGAAAATATTTTTCCGCACTCGGCTGCTTCACCGAACTTCGCTACGCGTCGTTCGGTGAACGGCAGCCGCGTGCGGAAAAATTCATTTTCCGCACTTGTTAGGTAAATAGCTATTTCCGCACGATTTTTTTATTGCTAAAAATGAAGATATTTAGGATCAAATAAATGATTTATGTTATATATTATTTTATATTATGTGCTACTTTGTACCATCATTATAAAATCTTTGCGTATTGGAACATTTTTTTTGATAAATAAGATGGACAAAAGCACTCGTAGGAAAAATATTCTACCTAACTATTACCTACGAGCGTGCGGTAAAGTGCACTCTTCCGCCTTTATTTGCAAATGGAAAGAAGCACTTTACCGCATAATACCTATGCCGCATAGGTACTAATGCGGTAAAGTGGACTGCAAAGTGTGCGGAAAAGTTAACTTTGCCTTGTTTTGGAGATTTAGATGCTCATAGGTGAAATTTTGCACCTAAACACATGCGGAAAGTGTCTTTACCGCCCTTAAAGGCTTGACCGATCAACTGCCGTTGCGTGCGGTAAAGTATCACTTTCCGAAATCGTTAGGTAAATAACTATTTTAAATCATTTATGGCATATACAAACTGCTTAAGCCGCGTTCACACAATTTGGAATCTGACAGTTTTCAGGCATGCGGAATTCAACAGTGCTATTGGCAATGTTGCCAGATTTCCCAGTTTTGCGCTACATGTAGTCTTTTTGTTATCCTAAATAGAATGCCCCATTTATTTTTATTGCAATGAATTGGACGTGCCAAATTTGATAAGACTTCAAATTTTCAGAATTCTATCTCTACTAGTTGTTGAAATATGACAACACCGTATTTTCGGTGAAAAGTATCGCAACGCTTGAATATCTTCAAACGCTGCTTAAGCACGTTCACGAAATTTGGCATCTGGGGGTTTTTGAGCAAGTGAAATTTAACCGTGATATCGGCATTGTTGCCAGATTTCCCAGTTTTGCCCTACAAGTAGTCTTTTTACTATCGCTAATAGAATGCCCCATTTATTTTCATAGCAATAAATTGGACATGTCAAATTTGATAAGATTCCAAATTTTCAGAATTCTATCTCCACTAGTTGCTGAAATATGCCAACACCGCATTTTCAGTGAACGGTATCGCAACGCTTGAATATCTTTAAAAATCCGCTTAAGCTCGTCCACTAAATTCGGTATCTGGGGATTTATAGGCAAGCGAAATTCAACTGTGATATCGGCATTGTTGCCAAGTTTCCCAGTTTCGAGCTACACATAGTCTTGCTCGTGGCTTACGGTTTTTTTTTTCCTTCAATAATACGAGTTACTTGTTCATGAGGTATTCATATTTCCGGGAGTTTCCGATAAGTTTGCGGCTCCTCCTGAAACAGGTAGGTAACTATCCCAGAATGATTATCTCTATAGTAGTAGTATTTAACAGTACAAGCAGCATATTGGAAATTTGGAATCTCATCAAAATTTGAACTAATTCATTGCAATAAATATAAATGTATTCAAGATAACAAAAAGACTACGTGTAGCGCGAAACTGGGAAACTTGGCAACAATGCCGATATCACAGTTGAATTTCGCTTGCCTATAAATTCCCAGATAGGTACCGAATTTAGTGGACGAGCTCAAGCAGGTTTTAAAAATATTCAAGCGTTGCGATACCGTTCACTGAAAATGCGGTGTTTGCATATTTCAGCAACTAGTAGAGATAGAATACTGAAAATTTGGAATCTTATTAATTTTGGCACGTCCAATATATTGCAATAAAAATAAATGGGGCATGATATTCAAGATAACAAAAAGACTACTTGTAGCGCAAAACTGCAAAATCTGGCAACAATGCCGATATCTCGGTTGAATTTTGCTTGCCCAAAAACCCCCAGATACCAAATTTCGTGAACGTGCTTGAGCGGCATTTGAAGATATTCGAGCGTTGCTATACTTTTCACTGAAAATACGGTGTTGTTATATTTCAGCAACTAGTAGAGATAGAATTCTGAAAGTTTGGAATTTTATCAAATTTGGCACGCTCAATTCATTGCGATAATAATAAATGGGGCATTCTATTTAAGATAACAAAAAGACTACGTGTAGCGCAAAACTGGGAAACCTGGCAACATTGCCAATAGCACTGTTGAATTCCGCATGCTTGAAAACTGTCAGATTCCGAATTATGTGAACGCAGCCTAAGCAGTTTTGAAGATATTTAAGTGTTGCAGTACTTTTTGCTAACCCTGTATAGGAGAAAAAGAGACGGTTTTGATTTTTATAAATCAAAATCCAGAGAAAAATCTGCTTTAATGGAGTTCCGCGATATAAGGAAACGAGTGAAAAGACAAAGTAACTTTCCTTAAAGGTAACGGTAACAAAATATTTGAAAGGTTCGGTTTTTGTGAAAAAGTTTCTGACCTGACTGAAATTGAAATTTCAAGAGAAGCGGTAAAACCACAGCATATACAAAAACAATCAGCAGGCTAACTCTCACGCGCATCTTTTATGCGCACGCCGCCATTAGGGGATACCATTTTGTCATAACGCTGTCATTAAACGGCAGGAGCGCCGAAATTTTATTTTATTTGTTTATTTCTGACGGAGGTCATAGGCGTGCGGTGTAGAGCGGAATTTTAGCTATGATTTTCAAAATGATTTTGATATATTCGTGTTGTCATTTATGGTGTTATCTGTTATCATTCTTGTATATTCAATAAAAATAATAAATTAATAATTATTAACATTATTATATGTAAGTAATAATAAATTAGTTTATTTAAAGCCAATACGACTCTGTCACAGGAAAGAAAAAACCTAAATTATCGTTAATCAGGCCCTGTTTCGTATCCCATAATGGCCGCTAGTGACATTTTGACGATGAATTCCTTTATTACACGGGCTGTCACTCAAGTTAGCCTGCTGATTGTTTTTGTATATGCTGTGGTAAAACTGTCACAATTTTATGACAAAGAAACCGATGAATTAATTTTGGAATGTGACCATTTCAAATTCTATATTAAAATTGATATTGAAAAACTAAAAAAACAGGACGTAGAAATGGGGAGAAAACATGGAATTGGTATAAGAATGTTTGTATCCATGATTTGTTGAGTATTGAAAGCGAAATTTTACAAACCATTGATTTTGAAGACATAATTCACGATTTTGCCTCTGTAAAATCTAGAAAACGACCTTTGTAATTTATTTTCTTTCCACAATATATACATTACATTTCTACATATTCATGTCGTATGCCCTAGAGCACCCCCTCCCCCCCGTAGGTAAGGGGCCTCCTTTGACATATAGGCCCAGGGCCTCAAGAAGTCTTAAGACGTCCCTGGAAATAAACCAATAGAATGGAAAACAAGGGACGTCGGCCGCTTCGCTTGGCATTAGCAGGGCAGTGTTGCCAATGACCCGATAATTATCGAAATCTACCATAATTTTGACGACAATTCAATAATCGATAATCACAAGCAACTATACGATAATTATTGATTGAAACTACAATTTCAATGCATATTTTTAAAATATAGTTGAAAATTAAAAAAAAATTATTTGCAACCATATATGTAATCTTGACATTACTGGTTTTTCAAAAATTTGGAAGTGTCACTTTACCTGTGTCACTTTCCCTCTTCGATTTCCCTCACCGATTTCCCTATTCGACTTCCCTCACCGATTTCCCTCACTGTAATTTATTTACCTTTGCTGGCAACAATGAGAACAGGTCAGGTAAAAATGTCAAAACAGTGAATGAAACGTTTTGGCATGTTTGTTTTATTTTTTTAATATTTAAAAAATTAAATGACTAATCATAATTAATAATGTGCTTGCAAATAAAATAGTATACAAACCTCGGAGGAAAGTTTTCATTTCTGTCTCGAGATCAATAGTCAATCTCGACGCTTCACGTCTCGATTGACTATATAAATCCCTCGACAGTAATGAAACACTTCCCTACTCGGTATGTAATATACTATTGGTTGGTGGTTTTGACGTGTACTGGTGATCGCACCAAATACTTCCCAGCTAGAAATGAGTTGAGCTCACAACACCGTTAGTTTTGGGTTAATTTTTTTGTTAGAAAAATATAAATAGAGATTAGAGATGAAAGTCAAAAAAATTGACACAAATTTTTTCTGATAATTTTGAATTTGACATCTGGCAACACTGGCAAGGCTCATCATTTTAATATGACGCCTCGCTTGAGTTGTTCCTGTCTGATTTTGCCTTTTTCTCTTGTGTTTGTAGCTCGTTTGTAGTCTGTTTGTAGAGTGGTGTGAGGTTTTGTTTTCTTCTATTTTTGTTTTTTTTTGCCAAATCAAGTGACGCGAGAACCATTTTGTATTGATTGCAACAACGCCGGCATGAGTTTTTAAGTGTTTAGCTTGGCGGCTTCCTGGCTTGGCTCTACCACTTTACTATGTATTTTGTGTGTATAATAATACTTTTACCACGATTATTACTGTGTGAAACTTTTTCTGGTTTATCCCCCTTTACAATTCTCTATATTATTATTTTTGTAGGATACCTCCCTATTTCTGTATATTTTTTTTAGGTTAGAATTTTTCTTCACTTTTTTTTTGTTATGTTAGGTATGTACTGTTGTTTAAGGTTAAGTTTAAGAGTATGTTATATTTGATATTGTGTCAATTTTTTCAGTTTTCCAGTGTTATTGTTAAGGTATTTATTGAGTATGAAAATTGTAACTTGAAAATACAATACATATTTATATGGTTTTATTTTTCACTATAAAGATACCTACACATAAACACGTACCTCTATGTTGAGGGTTTTCTCCATATATTTTTGCACCCTTTCTGGACAGGTTAAGTGAATAGGTATCAAAAAGGTGTAAATACAACATTTGTATCTACATATTTTTGATACCTATTCAATCAACCAGTTCTGGTAAGGTGCAAAAATATAATATGGGAAAACCCTGTACGTCCCAAACACATTCCTAAAAAGCTATACTAAATACATACGTTAATGTACGTCCCCAACACGTACCTAAAAAGCCGTACTGAGTACGACCCTGAATGTACGTACGTGAGACGTACTATTTTGTGGAAAACGACCGTCTTAAAGACGTCCCTCGTACGTCGGCGGGACCTAAAAAGTACGTCCGCGGACGTACTTTCGTCCGAAAAAGTACAAATTATGGACGTACTAAAGACGTACTTGTGTTTGTTGGGCATGCAGTCTTTTTTGTACATCCTCATCTTTAACTCCATTTTTAAATTTTCGGCCGCTTGTCCTTTGCAAGTTTCAGCTTTTGAATAGGCCCAATTAACCAAACGGCGGATATCGGTTTCAAATTTTTATAAACGTACAGCAGCTTTGTCTTGTTTTTAGTTGTACCTGGTAAAGCCGTGGTCGATGTTGACCCCATAACGATGCTCTAACGCATCAACAAGTACACCATAGTTTTTGGGAAACAGATGGAAGTCTAGGGCAGGGCCAGGCAGGCACAGCTATAATCAAACCTGTAGCCATGTAAACAGATGTCCAACCATTAGCCGTTGCGTCAGTCTTGAAGGGACGTCTGTACATTGCTCACGATGTCTGACCGTCGTATGATGGTGGATTAACTTCAATACCGGTTGCAGGTGAAGATGAGACATTTCCTGATCTAGAATCGCACTCCAACTTTTTAATTTTCCGTGATCATTTCGTGTCCTTGTAAAAAGTTGTTTTAATTTCGTGGGTTCGAGGACAGGACCAAAAAAAGAAACTATTAAGCTTTCGGCAACGTTTCGGAATATATTTTTCATTTTTCAAGCCCTGGAAAAGGGAAATACAAGCACTTAGTACAACAATAAATATACTGTTGTGAGTTAATTACAACTTTTAAGCCAAAATAAATAAATAAATTGAAAAATAAAATAAATTGTTTCTTTCAGTACTTACTTAAACTATTGCTTCGCTTCTGGAGTCCGTTCAGGATGGACAAAGGACAAACGCACTTCTCATCATATTATTTTAGGGATGCAATCATTTTTTATAAAAATTCGTTATTTTGAATTTAAATTTGAAAGCTAACTGATTTTCACATCTGATTTTGTGAGGTTATATTAGTAGTAGTGATGGGCTAATTAAACATTTTTACCATCGAAATTTCTTTTAGTGATGGGTGATGATTGATGAGACTCCTGAACAGAAACCATTTGAAAGGAAACGTTTACAAATTATTTCAAAGAGAGAAAATGTTAATTCGTTTCAGAAAAGAAACTTTTGTCATTGTTAAAGTTTATCGCATAGCATTCAAACTGAATTTAAAATAATAAAATATAAAATTAAAAAGCCTTAAAATATCTGAACACTAAACTTAAATAACAAACCAATGTAACCAGTACCAACAAGGAAAACATACAGACAAATTTGAAATTAAAAGGAAGCTACTAATTGTGATTGAAGTTCCCTACAATTAGTTATAAACTAAGTTTGTGTAGACAAACATAAAGAATAAAATAAAATAAAATAAACTATTGTCACAAACAAGGCAAAAAAATAGTTACAAACAATCACCAAAATTAATTATAATCACAAAGATATCACAGTATATGTTGAAAAGGAACTTATTATTCAATGCTGCTGACATTTTTATAGGTTTGTAGTATGTTGTAAACTCCACTAAGTCTGTCTGTTGTGTCAATCTTAATATTTACTGTATTGTTTAAATTTATGTGAATCATCTCGCTCACCTTTCGATTATAAATCTGAGGTTCAGAGTCTACCATTTTAACTTCATCAAATTTGAAACGATGGCCAGTTACAAAATGATGTTTTGACAATGCAGTCTTGTCTTTATTGTACATTCTAACATTACGACAATCATACCTGTGTTGTTGAACTCTTTTGTCAAGATACTGCATTGTCTCACCAATATAGCATTTGCCGCATTCACAAGGTATTTTGTATACTACTGAGCTTCTTTTTCCTTCTGATACCCTATCTTTAAGTGGTGTGAAAAAAGAGCTAGAAGTTTTTGGATTGTAAAAAACTAATTTCAGCTCCGAATTGTTAAAACAACTGCCTATTTTTTGAGAGAGACCATCAATGTAGGGAAATTTGAAGTATTTTTGTTGAGTTTTAGTGCTACTTTTAGTTTTTGTTCTAAATCTATTTATGTTTCTGTTTATGAAACTTAGAGGATAATTGTTGTTCATTAATTGTTTTTTGACTTTTTCGATGTTTGTGGTGTGAAATTCTGGCTTAGATTGATAGCTCTGTGTAACAATCCATTTATAATTCCTATTTTGTTGGAGAGAGGATGGTTTGATAAAGAATTCAAAATCCTACCAGAACTAGTGGGTTTTGAATACCAATTTGTGATAAGGGTACCATCAGGTTTGCGATGGATCTCCATATCCAGGAAACAGATTTTGTTCTCATTTTCTATCTCCATCGTGAATTGGAGTGATGGGTGGAAGCTGATGAAGGTGTCTAGTATTATATTCAGTTGGTCTTGAGGAGCTGACAATGACAATATTGTATCATCGACATAGACAAATATGAATGGGACATGGAACTGTAGTCTTTTCAAAACTTCAGTGATGAGATGATTCATGACTAGATTAGCTAAAATTGGTGACGCAGGATTCCCCATAGCTGACCCATCTTTTTGTAAGTAAATATCACCATTATAGGAAAAGTAGCTTGTGTCAAAGCAGTATTTTACTAGGTCAATTAAGTATTTTTTAGGAATGTCAGTGTAGTTGGAAATAAATCTGTGTTCGCAGGTAATAATAACCAAGACTATTTTCTTTGGTATGTTTGTGAACAGACTAATTACATCTAGGGACACTAGGACATGTCCATCAGGTACTATTTGTTCTTTTATTACCTCTGCGAAATGGAAAGAGGCTTTTATGTTAAAGTGGAATGTTGTTATTAAAGGATTGAGTATTTTGTGGAGATACTTAGCAATGTTGTATCCCGGTGAGTTGACACAGCTAACTACAGGCCTAAGATGTAAACCAGGCTTATGTGTCTTTCTCAACCAGTAAAGTTTTGGAGAGACTGAGTTGCGACGTTTCAATTCCTTTTCCTCTCTAATGCTGATCAGATTCTGTGTTTTCAGCTCCGTAGTCATTCTGTTTGCGATGGTCTGAAACTTATTTGTAGGGTCCCGGTTGGTGGATTGGTATACATTAGTGTCACTCAGCATCTCAACTACTTTTTGGTGGTATTCACTTTTATCTATAAGAACAGTGGAGTTTCCTTTATCTGATCGGCTGACAATTATATTGAGATCGTCTTTAAGGAACTGTTTTGTTTTTTTAACTTTACCTAATAGGCCTTTGTTAGTAGTTGAGTCCTCTTTTTGGTAGAAATTGGTGATGATGTTGGTGGACTGGGCTCTCAGGTTGTCCTTTTCTTCATTAGAGATAGCTTGACTTCTTATACAATACTCGACATCCTTGATGATTGTGGGTATAGGTATCTCCTTCCTTGTAAGTGGGAGGCCAAATTTTGGTCCCAAACCAAGAATGGTTTGCACGCCTTTAGGTAACTGGACACCGGTATAGTTGTAGAGGTAGTTTTTAACCACTTTCAAGCATATTTCATTTTGTGTCTGTTCCAAGGATATAAGTTTCTTTAGTTTTGAGAAATTCTGCATTATATCTGTTATTATTTTCATTTAAACAGTATAAATATAGGTTTCATCTGGGATAAATTTTCGTAGTTCAGCCTTGATAAGTTCGATTGAATCAGTTGTGGTTCTTAATTTCCATATCGTTATGTCAATTTCTAAGTTTGGTAGAGTTTTTTGGACTTCCGTAAAATTTTATCAGCCCTTTTTTGGTAAGGGTGTTCCTCAGAGTAAAGTGGGCACATGCATTTTATGCTTCCATTCAGGTGGTTTGGAAGAATGTCACTTTGTCTGCATTTTAATAGGAAAATTCTTCTATTCTTTAAGTTAGCTAATTTTAGTATGTCCCTGACCATGTTTTGAGTGCTTGTTCTCCATAACTGCTTCTGATATTTGAAAAGAAACCCGCTTCATTAACCGTGGTCATTTCGTGTCCTTGTAAAAATTTGTTTTAATTTCGTGGGTTAGAGGACCAAAAAAAGAAACTATCAAGCTTTCGACAAATTTTTAATTTTCTTTTCACAACTATCCATTTATTGGCAAATGGTTGCAACTTCTTTATGAACACTCCCAACTTCCTGCTGGATACTACCAACGTCATCACGTAATATTTTCCATTGTATTGCATTCTTTTATTATCTTGCCCGTCCAGGATTTTCTCAAGTGTGATTTGTACGGTTTGCGTCCATTCTCGCCGCGATCCTATTTTACGTGTGTCCGATCTTATTGTTGCCTGAAAAGTACTGCAAGTCGGTCCTGTTCTATTTGTCTTCGGTCTTCCTCCTCTTGCCTCTTGTCGTCCAAATTTTTCATGAAGCCCAACCAACATATGATTGACAACTTGCTCCATTTCGGCTATTTATCTTCATTTATTTGCCAAAGAATACTCTGTATATGATGAAACTTGTTTCTGAGGCTAAAATTTTGAGGCGATGTCAAATATCTAAAGAGATCACGATGGAATGTTTTAGAACAATCACTCTGTGGAAATTTTCCAGATAATCCGTTTTTGAACTTGTATCTCAATGTCGAAAAACCATTAATGAAATCCCGTATAACTTAAATCATTCATGATTTCCAAATGGAGCTCTATAGAAGTTTCTGGAATCTTTCAGAAAATCCGTTTGCTTATTTTTCGATTTAAAATCCCGTATTAAAGTCACTATTTCGGTTCAAAAAAAAGTTCAGGTCTGGTCCCAATAATTAGCTCAAATCAATACATAAATTGTCTTTCTAATTATCCTACTTCTGATACCAAATTGTCACGGATGCCGTGTCCACTAAGACTCACTTCACAAACAGTAACAACTTTTATCAAAACGTACACAATTAAAACGTACACAACAAATAGCTAACTTTTATTAAAACTGATGCTGAACTGAGTAGGTGCGCGTGCGCGTTATCTATAGACGATATTGTATTCGAGCGTAATCTGGAAAAACCCTTGCCTTCCTACTCCATTACAATAGAATTTCCCGAAAAATCTAGAATCTCGCCGGAGACTTAATGCAATTTCGTAACACTATTTTTAAGATGGCAGTTTGGCATTGTCGAAATCTTGCGCGAATATTCGGCGAATTCCATTAGATAAACAAAACCTGTTTAGGACGAGTTTCCAGAAATTGTTTGTATTTGAGACAAAAGTGCTTTTGGAGAAATCCGAATACAATGTCTTGTAGGTATGAACGAATGAATGAAAGAATGAATTAAGGGTATAGTTGCACTGCGACCTGCACAGATCTATTGTGCCCCCCTTCTGGGTGCTTCAGTTGATAGGATACTCACTCAAAACACCTCATCCAGTTTTAAAGCTTTTATGAAAGCAAGTAAGCTGGATGGTTCTATGGATGGAATTTCTTGGCGTCCAGCGGTGCAGCATCCGAAGCAGGCAATTCGTTTGTTCACGATCGCCTCGCACTACGTGAGAAGGTGTTCTGGAGTTTCCCTCCCTTCCTCACAGAAGCGGCAGATATCTTTGTTTTCGATTCTAATTCTCAGAAGGTGCCCTCTTAACCGGCAGTGGCCTGTAAGGAATCCTGTGAAAATGCGAAGATTGTTTTTACTCAGTGATATGGATTCTTTTGATCTCCCTTGGTAAGAAGGCCCAAGAAAAATATTTGATTGCCTTAACCCTGGAAGCTGTTCCCAGAGGCTGATCCATTTGGTCCGTTCTTCCTTTCTGAACACTTCCTTATAGGTGTTCGTCTCGATGCCATAGAAAGGCTTTGGTGCTGAAAGCGGAGTTTGTGCTCCCAATTTCGCCAATTGGTCCGCCTTTTCATTACCTGCGATCCCTGGTTGTCCTGGTATCCACTGGAGGGATAGTTTGTTATTTTTTCCTAGTTTGTTCAACTTGTCCAGGCATTCCCAAACCATTCTGGAGCTGATTATTGGTGAGCTCAGCGCTTTGATGGCTGCTTTCCCTTTTTGTAGTTTCTGTCAAGACTGAACCCAGCCCATCTACTTATAGAATTTATTTCCGCCTGAAATATGTATGTCTGGGTGTTTTGTCATTGCTTCGGAGAAGTTGATTCCAGGCCCAAGTACTCCGACTCTGGTCGCTTGTTTAGTTCTTGACCCATCCGTATACCGTTTTACGGTTTTCTGCTGCATTGTAAGAATGGATGCGGTGTTTCCTTTCCAATCTTCTCTGCTTCTTGTGACTACTGTGAAGTGTTTCTCAACATTATATGTTTTGATCATATCATCACTGGGGAGCTCGAGGAGTGGAATAAGCTTGCTTAGAGATGCTTATTCTCTCCTTCCAAGCCAACCTTTCTCGCCAGCCCCATCTCTCGTGATTCTAGTCATTGCCCGTCTAGCGGCCCTCTCCACCACGATGTGAAGTGGTGCGGGACCTACAATTATCTCGGGCCCAATTATGAAAACTTGTCCAGCTGCTGTAGAACAAGTTTTCATGCTGATGCACGTGAACGGCAGGCGCTGTAGTTTGTTGAGAGCTGCCTTTATGTTTTGCTCCTCAACTTCTTTGGTACCAGACTATCGATCTATAGAGTAGGGTTGGTTGGTCTTACTATTATGGTGTACCTCCATCTCAAGATCCCTGGTTTGCATTCCCAAGTTTTGTTGCAAGGTCTCAGCACACCTTGTATCTGTAACACTTTTATTTTACGTAAGAAAAATTAATTACCAAAATGTACCCTTGTTTGGATTGCGACCTTAGTTCAACCGAGTTTGTTAAAGTGTCCACGTGCCCGGTTCGTGGATTCGTGCGCCACCGATTTTTGAGACTAAATCGGAAAAGTCCTGCCCTGATGGCAGGTTGAACTAAAGTACAAACCAAATTATTATGCCTGAAATATAAAGAAAATAATCGGATAGACAACGAAAGCTGGTAATTGGCAATACAACAAAATAAGTTTTTATTAAGTATAAGTAATAATTTAATACAAGTTATAATGATTATGACAAGTATTCAGAGGCTAGTATGACGACTAGCGGAAATAAAGAACCTAAGAATATCCTTATGGTCAGATTAAAGAAAACTGTCTGTCGGTACTGATATGTATGAATAACCACGTAAGCAAAGAGTTATACCTAAAACTAAATAACCAATAAGTGCGAATTAACACACACCCAGCGTCAGTGATCACTCCGCAAATAAATCGGATCAAATGCTTACTTAAAAGTAAGTAACTAAAGTTACCTAAACCATATAGGTATTTTTAAATAATTAATAAAAAAAACTATGCTAAACTACTTAGCTTTATGCCGACAATTAACAATGGATCTGGGATTGTACACTCGTACGAGGTGATCTCATCAATGAAAACTAGTTCGCCGAATCTTTGCTATTCAGACAAAGTCGTGGGTACTGCATACCATCAAAACATCCACTGAGTTGCTTTATCAAAAACGGTAGCATAAAACCGTACCATAAAACCCTAAAGAAAGCACCAATGAGTCAATGAGTAAATAAATTACCCTTAAATCCCCATTGAAATTATGCCACTTGAGATATGAAAATTGGATGTTTCAATTCTCAAGTTTCAACCCATTTATGAAATATAATAAGTTGAATCCATTAAATAAGTTGCATTGCCAAAAAAAAAAAAATATTTAAATAAAAAAACTATAAGTCTTCCAATCAATGTGGCATAGAATGGTCCCCCAATAAAACATTGAAATGGAAAATTGCAATTATAATTACCTCGTGGATTTTTGAGGGTCACAGCTCAAAGGTTGAAGGTGAACGGAAGGTCATGGAACTTTAATTTCACCTAGGCTGGCTGATCCAATTTGGAAGTTCACAGCAACGAGCAACAATAAAATCAACGCTCTAAGAGTCTAGGCTCAAACAATTCAATCCAAGCGACGTGATGTGGTATTCTATGGTGAGAATAGAACTAATTAATTTACAAAAAAAAATTCACAAAATGGTGGACTTACCGACTAGAAGAAATAGATAAATCCCTTAGAAAGGTGATTTGGCTGCCAAAAAGGTAACAAAAACCAAAACTAGACTGGCAAAACCAAAATTGAAATTATCTGGATGAACGGATCCTAATTAAATAGAGAAAATCACTTAATTTTCTTGATGGTCAAACGGATAAAAAAACTATTCTTCAGGCCAAAGCCAAAGTGTTCTAGTCGCTGGACGAAATGGAAGAGACCGTTGTACGATTTTTTGGGAACCCTAAACCAGAAATTTCTATGCACTAATTTTTTATGTTACATTTTCTTCTATCGAATTCCACATTCCACACCTTAGGAAGGATTGAAAGATAACGACAAAGATATCGATACTCGTCAGCGAAACTTCCAAAGGGACTCAACAAATGGGACCGAATCAATCCACACAAATCGGGAAAACACTATTCTCGTTAAAATCTATACATAACTTCACTTATTAAATAATATTGTCTATGCCTTCTCCAACACGACACCGATTATATCGACATTTATTGAAAAACCCAACCGTACGCGACCAAACCCAAAGTACCAGCAAATTGATCGATATAGGTACTCGATAACAGGTAGATAAAAGAAATGAAATCCTCCAGTAAGAGAGAGACAGAGAGGGAGTGAAAGCTAAAGGAATTAATCCTTCGGAATGAACTGGCGCGAAAATAAAATTAAATGACAATTAACTGGACATAACCCCTTTTTAAATTATCTAAAAAGATACAGAGTAAGGTAATTAATATCCAATCAATTAAGTCAGCTCTAAAATAATATTTGTGTGTCACCAGTTGAAACGCTAAATTACTCATTTAATGGGAAGAGCAAAATTAAAATGTTACATATCCTTGGTTACATTACAACTACACAACTACCGCAATGTGTTTGATCCATCTGAGTTTGCATTCCAGCGTTATGCCGAGATATTTGACTTCCGTCACCGGTGTAATAATAGTCCCGTGTGTTTGGATGTCCTTTATTCGAGGGAATTTTGCCCTCCTGGTCAAAGGCACTACGGTGGTTTTTGATGAGTTTATCTCCACTCCCACTCCTCGGCATCGTTCCTCTGTAAAAGTTCACTCAGGGTACCCTCGAACTTTCCTCTTGCTATGATGACAATTTCATAGCAGCCAGATCCTTCCTTGTTTTGTGGACTCGCTCTCGGAGAAATGCTTTTTTAGTTACATCTGACGCTCAGCAACAAAATACAGGCAAAGGATTGGAACAAAATTGATACCATCTCATACTCAAGTATGGATAATGAGCTAAACCGGAGTAAAAAAGCTCAGATTCGAAAATACGAAGTTCTGTAAGAAACAAATCCGAAATTCCCCAGCACCTGACAAATCCAGACTGGTCATCGCATTCACGGATCGTGTCCTTACCGAAGACTCCGAAGAGCCGTCTTGGCAAAAGGCGGTAGTTTCGCAATCACTCCACAACACTTGCCAACGGAGGAGATTACAGCCAGCACTGAAGCAGCCATCAGAGCACTACCTGATGTGGAAGCGGAAGAAATCCGTATTGAGACGGCCAATATTCTACGAACAGCTCGATCACCAACCAGTAACCTTTCTAAGAAGGAACTAATGGCAATTAGGAACCTGAATTCAGCGGAAGATATGGCCATCCTACCTGCGGATAAGGGCAACGCAACTGTCCTGTTAAGAACTGAAGACTACAATTCACAAAATTCAGGAACTCCTTGATCCATCTACCTACCGAAAGCTAAAGAAGGATCCCACACAAACCACACTCCGGAATACCAACAAACTGATAAGGTCATCTACCCTAATAGACACGGTTAAGAAAGGCTTCATAAAAACAGAAGCAGTTTCACCACGACTCTACAGCCGACCCAAAATTCACAAACCGGAAGTTCCGCTAAGACCCATAGTGAGTGTACCTGGAGAACCAACGTACAACCTAGCGAAACATCTTGCATCGCTTCTTCAACCGCATGTAGGAAAAACAAACTCTTACGTCAAGGACTCGACTCACTTTGTCCGGAAAATTGGGGATATTATTCTTCAACCTAACGATATCCTGCTCAGCTTTGATGTCGTGTCCCTATTCACAAAAGTGCCATTGACAGAATCTCTTGACTTGATATCGAGTACCTTCCCCAATGACATAGTTGAGCTTTTCCGGACATCACTGGAAGTTACTTCTTGTGGAACGGCGATTTCTACGAGCAAACGGACGGTGTAGCTATGGGAAGTCCGCTCAGCCCGGTCACAGCCAACTTCTTTATGGAGGGATTCGAGAGGAAAGCTATAGAATCTTTTGACCACAAACCAACGGTATGGCTTCGATACGTAGATGATACTTTTGTGGTTTGGAGTCATGGGGAAGAGATGCTTAACCAGTTCCTAGACCACCTGAACGAGCAACATCCTAGCATACAGGGTTGGATGAACCCACCGGGATACCGGGAAATTCCCGGTGGGCCGATCGGAGAGTGGGCCGATCTTTGAAACCACAGAACCTTTAACAAGTTACCATCAAACAGCGGCTTCAGTAAGGTCTGTTCTTACAGAAATCACAAACCAGTCAGAGCATTTTAGATTGGTGCAAAGCGCCAACATACAGTTTTCTGACTATTTTCAACGAATGAAATTGTCTCTGAGTCTGACTGGTTTGCGATTTCTGTGAGAACAAACCGAAAGCACAAAGAATGGTCAATTCAACTTATGATGCACAGAAAAAGGAACAACACGACATGGAAGAAGTAATAAACAGTGCTAAAATGTGTTCCAGTTGGGCTGATACAGGACTGGAAGCAAATGAAAATGACGTTATAATTCAAAACCTTATCACCAGCAATTCGTCCTCGTGGAAAAAAGATAAAAGAAGATGCCAACGGAGGCAGCAGAGACGATACTTCTACAGCTACTGCTGTTTTAAATTGGAGGTGGAATATCACACGATGTGGCCATGGATCGCATCATAACAAAAAAAGAGGCATCTTATTTGAGGCATGGAGATATTTGTGCTGATTTTGTAGGTTTGGATACAAATAATTTTTCCGAACTAATGCCAGACGCTGCTTTGAATAAAATCAGGTACCTATAGTTGGCAGTAATGACTTAACTGGTCATTCTCATTACAACCTATCAAATGTCCTACATACATGCGCACTGGTCCTGGTAGGGCGTTCCAATGAATAGGAAGGCTGAATTACCAGCTAGTGTTTGTTTACAATTCAGGTTATTTGATATCATTACTGCCGCTAGGATTTGGTTCAACTTGAAAAGGACGGTATGACCTTCCTGAATTTAACGATAAAGATAAAGATGATACATGGAATGAATCAGAACTTTCTAAATGTTCTTCAAATTTACGCTGCAAACATTGTTTGGTCACAGATCACCAGCATACAGATCCGAAAAAGCGGTGAATTCGTGGTTCAAGGTTATATTATGTAAACACAACAGGCTGGAACATGCACTATAAATGATCGGCTATACAGACGATTTGTGACATGCGGTAAGGGAGCCGGCTGTCCTGCTTTCGCAGCTTTGAATCATCGACGGTAAGGATACTTACTTACGCATCTGTATTTAGGTGATCTGTGGTTTAGTTTTCTAGAAGTAAATACCGATTTCACATCCATGTTTATTAAGAGTCATCTTTAAGGCCTACCAGCACGTCCTCACTTTAGCGTGCACACAAGTAGGGTTCGAAAAATGGTTTGCAGTTTTCAGCACTTAAATAGCGAAGAAATCGATGAAGGAATCGACTTACAATGGAAAATTCAGATGCGCTGGTGATAATGAACTTGAATATTATTAGATCACATCTAGGGGTAATAATGTGCCACATGAATCGATCAATGTATGGGACGCTAGACTGAAATTTCCCGGCCCACTTCCAGAATTTCGTCCAACCCTGCTAGCATATAAAAGGAGAAAAACCAGGAAATCGCCTTCTTACATGTGCTCATAAAGAAATCTGGAGGAAAACTAAGCCACACGGTGAACCGAAAACCTACACACACACAGTCAGGTGCCTGCATGCACTCTCAAACCACCATCCAAGGCGCGTGGAATTATAACAACATTAACAAAACGTGCTCGGAACAACTGCGAGCCACAATATCTCGAGCAAGAACTGGATCATCTCAAGTCGGCCTTTCTATCAAATGGTTACAATGCATCTGAAATCGACGGGGCCATACGGTCATGCGACCCAAAACTGCCACACGACAAAACGTGAATGAACAACCAGCGGTGGCTAATGCATGTCTGCCTTTCATTTCTCGGGTGACAGACAGGATAGGGAAAGTTTTGAAGAAACACAACATAAAAACATTCTTCAAGCCAACAAGGAAAATACAGCAATCAATCAGATCAGCCAAGCAGTGGCGTACCCACGGGGGGGGTAAGGGGGATATATCCCCCCCCAGAAGGTCTCGCAAAGTTCGCAAACTCAAACGCTACATCAAAAGGCTAATAAAAAATTATGTAGGCTATGTTGGAAAAAACACAGAACATAAACAGCAAAAAATTGAAAATAAATAAAAATTTCATTATTCTATAAACCGCCACCGTAAAACGGCGCGTGCTGATTGGTGCGCTTCATTTAGAAAACGTTCTAGAATCAAGAAGAACGACGAGTTGGCTGGCTAGTGTGGTTATGAGATACATGCCGGTCTGGTAGCATTGATCAACACCCCCGCTTTTGGTGGTGCGAAAATCCAAAGAAAATTCCAGTTTAAATGCATACAATATTCTCATTCAAGTCATAGTCTCATGGTAGATGATTGATTAAGTATAAATTTACGTAAATTACACAATTTACAGTATGTGCCGAGGCGGCGGCCGACTGGGCGAAACCGCTGTGTGTGTTTTAACCCTAACTCTGGACTATGGTGCTGGAAATCTAACCTCCGCTCTTCGTTGCCACTAATGCCACTTTGCTATTGCGATTCGCGACGAAACGCAGTGCGCACCGCGGCGCGCAGAGCAGTTTTGTATCTACATGACGCAAAAGGTTGTGAATTGTTTTATGTTTTAATTTAATGTATGGTTTTTAAATTTTTTGCTATAAAAATACTCAACCAAAACCTAGTTAAGTATGAGTAAACAAACATCTTTGGCATTTTTTTTTGAAGAGAAGGAGAACTGATGCAAGCGCTTAGCGAACCATCTAGCTCATCGTCCCTGAATGCAACAGCTGAAACTTCCGCAAGTAAAAATCAATCTGAATATATATCTGTATATCCCAATGATATTGGAAACTTTATAAACAAAAATCAAACCACAGATACAATATGTTATTAATTCACTCTGGGTTCCACCTCATACATACATGTTTCCTTTACTTGACAAGTATAATGCCAAGAAAGTGAAACTTCGGTTTCAGCATAAGTGGCTTACAGAGTTTAGTTGGCTAGTCTACTCAGCTAAAGAAAAAGGGGCATTCTGCAAATTTTGTGTATTCTTTGCAACAACAGGAGGAAGTTAATAGTCAGACATTAGACGTAGCTGAAGTTAGCTTCATATTCATATTCAGATTCGTGTATATTACAGTCGACCAGATAATTATTGAAAAGAAAAATTAAAAAAACCGGTGAAATTCAATCAAATACAATTTTTATATTATGTAGGGGATTTCTGGGATTCGGAAAAAAGTAGAAATAACCCTCAGGCACATTCGAGGATATTTGCTCCAGTTAAGTTAGGTCTGGAAAAGTTACTACGAGGGAAAAACGATAATTTGTTTGAAAATTTGTGGAAAAAATATTGATGCTTTGTGCAATTTTTTGAAATTTGAGGATGATAGAGTTCGGTTGACCCATAAGCACAGTTCAGAAGAGTTTTTACAGTCAAGTTAGGTACTGGGAGATTCAATTACGGGGGGAAATCAATAATTTGTTGGAAAATTCGTGAAAAATCAATGATACTTTGTAGAGATTTTTCGAAGTTTTGAAAATGATAGCAGTTGACCCTAAAGCTGAGTACAGAATAGTTTTTGCATTCAAGTTAGGTCTGGGAGATTCGTTACGGGGGGAAGTCGATAATTTATTGGAAAATTCGTCAAAAATAATGATACTTTGTAGGGATTTTTTGAAGGTTGAGAATGATAGAGTAGAACCTAAACCAGAGTCCAAAATAGTTTTTGCAATCAAGTTAGGTCTGGGAGATTCGTTACGGGGGGAAGTCGATAATTTATTGGAAAATTCGTCAAAAAATTAATGGTACTTTGTAGGGATTTTTTGAAGGTTGATAACGATAGAGTAGAACCTACAAGCAGAGTCCAGAATAGTTTTTGCATTCAAGTTAGGTCCTGGGAGATTGGTTACGGGGGAAAGTCGATAATTTATTGGAAAATTCGTGAAAAATTAATGGAACTTTGTAGAGGATTTTTTGAAGTTACAAAATGATAGAGTTGACCCTAAAGCTGAGTCCAGAATAGTTTTTGCATTCAAGTTAGGTCTGGAGATTCGTTAAGGGGGGAAGTCGATAATTTATTGGAAAATTCGTGAAAAATTACTTACGACTTTCCCCCGTAACGAATCTCCCAGACCTAACTTGAATGCAAAAAACTATCTGGACTCTGCTTTAGGGTATACTCTATCATTCTCAACCTTCAAAAAATCCCTACAAAGTACCATTAATTTTTCACGAATTTTCCAATAAATTATCGAACTTCCCCCGTAACGAATCTCCCAGACCTAACTTGAATGCAAAACTATTCTGGACTCAGCTTTAGGGGTCTACTCTATCATTCTCAACCTTCAAAAAATCCCTACAAAGTATCATTAATTTTTTCACGAATTTTCCAATAAATTATCGACTTCCCCCCGTAACGAATCTCCCAGACCTAACTTGAATGCAAAAACTATTCTGGACTCAGCTTTAGGGTCTACTCTATCATTCTCAACCTTCAAAAAATCCCTACAAAGTATCATTAAATTTTTCACGAATTTTCCAATAAATTATCGACTTCCCCCCGTAACGAATCTCCCAGACCTAACTTGAATGCAAAAACTATTCTGGACTCAGCTTTAGGGTCTACTCTATCATTCTCAACCTTCAAAAATCCCTACAAAGTATCATTAATTTTTCACGAATTTTCCAATAAATTATCGACTTCCCCCCGTAACGAATCTCCCAGACCAATAAACTATCGACTTTTTCCAGACCTAACTTAATTTTTCACGAATTTTCCAATAAATTATCGACTTTCCCCCGTAACAAATCTCCCAGACCTAACTTGAATGCAAAAACTATTCTGGACTCTGCTTTAGGGTATACTCTATCATTCTCAACCTTCAAAAAATCCCTACAAAGTACCATTAATTTTTCACGAATTTTCCAATAAATTATCGACTTCCCCCCCGTAACGAATCTCCCAGACCTAACTTGATTGCAAAAACTATTCTGGACTATGCTTTAGGGTCTACTCTATCATTCTCAACTTCAAAAAATCCTACAAGAGTACCATTAATTTTTCACGAATTTTCCAACCGTAACGAATCTCCCAGACCTAACTTGAATGCAAAAACTATTCTGGACTCAGCTTTAGGGTCAACTCTATCATTTTGAAACTTCAAAAAATCCCTACAAAGTACCATTAATTTTTCACGAATTTTCCAATAAATTATCGACTTCCCCCCGTAACGAATCTCCCAGACCTAACTTGATTGCAAAAACTATTTTGGACTCTGGTTTAGGTTCTACTCTATCATTCTCAACCTTCAAAAAATCCCTACAAAGTACCATTAATTTTTCACGAATTTTCCAATAAATTATCGACTTTCCCCCGTAACAAATCTCCCAGACCTAACTTGATTGCAAAAACTATTCTGGACTCTGCTTTAGGGTCTACTCTATCATTCTCAACCTTCAAAAAATCCCTACAAAGTACCATTAATTTTTCACGAATTTTCCAATAAATTATCGACTTCCCCCCGTAACGAATCTCCCAGACCTAACTTGAATGCAAAAACTATTCTGGACTCAGCTTTAGGGTCAACTCTATCATTTTGAAACTTCAAAAAATCCCTACAAAGTTCCATTAATTTTTCACGAATTTTCCAATAAATTATCGACTTTCCCCCGTAACAAATCTCCCAGACCTAACTTGATTGCAAAAACTATTCTGGACTCTGCTTTAGGGTCTACTCTATCATTCTCAACCTTCAAAAAATCCCTACAAAGTACCATTAATTTTTCACGAATTTTCCAATAAATTATCGAC
This sequence comes from Ceutorhynchus assimilis, assembly GCA_917834065.1. Classification (NCBI taxonomy): domain Eukaryota; kingdom Metazoa; phylum Arthropoda; class Insecta; order Coleoptera; family Curculionidae; genus Ceutorhynchus; species Ceutorhynchus assimilis. The sequence continues at coordinate 44,882,952 of OU892280.1, read as the reverse complement.
TTCCCCCCGTAACGAATCTCCCAGACCTAACTTGAATGCAAAAACTATTCTGTACTCAGCTTTAGGGTCTACTCTATCATTCTCAACCTTCAAAAAATCCCTACAAAGTACCATTAATTTTTCACGAATTTTCCAATAAATTATCGACTTCCCCCCGTAACGAATCTCCCAGACCTAACTTGATTGCAAAAACTATTTTGGACTCTGGTTTAGGTTCTACTCTATCATTCTCAACCTTCAAAAAATCCCTACAAAGTACCATTAATTTTTCACGAATTTTCCAATAAATTATCGACTTTCCCCCGTAACGAATCTCCCAGACCTAATTTGAATGCAAAAACTATTCTGGACTCAGCTTTAGGGTCAACTCTATCATTTTGAAACTTCAAAAAATCCCTACAAAGTACCATTAATTTTTCACGAATTTTCCAATAAATTATCGACTTCCCCCCGTAACGAATCTCCCAGACCTAACTTGAATGCAAAAACTATTCTGGACTCAGCTTTAGGGTCTACTCTATCATTCTCAACCTTCAAAAAATCCCTACAAAGTATCATTAATTTTTCACGAATTTTCCAATAAATTATCGACTTCCCCCCGTAACGAATCTCCCAGACCTAACTTGAATGCAAAAACTATTCTGGACTCAGCTTTAGGGTCTACTCTATCATTCTCAACCTTCAAAAAATCCCTACAAAGTATCATTAATTTTTCACGAATTTTCCAATAAATTATCGACTTCCCCCCGTAACGAATCTCCCAGACCTAACTTGAATGCAAAAACTATTCTGGACTCAGCTTTAGGGTCTACTCTATCATTCTCAACCTTCAAAAAATCCCTACAAAGTATCATTAATTTTTCACGAATTTTCCAATAAATTATCGACTTTCCCCCGTAACGAATCTCCCAGACCTAACTTGAATGCAAAAACTATTCTGGACTCTGCTTTAGGGTATACTCTATCATTCTCAACCTTCAAAAAATCCCTACAAAGTACCATTAATGTTTCACGAATTTTCCAATAAATTATCGACTTCCCCCCGTAACGAATCTCCCAGACCTAACTTGAATGCAAAAACTATTCTGGACTCAGCTTTAGGGTCTACTCTATCATTCTCAACCTTCAAAAAATCCCTACAAAGTACCATTAATTTTTCACGAATTTTCCAATAAATTATCGACTTCCCCCCGTAACGAATCTCCCAGACCTAACTTGATTGCAAAAACTATTTTGGACTCTGGTTTAGGTTCTACTCTATCATTCTCAACCTTCAAAAAATCCCTACAAAAGTACCATTAATTTTTCACGAATTTTCCAATAAATTATCGACTTTCCCCCGTAACAAATCTCCCAGACCTAATTTGAATGCAAAAACTATTCTGGACTCAGCTTTAGGGTCAACTCTATCATTTTGAAACTTCAAAAAATCCCTACAAAGTACCATTAATTTTTTCACGAATTTTCCAATAAATTATCGACTCCCCCCGTAACGAATCTCCCAGACCTAACTTGATTGCAAAAACTATTTTGGACTCTGGTTTAGGTTCTACTCTATCATTCTCAACCTTCAAAAAATCCCTACAAAGTACCATTAATTTTTTCACGAATTTTCCAATAAATTATCGACTTCCCCCCGTAACGAATCTCCCAGACCTAACTTGAATGCAAAAAGTATTCTGGACTCAGCTTTAGGGTCAACTCTATCATTTTCAAACTTCAAAAAATCCCTACAAAGTACCATTAATTTTTCACGAATTTTCCAATAAATTATCGACTTCCCCCCGTAACGAATCTCCCAGACCTAACTTGAATGCAAAAACTATTCTGGACTCAGCTTTAGGGTCAACTCTATCATTTTGAAACTTCAAAAAATCCCTACAAAGTACCATTAATTTTTCACGAATTTTCCAATAAATTATCGACTTCCCCCCGTAACGAATCTCCCAGACCTAACTTGATTGCAAAAACTATTTTGGACTCTGGTTTAGGTTCTACTCTATCATTCTCAACCTTCAAAAAATCCCTACAAAGTACCATTAATTTTTCACGAATTTTCCAATAAATTATCGACTTTCCCCCGTAACAAATCTCCCAGACCTAATTTGAATGCAAAAACTATTCTGGACTCAGCTTTAGGGTCAACTCTATCATTTTGAAACTTCAAAAAATCCCTACAAAGTACCATTAATTTTTCACGAATTTTCCAATAAATTATCGACTTCCCCCCGTAACGAATCTCCCAGACCTAACTTGAATGCAAAAACTATTCTGGACTCAGCTTTAGGGTCAACTCTATCATTTTGAAACTTCAAAAAATCCCTACAAAGTACCATTAATTTTTCACGAATTTTCCAATAAATTATCGACTTCCCCCCGTAACGAATCTCCCAGACCTAACTTGAATGCAAAAACTATTCTGGACTCAGCTTTAGGGTCAACTCTATCATTTTGAAACTTCAAAAAATCCCTACAAAGTACCATTAATTTTTCACGAATTTTCCAATAAATTATCGACTTCCCCCCGTAACGAATCTCCCAGACCTAACTTGATTGCAAAAACTATTTTGGACTCTGGTTTAGGTTCTACTCTATCATTCTCAACCTTCAAAAAATCCCTACAAAGTACCATTAATTTTTCACGAATTTTCCAATAAATTATCGACTTTCCCCCGTAACAAATCTCCCAGACCTAATTTGAATGCAAAAACTATTCTGGACTCAGCTTTAGGGTCAACTCTATCATTTTGAAACTTCAAAAAATCCCTACAAAGTACCATTAATTTTTCACGAATTTTCCAATAAATTATCGACTTCCCCCCGTAACGAATCTCCCAGACCTAACTTGAATGCAAAAACTATTCTGGACTCAGCTTTAGGGTCTACTCTATCATTCTCAACCTTCAAAAAATCCCTACAAAGTACCATTAATTTTTCACGAATTTTCCAATAAATTATCGACTTCCCCCCGTAACGAATCTCCCAGACCTAACTTGAATGCAAAAAGTATTCTGGACTCAGCTTTAGGGTCAACTCTATCATTTCAAACTTCAAAAAATCCCTACAAAGTACCATTAATTTTTCACGAATTTTCCAATAAATTATCGACTTCCCCCCGTAACGAATCTCCCAGACCTAACTTGAATGCAAAAACTATTCTGGACTCAGCTTTAGGGTCAACTCTATCATTTTGAAACTTCAAAAAATCCCTACAAAGTACCATTAATTTTTCACGAATTTTCCAATAAATTATCGACTTCCCCCCGTAACGAATCTCCCAGACCTAACTTGATTGCAAAAACTATTTTGGACTCTGGTTTAGGTTCTACTCTATCATTCTCAACCTTCAAAAAATCCCTACAAAGTACCATTAATTTTTCACGAATTTTCCAATAAATTATCGACTTCCCCCCGTAACGAATCTCCCAGACCTAACTTGAATGCAAAAACTATTCTGGACTCAGCTTTAGGGTCTACTCTATCATTCTCAACCTTCAAAAAATCCCTACAAAGTACCATTAATTTTTCACGAATTTTCCAATAAATTATCGACTTTCCCCCGTAACAAATCTCCCAGACCTAATTTGAATGCAAAAACTATTCTGGACTCAGCTTTAGGGTCAACTCTATCATTTTGAAACTTCAAAAAATCCCTACAAAGTACCATTAATTTTTCACGAATTTTCCAATAAATTATCGACTTCCCCCCGTAACGAATCTCCCAGACCTAACTTGAATGCAAAAACTATTCTGGACTCAGCTTTAGGGTCAACTCTATCATTTTGAAACTTCAAAAAAATCCCTACAAAGTACCATTAATTTTTCACGAATTTTCCAATAAATTATCGACTTCCCCCCGTAACGAATCTCCCAGACCTAACTTGAATGCAAAAACTATTCTGGACTCAGCTTTAGGGTCAACTCTATCATTTTGAAACTTCAAAAAATCCCTACAAAGTACCATTAATTTTTCACGAATTTTCCAATAAATTATCGACTTCCCCCCGTAACGAATCTCCCAGACCTAACTTGAATGCAAAAAACTATTCTGGACTCAGCTTTAGGGTCTACTCTATCATTCTCAACCTTCAAAAAATCCCTACAAAGTACCATTAATTTTTCACGAATTTTCCAATAAATTATCGACTTCCCCCCGTAACGAATCTCCCAGACCTAACTTGAATGCAAAAAGTATTCTGGACTCAGCTTTAGGGTCAACTCTATCATTTTCAAACTTCAAAAAATCCCTACAAAGTACCATTAATTTTTCACGAATTTTCCAATAAATTATCGACTTCCCCCCGTAACGAATCTCCCAGACCTAACTTGAATGCAAAAACTATTCTGTACTCAGCTTTAGGGTCTACTCTATCATTCTCAACCTTCAAAAAATCCCTACAAAGTACCATTAATTTTTCACGAATTTTCCAATAAATTATCGACTTCCCCCCGTAACGAATCTCCCAGACCTAACTTGATTGCAAAAACTATTTTGGACTCTGGTTTAGGTTCTACTCTATCATTCTCAACCTTCAAAAAATCCCTACAAAGTACCATTAATTTTTCACGAATTTTCCAATAAATTATCGACTTTCCCCCGTAACAAATCTCCCAGACCTAATTTGATTGCAAAAACTATTCTGGACTCTGCTTTAGGGTCTACTCTATCATTCTCAACCTTCAAAAAATCCCTACAAAGTACCATTAATTTTTCACGAATTTTCCAATAAATTATCGACTTCCCCCCGTAACGAATCTCCCAGACCTAACTTGATTGCAAAAACTATTTTGGACTCTGGTTTAGGTTCTACTCTATCATTCTCAACCTTCAAAAAATCCCTACAAAGTACCATTAATTTTTCACGAATTTTCCAATAAATTATCGACTTCCCCCCGTAACGAATCTCCCAGACCTAACTTGAATGCAAAAAGTATTCTGGACTCAGCTTTAGGGTCAACTCTATCATTTTCAAACTTCAAAAAATCCCTACAAAGTACCATTAATTTTTCACGAATTTTCCAATAAATTATCGACTTCCCCCCGTAACGAATCTCCCAGACCTAACTTGAATGCAAAAACTATTCTGTACTCAGCTTTAGGGTCTACTCTATCATTCTCAACCTTCAAAAAATCCCTACAAAGTACCATTAATTTTTCACGAATTTTCCAATAAATTATCGACTTTCCCCCGTAACAAATCTCCCAGACCTAATTTGATTGCAAAAACTATTCTGGACTCTGCTTTAGGGTCTACTCTATCATTCTCAACCTTCAAAAAATCCCTACAAAGTACCATTAATTTTTCACGAATTTTCCAATAAATTATCGACTTCCCCCCGTAACGAATCTCCCAGACCTAACTTGATTGCAAAAACTATTTTGGACTCTGGTTTAGGTTCTACTCTATCATTCTCAACCTTCAAAAAATCCCTACAAAGTACCATTAATTTTTCACGAATTTTCCAATAAATTATCGACTTTCCCCCGTAACGAATCTCCCAGACCTAACTTGAATGCAAAAACTATTCTGGACTCAGCTTTAGGGTCAACTCTATCATTTTGAAACTTCAAAAAATCCCTACAAAGTACCATTAATTTTTCACGAATTTTCCAATAAATTATCGACTTCCCCCCGTAACGAATCTCCCAGACCTAACTTGAATGCAAAAACTATTCTGGACTCAGCTTTAGGGTCAACTCTATCATTTTGAAACTTCAAAAAATCCCTACAAAGTACCATTAATTTTTCACGAATTTTCCAATAAATTATCGACTTCCCCCCGTAACGAATCTCCCAGACCTAACTTGATTGCAAAAACTATTTTGGACTCTGGTTTAGGTTCTACTCTATCATTCTCACCTTCAAAAAATCCCTACAAAGTACCATTAATTTTTCACGAATTTTCCAATAAATTATCGACTTTCCCCCGTAACAAATCTCCCAGACCTAACTTGAATGCAAAAACTATTCTGGACTCTGCTTTAGGGTCTACTCTATCATTCTCAACCTTCAAAAAATCCCTACAAAGTACCATTAATTTTTCACGAATTTTCCAATAAATTATCGACTTTCCCCCGTAACGAATCTCCCAGACCTAACTTGAATGCAAAAACTATTCTGGACTCAGCTTTAGGGTCAACTCTATCAGTTTCAAACTTCAAAAAATCCCTACAAAGTACCATTAATTTTTCACGAATTTTCCAATAAATTATCGACTTCCCCCCGTAACGAATCTCCCAGACCTAACTTGAATGCAAAAACTATTCTGTACTCAGCTTTAGGGTCAACTCTATCATTTTCAAACTTCGAAAAATCTCTACAAAGTATCATTGATTTTTCACGAATTTTCCAACAAATTATTGATTTCCCCCCGTAATGAATCTCCCAGTCCTAACTTGACTGTAAAAACTCTTCTGAACTGTGCTTATGGGTCAACCGAACTCTATCATCCTCAAATTTCAAAAAAATTGCACAAAGCATCAATATTTTTCCACAAATTTTCAAAGAAATTATCGTTTTTCCCTCGTAGTAACTTTTCCAGACCTAACTTAACTGGAGCAAATATCCTGGAATGTGCCTGAGGGTTATTTCTACTTTTTCCGAATCCCAGAAATCCCCTACATAATATAAAAATTGTATTTGATTGAATTTCACGGTTTTTTAATTTTTCTTTTCAATAATTATCTGGTCGACTGTAATATACACGAATCTGAATATGAATATGAAGCTAACTTCAGCTACGTAGACATTAGGTGCTTTGGTTAAAACCAAAATGGATAATTGGAAAAAGGCAAAAGAAGTAAGTACCTACCTATATTTATTTAATTTCATCTTATGCCTTGCGCTAAAGTTTACTTTACCGACCACAAAACGCATTTATCCCTTTTATAAAAAAAGTTATTTTTGATGTGAAACATCTATTGGCGGATTGGCGCGCCATATTGGCAGTAAAATCAACCTGTTTGCCGTTACTGCGCATGCACGGCGTGGATCCCGTGTCGGCCAACTTTTTTTCATATTTTTCCATTTCAACTGAAAGAATTTAATTTAAAATAAATTAAGTACATTAGCAAATTTGAAATTTCTTACAATTTTATAGTATTTTTTTTTAATACTTTTTGAAATTAGGTATAGGCGCTCGTAGGAAAAATGTTGTACCTATTACGTGACACGTGCAAAAAGCGTCTTTTCCGCCATTGACGGCTGCTTCACGTCGATCGTGCAGTTGCCATCGCGTGCGGAAAAGTATCACTTCCGCACATGTTAAGAAAATAATTTTTTTAGATATTTAATTCACACCAAAGCACTCAATTTCATAAGGAATCCATTAATGCTTACGGAAATCTGGTAAAAATTCAAGAGGGCGGTCAGGAGAAGGTAATAGACTTGATAGATGAAAACAGAAAAAAACAAGTGGCAGAAAATAGAGCTAGAATTAAACCAATTATAGAAGCAATATTATTATGTGGTAGGGAGGAAATGTCACTTCGAGGACATCGAGATTCCGGAGAATTGAAAATAGATGATAGTTGCGTAAGAGAAGGAAAGTTTCGTGCAGTTTTAAAATATAGAGCTAAAGGGGACGCAGCATTAAGAGAAACACTTGAAAAATCAAGTAAAAGAGAAACCTATATTAGCCCAAAAATTCAAAATGAAATTATTAGCAATATAAATACTATAATGCTGAATAAAATGGTATCAAAAATTAATAAAGCAGGGGCGTTTTCTGTTCTAGTAGACGAAACCACCGATATATCGACAACTGAACAAGTAACGATATGTAAGATATGTCAATGAAAATAAAATCCACGAGGATTTCTTACAATTTGTTCCAGCAGAAAGTTTAACTGGTGAAAGTTTGTCTAATCTAACTATAAATAGTCTAGAAAAATTTGGATTAGATCTTGACAATCTTGTCGGGCAAGGTTACGATGGAGCAAGCAATATGTCGGGGCAATTTAATGGCGTACAGGCGGTTATTCGTCGTAACTACCCGAAGGCTATATATGTGCACTGTGCTGCCCACTCTTTGAATTTGGCAATTTCAAAATCTTGCGAGATACAGCAAATTAGAAACTGTCTAAATACCATAGAAAAATTATATGATTTCTTCAATACTCCAAAGAGACAGAATATCCTTTTAAAAAAGATTGATGATTCTGATAATAATCCTTCCAGTAAAACTCTTAAACGATTATGTGCAACACGCTGGACGTCTAAGTATGAAGCAATACAAGATTTTTTAGAATTATTTGGTTACGTCGCCGAAAGCTTAGAAGAAATCTCGGGCTGGAAAGAGTCTGGAGATGCAAATATGTTGCGAAACAGTCTAAATGATTCCGATTTTCTGGTAGCTCTCCAGATCATAAATCAAATATTTAGTTTTGCCTTACCTCTTTGTCGTTTCATAGCTATGACGGAAAATACAATTTCTTGCTTAAAAGTTATACGTCAAGATGTTACGAAACAGTTTGAAACGATTTTCAATAAAGCTCAGGTAAAAATTTAAATATAAAACGTGTGTGTATCATTTTTTTAAAAAAAAATCAAAATTTTAGGATATTGCTTCAAGTATTGACACCAACATTCAGATGAAAAGAGTCATTTCACGCCAAAAAAATCGAGCAAATCCTGTCATACAAAATTCAGAAACACCAGTAGTTGACTATTTTAGGATTGCCATTTATATACCATTCATCGATCATTTCATTAGTCAGCTAGAGGAAAGATTTGCTAACCATAAACAAATTTTCAAAGGTTTTATGTGTTTGCTGACGGGAGAAAAATCAGAATCTGATTGCAATGCCTATGACGAACTTTTAGATTTGTATATTCCTGATGTGCCTAAAGTAATTTCAAAAACAGAAATTAAATTATGGCACAATTATCTGAATAGCTATCCCGATGTAAAAAGTAAGCGTCAAGCTTTAGCACATTTGGAATTATGCAACCAACAAGCTTACCCTAACGTGTACAGACTGTTGTTGATATTCTGTACAATACCAGTTTCCACAGCCACACCAGAGAGGTCATTCTCAACATTAAAAAGGATAAGAACCTATCTTCGAAATTCTACTTCCCAAAACAGACTTAATGGTCTAGCAATGATGTCTGTTCATGGAGAATTATCTGTTTCCGAAGATGAAATAATCGATGAGATGGCAAAAAAACCTAGGCGACTAGATTTTATTTTATAAAATAAAATATCCAAATTTGCTCAGTGGCGTATTTATTTTCAGTTTTTTGACTTCGAAGTGCATTTAAACATATATTTGTAACATTGTAACATGGATCCATGGATGTTAATATATGAACACTATTATGTATTTGTTATTTTGTATTGAAATAGTGGGAAAGAAATCACGATCGCTTGTTATGAAGGGTTCTGGGGTGTCGCCTCCTGCAATAAATGAAAAACAGCAACATTTTTGTTTTTCTCAAGATTCCGAAAATGGTTTTTATACAAAAACCAATAAAACGCTATTCGGGCAAGTTTGCAAGTTTCATCGAATGGAATGAGTATCTAAAGTTTTTCGATATTTCTACGGTTTATTTCTTTGAAAGCTCAAAATAATTGTTTTTGGGCGTGGCACCCGAAAAAAAATTCGCATGCGGCGGGCTTTCGCCTCCTCCTGGATTACTCTCTGGCAATACACATGGACCGTGGTTCTGGGCTAGACCCCCCCAGAGGTAAATCGTAAAGACGCCACTATTTGCTGTACAAACCTTTATTTTTTAATTTTGTTAATTTTTATCCCCCCCCAGAGCCAATGCCTGGGTACGCCACTGCAGCCAAGGATAAGAGGAACCCACTGTCAAGCGCTGGAGTCTATCGTATACCATGCACATGTGGTAAGGTATACATAGGAGCGACAAAAAGATCGATGGAAACCAGGATGAACGAGCACAAAAGAAACTGCAGACTAGGACAATCAGAAAAATCGGCAGTTGCGGAACATGCGCTTAGTGAAGGGAATCATGAAATACTTTTTGGCGAGGTCAAGTTTCTTGCACCGACTTCCGGATACCACAATCGTCTTGTACGTGAAGCTATAGAAATCCACAAACATACGGAGGACTTCAACAGGAAAGAAGAAACAGTAAAACTTAACCAAATTCGGAACCCGATCCTCAAAAACGCAAGACCCCCGCCCCTCCTCCGCACTCACACATTAATACAACTTACGATCGGGAAGGCGCCAGTCTGCTACCAGAAGCGGATATCGAAGCACCTCTGAAGATGCTAGCCACTCGTGCGAAACGCCAGGAAGAAATTCCAACTCACGACGGCCATTAAGCCCGAATGAAAACCCCTTATCAATAAACCTGGGCCGCGAAAGCCTCACAAACTTTATCTACCTTAATCAGTCCTGACTTGAAATGGATTCCTGCGAATTTCAGGTTCACCACTGTACTGATGAACATTTCTTCGTCTACTAGAGCCAGTGTTGCCATAGGTGGTACAATTGTACCAGATTTGGTACCATTCGCTGTGAAAAAGTACGTTGGTATATTTGATACAATTTTCAATTTTTTAATTTTTCTAAATTCTCAAAGAGTCTTAGCCTACTGCCTACTTAATCTAATGTCGAGGTTCTAATTAATTTATATTTCTGTATGTAAATTCGATATAACAATAATTCCTGGTTCGTAAATAAATGGCTCCACCAATGTAACACTCGTATTGTGGTTCTTGGTTGATGTAGTTTGGTTTTAGTTTAGGTTTTCACTTTTCATCAAATCAAAACAAAACGTGCTTTTACTGGATCAAAAATAATCCTTATTTCCAGGAAACGCATGCGCATTATAAACTGGTACATTTTTACTGAATCTGGTACAATAAGTCTTTAATTTTGGTACAAAAAATGTTTGCTCCCTGGCAACACTGACTAGAGCACTCTCTAGGTTCGTCAGCTGTTCCGTGGTCCCATTCGGACACTTTTGACTGCAGCCGCGTAGCTGATGCTAGTCCCTGCTGCGGTTGCGATGGATTTGGAAGGGTACACTTTCCTCATCTTGCTGCTTGGTCCTTGACGGGGTGTGATATTCTAATTTCCCCTCTTGCTTTCTTTGCGGTCCTCCAATCTGGACGAAGATGAGGATGCAGGAGTCAGCATTTGTTGCTTTATCCTCTCTTCTTCCTCTTTATCTACCCTTGCCCTGGCTGCCTCAGGTGTCATGCCCTGTGCCAGGTACCTGAGGTATTTCCAATGGCGTAGCGAAGAGGGGGCAGAGGGGGCCATGGCCTCGGGCGGCATACGAGGAGGGGCGGCAAATTTTAATCAAAAATCTCAATCGCCATCGTCTAAATAGGGAACTTGCAAGTGAAATAGAATTTTTCAAATTTGTTTTAAATTGGTAGTTTATACTGCACAATATTCATATGACAAGTTTTTATTCAACCGATACCGCCCTTGTTACACAAAAAATAATACCAAAACAATGCTTCCATGATGGCTACCTTTTTTGACGTCACGATTCTGTAAACAAGCCTGTCAATAGGGAACTTGTAAGTGGAATAAAATTTTCAAAAGCAGTCCTTCACAATATTCTTCATCCATTGCGACAATTTCCACAGAAAGCAAACTTTACCACACTGAAATAACACAAAAATAGCATTGCGTCAGCAGGAGTTTGTTTTCTGCGTTTGCTGTTTACGAAATCTTGACGTTACGGGCGCTGTCATATTGAAACCTCGCGTTTCCGCGACAAAGTTTTGATTTGAATTTCAATAATTTTTTTCTCATACAACGTATAAATTAAAATGGAAAAAAAGGAAACTAAGTATTATCTGATCAGCAGTTGAAAAATATGAAAATTTCCTATTACAGTATAGATGCTTTATTTGACTTTTACTACTTTTCTTGACTAATACCTGGGGTCGTATTTTCGAATATTTTCGCCTGCGTTTGATATGATTTCGAATGCTCTCCATTTAATTTATAGTGCTGTCAGTCAAATTTCGTGTACGAAATGTACTCGAATGGTTTCGAAAATCGCACCCCTGTGCTAATACATAAAATGGAGGGGGCGGCACATTTCTGGTCGGCCCCGGGCGACGAAATCTCACGCTACGCCACTGGGTATTTCTTTGCTCCTGCCCCGCTTAGGCCCATCCTTCGCGGGTCGTCCAGGCCTCCTGGTTTTCCAAGCTCAGGGAGGCCTTCGACCGAAACTCGGGGTTTTCCCAAAGTACTGCCGCCTTTCCTTTGCGCTTTGACTGAGGTGTCTTCCCTCTTTTTACAATCGGTCCTAGCCCCTGAAATTTCAGCAGAGTATTTCTGTCTGTTTTTATTTTTATTCTTACTCATAAGATTCCCACGAGTAGCTGAGGAAATGAGTGCTCCCCGCGTGTAGGAGTAAGGAGTGAATACGATGGGGTTCCTGCCGGTGCCCCAAAGGGATCGTTCGTGACATTGCTACCCCAATGCCATGCATCCCTTGGCACGATGACTCCCACCTTGGCTTGGGTGTACCTCTCCTTGGCTGTCTGTGCGACTTTAAGCCCCATCACCACGTCAAGGTCAGGCGCACAAATTTCACAGAGGTCGAAACCTCTGGAGAATATGGATGCCGAGGAGTACCTAGATGGAGGTCGTGTAGGTATATAAATAGCGCCAGTGGCGCACCCAAGGGGAGGGGTTTTGGGGGTTAAAACCCCCCCGAAATTTAGTACTGGTACAAAGAATTTTCCGGTAAACATATTGTTTTTTCGATTTTGGTTAATAGGTACCTACAAACTTTCCATTTTACATATATGGCACCCCTAAAAGGTTTTGCTTCCGACAGCGAGTTGATTTAGGTGAGTAAACAGCGAAATAAACACATAACTTATACAATCACTTGGTTGGTTGGTTGGTTGGTTGGTTGAGATGCAGAATGAACAGGCCAAATTAGGTGGCCCTAACACTGCAGCCGTCGACTTATTGTATTGTCCTGTTCGTCTGTTTAGTCAGTAAAAAGTTTAGGTTTAGGAGCCTCTTCACCGTGTTACTTTTGGTGAGTTTAGAGATAGGGTCTTCTGCCGCTATCTGTCTATATCTCCACCAGCGTAAAACCTCACATTCAAAGAATCAAAGATTATGTGGGTGGCGGTTTCATCTTCCTCGTCACAACTCACAAAGTCTGCTTATGGGTTCTTGGAGGATGCCCATTGTGTGAAGGTGTTTTCTCAGGCTACAGTGTCCAGTTATTAGCCTGATGTGATTCCTGTTTGGTTTGTAGGATTTCTTCAGTAAGTTTAGGTGATGGTTGTCTTCATTAGCTTACTGTGTCTGAGCTTCGGAAGAGGTAGTGCCAGTAGGTTTTGTGTTGTCTATATACACCCATTGGTTTATTTTTGTTCTTACCGATGATTTTGTGGTGCCAATTGCTGGTTCAGGACCAGTATAACGAGTATTTCCGATCCTTCTCTTGCTATAGCATCTGCTTTTTCATTTCCTTCAATTCCTTTATGCTCTGGCACCCATTTAAGGGTTACCTTGTTGGCCATACTTAGGTTTTTGAGGTTTTCCAAGAATTCCCAGACAAGTTTGGATTTTATTTCAAAGCTGTTCAGTGCATTGATCGACGCTTGACCGTTCAAGCAGATATGGATGTTTTTACCTGTGTATCCCCTCCTCAGGTTTTCTCTCAGACAGGAGTCGATGATATATATTTCTGCTTGGAATACAAAAGTGTATTCTCCCAGAGGTTGACATACTTGCCGTTAGTATGCTTCTCTGTATACCGGTAATAGAAAGACACGCAAGTCTCTTGATTTTGGCTAGCTGCAGGTTTGCTTGTCTTAGTGTATTTCCATTGTAAAACTGACGGTTTTAGTCCCCATGTTTTCCCAATCGTACTTTTTAGTGACCCCAACGTCATCTTGCTTTTGGCGGTTATCTTTTGGATGTGTTGGTTCCATGTCAGCTTCATATTTAGGATGACGCCTAAAAATTTAGCTTCCCTAAAGTCCAAGGTTTTTTGGAATAGACTGGGAGTAAATAAGCTCTCCAGATTTCTTTTTCTCGTGAAAGGAATGAGTTTTGTTTTGGAGGGGTTGACGCGAAGTTGCTCACTCGTGCACCATTCCTCAATGATTCCTAAGGCGTCCTGCATGAGGTTTGATACCATCCTGGTAAATCCTCCCCTAATGACAACGACTATGTCATCCGTGTAGCCTAGGGTGATGTAGCCTTGATCGTTTAGTTTCCTCAAAAGTTCATCCACGACTAGATTCCACAAGAGTGGTGAAAGTACTCCGCCCTGTGGGCATCCTTTTGTCGCTGTTACTTTAATAGAGGTTTCAGCAATAGTCGAGTTTATAGTCCTGTGTTTTAGCATGGACTTGATCCATCTGCCTGTGTTATAGTAAGTTATTTTTTGAAGGCCTAAAATAAACGTTTTTGGGCGTGACACCCGAAAAAAAATTCTTCCTATGGCGGCCGGCCTATGGCAGCGCCTGCCTGCGGCGAGCCTTCATCATTATGAAAACCCCCCCCAAATAAAAAAACCTGGGTGCGCCACTGAATAGCGCGTACTGAGTCAGTTTGAAGTCAGTTTAAATAAGAATGTTGTAGTCAGTTCAAATATGAGATTTGTTGTGAGAACCATTGTGCTACCAAATAAATTTCCTAGTTGGTTTGGCAGAGATCTTCGAAAATGCGAACAACCCAATAAGTACAAAAGGAGCCGCCTCGCTAGTGATTAAGAAGCAATTATCCGATGGTCGAAGATAAGTGAAATTCAGGTCTGATATGTGCTACCTCCTACATAAATGTATCCAATGCCGAGAACCTGGTTCCTAAAAACATAAGACATTTCGCACTTTTTATTGTTTCTATCCTCTATGGTCCTCAGAGGTCGAGAACTGAACAATTCTCAAAATATGGCAGGCTTTATTTCCTGTCCTCTTTTTCTAAATATACTGATGTTGATATTTCTACCATTGCATCATTCCACACAACGTTGCAATTCCACCGGACCCGATGGTGTTCGCACAATGCTTTCGAATAGTTGATCATCTTCCCCTGCAGTGGCGGCTCGTGGTGTCCAAGTAAGGGTGAGCGACAAAAATAAAAAAACAGCCCTAGGCGATTTTTTTCAAAGATTTTCAAGGTCGCGGCCCTTTCAAATACAGCAAAGTTGCCAAAGCTATCACCAAAACCTTCTCCCACGACGCCATCCACTTCAATTAAACGCATTTTTTATTTTTCCATTCTTTTTCAGGGTGGCGGTGCTCACCTTGCCCATATGGGCGAACCGCCACTGTTCCCTTGTTCTTCCACTACAAAATATCCTTCTATTTAATAACTATCAATCGAGGCATTTCAATATTCTGAGCCATCTCTGAGCTCTTTGAAGAGATACTTCCTGATGAAATATTCCTTATATGTATATAAACGCTAGATTATAGATTAACAACATGCTTTTTTCCATGTGTCGTTCTGCTGCCATCAACCCGGGGAATTCACCAGAATTGTTTATGGTATCAGCCTATGGTATCAGCATTGAAACACTGACAGCAGGTAGATGCAATGTTGACGACCTGCCCAAAGCATTTGATGTCTTTCTTACGAAGTTGTTTGAAGTTGGTAGCTTGAGGAACTGACTGCGTTGGACACAATGAGACTATGAATCAAACCTTTTGAATAGGAAACAAACTAGTTGAAGTTTCTGGGACTCTGCGCCTCATGAGGTGCAGGTTACCTCTGGGGATCCACAAGGATTTCACATCTATTACTTATCAAGTACCTACGTTGGGTCCTGTTTTGTATTATTTCGTTGCCTCCCTTCTTTACGCCAATGGTCTGAAGATGTACAGCTCAGCTAATTATTGTCAACTTAACGGCAAACCGTTTCACTTATTGCAGTGCTGTTAGCTTGAGCGAAATTTTTGAGTCCAACTTTCCAATAAATATAGCATTGACAACATCAATATGTCATTGTTATCATTCAATCAGAGTGTCATTGGAGTCAGCAAGCAATCGACCGTTTTGTTTATTCCAATGAAGCCTATAGCAACCATATATGATAGCAACCCCCCTTTTGTTGAATCAATATTAGAATTTGTGTTACATTTTCTACAAAAATGTCCACAATCGAAGATTTGCAAAATATTGAGGAATATCAGCAAAACGTTTACATTAACCATGCCCGAGGGGAGTCTTTGATGGAAAAATACGGAATCCCCATTCAACATTACGAATTTGATTATGTGGCCAAGGCTAAAGACGCTGAAGAACTGGAGAAAATGACGCTTGTATTGAGGAGCGGACAAGAAGGATACTTTCCGGATTTGCTGAGGTAAAAGAAACATTAATTTGATAATAAATATAATATGGTCTATTTTTTCCCAAGATAGATTTTCACATTGAAAACTTTGAAACATAAACAATACCGCTTGGGCCTGATTGGTCGCAAATTGAGGTGTCCCTGCAGGTTGGAATCAGTTTTACAATCCCCTCGTTTTTATTCTCATTGGTGACTTCACCGGTGCGTTAGCTATCTTTTTTTAGTGAATGAAAAATGACAATGACGGCCATAGAATGGTGGATCCATCGGTAAAATTTGATGAGAATAAAAACGCAAGGAATGTATGTCGTGCAAATGGCATCTTGCGACCAATAAGCGGCATTGTTAATGTTTCAAAGTTGCCAATGTCAAAAATCTATCTTGGGAAAAAATAGACCATAGAGCTTTTGACCAACTACCTATATCTGATGAAGTTTATTCAAATTAATGTTAAATGACCAGCAGACGGAAGTTACTACATAAAGTCTGTTTTTTTTTAAGATAATTCCCCAAGTCAAAAATTTAGTAACTATGTTGGCAACACAAGCCTTTTCTACACAAGAAATTTGAAAGTATTGATAATTTTACATTGTATTGCCAACATAATGTCAATTTGACTTTTATCTTTAAAAAAAAACAGATTTTAACTAATGTCAAATATTTTGGTACAAAAGTTGGTAATGTAACAGTGCTGTGTTTAAACCTAATGCAAGGTATCACTCTAGTCTTATTCATTGCCCGTGGTCTGACAAGGAAAAAAGTACCACCATTGATATTCAATTTGACGTAGCTATCGCCCTCAGGGCATAATCATCTACTTAGTACCCTTGATACATAAATAACTATTATGTCATACCAATACATTATTGTGTTTTTATACCTTAGATACCATCTACATAATTCATTACTTTATGTCATACCAATACATTATTGTGTTTTTATACCTTAGATACCATCTACATAATTCATCACTTTATGCCCGTGCGGGCATAAAGTACACATTATAGCCCGCGCGGGCATAAACACGCAAAAAACAGTTTTCAATTAACTTATTCTTTATTAACAAAATATAAATTTACGCTCACTAACATATTTTTGTCAAAAAATGATGATGTTTGCACACTTATGACAATTTGCGAAGTGACACTTTTTTCCCAGGTATTTATTATTCACAACCAACTGGTATGACATAAAAGTTTGTTTGCACCACGGGTACTAATAGATATATATACCCTCGGGCGACTTACGAACCCTCGGGCCAAAGGCCCTCGGCTTTGTAAGACTGTCGCCCTCAGGGCATAATCATCTACTTAGTACCCTTGATACATAAATAACTATTATGCCCGTGCGGGGGCGTTATATATCATAACGCCCGCTAATAATATACCCTCATTTAATTAATAAAAACCTATCATTAGCGGGCTTTATGGTCTATAAAATATCCGCTTATAATGCCCTGAGGTGTTTATACGTATATTAACTTATTTCGTTTCTTAGGTACACGTAGTCAAAATACAATAAAAGATTCTATGATACAAAAATTGATGAAAGAACATTAGGTTCAGTAGAAAATAAAGCATTGTATGCACTACGGGCATTGTTAAATTATAATGCCCTTCAGGCAAAATATATCACTCGGGCCAGAGACCCTCGGGCTAGTTCCGTCTTCTGGGGCATTATAAGTCACACTGCTAGTCAAGTCAGAATGATTTGGAACTGACAATACTCATTTGCTGACACATTGAATTAATTTTTTGATAAATTCAGAGCCATAGAAGACAAACTTCAAAGATTGAAACCGGAAAGTAAGCTTCTGAAGTACAGCACTCCGGTCCTCCGCAAACAAGATTTGCTTCAGAATGACAGGAATGAAATTAATCAAGATTTACGACAATGGGTCACCGATATGTCCAAGAATAGCCGAGAATTGGATAAAAGAAAGACTAATAAAATACAGTAATAATTTATGTATTTTGCATGTTTTTTTTTAAATCAAAATGTTTTTTAGATGTGACGTGAAAATTCGCCAAACAGAACTTCAACATAAACCTGTTACCGTAACAACACCAAAATCTACTACCCGAATTGCTTCAACTGACTTTCAAGCTTGGGACAGGTACGATCCCGACGCTGAATTACTGAAACAAGAATTAGAAGAAGAAAAAATGAAAATCGAAGCTAAAAAAGCTGAAAAAGCTTCTGAGAAACTCAGAAAAGAAGCCGAGCAATTTGTTTACGCTGGAACTAGTAGCCAATCCTGTTTCGTAATGGCTGGACTCGATCGAAAACCGAAAAAATCCGTGTCATTCAATCAACACTCGACAGAAACGGAAGCTGCGTACCTGTCAGACCGTGAACTGGAAAAGGGCAGGGAATTTTATGTTGCTGGTGACTACGAGTTGGCTCTAAAATGCTTCACTCAAAGTATTTTGAGCAAACCACAAGTCATCAATATTAATAATCGAGCGTTGACTCATTTGAAACTTGGACATTTTAAAGAGGCTTTAGAGGATACTAATAAAGTTTTAGCACTTGATGAAGGAAATTTGAAGGCTAATTTGAGAAAGGCGCAAGCTTTAGAAGGTAAAGGATTAAGTGATAAATGGTAATTGTTTTTGTCTTTGCTCAAACTTCTCGATTTTTTTTTTAATTGAGTTGGACCAGATCGGTTAATCGTGATAAAAATATAATAATATGGATTCTTTTTTTTTAGGTTTGAAAGAGTATGAAAATGCTTTAATACAGGTTGAACGTGTAATAAAAACAGATCCAGATAATGATATAGCGCAAGAATTGGCTTCAAAGCTTAGAAAAGTTTGCAAGAATACGTTTCAGAGCAAAAATACTAAGATGAGGGTGTTTGATGTTATTTAATGTACATAATTATGCTGGAACATGTTCCAGCATATAAAATACGTTGTTGTTTGAGATGAATTTGTCAGAATTTTTCTCTATTTCTTAAATTAAAACAATAAAACTATTTTGAGAATCTCAACTACACACACAAAATTAAGGGAACGGACAAAATTTACACTATATTTGACATCAATTTTCTCTTGAACCCTCCGCTCGATTTCGATGTATTTTCCAGAGATTGTTGGTGGATTCTTCAGGAATACATCTGACGTATAATCGTTATTAAATGATTCGTCTCTATATCATTTACAGGCATGGAAAGAAAGTCTTTCAGAGTTTTTTGAGACACCCAGTGGAGTGAACCACTGGAAATTCAGAACAGTTTTCAACACCAAATTGTAGCCTGATCTTTTCTGGACATTTTCATGTTTCAGTCACTCTGATATTTTCAATATTATTGAAAATACAGAGTTTCGAAGAAAAGGTGGATATTGACTTTAGTGTTCTCCACGTCGACATACGAATTGGATATAAAAATGTGTCGTTTTCCAACTTCAAGTCATGTGTGTGAATATTTACTTCGAGTTTCGAGTTAAATATTGTTCGCAGTTTTACCTCTTAGGCAGGGCGCTCACCGAATTAACGTGGCTTATGAAGTGGCGTGTGATCTAGCAAGTGGCATACGCCTTAATACGTGCCACTGAATGCATGTTACTTCCCTTGTTACTTCAGTGGGCTCTTGCTTATTTGTTTATGTTCGCTTGATTTGATGTAGCATGCTAGATGCGTACTACTTGCTAGATCACACGCCACATTATAAGCCACGCTATTTCGATGGGCGCTCTCATTGGCGTATACAGGGGTGGGGGGCAAAGGGGGCAATTGCCCCCCCCCCCCTTTCCAGAGCGACAACCTTTTATTCCTTTAGTGTTTCTTAAAAATATCTCAAATAACAATAGTATATTGTGTATTTAGGTGGAAAAGTGGCACATTTTCGGCCGACGGTGTAACTTGACGGGCGAGGCGTAGCCGAGGCCGGCAAACACCGAAGGCCGAGAATGTGCTTTTCCACCGAAATACACATACTATTTTTTCTGCGATCGGTTAAATTCCTGTTAAATGTTTGTCTTTTAGTTCCAATTATTCAGCGATACGAGAATCACTTTCCCGGCCTAGGCCGGAAAAGTGTTTTTCTACACGCGTGCGCAAAGTTATTACGTTGCGCACTCATTTGCGTGCGCAAAGTTGAACTTTGCGCACGGAAACTCTTTGCGCACTCATTTTTTTTTCACATAATTACCGTATTCATACTCGATTTTTCAATGTTTTGTGGGTTTCTGGATAAACTAATATTCAAAAAGAAGGGCTTAATGTTATTTTTGTTCCAAGAAAGGCATTCAGATTCAGGTAATGTTTAGCTTCTTTAATTTGACACTTTCTATATGAGGAGCGAGTGGAGGAAAAATCCAGCAAAAACAGATGTAAGGTCAGGTGACCATTGGCGTGGAAGCCACCAACTCACATTCCTTTGGAGTATCAGATCATGGAAGTTGGACAGTAAGTTATAATACTGCTCCATAAACTCCTCAACTTAGTGGAGTTGCAAAAAAAAGAATCAGACACCAATGGACAAAGTAAGATCTATGATAATGCAAACACAAATGGATAGGATATTGTGGGTAGATCATGCTGTTCTTGTTGCTATGTAAAACTGATTTGAAAAATCACATGAAAAAATATCATCCTGATAAGTTTCTTCTCAAAATTTAGCAGGAAAAACAATTTTTAAGTGAACCTCGCCAGCACAACCACTGTTGCAAATAAAATCGAGCTGATCACTGAAGAAAAAAAAAATTGAAAACACAACACATTGAACTAAAAGAGAAAATTACCAGTTGTGAGCATCTGGAAACATTTAAGATTAGGTACAGCTCCTCAGGATGCTATGCAAATTTTCAAACACTCGAAGAAAAAGTTTTGTTCCTAAAACTTGCGCAAAGTGTCTTTCCCGCACTCAAAGCTTATCCGAACTCCGCTTCGCGTCGTTCGTCTAACTGCTTTTTCGTGCGGAAAAGTATCACTTTGCGCACTTGTTAGGAAAATAACTATTTCCGTATTGTTATTATTCCTTAGCAACTATTGAAACATAATTGAAATACCAGAATATTGAGTTTTGCGACCTGTCAACTGGTCAAAAATGCTGAAATTTCTTGTCAATCGCAAAAAAAAAAAATTTCTACTCGCGTGCGCAAAGTTATTACTTTTCACACTTCTTTGCGTACGCAAAGTTGAACTTTGAGCACGGAAACTCCTTGCGCACTCATTTTTGTTTCGCATAATTACCGTATTTATACGAGATCAGTAATTTATACTCGATTTTTCAATGTTTTGTGGGTTTCTGGATAAACTAATATTTAAAAAGAAGGCCTTGGTGTTATTTTTGTTCCAAGAAGGGCATTCAGGTAATGGTAATGCTTAGCTTTTTTAATTTGACTCTTTCCCTATGAGGACCGAGGGGAGGAAAATCCAGCAAAAACAGGTGCGATGTCAGGTGACCAACTATGTCATTGGGTGACCATTGGCGTGGGGAGCCACGAGCCACCAACTCACATTACTTTGGAGTATGTATATACTTCCCAACCTAGTGATGTTGCGGAAAGAATGAATCAGACACCAATGGACATAGCAAGATCTATGATAATGCAAGCAAAAATGGATAGGATATTTTGGGAAGATGCTGTACATGTTGCTATGTAAAACTAATTTGAAAAGTCACATGAAAAAATATCATCCTGGTAAGTTCAGTGTCAAAATTTGGCAAGGAAAATAAATTTCAAGTAAATCTTGCTAGCTCAATCACTGTTGCAAAAAAAGTCAAGCTGAACACTTAAAAAAAAATTGAAAACGGAGCACATTGAACAAAGAGAGAAAATCACCAGCTTTGAGCATCTGGGAAACATTTAAGAAGATTAGGTACAGCTCCTCTGGATGCTATGCAAATTTTCAAACACTCGTAGAAAAAGTATTGTTCCTAACACTAACTGCTTTTTCGTGCGGGAAAGTAGCACTTTACGCACTTGTATGCAACGCGTATGGTTTATCGCTCGAATTTAAAGTCCAATTTTCAGCATCTAGTAGTGTTCGGAGAATCGGGATTTTTTGCATAGTGAGGGAGTTAATAGTGCTCCACATAACTGACTAATTAATGAGACCCTTACAGCCGTATTCATGAACATTAATTAACTGGTTAATGGTTTGTTAAATATCTAACAGCTGGTTAACATGCATATTTGGTATTCATGACACTCTGTTAGGACTTAACATTTTGTTAAAGTTAACCGCCGGAGATCGCCCAGTTAAAGCGGCTTAACTGACAGTCAACGGAAATTTTCAATATTTGTGAGGTTAGTTTTTTTCTGTTTATTTACGATTTTTCTAAACAAACGTATTCTATTTTCTATTCAAATTACAACATTTAAAATTGAAGTTGTTGGTGATTATTTTTTGAAAGAGAAAGATGGATAGGTTTCACCGTGTCCAAGATACCTCGTCGTCTTCTGATTCCTCGTCTGATGATGAAGTTCCAAATGCAAGAAGGCCAAAAATAGTGAGACCACGAAATGATCTATTCAATGAACTGGACGAAATTGAATTCAAGCGAAGATTCCGTATCAACAAAGATACGTTTTTATATATAGAGAATTTATTAGATGTTCCAGAAACATACATTGAGAATTATCCCATTTCTAAACGGAATCAAATATTAATTTGCCTCAGATACTATGCAACTGGATCGTTTCAAATTAATATTGGGGATCATTTCAATGTTTCACAACCCAGTGTGTCGAGAATTGTACAAAATATTACAAATCACATTGCTGCTTTGAGAGCTCGATTCATCAGAATGCCACGAACAGAGGAAGAGAAGAGGCAAGCAGTTATGAAGTTTTTTAATATTCGTGGTCTTCCTGGAATAATAGGTAGGTATCTCTTTTTTTTTATTATCTTGGATATTACCATTTATGTCCTTTTTGTAGGAGCTTTAGATTGTACACACATCAAGATCCAATCCTCAGGAGGAGAAAATGCTGAAGTGTTCAGAAACCGCAAACAATGGTTTAGTATAAACACGCAAGTAGTGGGCAATAGTGATCTTATGATAAATGACATTGTGTCTAGATGGCCTGGTAGTGTGCATGACTCAACAATATTTAATGACTCGATCATTCGAGCAAGGTTTGAAAATCAAGAATTTTTCCCATATTGTTTACTTGGGGATAGTGGATATGCATGCAAAACTTACTTATTAACACCATTAATAAATCCTCATAATCCGGCAGAACAGCGCTATAATAGGGCTCAAATATCCACCAGAAATACTGTAGAACGTCTATTTGGTGTTTGGAAGCGACGATTTCCCTGTTTGTCATTGGGAATGCGATTAAAACTTCAAACTGTCTGTAATATAATAGTAGCCACTGCAGTGTTACACAACATTTGTATTCAAGAAGGTGATAACTTAGAGCAACTTGATGATATCCCTTATCTACACTCACCGACATAAAATTCGGGACAACCAAAATTTAGATCAAATTTGATGTAGGATAACTTTTTCTTCCATAGTCCGATTTCAATCTTTTTTTTTTTCATAATGTAGATAATTGTTTCGGTTTTAATTAATTTTATTCAATTTTCAAAAATACAGTTTACATGTTGGAATATACCAGGAAAATAAAAAAGTATATTTTTTCTCTTAACTTTGTAACACTCTGTGTAGAGTAATTTTGCGAAGTAAGCTACACTGGATATGCTTTTCTGCAGAGTTTGATCCATTTTCAACATTTTGCTGTTTTATTGGTCTTGATATCTTTATCGGTTTCGGAGATATGAATTTTTGAAATAAACATTACACTTTTTGATTAAGTCTAAATTTTTGAAATAAACCTTACACTTTTTGATCAAGTCTATTTTTAATTGAAGCATGAAAGTAGGGGTTTTAAAAATTAGTACCTACCTCGTGTTACCTCCTCTTGCTACTAAACGTCGATTCATTCCTCTAATCAGGTTTTGGATATCCTGTTGTGGAATAGCAGCCCATTCTTCTTCCAAAGCATTTCGGAACTGTTGGAGATGAACAACTGTCCTCGGCGTTTCCTAATTCGTCTACC
This sequence comes from Ceutorhynchus assimilis, assembly GCA_917834065.1. Taxonomy (NCBI): domain Eukaryota; kingdom Metazoa; phylum Arthropoda; class Insecta; order Coleoptera; family Curculionidae; genus Ceutorhynchus; species Ceutorhynchus assimilis. The sequence continues at coordinate 44,858,651 of OU892280.1, read as the reverse complement.
TAACATGTCCCATACGTGTTCTATGGAATTAATGTCAGGACTACGAGCGGACCAGCGCATAACGTTTATTCCAACCTCTTCTAAATATTGGGCCACTATTCTGGCAGTATGTGGACGGGCATTGTCATGCATGAAAACGAATTCGTTGCCGATAAATTGTGCAAAAACAACAACATGTTCTCCCAGAACTTCGTCAATGTACCTCGGGTCAGTTAAAGTTCATCGGTCAATAAAAACAAGTGCCGAAATCGCAGGGGATTTCGACAATTTTTAAGGGATTTCGAAAGATTTCGGCTGTGCAAGAATTTTGACTTTCGAGGCCATATACCACTAAGATTTCGAGGGATTCGATAAATCTATAAGACAGGATAGGATTTCGCGATTTCGAAAATTCGGGATTTCCAAAGGATTTCACGGGATTTCGGATGAAAATGTACAGCGATTCCGGAAGTGAGCCGCCCATCGGCTGTCAGCACTAATGAATATTTTGTTATTGGAAAAATTAAAAACTGGCAAATATGAAAGAACAAAAGTAATTTTTTTTCTCATTCACTGAATAGGTAAAATTAGGAAGGTTCTATAATTTTATAATTCTTAGTTTCAAATAGAATAATGTTTTCTGTAATAATAGGTATATGAATCAATTAGATTGCTTCGACCATTTTTTGAAATATTTCCGAAAATTGAAGAAATTAGCTTAAATATTTTACTGTATTAACTGCAGCAAACAATAAAAGGCATTTTGGACAATAAACATATTTTTATTTATATCTAATATTAAATTAAATGAGGATAACTACATAAATAAATAGGAACATAAAAAAGTTATGTATAATCCAAAAAACGAAAAAACTGAAAGAACCCTAAATATGTAGCATGTTAATGTTTGACCTAAAATACCCGAACAGGAAAAAAAACACACGGTGATCCACAAAATTGGACAAAAAAACAACAATTTTTGTTTTTGAGGAACCTGTGTTATTTTTATAATTAAAGAAAATAATACCTCAGCTTTCTCAATCCTCTAATATAAGTGGAATTCAAAAACTTAAAACATAATATCCTATACATATTGCAAATAAATTAGTACAATCCGTAACAAGAACTAAGTACTCGGGCCTTTGACTTGGCACTCAGATAATGAAATAAACTGTTAGTTCGAATTATTGTTCTCTTAAAAGTCTGTCATGTTGTATTTTTTTTATTTCAAGATCCAAGAGCTCTTTTTCCTTAATTATTTGTTTTATTTCATTATCCATTTTTATACCTTTAAACGTTTCTTCTTCATTTTTTTGCACTAAATGCAAAACTTTTATTTTATTTTCATATACTTCAAATTTTTTGGCCGAAACACCTGAAGGCTTCGAGATGGTTTCTCCATAACAATTAGGTTTTTTATTAGTACTTTTCACGTTCTTATTATTTTTTTTATTGACATTATCAGTTTTCACATTTTCTGGTTCCTGATTTTCTTTAAATTTCTTCACTGGCTGAAACTGTAATAAGCACTGTGATTGCTCTTCCTCAAAAACAGTTTTCACATTTTCTGGTTTCTGATTTTCTTTAAATTTCTTTACTGGCTGAAACTGTAACAAGCTCTGTGATTGTTCTTCCTCAAACACAATTTCTATAGTTTCATCTGAAGTTTCATCACATGTAAAGCGATCATCACCATCATTATCCGTCAATTGACCTACATTTACTTTTAGGGACAATGGTCTCTTTAGGGATTCATCACAAGATTGGAAATTCCTAGATGTTGAAGGTGTTGAAAAAAATGTGTTTTCAGTTTCTGAGTTATTTTCCATAACAACGTTGCAATCCAGGACATTGTCCACACAGAAATATTTTTCTTGTAGAAGACTTAAAATCTTCACATCCTGTGGAGAAAGCATATTGTACTTTGTATTGTCCCCTCCACCAGTTTTTAGAATTTCTACCTGCAACAAGGGAATACTTGAATAAAAAACTACCTACACTGATTAATATTTGAACCAAAAATAGATTTATAGTTACATTATACTAACACAAGTACTAACAGTAAGAATAGAAATGACACAATATTTTTCTGAAATCATAAAGGGCCGCTTTATTCTCAATAGCGAGGCACCTCCGGGTTGGTTTTAACTCCAGGGTAAGCGTGTCCAGTTGCTATGTTTACCCTGGAGTTATGCTTAAGCCAGGGGTGACTTGCTATAGAGAAACCGACCCAAAGAAATACTAACTAGAAATGGACCTAATTTTACCTTACCTTACTGTCAGCTTTATGCTGTTTTGCTAACTTTTTCATCTGCTCGTACAGTATACGTAATTGAGATCCTGTTCGTTGTCCACTTGTTTGTAGGGCATTATACTCCCATGCCAGTTTCTCCCAGCATTCATGTTTTTGTTTATTATATATTGCATTACATTCTAATACATTAATATATTTTTCTACTCGCGTGCGCAAAGTGATTACTTTGCACACTCATTTGAGTGCGCAAAGTTGAACTTTGCGCACGGAAATTCTTTGCGCACTAATTTTTTTTATGCATTATTATTATATATACACTTGATTTTTCAATGTTTTGATGGTTTCTGGATAAACTTATATTCAAAAAGAAGGGTTTTAGCTGAATTTAGTGCTTAGTTAATGTGACGTTTCTCATTAAAAGTATCCAAATTGGATCACCTACTAGTAGGAATTTGTGAAATATTGGGAATTTAAAAGAATTTCATAAAAATATTCTAGAAATTCCAAAAGATGTTGAAAGATTTTTGGGAATTTGATTTAAAAGGGATTTTGAGGAATTCCAATGGATTTTAAGCGTTTTTTGGAACATTTGTGGTAATTGGTCATATGCAAAAGACACGAACATATGCCATTGCTTAAGTTTTTTGAGATAAACATATTCAGATTTAATGCAGCAAAAAGGGAGGAGGTTGAGCAGAAGTATTTGCTTATTTGTATTATTCATATGATTGATTGTTTTACTGAGGTTTTACTATTTTAACAAATCAAATTCAACTTTTCTAAGACACTCGTAGAAAAAGTATTGTTCCTAACACTTGCGCAAAGTGTCTTTCCCGCACTTAAAGCCTATCCGAACTCCGCTTCGCGTCGTTCGTCTAACTGCTTTTTCGTGCGGGAAAGTATCACTTTGCGCACTTGTTAGGAAAATAACTATTTTGTACCAGCGATATCAATATATATCTTTTTCGCGCTGTGTAAAATTTGAAGATCGTTTCTTCTCTTCCGTCATAGCTTTCATTCACTATTTTATTGCACAAAACTAATATACCTAATTTTAATTTTATAATATTGTGGGTGCCACAATGCCGCAATATTATTAACAAAAACAAACTAAATAAAGTGAAATGAAAGTTGGGTTATGTTGTTCTAAAAATCATCTGCTGAAGTTAGGCAAAAATTGGTATTGCCAACCTTAATTTTGTTACTTTTCATTAAATAGACGGTTTGTTAACTGCTTGGTTAAAAACCTTGATGAATATCAATCACTACTAACTCTTTGTTAAAACTTAACAACCAATTAGTTAACTGGGCAGTTTGTGATTTTTCATTGAATACGGCCGTTAATGCTGTGTATATTACAAAACCGATATAATCGTGCATCAAAGAAATCGCATTCCTGAATACCAACAGTGAACAAAAAAAAAAAACGTAAGGTCCGTTTCACCAGGGTTCATACTTGACCTTGAAACTTGAAAAAAAAGGGTTGTCGTAGATTGATTCATATGACACATTATGCAATTTTTTTGACAAATTAAAATGAATGACTTTTGGTTAAGAACCGACAAACGTTTTTGACGTCATTGATTTATTTCACTCAATTTTTATTTGTTAAACAAGGAACGTAAATGCTGGTGGCAAGTACAAACCCTGACGAAACAAACTTTAACTACTTCTTTTTTTGTTTCTCAGTCAGTGATCGGCGAAATATGAATTTTAGCGCTGCGGAATTTTAACATTAGCGTTCGATAACACTTAATACAGGATGGACTTCAAATTCAGATTTGGATGCTGTTCTAATAAAGCATATGTTTGTTATTGCTGTATTTTTTGCAATAATCTGTTTCACCCAAGTTGTCTAGAAAGAAGCTTCAAAACCTACAAAAAATTGGACAAACAGAGAATCAGTTGCTTTGAAAAATGCGAACAAATTGATTTTCAAAATCCTAATTGTCTGGACACAGAAAGGAAGGAATTGGAGGCATTGAAACAGGGGAACCATGATATGAAAATACAACTTAAGAGCGAGGACGACTTCTATGACTTCAAGCTAACAGAGAAAGATGATAAGATTAGGCAGCTTAGCCAGGAGATATCTCATCGAAAGGATAACATAGAAGAAATGGAACTACACAATAGCAAAAAACGTAGACTAACCCAAGAATTTGAAGAAGATATCCTTCAAAATGAAAGAGAACTTGTTGAAACTCTTAATTGTAAGCGAATGGAAATTGTTGCATTGGGAGAATAGATTTGTAAATTGAATGAGGAAAACGAAGCTCTGGAAATTAAAATCAAAGAGCAGTCTGATGATATGCGAAGACTGAATAATAAAATTGAGGATTACAGCTTGCTAAGTAGAAATATGATTTCTTCAATTCAGACCTTGGAGGTTGAAAATCGGGCATATTCTATGGATATTGGGCGCCTAAAAAACAGAATAGAAACACTTGAGACCCAACAGCCCTTTAACAAGCCAGTACCATGTGAAACAAAGGCATGTGGAGAGAATTTCATCACTAACGAAATTTTTAGCACTATAGTGACCATAGAATTGCTGACTCCAACCGAGACTCGGAAAACAATCCTATCAAAAGGGTAAGAGAAAAGGAAGTGAATGCTCATTTAAAAAATAAACTCGTAATATTGACAGACGTTTATGGCAAAAATTTAGGTATACCATTTCTTAAAATCTGTCTTTAAAGATACTTATTCTATACAAATAGTATGTAAGCCGTATGCTAAGTTTAATGAGGTTGTTTCTGGTATGGATTCGGTTGTTAATAGGTTAACAAAGTCAGATTTTGTGATAGTCTTGGCGGGAGTTAACAATGTTAATGTCTCGATTAAGAAAATATCCTCGCTGGCTGATAAGTGCTTTTTTACTAATTTGATTTTATGCACAATTCCTGTTAATTTTAATTCTAAATTAACAAAGTTTCATTCCGTTAACAATAGTATTTTAAATTGTATGACAAATTTCTGTTTTTACTCTAATCATATTAAGCTCATGGACCTACAGGACAAATTCACCTACAAATGTTTCTATAATAATAGTATTTACTTGAATTCCAGAGGCAAGAGATTGCTAGCAAGTCTAATGCATGAAAAAGTTTAAATTTTTTTTCAAGTTTGATGTTTTTTATTCATTGCTTCAAATTGAGACTCGAGATTATTGTGACTTTCCTCCCGGGTACACAGCGGAAGCAGGTCTGAATGACGCACCTGGTGAGATTATTGATGGGACTTGTTCTATTTCATTAGATGGCTCTGAATCAGATGAATCTTTTTTAGGAAGACAGACGCACCAATTAAACATAGAAATTTGAACAATGTGTCTTGTCCTTTATTGAACACACAGTCAATACGCAACAAGGTTAATGAGCTGACAGTATTTTTACAGTATCATGACATGCCCTCAATTCTGTTTATGACTGAAAACACTGGTTAAAGGTCGGAGAACCTCTGTTTATTTCTGGTTATTTAATGATCACTGCCTTCTGCAGATGTAATACAATAAGAGGAGGTACAGCAATATTTATTCATGAAGATATGCATGAATGGGTAAATTCTTTTTTCTCCAAAAGTCAGAAAAACGTCACTTTGTTAACTCCTGTCAAGATGTCAGAAATTTGATTTCTATGCTGCTAGGCAAATCCAGCGGGTTAACACCTGTCGAGGTGGTAGAAATTTAATTTCTATGCTGCTTGGCAACCCCAGCGGCAGCAAAGGTACTTTTAGTGCCGCTGGAGCGGCAGTAGAAGTACTTTTAGTGCCGCTCGTACTTCTACTGCCTTTCAACCATTCACTTGCCCCAGAGCTTACCCCATTTGTTTGGAGAAAAAATAGCGTGTTGCATACGGAGTAGAAGCACTTTTTTGTGCTTCAGCAGTATTGCAAGCCTCACTACGTTCGGCTCGCAAACCTACCGCTTCAGCACAAAAAAGTAGAGCTTCTACTCCTAATACAACAATATACTATTAATGTGTGCAATTATAATAATCTGTTAGTAGAAAATGAGTTTGAATTCTCGCTGGTATATTTAAAAACCAGATGTCAAATTTTTGACATAACATTTCCTAGACAAATAACTACCTAATTAATGATTGTCATTGTCATTAATTGTCATTTCAAACCATGAATTCATTTTAATAAATCTTGACAGGTTTTATTAAAACCTGTTTAATATCATTTTTCGGGGATAATACCTACCTATCACATAATAATACCACGAGAGCTTCAAAATTACAGATAAGTTTTCACGATTGCGTGTTTTCTATAATTTCACGAGTCCACGAGTCCGTAGGACGAGTGAAATTTGCAAAGAAAACACGCATGACTGAAAAATTATCTGGTCCATTTTGACCATTTTAAAGCTCGATTGGTATTTAAAGGATTATTTCATGAAAATGCAAAAAATATGTTGCTAACAGCGTCCATATTTGTTTGTATTGATACAAATAAATGGTTGCTAGCGTCAGCAACCGTTTGTATCAAAAATTAGCATGACCACTATATATACGATTAACATGAGAGAATATTCGCTGTCATAATTAATATTATTATTTTTATTATTATAAGCGAAAAACCCTAAGGGTCCTTTTGTAAGGGTAAGTTTACCCCCATAAAGTGTTTTACTGAAAAGGGACCTCAAGCCGGCGTACTAAATCTTCAAAAAGCACCCTAAAACGCTATAATCTCAAAAAAAAGCAACGTTGTGTAAATTTCTAAGTGGTCACCCATCCAAGTACTAACCGCGCTTGACGCTGCTTAGCTTCATCACATTTGTACTTCATTTTTTTTTTTTTCAAAAATGTCCCTATTGTGATTGAGAAAAAGATCGATGACGTCATATCTTGGAGAGAAATTTTTTTTTTCCTATATCTCTGTGTAACTTTTCCCTACACGTTTTCTTATACCTATTTCTAAAATTTCATCAAATTCGATCGAGCCGTTTTCTCAGAAAAATGCCAACATACACACACACACACATACACACACACACACACACACACACACACACACACACAGACGGAAATGTGCCACCTTGCCAAAAAGGCTTCAAATGATCCAAAACGTCAAGATTTAATGAAATTTTGACATGGTCAAAATCGGGCTATCACCATAGCTTCCTCCTATCTTCCTATCTAGGAAGCTAAAAATTGACACTTATCTTTTACGTACATATAGACCCCCACGTAGTGGAGCTGAGGAATTTTTGACCAGGTTGGAGGAGTTGCTTTCTCTTTTGCCTTTAAGTTTAAAATCAAATATTTTGGTGGCGGGTGATTTTAATATTAATTATCTAGATAAAAATTCTGTGCACACCCAGAGCCTGTCTTCAATCTTATTGCCTTTTAATCTAAAAATGCTGGTGCAAGATCCAACTCGTATAACTAATAATACCTCAAGTACTTTAATTGATTATTTTTGTTCAAATTTTAGTGACAAGAGCTCTTCCGGGACTAAGGTAGTACCTTCGGCTTTATCAGACCATGAAGCCATATTATCTGTAATAAGTTTAAATACCTACCAAAAATATTAAAAGTATAAGAAAGGGGAGAATTTATAGTAAATGCAATTTTGACAGATTTAGAAGTGACTGTCGAAAAATAAATTGGGAGCAGATTAAGTGCTCATCTGACCCTCTAAGGGCCAAATTATGGACCAACTGGTAAGTGTCTGGTTGTTACCTAGCAGGTACTTTCTATTATCTAGAGCATAGAAAGTATCTGCTAGGTAACAACCAGGCGTTTACCAGTCAGTCCATAATTTGGCCCTAAATGAGTTTAACAAACAATTGAACTATCCAAGATGCTGTCAAACTTGAATTAAAATGGCCGCCAAGAGGCACACAAACCCTTTTTTCTCCGAATGACAGTAAAAGCGGCCTTTTAATGACACTTGACAGGATCAAAAGTTGTATTTTTACTGCCTAGGCAGTAAAAGTGGACTTTTACTGCCTAGGCATTAAAAGTGACAGTATCACAACGTTCCGGGTAATAATTTCACTCAATTTGGTATTTGAAATTGATGGTGACAATGACAATTGTCAAAATAATTTAATTATTTGGATAATAATAATGAATGTAAAAAAGATGTTCATGTGTGAATTTGAACATTCGGAGAAAAAATTATATGTTTTACATGGCAGAAAATCAGATTTAATGCCTCGGCTGGTTTCCTAGCCTCGGCTATGCCTCGGCTATGAAACACCAGCCGCGGCATTAAATCTTGTACTTTTCTGCCTAGTAAAACAAATAACTATTTTTTTCTACAAACGTGTTAAAAATGCAATTTTTAACACGGCCCCGAAGCATTAAAAATGTTACTTTATCGCACTAGTGCCATAAAGTCTTTATAGCACTAGTGTTAAAAGTGAAACATCAAATTTTGAGAGCGGACGTCAAAAAAAGTTTGTATTTTCAGTTATTTACATTGATATTAATGGTGAAATTTGAACAACTGAGGTAGCCCGATTGGCCGCTTCATCTATATTTTTCGAAGGATCGATGCAACCCTCTGTTTCTTCTGTATCTGACCACGACAGACTTTCAAGAAACTGACAAGACATTTCGTTACCTGTAAAACAAGGTGCTAGTTGTATGGATTTTTTGACAAATGTCAAATTCAAGAATTTTATGTAGGAAAAATGCTTCCAATTTATTATTCATTTAAAAATCCAATTTGTTAGTGGTTATTGCTTTTTATTGCCGTTTGTAGAAAAAATTTTGTATGATATTTGTGTTAAAAGTATTTTTAAGGCACTTATGTGAATTGCAGAATTCGCTTCGCTCATTCTGCAAACTTTCACATGCGTGCCTTAAAAATGTACTTTTAACACTTATATCATAAATAACTATTATGTATCATTCAATGTGTCATGAAATTTTTTTTCAAAAAAATAGTGCTTATTGTTCATTTGTGTTTTGATACTCGTTCTTTTTACTCGTATTTTTGTTAGTTAGAACAGATCCCTAGGTCACTCCTGCAGTGATATCCAACCCCTCTAAAGTACTGAACCCCTAGAAGCAGTACTTCATGACAGACACAATCGAAAGCTTTTTTCAGGTCACAAAAAACTACCGCGGCCACTTCTTCGTCATTTATCTTCTAATACAGCTCATCCAGGAGATGAAATATAGTCAACCATCCAAGGACCTTTTTTTTTAGTTATACATGTAAACCCCATACTTTGTGAGTGGCTTGCTTACATCAAGTCCTACAACTTTTCCTCTACGACTTTTCTCGGAAATGGCACGTATGCGCGCAGGCGACTCGCAAACATGTCGATCTGACGTAGCTATGTTTCCTGATACATGTAGGTAAATCTAATTTTACGAATACTGTTTGATTTTTATGTCTAAATCACGGAAATCAACTTGGCCGACAAAAATAATGGCAAATTGGGGGAGTCCGATACCCCCAAAATGTCGATCTGACGTGGTTATGTTTCTTGATACATGAAAATCTAATTTCACGAATAATGTTTGATTTTTATTTCTAAATCACGGAAATCAACTTGGCCGACAAAAATAATGGCAAATTGGGGGAGTCCGATACCCCTAAAATGTTTGCGAGTCGCCTGCGCGCATACGTGCCATTTCCGAGAAAAGTCGTAGAGGAAAAGTTGTAGGACTTGATGTAAGCAAGCCACTCACAAAGTATGGGGTTTACATATGTATAACTGAAAAAAAAAGGTCCTTGGATGGTTGACTAATATGGTATCATCAGTGTTTTTTGACTGCTGAAACAGAGACAGAGAAACCAATTTATGTCTATCAAGGAAGCTCACCATCCACCTTAATTAGCCACTCTACAATTTTACTCAAAGTTGGCAGTAAGGATATTAGCCGGTAATAAGATGGTAAATTCTTATCACCCCCCTATTAAACAAAAGTACTACCCAAGATTGCTTCAAAAATGAGGGTGTCTCAAAAAACTTTGAAAATTACTGACTTTCTTTCCATCCCTGTATATGATATAAAGACGAATAATTCAATAACGGTAATACGTCAGATGTATTCCTGAAGAATCGAGCTACAATCTGTGAAAAATTCATCGAAATCAAGCGGAGGGTTCAAGAGAAAATTGATGTCAAACGTAGTGTAAATTTTGTCCGTTCCCCCAATTTTGCCGCTGTGTGTAGATATACAGTGACCGCCAAAAAGTTTGCAACAAATGGGAAAACATTTTATTATTAAGATATCAAAAAAAATGTTACGTGGGATCAATTCAGCATACCCATCAACAAAAAAAATCACTGTGACAGATGTCATATGATCACAGTCATGGCGGCAAATTTAAAAAGTTCGCCTTAAATATGTGGAAAGTGGGGTTAGACAACAGAAATCGAAAAATTGTAGAGAGAAAAGTGGTTCAGGATCACATACATATATACTAACGTATACCGCTAAAGTGCGACGACCGACCAGTGTAACATAGGAGGCTGCCATTTTGACCTATATTTTTAGCGGGAATTTCAAAAATGACATCTTTGTCATGGTCGAGGATATATAAACTCAAAGTAACCTCACTTTTTGGTTTAGAGTTTACAAGGCATGCGTGGGCGCCACATAAATGTGGGCACGCACAATTCACAAAACATAACAGAGTATAAACAATTATTATAATTATTATTCGTAAATTTTTACACAAATGTGGGCCTTTACGAGGTATTCAAAAAAAAAATTATAATTATATACATTTTAATAGATATAAAGTCAAGGATTTGCATTATTTTTAAATAAATAAAAGAATGGTTACCTACTTTATTTAGGTAGGCCTTAAGAAATTATTTTCAAGTCTCTATTATTATATAGGTACCTACTGATGTAGTATCTCGACCAGCAATGATAGTAATTTATATCACTAGTGTATGAACTTCATTACAGCAACGAATGGGGAATAACTAGGAAAAACTACACGAGTGCTGTAATTAGCGTTACAGTACGTAGTACGTGTGATATACAACATTCTATATACGTTCCAGATTTTAAAATTGTAAAAAATTGCTGATTTTTAAATGAAAATGAGTTACTTGATGACGTATCACTAGTGATGTAATGATCTCATTACATCACTAGTGCAATAATACATCTTATTACGTAACTAAAACAGGCTAAAAAGGGTTACGTAATAAGCTCTTATAGTGTGGGTCGTATATAAAATATATTTATTTAAATATCAAATGTTTGGAATTTAAGAAAACCGTATAAGTAGGTATTCACATGATTTTGCTTCTTTTAAATGGAAAATCATGTCTCATTAAAGTACAGTACAGAAGGGAAAAAAATATGTTACAAATTTTTTTCAAATGTTTATTAAACAATACTGCAAACTCGACTGCAAATATATACATGTTCAATGATCATAATCATAATCTATAAAAACTTTTCACTGATGTGAAAATAATATTATTTTATTTAATTTTTTCCTAACCAAGTCACCTTGTATCTTGACTGTATATTTTTTTGCCAAATTATGCAATCTTATTTTGCAATAACAAAATAGTATACAGGGTGTCCCACTAAGGTCGACGAGGTACGTTATTATGGAAACCATAGACCTTACGGCATCGGGATTTTTTTCTTCATCACTAAATCGGCCAATAGAAATTGATGGAAAATATTTTCAAGTTTCTAAGATGGCCGCTAGGGGGCGCAATCACGATGATATAACTAAACATTCGAATTTTCTCGAAAAATCGCTGTATTAAGGTACTCTTTTAACAACAGAAATCAAAAGTTCGTTAATTTTTGCGCCAGTTTGCTTATTAGCCTTTTTTCGTATCTTCACTAATAAGGGTGGGGGAAGCTGGTGAAAAAATAGTTATAAAAATTGCAGTATCTTCCATACCCCTTATCCAAACTCATTCAGTTTAGGCTTATTCGAAAGAGAATTTCATTGTTATTAAGAGCACCACTTCGTTCGGGGTCGATGGTTCCCACCGCGTCTTCTAGAGGGCGCTGTTTAACCAAGATCCAGTTTTTTCTAATTTTCTGGAAAAATCCAAATGGCATGATATATTTTTTTATAACTCTGCTTAAAGAGCAAAACATTATCTACATTTTGGCGCAAACCGCAATCCGATATCTGCATCCGTTTTCAAGTTATTTGCAAATAACTATTTTAATCGAATATCTCCCTCCTGTCATTTTAAATCAATCAAAAAATCTGATTTTGTGGTCAAAAATTAGTTTCAAGCGTAAAAATTTCATGACATGACATAAAAACAAAATAAAATACTCATAAATGTTAATAAATTAATAAAAATTTATTGTTTTGCTCAGTAAGGAAACGTTCTTAACAAAAACCACTCGTGCTTCTAATTTTTCCTGTCGAATGATCTAAAAAACTTGTTTGCAAGTAATTTGTTTACCAAAACACTGGCGTGAAATTTTTATATCTATGAGTATGTGGAAGGTAGCACTTTACAGCACATGTGCGGTAAAGTACTTGAAATACAAAAATATTGACACTCGAAGGTGAAATTTTGTACCAACACTACCAACACATGCCGAAAGTGCCTTTACCGCTCATGACGCCATGACAACTGCTGTCGCGTGCGGTAAAGTATCACTTTCAGCACTTGCTACGTAAATACCTATTATAACGCTCGTACCTGTTATAGTTATTCACCTAACAAATGAGGAAAGTGATACTTTACCGTACGCAGTTGAACGAACGACGCGAAGCGGAGTTCGGTCAACCCGTTAAGGGCTGTACCGCACGCGTCAGCAGTTGTCATGGCGTCAAGAGCGGTAAAGGCACTTTCGGCATGTGTTGGTACAAAATTTCACCTTCGAGTGTCAATATTTTTGTATTTCAAGTACTTTACCGCACATGTGCTGTAAAGTGCTACCTTCCACACACTCATAGATGAAAAAAATTCACGCCAGTATTTTGGTAAACAAATTACTTGCAAACGAGTTTTTTAGAATTTGCGTCAGGAAAAATTAGAAGCACGAGTGGTTTTTGTTAAAAATGTTTCCTTGCTGAGCAAAACAATAATTTTTTATTAATTTATTAACATTTATGAGTATTTTATTTTGTTTTCATGTCATGTCATGAAATTTTTCCACTTGAAAATAATTTTTGACCACAAAATGAGATTTTTTGATTGATTTAAAATGACAGGAGGGAGATATTCGATTAAAATAGTTATTTGCAAATAACTTGAAAACGGATGCAGATATCGGATTGCGGTTTACGCCAAAATGTAGATGATTTTTTGCTCTTTAAGCAGAGTTATAAAAAAATATATCATGCCATTTGGATTTTTCCAGAAAATTAGAAAAAACTGGATCTTGGTTAAACAGCGCCCTCTAGAAGACGCATTGGGAACTATCGACCCCGAACGAAGTGGTGCTCTTAATAACAATGAAATTCTCTTTCGAATAAGCCCAAATTGAATGAGTTTGGATAAGGGATATGGAAGATACAGCAATTTTTAAAACTATTTTTGCACCAGCTTCCCCCACCCTTATTAGTGAAGATACGAAAAAAGGCTAATAAGCAAACTGGCGCAAAAATTAACGAACTTTTGATTTCTGTTGTTAAAACAGTACCTTAATATAGCGATTTTTCGAGAAAATTTGAATTTTTAGTTATATCATCGTGATTGCGCCCCCTAGCGGCCATCTTGGAAACTTGAAAATATTTTCCATCAATTTCTCTTGGCCGATTTAGTGAAGAAAAAAAAATCCCGATGCCGTAAGGCTTATGGTTTCCATAATAACGTACCTCGTCGACCTTAGTGGGACACCCTGTATAATAGAAAAAAAGTTATGACCTTTCAAAGTTTTCCAAAAAAATCATAAGGGGGGTCCCTTCTTACTAAAACGATGAAATTTCGAATTTTTTTTTGTCGAGATTTTGTGCCCTAATGGTCTCTAGTGATACCCTGAACTCCATACACTATATTATTCTCAGATTTGAAGCCGAACTCTATGAAAAAATGCACTCAGAAAAATTGAAAAATTGATAAATCACCGAAATTGCTTGGCACGATTTTATCTCAGGAACTATAAGTGTCAATGAGCTGAAATTTTCAGGGATTGTAGTCCTTTGAAAAGGATAATTTTCAGTGAAAGATTCAGCTTTCTATCTATAACAGAAAAAAAGTTATGACCTTTCAAAGTTTTCCAAAAAAATCATAAGGGGGGTCCCTTCTTACTAAAAAGATGAAATTTCAATTTTTTTTTTGTCGAGATTTTGTGTCCTAATGGTCCTTAGTGATACCCTGAACTCCATACACTAAATTATTCTCAGATTTGAAGCCGAACTCTATGAAAAAATGCACTCAGAAAAATTGAAAAATTGATAAATCACCGAAATTGCTTGGCACGATTTTATCTCAGGAACTATAAGTGCAAATGAGCTGAATTTTTCAGGGATTGTAGTCCTTTGGAAGGGATAATTTTCAGTGAAAGATTCAGCTTTCTATCTATAATAGAAAAAAAGTTATGACCTTTCAAAGTTTTCCAAAAAAATCATAAGGGGGGTCCCTTCTTACTAAAACGATGAAATTTCAAATTTTTTTTTGTCGAGATTTTGTGTCCTAATGGTCCTTAGTGATACCCTGAACTCCATACACTAAATTATTCTCAGATTTGAAGCCGAACTCTATGAAAAAATGCACTCAGAAAAATTGAAAAATTGATAAATCACCGAAATTGCTTGGCACGATTTTATCTCAGGAACTATAAGTGTCAATGAGCTGAAATTTTCAGGGATTGTAGTCCTTTGAAAAGGATAATTTTCAGTGAAAGATTCAGCTTTCTATCTATAATAGAAAAAAAGTTATGACCTTTCAAAGTTTTCCAAAAAAATCATAAGGGGGGTCCCTTCTTACTGAAACGATGAAATTTCAATTTTTTTTTTGTCGAGATTTTGTGTCCTAATGGTCCTTAGTGATACCCTGAACTCCATACACTAAATTATTCTCAGATTTGAAGCCGAACTCTATGAAAAAATGCACTCAGAAAAATTGAAAAATTGATAAATCACCGAAATTGCTTGGCACGATTTTATCTCAGGAACTATAAGTGTCAATGAGCTGAAATTTTCAGGGATTGTAGTCCTTTGAAAAGGATAATTTTCAGTGAAAGATTCAGCTTTCTATCTATAATAGAAAAAAAGTTATGACCTTTCAAAATTTTCCAAAAAAATCATAAGGGGGGTCCCTTCTTACTGAAACGATGAAATTTCAATTTTTTTTTTGTCGAGATTTTGTGTCCTAATGGTCCTTAGTGATACCCTGAACTCCATACACTAAATTATTCTCAGATTTGAAGCCGAACTCTATGAAAAAATGCACTCAGAAAAATTGAAAAATTGATAAATCACCGAAATTGCTTGGCACGATTTTATCTCAGGAACTATAAGTGTCAATGAGCTGAAATTTTCAGGGATTGTAGTCCTTTGAAAAGGATACTTTTCAGTGAAAGATTCAGCTTTCTATCTATAATAGAAAAAAAGTTATGACCTTTCAAAATTTTCCAAAAAAATTATAAGGGGGGTCCCTTCTTACTAAAAAGATGAAATTTCAATTTTTTTTTTGTCGAGATTCTGTGTCCTAATGGTCCCTCGTGATACCCTGAACTCCATACACTAAATTATTCTCAGATTTGAAGCCGAACTCTATGAAAAAATGCACTCAGAAAAATTGAAAAATTGATAAATCACCGAAATTGCTTGGCACGATTTTATCTCAGGAACTATAAGTGTCAATGAGCTGAAATTTTCAGGGATTGTAGTCCTTTGAAAAAGATAATTTTCAGTGAAAGATTCAGCTTTCTATCTATAATAGAAAAAAAGTTATGACCTTTCAAAGTTTTCCAAAAAAATCATAAGGGGGGTCCCTTCTTACTGAAACGATGAAATTTCAATTTTTTTTTTGGCGAGATTTTGTGTCCTAATGGTCCTTAGTGATACCCTGAACTCCATACACTAAATTATTCTCAGATTTGAAGCCGAACTCTAGGAAAAAAGGCACTCAGAAAAATTGAAAAATTGATAAATCACCGAAATTGCTTGGCACGATTTTATCTCAGGAACTATAAGTGTCAATGAGCTGACATTTTCAGGGATTGTAGTCCTTTGAAAAGGATACTTTTCAGTGAAAGATTCAGCTTTCTATCTATAATAGAAAAAAAGTTATGACCTTTCAAAGTTTTCCAAAAAAATCATAAGGGGGGTCCCTTCTTACTAAAACGATGAAATTTGAAAATTTTTTTTGTCGAGATTTTGTGTCCTAATGGTCTCTAGTGATACCCTGAACTCCATACACTAAATTATTATCAGATTTGAAGCCGAAATCTATGAAAAAAGCACTCAGATGAACCTACCCGTATCTCAGAAAGGGGCGAATTTGCAGCGCTTTTAGACTTGTTCCTAACCACAAATCCTGACTCGTACACAATTCAAGTAGATGCTCCACTTGGTTCGTCCGATCATAAACTTATAATAACAAAGTGCGAAATGCTCATCCCACCAAGCCAACAACCACTTCCTCGTTAAATGTGGCACTATAAATCGGCAAAATGGAATGACCTAAAACAGTTTTACCTGGATTTTCCATGGCAAGAGGTTTGCTTTAAAACAGCTGATCCCACTATTTGCTGTAATGAAATAACACAAGTAATCTTATCTGGAATGGATGCATATATCCCACATACAACTAAACGTAGAGCTAATGCAAAACCTTGGTTCAACAGCCAGTGTCAAACGGCTGTACAGAAAAAACACAGAGCATATAACCTTTGGAAACGACAACAAACCGCTCAAAACCACACAGAATTTATAGAAGCCAGAAATAGTTGCAAAATTACTATTGACTCCGCTAAAGAAACATACAATCAAAGAATAAAAAACAGGTTGCTGAATTGTCCAAGTAGTTCTAGGTCCTTTTGGTCTCTTGCAAAAGCTGTTGGATCTAACTTCACCAAGTCATCCACACCACCACTTACAGATAAAAATAACCACTTAGCCACAACATCAGAGGAAAAAGCCAATATGCAGGCCCAAATGTTTTCCTCCAACTCCAACCTAACAGTGCCAAACGGAAAAACTCCACCGTTCATTGAAAGGGTTTCCCATAGTATGCCAGAGGTACCCTTTTGTCACAGAGAAATACGACAATCCCTTAAAAAGCTAGATACAAACAAAGCAATGGGTCCGGATGGCATTCCCGCAATAGTACTCAAAAATTGCGCCAACGAACTCACCCCAACTTTCGCAAAATTATTCAATTTGTCTTACAGGCAAGGAGTATATCCATCATCATGGAAGTCTGCCGCAGTACAACCCATTCCAAAGAAAGGAAAAAAGACAGATCCATTAAACTATAGACCAATTGCTCTACTTCCGGTGATATCAAAAGTAATGGAAAGAGTTGTGAACAATCACCTAACCAAGTACTTGGAAAAGTACAAAATTATCAACGATAAGCAATACGGATTTCGAAAATATAGGTCAACTGGCGATTTACTTACATACGTCACTCACTTATGGCAAAAAGCGATTGAGTTGCGGGGTGAAACAAGAACAATTGCCTTAGATATATCTAAAGCATTCGACAAAGTTTGGCATGAAAATCTGCTCAACAAGCTCAAAGCAATGGGATTATCGCCGAAACTTTGCACTTGGTTTGAAAGTTACCTAAAGGACAGATCCATTTATGTTGCACTGGATGGCCAGAACTCCAACTCTTACCAAATAAATGCTGGTGTGCCACAGGGAGCAATCCTTTCGCCAACTCTTTTTCTGATTTACATAAATGACCTCATAGATAAAACAGTAAATCCACTTTATTGCTTTGCAGACGATGGCAATGTAGTCTCCTCACTCATACCACCCACAGGTCTTTCCCCACGTGAATTCCATCATCTTAGACTAACTCAAATATCGCAGATAGATAACGACCTGGAGATAATAGAGGACTGGGGTAACAAAAACCTTGTACAGTTCAACGCGCAGAAAACCCAAGCAGCTCTGTTTTCAAAAAAGACCAGCACCGGTGAGCCAAACATCATGCTATCTGGAAGTGCTGTCACATTACAGAGTCAGTTGAACATCTTGGGGGTTACTGCAGAGACCAACATGTCTTGGCACAGTCACGTGGCAGATATTGCTAAAAGGGCGTCCCAAAAGCTGGGGGTGCTATTTCGTACAAGACATCTGTACACACCAAGCCAAATGCTGACACTCTACAAAGCCCAGATTCGACCAACTATGGAGTACTGCTCACATATATGGAGTGCAGCACCCAAACATACCTTAATGCTTTTGAACACCGTGCAAAAACGAGCTATCAAGCTGATCAATGACCCCGCACTTACTCGTAACTTGGATGGTCTCGAACATCGCAGATCTGTGGGCGATTTATCTCTCTTCTACAGGTACTATCACGGAAAATGCTCTGAAGAGTTGGCACGTATGATTCCACCGAGAGTAACGCCTACCAGGCGAACCCGTCAAACAGACGGTAACCATGAATTTACTGTCAAACTAGAGGCACCAAGAACCTCATTATATCAGAATTCATATCTCTGGAGAACAGCATCGCTGTGGAATAAACTCCCTGCGACGGTTTTCCCTGCAGGTTACAACCTGAACCGTTTCAAGACCAACATACACCGACATTTCCGCGCACTTGCCGCTCCTCGAGCGTGATAGGACATTTCCTTGCGAGTGCGCATATCCGTAAAAAAAAAAAAAAAAAAAAAACTCAGATAAATTGAAAAATTGATAAATCACCACAATTGCTTAGCACGATTTTATCTCAGGAACTATAAGTGCAAATGAGCTGAAATTTTCAGGGATTGTAGTCCCTTGGAAGGGATAATTCTCAGTGAAAGATCGAGCTTTCTATCTATAATAGAAAAAAAGTTATGACCTTTCAAAGTTTTCCAAAAAAATCATAAGGCGGGTCCTTTCTTACTAAAACGATGAAATTTCAATTTTTTTTTTGTCGAGATTTTGTGTCCTAATGGTCCTTAGTGATACCCTGAACTCCATACACTAAATTATTCTCAGATTTGAAGCCGAACTCTATGAAAAAATGCACTCAGAAAAATTGATAAATCACCACAATTGCTTAGCACGATTTTATCTCAGGAACTATAAGTGCAAATGAGCTGAATTTTTTAGGGATTGTAGACCTTTGGAGGGGATAATTTTCAGTGAAACATTCAGCTTTGTATCTATAATAGAAAAAAAGTTATGACCTTCTAAAGTTTTCCAAAAAAATCATAAGGGGGTCCCTTCTTACTAAAACGATGAAATTTCAAATTTTTTTTTGTCGAGATTTTGTGCCCTAATGGTCTCTAGTGATACCCTGAACTCCATACACTAAATTATTCTCAGATTTGAAGCCGAAATCTATGAAAAAATGCACTCAGAAAAATTGAAAAATTGATAAATCACCGAAATTGCTTGGCACGATTTTATCTCAGGAACTATAAGTGCAAATGAGCTGAATTTTTCAGGGATTGTAGTCCTTTGGAAGGGATAATTTTCACTGAAAGATTCAGCTTTCTATCTATGTACAGGGTGTCCCACTAAGGTCGACGAGGTACGTTATTATGGAAACCATAGACCTTACGGCATCGGGATTTTTTTCTTCATCACTAAATCGGCCAAGAGAAATTGATGGAAATTATTTTCAAGTTTCTAAGATGGCCGCTAGGGGGCGCAATCACGATGATATAACTAAACATTCGAATTTTCTCGAAAAATCGCTATATTAAGGTACTGTTTTAACAACAGAAATCAAAAGTTCGTTAATTTTTGCGCCAGTTTGCTTATTAGCCTTTTTTCGTATCTTCACTAATAAGGGTGGGGGAAGCTGGTGAAAAAATAGTTATAAAAATTGCAGTATCTTCCATACCCCTTATCCAAACTCATTCAGTTTGGGCTTATTCGAAAGAGAATTTCATTGTTATTAAGAGCATCACTTCGTTCGGGGTCGATGGTTCCCACCGCGTCTTCTAGAGGGCGCTGTTTAACCAAGATCCAGTTTTTTCTAATTTTCTGGAAAAATCCAAATGGCATGATATATTTTTTTATAACTCTGCTTAAAGAGCAAAAAATTATCTACATTTTGGCGCAAACCGCAATCCGATATCTGCATCCGTTTTCAAGTTATTTGCAAATAACTATTTTAATCGAATATCTCCCTCCTGTCATTTTAAATCAATCAAAAAATCTGATTTTGTGGTCAAAAATTAGTTTCAAGTGTAAAAATTTCATGACATGACATAAAAACAAAATAAAATACTCATAAATGTTAATAAATTAATAAAAATTTATTGTTTTGCTCAGTAAGGAAACATTCTTAACAAAAACCACTCGTGCTTCTAATTTTTCCTGTCGAATAATCTAAAAAACTTGTTTGCAAGTAATTTGTTTACCAAAATACTGGCGTGAAATTTTTTTATCTATGAGTATGTGGAAGGTAGCACTTTACAGCACATGTGCGGTAAAGTACTTGAAATACAAAAATATTGACACTCGAAGGTGAAATTTTGTACCAACACATGCCGAAAGTGCCTTTACCGCTCTTGACGCCATGACAACTGCTGTCGCGTGCGGCAAAGTATAACTTTCAGCACTTGCTACGTAAATACCTATTATAACGCTCGTACCTGTTATAGTTATTCACCTAACAAATGAGGAAAGTGATACTTTACCGTACGCAGTCAAGCCGTTAAGGGCTGTACCGCACGCGTCAGCAGTTGTCATGGCGTCAAGAGCGGTAAAGGCACTTTCGGCATGTGTTGGTACAAAATTTCACCTTCGAGTGTCAATATTTTTGTATTTCAAGTACTTTACCGCACATGTGCTGTAAAGTGCTACCTTCCACACACTCATAGATGAAAAAAATTCACGCCAGTATTTTGGTAAACAAATTACTTGCAAACGAGTTTTTTAGAATTTGCGTCAGGAAAAATTAGAAGCACGAGTGGTTTTTGTTAAAAATGTTTCCTTGCTGAGCAAAACAATAAATTTTTATTAATTTATTAACATTTATGAGTATTTTATTTTGTTTTCATGTCATGTCATGAAATTTTTCCACTTGAAACTAATAGTCCAGGAGGTGGCGCCAAAAACATGCAAGAGTTCCGGGACAGCTGGCTCTGGGACGCGGGCAAAGTTGTAATTTTAAGAGGCATCTGAACTGTTTTCTCAAAGCTCAAAATTTATAGAAATTTTGTACATTATCTGTTTGAAGGTCACAGATAACGTATGTAAACCGTCAGACGTCTAGTTCGTTGCAAAAAGGGGGTCGGACGTCCTCAAAGTTTTTATTTTATGGCATTTTCTTCAAATATATTTGTCAAATACCTGCAAAAATATATTTGAAGAAAATGCCATAAAATAAAAACTTTGAGGACGTCCGACCCCCTTTTTGCAACGAACTAGACGTCTGACGGTTTACATACGTTATCTGTGACCTTCAAACAGATAATGTACAAAATTTCTATAAATTTTGA
This sequence comes from Ceutorhynchus assimilis, assembly GCA_917834065.1. Classification (NCBI taxonomy): domain Eukaryota; kingdom Metazoa; phylum Arthropoda; class Insecta; order Coleoptera; family Curculionidae; genus Ceutorhynchus; species Ceutorhynchus assimilis. The sequence goes on along the minus strand of OU892280.1, from coordinate 44,836,922 downwards.
GCTTTGAGAAAACAGTTCAGATGCCTCTTAAAATTACAACTTTGCCCGCGTCCCAGAGCCAGCTGTCCCGGAACTCTTGCATGTTTTTGGCGCCACCTCCTGGACTATTAGTTTCAAGTGGAAAAATTTCATGACATGACATGAAAACAAAATAAAATACTCATAAATGTTAATAAATTAATAAAAATTTATTGTTTTGCTCAGCAAGGAAACATTTTTAACAAAAACCACTCGTGCTTCTAATTTTTCCTGACGCAAATTCTAAAAAACTCGTTTGCAAGTAATTTGTTTACCAAAATACTGGCGTGAATTTTTTTCATCTATGAGTGTGTGGAAGGTAGCACTTTACAGCACATGTGCGGTAAAGTACTTGAAATACAAAAATATTGACACTCGAAGGTGAAATTTTGTACCAACACATGCCGAAAGTGCCTTTACCGCTCTTGACGCCATGACAACTGCTGACGCGTGCGGTACAGCCCTTAACGGCTTGACTGCGTACGGTAAAGTATCACTTTCCTCATTTGTTAGGTGAATAACTATAACAGGTACGAGCGTTATAATAGGTATTTACGTAGCAAGTGCTGAAAGTGATACTTTGCCGCACGCGACAGCAGTTGTCATGGCGTCAAGAGCGGTAAAGGCACTTTCGGCATGTGTTGGTACAAAATTTCACCTTCGAGTGTCAATATTTTTGTATTTCAAGTACTTTACCGCACATGTGCTGTAAAGTGCTACCTTCCACATACTCATAGATAAAAAAATTTCACGCCAGTATTTTGGTAAACAAATTACTTGCAAACAAGTTTTTTAGATTATTCGACAGGAAAAATTAGAAGCACGAGTGGTTTTTGTTAAGAATGTTTCCTTACTGAGCAAAACAATAAATTTTTATTAATTTATTAACATTTATGAGTATTTTATTTTGTTTTTATGTCATGTCATGAAATTTTTACACTTGAAACTAATTTTTGACCACAAAATCAGATTTTTTGATTGATTTAAAATGACAGGAGGGAGATATTCGATTAAAATAGTTATTTGCAAATAACTTGAAAACGGATGCAGATATCGGATTGCGGTTTGCGCCAAAATGTAGATAATTTTTTGCTCTTTAAGCAGAGTTATAAAAAAATATATCATGCCATTTGGATTTTTCCAGAAAATTAGAAAAAACTGGATCTTGGTTAAACAGCGCCCTCTAGAAGACGCGGTGGGAACCATCGACCCCGAACGAAGTGATGCTCTTAATAACAATGAAATTCTCTTTCGAATAAGCCCAAACTGAATGAGTTTGGATAAGGGGTATGGAAGATACTGCAATTTTTATAACTATTTTTTCACCAGCTTCCCCCACCCTTATTAGTGAAGATACGAAAAAAGGCTAATAAGCAAACTGGCGCAAAAATTAACGAACTTTTGATTTCTGTTGTTAAAACAGTACCTTAATATAGCGATTTTTCGAGAAAATTCGAATGTTTAGTTATATCATCGTGATTGCGCCCCCTAGCGGCCATCTTAGAAACTTGAAAATAATTTCCATCAATTTCTCTTGGCCGATTTAGTGATGAAGAAAAAAATCCCGATGCCGTAAGGTCTATGGTTTCCATAATAACGTACCTCGTCGACCTTAGTGGGACACCCTGTACATAGATAGAAAGCTGAATCTTTCAGTGAAAATTATCCCTTCCAAAGGACTACAATCCCTGAAAATTTCAGCTCATTTGCACTTATAGTTCCTGAGATAAAATCGTGCTAAGCAATTGTGATTTATCAATTTTTCAATTTTTCTGAGTGCCTTTTTTCATAGATTTCGGCTTCAAATCTGAGAATAATTTAGTGTATGGAGTTCAGGGTATCACTAGAGACCATTAGGGCACAAAATCTCGACAAAAAAAAATTTGAAATTTCATCGTTTTAGTAAGAAGGGACCCCCTTATGATTTTTTTGGAAAACTTTAGAAGGTCATAACTTTTTTTCTATTATAGATACAAAGCTGAATGTTTCACTGAAAATTATCCCCTCCAAAGGTCTACAATCCCTAAAAAATTCAGCTCATTTGCACTTATAGTTCCTGAGATAAAATCGTGCTAAGCAATTGTGGTGATTTATCAATTTTTCTGAGTGCCTTTTTTCATAGATTTCGGCTTCAAATCTGAGAATAATTCAGTGTATGGAGTTCAGGGTATCACTAGAGACCATTAGGACACAAAATCTCGACAAAAAAAAAATTGAAATTTCATCGTTTTAGTATGAAAGGACCCGCCTTATGATTTTTTTGGAAAACTTTGAAAGGTCATAACTTTTTTTCTATTATAGATAGAAAGCTCGATCTTTCACTGAGAATTATCCCTTCCAAGGGACTACAATCCCTGAAAATTTCAGCTCATTTGCACTTATAGTTCCTGAGATAAAATCGTGCTAAGCAATTGTGGTGATTTATCAATTTTTCAATTTATCTGAGTGCCTTTTTTCATAGATTTCGGCTTCAAATCTGAGAATAATTTAGTGTATGGAGTTCAGGGTATCACTAGAGACCATTAGGACACAAAATCTCGACAAAAACAAATTTGAAATTTTATCGTTTTAGTAAAAAGGGACCCCCATTATTATTTTTTGGAAAACTTTGAAAGGTCATAACTTTTTTTCTATTATAAATAGAAAGCTCGATCTGAACTGTTTTCTCAAAGCTCAAAATTTATAGAAATTTTGTACATTATCTGTTTGAAGGTCACAGATAACGTATGTAAACCGTCAGACGTCTAGTTCGTTGCAAAAAGGGGGTCGGACGTCCTCAAAGTTTTTATTTTATGGCATTTTCTTCAAATATATTTGTCAAATACCTGCAAAAATATATTTTGACAGGACACCGAAGAAAATGCCATAAAATAAAAACTTTGAGGACGTCTGACCCCCTTTTTGCAACGAACTAGACGTCTGACGATTTACATACGTTATCTGTGACCTTCAAACAGATAATGTGCAAAATTTCTATAAATTTTGAGCTTTGAGAAAACAGTTTAGATGCTTCTTAAAATTACAACTTTGCCCGCGTCCCAGTGCCAGCTGTCCCGGAACTGTGAGTGCTGACTGTACACTAGCATTCCAACACTAAAGTACGACCTATTTTGAAAATATCCGCCTTGCGAAAACTCTTGCATGTTTTTGACGCCAGCTCCCCAACTATAATTTTTGACCACAAAATGAGATTTTTTGATTGATTTAAAATGACAGGAGGGAGATATTCGATTAAAATAATTATTTGCAAATAACTTGAAAACGGATGCAGATATCGGATTGCGGTTTGCGCCAAAATGTAGATAATGTTTTGCTCTTTAAGCAGAGTTATTAAAAAATATATCATGCCATTTGGATTTTTCCAGAAAATTAGAAAAAACTGGATCTTGGTTAAACAGCGCCCTCTAGAAGACGCATTGGGAACTATCGACCCCGAACGAAGTGGTGCTCTTAATAACAATGAAATTCTCTTTCGAATAAGCCCAAATTGAATGAGTTTGGATAAGGGATATGGAAGATACAGCAATTTTTAAAACTATTTTTTCACCAGCTTCCCCCACCCTTATTAGTGAAGATACGAAAAAAGGCTAATAAGCAAACTGGCGCAAAATTTAACGAACTTTTGATTTCTGTTGTTAAAACAGTACCTTAATATAGCGATTTTTCGAGAAAATTTGAATTTTTAGTTATATCATCGTGATTGCGCCCCCTAGCGGCCATCTTGGAAACTTGAAAATATTTTCCATCAATTTCTCTTGGCCGATTTAGTGAAGAAAAAAAAATCCCGATGCCGTAAGGCTTATGGTTTCCATAATAACGTACCTCGTCGACCTTAGTGGGACACCCTGTATAATAGATTTTATTAAAAAGAAGCTATGTTCTGGATGATCTGTAAACATTGTTGTCATTGAAGAAAATAATTTTCTTGAAACATAAGTAATTATTTGCTTCACCAAATCTGGAGAGGCTAAGCTGTTATTTTTAATATACATTAGATGCCTGATAAATAGTTCTGTCTCTTTACAAGTTCGGATTACTCCCTTACTGGAAAATAAATAAGATCCTAAAAACAAAAGTATTAATAATGAAAAGTATAGCATTGTTTTTGTTTCGTATTTATTACAAACCTAAATTTCTTCTCCTCATAAAAGAAAAATTTGTTCCATCAATATTTTTTTCTAAAAGGAGTTCTAGACAGTCTTCACAGAAAACAGACTTTCTCATCATTTTTAAAACATATCCTGAAATGTAACAAACTAGATTTTCAGCATATTCTGAGAGTTCAACATAGTTTGGTAAAACATCATAATCATGGTCTTTTAAGAATTCACTTTCAAAATTAATTGCATTTTTGCGTATGCATGAAATATCAACTTCATTTATAACAGAAACCTTTCCTAGGCCGCTGGAAATTGTTAAGAGGGTAGTTGTGTCCAATACTCGACAGTTACCTCCATAGCCTGCGACTTTGGCATGTAAAATTAACTTTCTATAAGTTCGCATGAACTGTAAGGCTGAAGGATTGTTATTCCATCCATTTCTAGATCTAAAAAAAAAATATTTCGTTTTTAATTTATTGTAATTGTAATAGAATGGAGAGCTGGTGAGGCCAGTAAACTCAAATATATTTTTTTTTTTACTACTAACCTGAGAAATAGACATTATTCAATCTATTTTTTTAAGAAAAAATTGAACTTCTCTCCCTAGGTTAATAATGAAAATGACGTCATGACGCAAGGATATTGTCATGTTTCTATTGGTTCAATTTCAATTTCATACGTCAATTTGAAAAAAAATACAGGTTTCTGTAGGTACATAGGAAGTTATATAAGCTGTTGATAGAGGGCAGCACTTTCAAGAGGGCTGTGGCGTCATTGTTCCGCGAGTCCGTTGTGCTCAACCCTGGATGGCTCAACTATTGTGTACAACCCTGGCGGCCTGACTTGACGTGACAGAAGACAGCTGTCACAGGTTGTTGTTTACTTCAAGTCAGCTTGTTGCCGCGCAATGATGATATCGTGTTGTTGTTAAGAAAATAAAAGTATTTAGATTTATTTGTATGTTCAGTGCCCAGAATTAAACCGAGTTATTAGTAAAACAGTGTTTTCATTCGCTGGTGATATATCAAGCAAACACATAGCAGTAGTAGCTATAACTGGTGACCCCGACGTGATATATCTCCGCGAACCACTCGGCCTCTAACCTAAAAGACGTGTCTGACTACTAAAAAAAATCAAGATGCAAAGCAATTTCGACTCCTCAGTAGATCCTGATCAGCAATTGGCTGCAAACAGCTCTTTTACCAACCAGCAACCAGACAGGAGTTCGTCAGTGAGTATTCCTATGCCCCAACCTTCTGGCCCTCACGGCAGTACAGCATTTGATCCCGCGGTGCATTTTAATCCAACAAATCACCCGGTGAGTTATCAGCAAGCATATGCCCAACCAGTAGTAAATTCGTTGCCAGCCCCCGTGATGCTCAACCAGCAGCAGAGTTATGCCATTGACGCAGTTTACAACTGCAATCTGCCACCCTTTTGGCGTTCTCATCCAGACCTATGGTTCCTGCAGATTGAATCAGTCTTTCAAGCCCACCGTATACAGTCCGATAGCACCAAGTACTATCAATTGGTAAAATCACTGGACCCGGACACAATCACGGAAGTTGCAGACATCTTGAAGGCTCCACCACCTCAAGATAAGTACCAAAATCTCAAGTCTAACCTAATAAGTAGACTAACAGCCTCCGAAGACTCTCAGATGCACAAACTGCTCACTGATCTAGAACTAGGTGACCGAAAACCCTCACAGTTGCTTCGTGAAATGCGAGCCCTTGCCGGCAATCGTGCTACAGAAGACGTGCTCCGCATACGATGGCTGGCCCTTCTGCCTGTCAGCATTCAGCACTTGCTGAAAATTTTCAAGGCCAATTCACTTAACGAACTAGCTGCTGCAGCTGATGAATTCATGACAAACATCCCTGGTGATAGTGTCATGGCCGTCAACCAGAGCTCTCGCCAGCATGGACATGGTTCTTCAGTAGCCTCCGAGCTGAACGAACTCAGACAAGCCATCACAGAACTAACCATTGCTCAGAAGGACCTCACTTCTGCCATCAGACAGAGTCTCACCTCTGCCAGTCGACAACCACGTGAGCGTTCTGTCACTTCTGGAGAATGCCGATATCATCGAAAATTCGGTGCCCGGGCCCAAAAATGTGTGCAACCCTGCACATCTCAGCTGCCACTAGCATCTCCGCGCCAGGAAAACTAAATATGCTGTCGCCTGTTCAGGTGGTAAGCGACAGCAATATCAACAGCACCTGTCTCCCATCTAAAGAAAGTCGCCTGCACGTCATAGACAAGGTCACTGGCATGAAGTTCCTTATCGACAGTGGTTCCGTTGTATCCTTGATTCCAAGAAGCTTCTTTCAACGAAAACTTCTGCCTGCTGACCTCATGCTATATGCAGCCAATGCAACAGTTATCAAAACGTATGGTCAACACTTTCTTAACCTCAATTTTGGACTCCGCAGATCCTTCAAATGGGCATTTATCATTGCAGACGTCAAATCAGCAATCATAGGTGCCGACCTGCTTTCACATCATGGCCTCCTTCCTGATTTAAAGCACAAGCGCCTTCTGGACTCTCTCACCTCACTGTCTTCTCCTGCTGAGATGCATGAAACCGAACTTCATACTGTTTCCACTGTCAATATTGCAGAATATGCACCTCCTACACTCAGTCAACCCTATAGCAAGTTGCTGGAAGAGTTTATTGACATCACCCGTCCAAGGTCAGCCCCATCAGTGGACGCCCCTACGGGAACTCATCACCACATAGTCACCACTGGACCGCCAGTCAATGACCGTCCACGTCGGCTAAACTCAGAGAAACTAAAGATTGCTAAAGAGGATTTCGACCTCCTGTTGCATCATGCTGTTATCCGTCCCTCCAGCAGTCCATGGGCCAGTCCTCTACACATGGTCCAGAAAAAGCAAGGCGGATGGCGTTCCACAGGTGATTTTAGGAGGCTCAATTCCCAGACTGTGCCAGATCGGTACCCCATACCACTACCAGAAGACATCTTTCAGCGGCTGCATGGGAAAACTGTCTTCACTGTCATTGACCTGGTTCGAGCTTACCACCAAATTCCTGTAGCACCAGAGGACATACCCAAAACAGCGATAACTACTCCTTTTGGGCTTTTTGAGTTTCTGGGTATGCCTTCAGGCCTGCGCAATGCCACTCAGACATTTCAACGTCATATGGACAACCTTCTCCGTGGTATTGACTTCGCAGCATGCTACATTGATGACTTGATAGTGTTCTCGGATTCCCATGAGGAACATCTGCAACATCTACGCAAAATCTTTAATGTACTGCGTGAGAACAAACTCACTATCAACCTCAGCAAGTGCCAAATCAACAAGTCAGAAGTTATGTACCTCGGCTACTCCATCAACAAGCTCGGATACAAACCACCTGATTCCAAGATCCAAGCCATCGCTTCTTACCCCAAGCCAGAGACCATCTCTGACCTTCGTAAGTTTTTGGGAATGCTCAATTATTACCGTCGCTGTATTCCAAAGGCCGCTGAACTTCAAGCCCCTCTCAATGCATTTATGAAGGGTGCCAAGAAAAAAGACAAACGGCCCATCCCTTGGACACCCAGCTCAGAGAAGGCATACCAAGACTGTGTAGAAAGCATTGTCAAAGCGACTTGTACCAGCTTCATCTCACCCTCTGCAAGTCTCGCCCTCGTCACTGATGCCTCGGACTTCGCCATTGGAGCTGCACTTGAACAGCTGATCGACGACTGCTGGAAGCCCATAGGTTTTTTTTCCCGCAAGTTGAGTCCCACCGAAACGCGATACAGCACCTACGATCGCGAGCTGCTAGCGATTTTCGCTGCAAAAAGACAAACGGCCCATCCCTTGGACACCCAGCTCAGAGAAGGCCTACCAAGACTGTGTAGAAAGCATTGTCAAAGCGACTTGTACCAGCTTCATCTCACCCTCTGCAAGTCTCGCCCTCGTCACTGATGCCTCGGACTTCGCCATTGGAGCTGCACTTGAACAGCTGATCGACGACTGCTGGAAGCCCATAGGTTTTTTTTCCCGCAAGTTGAGTCCCACCGAAACGCGATACAGCACCTACGATCGCGAGCTGCTAGCGATTTTCGCTGCAATAAAGTTCTTTCGTCACCAGCTGGAAGGACGCCAGTTCATCATCAAAACTGATCATCGCCCACTGGTATACGCCTTTACTCAGCGCGCTGAAAAAGCATCCCCCAGACAGCTCCATCAACTGGACTTTATTTCACAATTCAGCACAGAAATCGTCTATGTCAAGGGAGAACACAACGCCGTTGCTGACGCCCTGTCTCGTATTAACGCTATCTCCATGCCAACGTCACTGTCTCCTAAAGCCATCGAAGCCGCACAGCTTGAAGACCAAGATACGCCACAAGAATCATCGCTCAATCTGCAACAGCTTGTTATTGAAAACGCCAACGTCCTCTGCGATGTCTCTTCAGATCGCATCAGACCCTACATTCCGACAAGTCTCCGACGCAAAGCTTTTGATGTTGTGCATGGTTTGGCACACCCCAGCGGCCGAGTCACTGCTCGAAGCCTCAAAGAAAAATTTGTTTGGCCTGGAATCAAGAAAGACGCCCTCCAGTGGTCCCGCCAATGCATTCAGTGTCAAAAATCCAAAATTCAACGACACAATCGTCGCGCACCACAGCACATCACCGTACCTGACAACAGATTCGAGCATATTCACCTAGACCTCATCATTTTACCACCAGTCAACAAATTTCGTTACTGCTTAACCATAATCGATCGATTTTCTAGATGGCCTGTTGCAGTACCCCTCCAGAACATGGAAGTTGACACCGTCTCGTCTGCTCTCTATGTCAATTGGATTTGCAACTACGGAACGCCACTATCCATCACAACTGACCAGGGCACGCAATTTGAGTCTTCACTATTTTCGGCTCTTGCACGCCTTGTAGGAGCGCGGGTAATTCACACCACGCCCTATCACCCGCAGTCCAATGGCATCGTAGAGCGCTTCCATAGGACTTTGAAGGCAGCCCTTATGTGTCAAGCACCCACGCCCTGGACGGAAGTGCTTCCGACCGTTCTTCTGGGTCTGCGTACGTGCCTAAAAGAAGACCTGAATGCCTCACCAGCGGAGCTCCTTTATGGGACACCCCTGCGTATACCTGGTGAATTCTTCACCTCTGAGTCACCCTCAGCTGATCCCCAAGTCTTCCTCGAAAAATACCGGGACCACATCAGGAAAGTCCGCCCAACACCTACGGCTCACCATATCAAATCTCGCTGCTTCATCCTCAAGGACCTCGCAACTTGCAGTCATGTCTTCCGCCGAGTGGACTCTGTTCGTCGCCCGCTCGAACCGCCCTACACTGGCCCGCATGAAGTCGTCAAGAGAATAAATGACCGAGTGTACAGCATTCGAATCAATGGCGTTGAGAAGACTGTCTCTGTGGACGCCCTGAAGCCAGCCTACACCCTTAAACCCGATACCGTTTCATCCACCCTGGAGAATCACCCAGCATCATCCTTCACCATGGACCGCCTTCTTCGCACTTACTCAAAAAAGAAGGTTTCGTTCCTCCCACAAGTGGCTTCGTCACTGGGAGGGGAGTAGATGTGGCGTCATTGTTCCGCGAGTCCGTTGTGCTCAACCCTGGATGGCTCAACTATTGTGTACAACCCTGGCGGCCTGACTTGACGTGACAGAAGACAGCTGTCACAGGTTGTTGTTTACTTCAAGTCAGCTTGTTGCCGCGCAATGATGATATCGTGTTGTTGTTAAGAAAATAAAAGTATTTAGATTTATTTGTATGTTCAGTGCCCAGAATTAAACCGAGTTATTAGTAAAACAGTGTTTTCATTCGCTGGTGATATATCAAGCAAACACATAGCAGTAGTAGCTATAGGGCGTTCACAAAAAATAATTAGAACACAGATTTTAAACAAATTTTTTATTTTCTACAAGCAGTAGTAAAAAAAATTCTATATATTCCTCGGTAGAGAAAGTCAATATATACCTCAAGCATTATAAACCTCGGCGCTGCGCGCTTTTGGTATATAATGACCAACTTCTCTACCTAGGTATATAATATACTATTATTAGCTGAAACTTCGGCTAATTAAAAATGACTGATCTATATCTGTTGGAGCCTCCAAATCTTTATCAGTGGACTGTATCCCAAATAGCAGCCAACCCTGCCATTTCCCTAAAATTCACCTAAAAATTGCTTCTCACTCCAATTGGTTCCAATTAAAATCCAACAACATTTGATTGAACTTCTATTTAACTTCATTTTCTATAAAATACTTCCGGTGATTACATGGAGCAGCCTCCTCATATATTTTTTTTTACAATAATAATTTTTCTATTCTCTATGGTTTCTCGACAAACGAATAAAGGTATACCTAACAACAAAAACATAATGCGATGGGATGAGATGATGGCAGGTTTTTCCAATAAGGCATCGATTACACTCAAAGGCAAGCCCATATAGGTTTGCCTGTCAGTGATACCAGAAACATTGATAATTTTGATTTCAAGTCCCAACAATATCCGTCAGCTATAATACCACATAGAATTATTAGCCATAGTCCACTTTAACATACAGTAAAATGTTCACCTTATCGAACAAAAAAACAGCTCCAAGTGATTCTGACTATGTTTATATGTCAACAGGTATTTCAATTTTCCAGTTTTTACAAAATCGTCAAATATGCCCACAACAGATTTTAAAGTAACAATGAAACCAAGGAATGGAGTTTTTCTAGCTGTTGCCCATAAAAATTTTCCACCATATGTTTTCATATTTGTCAAATAAACAATTGATGATTCAATAAATGGCCTCCACTGATGTTCACTTTCTTCTTTTAAAGGAGATTTAAAACCCTTTGCCCATGAAATTCTTGAATTTAATATATCAAATATTTTATCTATTTTTTTTATAAACTCTACTGTAGCAGCACAACCTTGGAACTCTGGGAGCTCCAAGTCTTCTTTTAAAAATAGCAAAGCGTCCGCAACACTGTTGCTGAGAGTTTGTGCAGCTAGTTTAACCTAGAACAAAAATAAGGCATTACAAAAATATTGATTGTTTCTTAATTTTTTTTTGTGCTACCGGTTCTGTAAGTTGACTTTTTTAACCTATGTCCATGAACTGTAAGTGTTACTTAGAGTCCGGGTCAAAAAAGTGCACCTACCTATATGACCTGTTTCCTAAGTTACGCCAATTTCAACAATACCGCAACAAACTGAACACCAGTTAAATAATAGGTGCATCATCAAATTCATGATAATCATAGCAAATTATAAGAGTTTTTGAAATAATCTTGAATGTACGGCACAGACTACTTGGCCTCAAATGCTTGCAAACGTCGGCCCTACGGGCCTCGGCTTCCTTGGCCAAAAAAGTAACACTTACAAGCCTTGGTAAATAAATAATTATTTACCTTCATTTTTTGCTTTTCCCATTGCATATGAGTCTTTCCTAGCTTATTGGCTAAGGAAAAGTTTTCATTTTCTTGGACTTCGTATAATTTCTCAATGTATGTCCATTGTATTGGATCCCCATGAGGTTCTATTAAAGTGCCTAAGGTGCCCCAACAGTTACGCATGAGCTTAAGCATATGGCAAGCATCAAATATGGCATAATTTTTTTTATTTGGATCAACTGGATGTGGAAAATAGTTTTTCATGTTGGCAATATTAAAATCGCACCCCAATTTTTGAAACATGGCAAAATGTGCAGAGGGACCATCGCAGGTGACTGATGTTACCTCCTCTCCAATTTCAGACAGTCGTGTTATAGTTTCATTAACAACATTGGCTTTTACTGCACCTGTCATAGATTTATTCAAAAAATATCCAATTGGTAATTTCCATGACGAGTTGTTGCAGACCACCATCACAACCAGTGCCCCAGATGCTGGTTCTAATTCGGCTGTGTCAATATCAAAACCAATATCCACATACCCCCAGTTTCTCTTCCCATCGAATTCAACTTGTTTTTTAATAGACATTTCATCAATTAGGACAGAACAAATAACCTTTTCATTATTTCTCTCAGCTTCTTCAACTTTTAGAGCAATAGCATCAAAACATGGTTTGGAGAATCCTGGGTGACATTCAACATTGCTACACCATTTTCTAATGGTGCTCGGATGAGGCAAAGCAAGATTAAATGTCTTTCGTACATAATCGTAGGCTTTTGCAGAATAAAAATGTAATGTGACTGCAAATTTTCTGAGCTCTTCAGGAAACTTTTGCCGTGATACAGTTTTAGAGCCAGATGATTTATTGATTCTATTGAAAACTGATAAGGGAACCTCAGCACTTGCTAAATTTAAGTGATCCAAACCTGTGGAAGATAGGGAGTGTCTCGATTTCAAATGGATGATCACATCTTTCAAAGACTTAACATGTTTCTTCATTTTTTTTATACTTTCCTTAGCTCTGTATACTTTTTTTCTTGCAGTACAATATTGGACCCTCAATGTATCAAATTTTTTTTTTTGCTGTTTTGGGACTCACACTATAAAAAGTATAACTGTCAATCTCAAATTGTTAAATTAGGCAATATGTATTATAATAATACCTATAAGCACATACTATAAGGCACAAAACAGGTTCTAGAAGTATGTGCTAATATTTTGTGGTCATCACAATGTACAGGAAACAAAGCATGAAGGCAGTGTTACATTTTTATTGTTAAGTGAGAAAAAAACAAGAGATAAATGAAAACTTGTGTAGAATATCTATGCACATATTTGTAAAACTGATTTTTATATGTACTTCTAAGTTTAAAACTACTTACGAATAACTGTGTTCGGTTTTTATAACCTTTCTTCGTCTATCAATACTGGAATCACTACCTGAAGACATGGATTTAGCCTTCATCAAAAGCAATTTTCTTTTGAATGACTTCTTCTGCTGAGCAATATTTCCACTAAAAGGACTTGGCTCTGTTGGACTTTTATCAACTTTTTCAGGAGTTGAAAAAAGATGTTTCAATACTGGACTTTCTGTTTGTTCAATTATTGTGTTGGAGAGACCCATCTCAGAAGAAGCAGGTGTAAACAATTTGGAACATGATGGAATATCATTTGGAATCTGATCACTTCCCTGACCACTTATTATATTCTCAACCAAATCTGATGGACGAATTGTGCCTAAATGTGGCACTGCTGATTTTTTTAATACAGCCCTTGGTATTTTTTTTTAAAAATCCTGTTCATTAAAATGTTCAGAACATATGAACATGTTTTCAGACCACTTTATGTTGTTCAAATTCCATCCCAAGTCAATACTACACAGCCACTCTCGAAATCTAACATCATCCTTGGGAAATCTGTTAAGTACGTAATAGTTATTAATGATACAAGTTCGATATGAACGCCATAATGAAACGCGTGTAACGTTAAACCACGAGGCGTCAGCCGAGTGGTTTAGTTACACAAGTTTCATTAATAAAGTTCATATCGAACGTGTATCATTCAAAATTTAATCTACAATGGTCCAAATAGATTTGATTTGCCTTGAAATAGCAAAAACTTTTCAAATTAAAATTTGAAATTTAGCAGGTGCCCGTACTAGTCGAGAACCTGCTTGTTGGTTTTTAGAATTTTGACTTTGGCAGCTTCAATATTGAAGTCCATTTTTGTGCCATAAATTCAATTTTATAGTGGAAAATAATATTATTATTGGTGAATCTGAGTTCGACAGTGTCTCTTCGAATATAGAGACAGCATTATTGAAAAGGTTCTTCTGGCAACTAACTTTCTTTTTGTATATTTTTCATTTCAAAATTTGGGTGTTATTATGAATTCTTAAACGCACTAGTGCTATTATGAAGGACCTAATGACATTCAAATGACAATGCTAAATGTGTCGTAATGACACCGACGTAGATTAAGATATTTAATGCTTTATCATACTAACTTATCTGGAAAGACTTACCGATGAAAAGTAATTTGAGAATCCACAGGCATTAGTCTCTTGATGTTTTTACAATTTCGTACAAAACAAGACATTGTTATGAATTTAGGTGTCGAGCTCCTCAGAATAATGTTTTCAAAATAATATACACACACTTTATAATTCAACTTCGAAAAAATACGTTAAAATACCTACACAAAGCCAATTGAAAACCACAATCAACATATTTATAAACAAAACCCACAAAACCTCTTTACCATTTGTCAAATCACATTGTCAAATGTCAATAACGCAGGACTTATTACAGTCATCTGTAAATTATATTTCATTAATGTCAAAGCATAGGTCAAAATGGCCGACTTTTCTATCTGTGTTCTATCTTCTTTTATTCCGATGCGCAGAAAGATGCGCAGTCGTCTTTGAGCGGTATTCGTTAGTAGCCCTGCGTTTTTATTCTCATCAAATTTTACCGATGGATCCACCATTCTATGGCCGTCATTGTCATTTTCCATTCACTAAACAAAGATAGCTTACTCATCGGTGAAGTCAGCGATGAGAATAAAAACGAGGGGTATATATGTATGTGTTCAGGATTCGATTTTACGTCCAAGTGTCAACTTTTAGACGGGTACAAAGATTTTTAAAAAATATCCATTTTTTGGCCTGTTTTCTGGTAATTTGAAAATTATTAAAAGTTTTCCGCCTGGTTCGCATAATTTAAAGTGAAACTAACAAAAAAAAATCCAGTGCGGTAATTCTGCTTAATTGTCCCGCGACAAATAGGGAACTTGCAAGTGAACTACAATTTTCCAAATTTGTTTTAAATCGATAGTTTATACTGCACAATGTTTGAGGAGTTTTTATTTAACTGATACCCTCCTTGTAACTCAAAAAGTGATACTAAATTTGAAATAAAAAATTTCCCGCCAAAACAATACTTCCATGATGGCTACCTTTTTTGACGTCACGATTCTGTAAACAAGCCTGTCAATAGGGAACTTACAAGTAAAAAAAAATTACAAAAGCAGTCCTTTACAATATTCTTCATCCATTGCGACAATTTCCACAAAAAGCAAACTTTAACACACTTGAATAACACAAAAATAGCACTGCGTCACCAGGAGTTCGTTTGCTGCGTATTTGTTGTTTACAAAATCTTAACGTCACAAGCACTGCCATATTGAAATTTCGTGTTTTCGCGCCAAAGTTTTTGATTTGAATTTCAATAGATTTTTTTCGTACAACGTATGAATTAAAATGGGAAAAAAGAAAACTATGTAATAACTGATCACTAGAGAAGTATCTAAAAAAAAAAAAATTGAGAAATATGAAAATTCCCTATTGTAAAAAACCAAAAATTCATTTTCAGACCACTCTGATCCTGTTGCAATGACCTACAGAAAACAAAAATTTGAAATAACAAATTTAGAATTATCATGAAATCTTTCTAAATGATCTAATACCTCTTTTCTAAATTTAATCAAGCCAATATTTTTGCGAAATGTTTTCGATATTTTTCAAATTACCAGAAAACAGGCCAAAAATTGATATTTATTAAAAATCTTTCTACCTTTTTAAAAATTGACACATGGACGTAAAATCGGATCCTGAACCACTTTTCTCTCAACAATTTTTCGATTTCTGGTCGTCTAATCCCACTTTTCACATATTTAAGGCGAACTTTTTAAATTTGCCACCAAGACTGTGATCACATGACATCTGTCACAGTGATTTTTGTTGTTGATGGGTATGCTGAATTGATCCCACGTAACATATTTTTTGATATCTTAATAATAAAATATTTTCCCATTTGTTGCAAACTTTTTGGCACTCACTGTATGTATAGTATTTCCAAACTTAAAAAATAAGAATGCTAATACACTCAATATGACGAAATCCCATAAAGTATGTAATTATTCTAGAAGTACTGTCTCGGTATTGAATTAACAAATTAGTCCTTATCAGAAAGGCATATTTGCTCTGACCCATCGAATACTGAATGATAGCCTTTCTTTTAATGGAATTCTTCAGTGAGTCATTTACAGATTCAGAGCCGTTAAAAACTTATGTTCGATTATAAATAAAATATGTGATCCAATAAAAACATCTCTCACATTTCTACCTGTGTTAAGATCGAGAAAAACAGAAATCCATCTGCTGGTTTTTGGGTCCTTCGAGCCGGTGCAGCTTGCACACCCACTTTTCATCCCCCGACGTGTTGTCGTTGGAGGATAATATAACAAGTTTAAACCACGCACAAAGAAATAAGACAGATGTCTTCTCGATTTTTTTCTTATTGCCGGTGTATGGAGCAGATGCGAGGATTAAGAATTTTTCGATAGAAGAAGATAGTACAGAATATGCAATAGGTGCCCGTACGTTTAATCTAGTGTATTATTAATAATGTCGTATCAATAAATTTCGTATTGTCAATAAGGTTTATATTGACAAAAGATCAAAATTGGAAATACGTTTTAATAGATCTGTGAGAAAATACTAACCCAAACTGTCAAAGATTATATTCTTTATGAGGAATGTATTGGAGAAATCATTTTCAATCTCCCAAGATGGATATTTCCAAAGTTGATTTTTCATTTTACTGATTATATCTGTATTCGACTTGTATTTAGTATTTGGACTGGAATAATGGAATTTCAGAAAATTAGGGTTCTATTAGTGAGTATTGCTACTTTAGTTGAAATATAACGTCAATAGCAAGAGGCAGTTCCAAGAAATCTTCTGTCAGGTATATTTTTAGGCGTAATCTTTATACATATATCGGTCTATAACGTTCTACGTCTTCCGATTCTCGTTGTCTATGACCTATGTCTCTTATATCCTTGTTACGTTCAGACTATCTCTATTCTCTGGTTTGTTATCTTTCCCATTTTGGACTTGTCTGTTGCTCTCCTCAAAAAGTTTATTTCAGTTGCTTCCAGCAGTTTTGCAGTTACTGTCTTTTAGTGACCAGGCCTCTGAACTATGTGACCCTGCGTTTGACGGTGGTGAATATTCTATAATAATTTCGTTTTGTTTGGTTGATATTTTGGTCCCACAGTATCCTATTTAGTATAGGGTTATTGCCTTCCGTCCTTCTATTTTCCGATCTTTAATTATTGGTTCGTCTAGGGTGTACTCTTTACTTTATGAAAGCCTCTATTTCCTCTGGGTCCGGCTTCAACCTATTTTTATCGACAACATGACCCAAATAATGCAATTCTGGTCGGCAAAATGGCAGTTTTCTAATGAATTTAACGTTGAGCCATGTTTTTTTTTATAAATCATCCAACAAGCGCCTTGGTAATCAAATCTTGGACATCCAGCTCTAAATTCGCTCCAAAACATCACAATTCTCTGCCAAGTGATAGACGCGTTAGTTAGGTCAGGTTAAAAAACATTTAACATAATTGAAAGAGTACTTTTCCAGAATTTCCAGGTAAAGTGGAGTGATCAAAGACTCTTGACGAAAAGCAGAATTTATGTTCAATGGCGGCAATATAGATAATTGCATAGGTGTCTTTCTCAGTAAAGCCAATTACAATATGAAAATCCATGCAGACTCTTACATGAATCATCCTTCTTTTTAGCCAAGTATACCGGAATTGACCAGGGAATTTTGCATTTTTCAATGACGCCAAGTAGCTCATCAATTAATTATCTGCTTGAAAGGTACGACGGAGTTGTTTTACAGGCCTGTAATTCCATTTCAATAACATGTCCAATCTTGTAATAACTAAGACTAGTCCCCATTATGCGTTATAACTTTTTCCGAATAGCAGGATTCAGTTGGTCCCTCTGTTCATTAGTCATAGTATTTTTGTCTCAATTGGCCTACATTGTATATACTTCAGGTCCAGGCCTTAAATTCCAAACATTTAGCTTAAGATCTGCTACGATCGCCAAAGTCCAAAAATACATTCCCAATCAACATTATGATACAAGCCTGGCCAAATCAAGATATCTAAAAGCCGAAATTTATTCCTTAAAGTGAAAGCCATTTTATTCTGCTCTAATAAGTTGTTACCCAAGGATTTGCAAATCCAGGAAGACCAAAGGATAATCAGCGATGCGGCGATGTCATAGAATCCAATAAGCCCAAAAATATTCAACTCATAATATCAACTTTAAAATAGAGGCTGATCACCACCAGCATGAGAAACAATGAAATCGAGTAGAATTTAACTTGTTGGACTGTGGAGTGTTCAGGATTTACCATAACTTGACTGATCCCCTGACCTAATGACTCTCTCTTTTGAGCCGATTCATAACTCTGAGTCGTTGCCAAACAGAATCGCCAATATATATTTTTCGCGACTGTTGATGTTAGTTTTGGCCATCCTTTCTGGCAATCCAATCTTCTCTTTAAAATATTCGAAATTGTTTTTCTACAAATTGCGTCTTAGGATAGACTCAAAGTCCCAAGACTTCTGCTCACTGGCGTAGCCAGGATTTTGTCTTGGGGGGGGGGCAAATTTGCAGGAAGTGTTTCTTGTTGGTCAACCGTGAGCGCTGCCGGAGGCAAAGCGCCGCAGGTGCGAAATTTTTGGATGCGAGGCCCTTTTCTTGTGTTTTTTCATAGTATTTTTGGGACTTTTTATTCTAATTTTGAAGAATTATTTAAAAAATTTAAGGGTCTTGGGGGGGCACATGCCCCTCTGCCTCCCCCCCTGGCTACGCCAGTGCTTCTGCTGATGCTGAGTAATTTAAGTGAACTATACTTTGATTTGTTAACTGCTCCGGAATTTTCGCAGCCAGCCAATCATTTTCCAGTTTCGTACTGACCTTTGTTGATCTTGACGGAATTCGACAGACGGCTGGCTGCGGGTACGGTTGAGCTATCATTGGATTTCTTTAGCTATATTACTACTATAGGTATTTTTCTGTTCCGTCTTAGTATAAAAGTCTATATAGGTATCAGATCCTTTCTCCAAGTTTCCATTAATTTTTTGTCCAGTTTTGCTCTTACTGCATAGACAAAGTACCTGAATTCGCCTTTCAGTATTAGATTAGAAAGCTCCTCAGCGACAAAATTTAAAATATGTAGCTTATATTAACAAAAGAAGATCCATTTTGGCTATTAAGTTTAATTTTCAGAACAAATTCAGCGAGCAGAAAAATATCAACTATCAAAGTAAGACCATTTGAAGTAGCCCTACCTGTTCCAGCCTAAATTCCACGTGCTCCCAATTACTTTAAGTATTTTTCCAATAACTGTTAGTTGAACTAGTTTTCTTGAGAGAAGCACGATGTTGGCAAAGTTTCGTGCTTTACTGAAGATAGCGCTGCGCCAGACCCTACAGTAAGAACGAATTTTTCATCCTTAACTTTTCCCCGAACAGGTAGACTCAACACCAGTCCTTCCTAAACTTTTTATTAGATATACCTTGTTGATTTTTCGTAATTTCTTCTTGAAACTTGATCTCGGGAAGGCGATAAGTAACATCTTCGCGCTGATGACGTTTTTTATTTCTTGGAAAATTTTGTTAAGAGGGGCGTTTAAATAAAATGTTATTTACAGACCTTCACAAATTTCTGTTTTATTCCAAATTTAGATCACTTTTCAGTAAAATGAAGTTATGTTCATAACAATAATAGATTGGTGTAGGTGTTCACCCATTTTTGTTGCAAAATACGCAGTCTAAATAGTAAAATTATTACCAATTTTGTTGACAACAGTAAGAAAATTTTGTTCACGGATTTAAATGAAAAAGGTATAAACACATAGAGTAGCACACCAACAATAAATTTCCAAAATTTCGGATCGTCAATTGCTGGAATAAATGAATAGAACAGAATGGACCTTTCTCATTTTACCTGTGCTGCGCGCGCATCTTGTGGGTGACAGATAATAAAATCGTCAATTTACTGAACACGTTCTGACCCTGACGTATTTAAACTAACCTCAATAATCAATCAGTATCAACCAATATTGCTGAAAATTATTACAAAAACTGTTTATGATACAATGGTTCAAATGAGTTGAATGAGTTCTTGTTAGAATTAGGCGAAAAAGAAGTCAAACCTTTCTTTTCACAAGTTCCCAAGCAATCAAATTGTAAGAAAACAATAGTTACGTGCTCTCAACCCGAATGAAGACGATTGAAGTTGGGACAGAGATTTGCGGGTTCGTAAAATAACGATTTTTTAATCAAATACAATAATAATGTACAATTAAAGGTTTGCTGCAAACATTTTTGCTGCGGTGGGTTTTCTTTCTAATTAATGTTAATACGTATTTTTCATATTTACGTTTAAAAATAAACAAAAACAGAAACATAACCGAAATTGCACCATTTGACAAATGGAACCAATCAAAGTCATTCCACACAGGTATCGTGCGTCATTATATGTGTCTTTTTCTTTATTGCAGAAATCTTAATAAACTATCCTTGTTGTTCATTGCATGAGAAAGGTCTATTGCCGAAAATTTATGATGTTTTTATTCCAAAATTAATCAAAATCTGCCAAACAAGCAGGTGATTGCTGTCATTTTCAGCAGAGACCCAAACCAAACGTGTGTTCAGCGCTTCTCTTAAAGATGTCGCTGAGTTCGAGAAGGGTAGTCACTTCTTTCAAACGCCAGTAAAAACTCTTTTACCTAGCTGAAAATGTGAAATACTATTATTTCATTTGCATCTGAATAAAATTATTAGTCCACTGTGAATGAATGTGTAAACAAATTGATATTGAAGATATCGCCATCTACTTGTAAATAAGTCAATCACTTACAGAGAATTTGAACACCTGTGATTAAAAAATATTTAATGTATGTCATAAAGCCCAAAAGATGGCGCGCTGACTCTTATCTGACGCCCCTCTTAATGAGTTTGGGGAGATTGTGTTAGCCACTTCGAATTCCATTGCTGTCTTTCTTCGCTGAGCTATTTTCAATTTGCTGTGCGCAGTATTTTCTGTTTTATGGGTTTCTAATAACGTATATTAGTTATTTATACACCAAGTGAGTTAAATGAATGTTTATTCATGAGAAGAAAGTTTAACCCACGAGCCCTAGCGAGTGGGTTAATTTTCTTCGAATGAATAAACATTTTAACTCACGTGATGTATACAAAATTTTATCCCATTTTGCGGAAATTTAAAAAATGAAGAACAAGGAGAGTAAGTTGAAAAATCTTTAAATCACTGAGTGATAAACATCTACTTACCTTTGTTATTATGCGTTCAATAATGTCATTTTTAAATGTCAAAATGGGATAATAGTTATTTATTGTATAAGTGTTTTACGAAGCATTTTATCCACGCATGAATGTTTAAACGTGAGAACGAAGTTCGAGCGTTTAATTTTCTTAAGTGGATAAAATGCAAATAAAACACGAATGTAATACAACGTTTTATCCACAATCACACATAGGTACCATCGTCACCAAAAGTAACTGGGACAGCATTATATTACCTATTGTACTATTATATGAATATTATGTCAAATATTTGCAAACCATGAATTAAATGCATTGAAATGAATGACAGTACAATTAGTCCAGGAGATTATTATGCATTATTTTTGTCCCAGATACTTTTGGTGACGATGGTACATACATGGCGGATGGAAAAGCTCCCTCTGTTGCTAAAAGTTATATCGAGGATTCCATTCCCAGTAAGCTTAGTATTGCAAACAAATTCCAAGGGAAAAATAGGTGTCCCTTACAAGAGGAGACACCCATTATTTCTGTTCCTGGTAATTCTGCCAAAACACCCATAAACGTGCGTTCCTAAGCTGATGGAAGTTATCACGTTTTTACCAACAATAACGAAGTTATAGAAGACAAATCAAACAACGGAGTATCTATTAATATAAATGTTAATGTTAATATCAACAAATAGAATAAAAATATCGTATTTCTTGATTTCATTATTCCACTAGTGGAATAATAGTTATTTACATTACAAGTGCGTTTATGAACATGATTACAATAACGAGTGGGAAAGATTAGAACGACGAGGTCGTAGAGAGTCGTTTTAATCACACGAGTTTTGTAGTCATGTTTAAACGCACGTGTGATGTACAACGTTTTATCTACTAAGCAAAAAATAGGAATATGTTTTCAATTATTTTCGTTTATTAGTAGTTGTCTACCTTCATTTTACCTTTACAGGTTTAACTTTGACATTCGTCAAATCACCAAAAATAGTTGTGTTATAGATTCATAACCTAGTTGAGTTGAGTCAAAGGGCCTCCCAAAAGCTGGGGGTGCTATTTCGTACAAGACATCTGTACACACCAAGCCAATTGCTGACACTCTACAAAGCCCAGATTCGACCAACTATGGAGTACTGCTCACATATATGGAGTGCAGCACCCAAACATACCTTAATGCTTTTGAATACCGTGCAAAAACGAGCTATCAAGCTGATCAATGACCCCGCACTTACTCGTAACTTGGATGGTCTCGAACATCGCAGATCTGTGGGCGATTTATCTCTCTTCTACAGGTACTATCACGGAAAATGCTCTGAAGAGTTGGCACGTATGATTCCACCGAGAGTAGCACCTACCAGGCGAACCCGTCAAACAGACGGTAACCATGAATTTACTGTCAAACTAGAGGCACCAAGAACCTCATTATATCAGAATTCATATCTCTGGAGAACAGCATCGCTGTGGAATAAACTCCCTGCGACGGTTTTCCCTGCAGGTTACAACCTGAACCGTTTCAAGACCAACATACACCGACATTTCCGCGCACTTGCCGCTTCTCGAGCGTGATAGGACATTTCCTTGCGAGTGCGCATATCCGTAAAAAAAAAAAAAAAAAAAAAAAAAAGTTCATAACACCACTAGTTGTGTTATGAATTTATAACCTATAAAACTAGTCTATAGCATCACTAGTTGTGTTATGAGTCTCATGACATAGCTCAAATACTATAGAAAAATGGTTATGTAAAAACGTCATAACCAAACGTTTGTAGATAAAGTTATTTTATTCCACTAGACTAGTGGATAAGGTATCACTTTAGATGCTTCATATGAGTGGATAAAACTGCTATTATTTGATGATTGTGGATAAAAAATATTACTTTCATGGCGCTTACCGAGATAATTAGGCGGCAGATATATTCTGTTTCAGGCTCTTGGGGTTTCCCCAGATTTTGTCGCGATTTCACTTGAGTTTGGCATAGCTGCCTCCGTTATTGCTCTTTGAATCATCTCTTTTATTAAGCTGTTTCAGTGAGCTTTAGATGAATAATGCGGAAGGCCTGTTCGTGTCGTTCGTGACCTCTCCAGGATGTTTGACTATCATATTTTGGTGGTTTAATGGTATATTCTATGATCCTATGATCTGTTTATTAAGTTCTTGAGCTTCTCACCTGTTTTATCTTCCAATTTTAACGTCTTTATTCTTGTCCATTTTCTGTATCTATTTGTATCTGTAAGTTTGGGAGGGTGGTATGGTATGCGACAGCACGTAGGCCACATAAGGCCCATTGTGCGCCTCCACAAGAGGAGAGGTCATTCTTAGCCGTCATCCAGCCTAGCGATTACACGTAGGCGATGACGTTGATGATATAGCCGAGGGCGGTGCCTCTGATCTCTTCTAGCGATGGGTACGATTGGCCTAATCTGGCTCTGCGCCTCACACAAGGATGTGGTACTGAGATGCAACCTAAACAAATATTTGTTTAACTGACAGTGACCAGTCAAGATGCCCTTATTTCCGGGTCAAAAATCAATAATTATGCGTTATTTTTGCTCAGTGTGAGAAAAAACGGTTATTAAAGCAATTAAAATTCCTCTAATGGCGGCGACCGGTAGGTCTCTAAAAATCGCGTGATTCTGCAATTGAAACTTTGAAGTTGTTTTTACTCCATATTTGATTACAAAGTGCTTGCTTCGAGTCGCCACAACGGTAAATATTTAACTTTCTTCAAGTTACATTAACTACGAAGTACCGCATGAAAGCATAGCATCACTTCGAAGTAGCCTCAAAGTTATGGCTACTACACACGGTTTCATCAAAGTTCCATTTGTAACTTTGTAGTCCCAAATTCTATCGAAGATGCGTTAAATGGAGGAATACCGTCCACGGCGTCCACATTGAATATTAATGGCAGAGTTATCGGATGTAGGTATCTATATCATGAAAAACTGCATCTAAGCAATTCTTTATGCCGTTGCACCAAAATTCTCCATTTCCCATGGTTTCAATGTGTACTGCTTTAGGCGTTTTCAATAACGTTCTGCCAGATCCCGTTCTGCTATCACAAGGTAAGTTCAGACCATGCGATTTTAATATGCGTAAGAGGGAATTAGGGAATTTAACGAGTTGTGTGTTATTCTATGTGAGTGCTATGTGAGTTCGGTTAGTAATATTTGTGGAGTTAATGGAGTTATATCATTTTATCTACAAGCGTTTGGTTATGACGTTTTTCCATAACTATTTTTCCATTATTTGAGTTATGTTATGAGGCTCATAACACAACTAGTTGTGTTATGGACTAGGTTATGAATTCATAACACAACTAGTGGTGTTATGGACAAGGTTATGAATTCATAACACAACTATTTTTGGTGATTTGACAAATGTCAAAGGTAAACCTGTAAAGGTAAAATGAAGGTATACAACGACTAATAAACGAAAATGATTGGAAAAAAATTCTTATTTTCCAATCTTTCACACTCGTTATTGTAATCATGTTCATAAATGCACTTGTAATGTAAATAACTATTGTTCCTTCTCGTCGTCGTAAAAAATATTGTCGTCTTCTGTTGATATCTTCAATTTTTGAACTATTGGTACTAACCGACTCTCCCAGTTGTTTTGTTTGTGGATGAATAGCAAATGGATTCACACAGCATGTGTTTTTGCCCTTGATGGTGACGGTTTCACTACACTAAAATATTGTTTAACACTGCCATTATTTGAGGTTAATACCTTCAATTTCCTATAAAAGTTTGTGGGGTGCCGATAACTTTTATTTATTTGCTTATAAACTTTATAAACAGGAGTCCTTTTTAAATAAACACTCTCACATCGACTGTGGACAGTGACAGGACACCTCGCAGGACGCAGAGCACTAAGAAGAAGCGAACTGAGGTTGTGATACCATAACTTTTATGTTGTGTTCATTTGAAACTATAGTAAATCCTACTTCATGGTAAATTTGAGAAGTAAAACGCACTTTGTAGTAACCAAACATTTTCAGGTCCCGTTCCGCAAGTTACGAACGCGTTATTGAAACTAATAAATATTACTTGTAAGTTCCACAACAATAAAGTAATAGATAGATAAAGTATCCATTACTTAACAACAAATATCAAAAGTACTTGAAATGGAATTTTGAAGTTCCATTTCAGTAATATAGGGCAGTTTCTGCAACCATAGTTTGCGCCTTGGAAGTTTTCACAACTATACAGTTCTTGACGCTGGTGAATACAACTTTCCTACGACTGTTGAAATTACTTCAGAGTTATATTACTATACAGTGAAAACAAATGGTGTAAACTACGTAACTGCTACCACTGATTTCGCAAATTAAGTTATTTGCACCTAGAAGACGTAGATTTAGTAGCGACTACGTAACTATTACACTCTATAGGTTGCTGTCGCAGTTGTAATAACTTTTGGTGCTAGTTGGGATGTCATCTGAGTAAGCTATTGTGTATTTGTTGTCATTGTTTAGGCGAACAATGAGGCTGTCCAGAACCATGTTCCACAGGAGAGGTGATAGCACGTCTCCCTGCGGGTAGCCTCTTGTGACCATTCCTTCAATGTTAACGCCCTGCCCACATAACAGTGAAAGAACATTCATATTCTCAGAATATTCCCTCAAAGTGCTTTTTCGAATGTTCTTTTAGGAATGTTTAATGAATATTCTAAGATTGTTTCGATTGAAATATTCATTTTTGGACGTTCTATTTATGTACTAGGAATGTTGCTTCTATGCACCTACTTGAAAGATTGTGCTAAGAACCTGATTTATATAATATTTTTTGAATATTGTCATACGAACATTATTAGAATGTACCCTAAAAAATGTTCTTTCGTTTAATATCTCTATCAAGTATTAAGAATATACCTACCAAGTTGTGCTGAGAAAGCACGTACCTTTATGTAGGTAGATAACCAGGATAAGAATATTTTCATATTGTTCACCTAATTATCTAAAGTACCTACCTACTCAAAAATCTTAATTGAACAATTAAACGATAATGTTCTATCTAGAACCTACTAAAAATATTATAGGTATATTCTTTTTCGTTTGCTTTGTAGGACTTCCAAGAGAGGGAGCCACGCGCTATTAAAGATCTACATCTTGCCTAGCGTTTGAATCTCCTTGGAAACTGTTTCTCTCAGTTGGCGTGCTTGGTACTTACCGCGACGAGAGCATAACAAGCTCGAAACCGGAGCTTTGGTTAAACACTTGTGTTTTCCAAAGAAGTTTTCCAACAACTCTTTCACTGCCTTCAATATAAAAGGACTGGAAGGGTCGAAAGGGGCATTATTTGGATGCGAAAATTAACATTCCAAGTATATCCTTAGAATCAAACAAGAATATTATGTCTAGAATGCATATTGGGAATGATATATTCATATTCTAAGAATATTTCAAGCATATTGGTATAATATTCTTTTGAGAACATAACTATAATGTCAGAAACATTCTTTCAATGTGAGAATATACATTTCAAGCATATTTTTACAATCAAACAGGAATATTTTTTTCAGAATGTACTGAGAATCTTATAGGTATGTTCTAGGAATAACCCAATGGATTTCCCAGGAAGTTTTTGGGGATTGCAAACAGTATTTCTACAATCCTTTCTCAGAACATTCTCAGGACATTTGCAATGGTTTTGGCGAACATTCTAGGCACATTCCTCCTAAAAAAAGAACATTCTTATTACATTCTAAGGATGCAGTTTTGTTATGTGGGTGCGCACTTATCTGGACAATTTTTTTGGGAAGCTTATTGAATATCCATCAGGTAACAGTTTCCGGAGTATTCGTTTCTGTTTGCGAGTGGCTAATTCTTTGAAAGGTGGTTTTGTCAACGGTCCCCTCAATGTCAATGAAAGCCCCGAGAGCAGACTCCCTATTGTCCAGCGATTTTTCCACTCGCCCAGCAACCAGGTAGAGGGCTGTGTCCGTTGATCTCCCGGGGGTGTATGCACGTTAATAAGGGTGGAGTGGATTCGTTGACCACACTCCATCCCTTATATACCGTTCGCATAGCCTCTCCTTTGTTTTTACAGAAAATGATGAGAGGCTTATGGGGCGATATGCCTTGGGGGTGGGGTGGTGTAGTCCATCCACCGTGGTTTGGGTAGGAGCACCACTTCAACTTCTCTCCAAGCCTTGGGTATGTATTTTGGCGCCAAGGACGTCCTGAACATCCCTACCAGGTGCGGCAAGAGTGGCTTTAGACCCCACTGAAGTAGGGCTGGATAGATGCACTCAGGTCCTAGTGCTTTGAAGGCGGAGAAGCCTGAAATTGCCCAACCTATTTTTTCCTCGTATAGTATCTGATTCGCTAGTTGCCAATCAGCCACAGAAGGTATGTATGTTACCTGCGTCTGAAGGTTGGTTGGTTGAAGGTTGGCAGTGAAGGTGCCATCCTCCTTGTACAGAATACCAATTTCTCGAATGAAATGGGTCTTTAGCTTTCTGAAATCTCGCCGCTTCCGTATAGTTTTCTATTTTGTTGCAGTATGTCCTCCAGGCGTCTCTTTGTTTTTGTCGTACGACTTTTTTGTACTGGTTGAGTTGGTACCTATTAAGGTTCCAATCCTCAGGTAGTTTGGTATATTTTAAGCTTTATTGAAAGCTTTTCAACGACAACGTCGCCCTGAGGTGTTACTGTTCCTGGTCACCACTAAGCAGAGGTGTTACCAGAGTTTTGGAACATCCTCAGTGGGCTCGACATCTTATAGGATTTTATGATGGCAACTTGGATGGTATTGGCGTACCGCTCCAATTCTTGGTCATCATTGGGAGTTTTAACTTTCTGTATCTAGTCGGACACTATTCACACTATCTATCCCACAAAAATAAAAAATTAGAAATATCAGTTATTTTAAATTTCTAAGAGCCGCTACGGCGCTACGGGTCTCGTTAAGCTTAGCAAACTGTATTCTCGAAAATAAACTGTTCTTGCGACCCTGGGTACATAAATAACTATTATCATTGGTTTATTTAATACTTAGCAACAATTGAGTTGGGAAATTGAGCTTTCTCAATCCTTTTTTCAAATATTTCAATGCGGGGGCAAATTTGAATATTTCCGAAAAACGTCCTGTAAACAATGTTGTAATTAATTTGTTTATTATTTCCTGATGTCAGTAGCATTAAATTTTATCTTGGAAATGCAAAGTCCACACAAGTAACAATAATGAAGAAATCTCATTCATTATTTGACTGAATGGGATTTGGCAATTATCTATCGTAAATTTTGGTGCAATTTTCGGAGTAGGCATTGAACCGATAATGAGTTTTTGAGATTAGTCGAAAATTTGTTTCATTGCGGTCCGCGGATTTTTTATTTTATTTTCGAAACTGGACGTTTTAAATTTAATCCTCATTATTTTGTCGTATCACTGTATGGTTCGCGATTATTAAGACCGATTTTGTAATGCCATACGATTTGTGATAAAAATGCCATTTTATTGATTAAACAGTGTGCTGGTTACAAAAATAACTTCTTCGTACCGTGTTCTTGGGAAATAGATTTAGGATTCATTATTGATGTCGGGTCAGCGAATTTCTTCTTCGGTGACTGAACTTTAGAGGAGAAAGCATAGAATAGTAATTAATTGCGAAAATCTGGTATACCGTTCGACGGTAGGTAGAGTACTTTCTGCGAACCACCTATTTTCGTTTGTTTTTTTTTCAGTTGCATATTGCAAAATTGGAATGGTGCGACCATTAGAAATTTATCTACCTATATACCGGTTTCCAAACAATTTTTGATTTTGCATTTATTACGTTGGCAATAGGGAAATAGCCTTTATATACTACTGGGACAAGTTATGAAATGTCCCTAGAGATACATATCTTATCTGAGTGAAATAATTAAGTTTAATATTGCAAAATGCTGATTAATGTTTTGGCTTTAGTGGTGTGAGAATACTAATTTTAGGACTTAATTTGATGAATAATAATAAGATAAATAAGCTGTATCTCAAATTTCTTGAAATCCTAGTTTTTAGAAAGCCACCTAATACAATGAGAATATTAGTACATAAACTATCCAATCAAAAATATTGACTTTATAGTATAGGTACCTCCTTATGACTAAAATGTATTTTCTAGAGACCATTTTTCATAATCCTTTTTCCTTGTCTTCGAATAGGTAATTTTTCTGGTAGAATGATAACTGATAACTAATTTCGGATTATATTGCCTATTGGAACGGCGTTACTTGCAAATTTTGACTTGATAAATTCCACCGTTTTGGGCCTTTCCTTAAATTTGTATGCTATCTGTGACAATAAACCTAATCTATAACAACAAAATTATTCTCCATTGAAATGAATATTCTATTAAATTGGTCGCTGCATGACTTAACAACTAATATTGGTGGTTTTTCCCGGAAGATCTGCCTGGTCATGACCCAATAATTGGGAAACCCTTAACTTTCTGTCCTTTGAAACTACATCAATAGCAATTTCAAATTTATTACGTAGGTATAGATACTCGATTGTAGATACAATTATTTATTAATTTGTCAAATTATGTCTGCAAAAATTAAAATTAATTTCGTCAAGAATGAAGGCTGCTTTATTTCTAGGGTTTTGAATAGGAAAATTTCGAAAGAATTACATATTGTACCTTGATTGTACCTTGTACCTGATTTATTATCGGCTCGCAAATATTCTCAAATTACAAGAGCAATCGTTTTCCCTTCACTTACATATTGGCACAGTTCCAACAGAACCCTGGTTTTTTTAAAGAAAAATCTTTGCATACATAGGCGCCTTTTTTCTTCAAATATTTACCGATAACCAATAAATTGTACTCTATTGATAATTTTTTTCTAGGGACATCTCTTGTTGGTTTATTCTCTTATCCACGTCTTATGAGCCTTCCTTCAACATGTCTTATTTATACAGCAACGTCATAATTTCGAAGATGAAGTACATTTTATTATCGATTCGATGGCTCATCCTACCTGTACCGTGTGTCAAGCAATAAAGTACCACCCCCTGTAACTTTTTTATGCACGATCAAAAATTAAAAAATTTCAGGTGTTAATTTTTTATAACTTGACACCCTGTACAGGGTGGCCCAATTTCGAGCCTCATCATTGGGATCTCGGAAACCGTAAGAGATACGGGGTCGGTTAAATTATGGCAAAGTTGCGCAATTTTATGACCAATAGAATGCCGTTTTGAAATTAGAAAGATTCCGAATACTTCCGGAGATATTCGGAAAAAACCGAAATTTTGTAAATCGTTTTTATTTTTTCCTGGGCTTATTTGAAGAGCAATTTTAAAATAAATATCACTTCATCGTTGTCACTTTTTTTCCTTTAGAAGATGGTACTACTAAATTTGAAACTCGATGTTTCGTCCTCATTCGGCCATCATCAACTTACTTTTTTTAAATACGGACCTGGATTTTTTTATTTGCGATTTTGTCATCTTTGGGTATCCTTAAACCGATACTGTTTATTATTGTTCAATAACACAGTGAAAAAAGCAGGTCCGTATTCAAAGAAAATAAATTGATGATGATTCCAGGGGAACGAAACGTTGGATTTTAAATTTGATACCACCATCTTGTAGAGAAGAAGAAGTGACAATGGGAATGTGAAATTAGTTTTTCAAAATCTTTACAAATAAAATCAGGAAAAAATCAAAGCTATACGAAAAAAAACATGAATTTCTCGTATTTTTCAATTTATTTCCTGATTTCATTTTAAAAGCTTTCGGGAAAATAATTTCACATTCCCATTGTCACTTTTTCTTCTCTACAAGATGGTGGTATCAAACTTAAAATCCAACGTTTCGTTCCTCTGTAATCATCATCAATTTATTTTTTTTTTCAAATACGGATCTGCTTTTTTACTGTGTTATTGAAAAATTATGAACAGTTTCGGTTTAAGGATGCCCAAAGATGACAAAATCGCAAATAAAAAATCCAGGTCCGTATTTAAAAAAAGTAAGTTGATGATGGCCGAATGAAGACGAATCGTCGAATTTCAAATTTAGTAGCACCATCTTCTAAAGGAAAAAAAGTGACAACGATGAAGTGACATTTATTTCAAAATTGCTCTTCAAATAAGCCCAGAAAAAAATAAAAACGATTTTACAAAATTTCGGTTTTTTCCGAATATCTCCGGAAGTATTCGGACTCTTTCTAATTTCAAAACGGCATTCTATTGGTCATAAAATTGCTCAACTTTGCCATAATTTAACCGACCCCGTTAGAGGTGGGAAACTATCGAGAGTAATTATCGATACATCGATAGTTTGCTACACTATCGAACTATCGATAGTTCTACTTGGACAATCGATAGCAGTTCTCCTGTCTTTTCTTATGTCAGCAAGTGTCAAGAAATATCATGCATTTCATCTTTTATTAAGGCTCCTAAAGTTAATAGGTTGTCTGGTAATGGGTAACTTGATGACGTCATCTGGTCTGGGGTGCCTTATGGAGATTTGGAATTATCTTGAGGCACCCCAGATGACGCCATAAAAGTTATCAGGAAACCTACCATCTCTCAAACAAACTTGATGTTTTTTATTTTGGTTTTGATGGTATGGTAGTTGAAATCAAAATTGAAAAAATGAAGATTAGTTATGTTTCCTGTTATCATCAGTTAACAACAACAACCTACACAACTCAACTACACTGTATTTCACTTCATAGTGGTGTTTATTTCTGTTCTTCACTTCCAGCTTGAAGAAAAAAGAACGTTTGTAATTAAACATATTGATATTTACAATATTAACTTTCATTTGGGTATTTTTTTCTCTAGGTCTCGTTGTGTTTGCATTGTAGGGCGTAGGCCGTAGTGGTAGCAGGGTGTAGGCCGTAGGGTTAGGGCCTTCATCTCAGACCTTCATGTGCCACTGCTGTTGGAGTTCATCAACATTAACATTTTGGCTTGTCCTGACCTGCTAATGGGCTCTTTCACTAATTTTTGAAATTGGCATATTTGGATAAAGCAACTAAAAACAGAATTTTCTGTATTTTTACTTTTGAAAAATTCATGGTCCTTCTTGAGAAAACAGAAAAAAAAGAAATACCTCCAAATAAAAACCCAGAATTTATTTCTATGACGTCGCAATTTGACCGTGTTGCCACTAATTGTCAACATTGAAAATTTGTAATAGATTTAATTCTGAAATGTTCGCAAAATATCGTAAAAAGTAGTTAATTAGTTATGGATTCAAAATTTTATAACGTTTTTATTCAAACACAATTTAATATAATTTTTTATGTTTAGTTTTATTTATTTATTTTACGTTACACTACATTTAGTCACAACAGCGCATTCAAACCTTTACCTGCTTTTACTACAGGGTACACAGCCGAGGCGGTCAGCTCCTTGCAACAACAAGCGAAATGAAAAATATTTATGTGACGCCAACAAATCGGCGCGTTTCAAATAATTTTGAATTTCGCTATTTTTAATGCCTGTAAAAAATTTATTTAACCTTGTAGAACATTTTTTTTGGTATATATGCCTAAAATAGTCCCTCCTTTGGGATTTTATACTTAAATTACGTATTTAAATTTTAGTGAAAGAGCCTATTGCTGAAACCCCAAATACAAAACGAGTCCAAAACGTATGCCCTTTTTTTTATCGATAGGTATATCGATACATCGATAGTTTTTATTCGTTACTATCGATATATCTATAGTTAGATTCTTCGATAGTTTCCCACCTTTAGACCCCGTATCCCTTACGGTTTCCGAGATCCCAATGATGAGGCTCGAATTTGGGCCACCCTGTACAAAGTGGACCATTTTCGATGTTTTAATAGGCTCGTTTTTCAAGGAGAATCCAGTGGCATGACCAATTTTTCTCCTAGAAAGTATTTTTCGTTTTTGGATATCTTGAATAATAAGGAAATTAGAGAGTCTTTTAAAATTGGACAAAATTTGAAAAGTGCCCTGTATTTCCTACATCCATCAAGTTAGCCGTGATTTGTCTTTGCCATTGTTATTTTCTCAAAAAAAGAGCTCGAGAATGTGCTTCCAGATTTTTGATATCTCTGCTAGTTTTCGATATAGCCTATTAAAACATCGAAAATGGGCCACCCTGTACAGGGTGGGCCAATTTGGACACTTACTTATGGAAACACCCTTTATTTTTAGAGATAGAAAAAAATGAACCCCTCACTCTGAGGCTCAAATTTCATGAAATTTTGATTGGTGCAAACCGCTTTTTGATATCTTCAACCGTTTAGCCGCTAGAGGGCGATTCTCGATTTTGAGCAATATTGTGAATCCTTCATAACTTTTTTGTTTATGAAAATAATTGATTTCCGTTAAAACTTTCTGGAAGCACTTTTTTAAGCAGAATTCAGTGATGTTCTTAGTTTTGTTCTATTTGGCGCCGATTTTGAGATATTGACCAAAGTCTGATTTTTTTCAATGAAACACCCTTTATATTAATAGCTCATTGCAAAGCTATGATTTTTCTGATTTTAATGATATAAAGTTCGATAGGTTTATCTCTAACCGTTTTCTAGAAAAAAAATAATTTCAGTTTTTCTCATTAGAAGCAATGTGTTAGAAAAGGACTTTATATCTGTAAGGAAAATGAAAAAGGTCTTTTTCTAATACATTGTTTCTTATGACAAAAACCAAAATATTTTTTTTTTCTCGAAAACGGTTAGAGGTAAACCTATCGAACGTTATATCATCAAAATCAGAAAAATAATAGCTCTTCAATGAGCTATTATAACGTACTTATTTTGGCAATTGCCTAATTATACTGCATACGGCTAGTCAGCTTCAGTTCGGAGGCCATGGGTCTATGGGTTCCTTGTATACATCTTACCTTTGGGCGCCACCAAGTTAATTGTGACTTAACTAGGAAGATAACCTAATGATGTTATAAACAAAACCTGTGCAATTGGAGAGCTTATCAATAAAACAACTAATTAGGTACAATAATGTATCTGGCTTCTTTATTAAAAAATAATAACAATAATGAATAGGGATAGCCAGGACATCATTATGGCTTGTACCAATTTATAAATATTTGATTATAAAAAAATTAATGTAAATAACGCATATATAAATATGAATTTTAAGTGAACATGACTAAAAACCTTTTGGTATTTACACTTGTGAATGATAAGAAAAATACAGTATGGGTTACACTTTACCAACAGGCAAATTAAACACAGAAAGGTGAAAGTTATAGTTAGGGCAACCTCAGGGTATAAAATTCTAGAATTTTATTTAAGGGGCACTTACCGAACCTGATTTAGTCAGTGGCGTAGCTAGCCTTGCGGGGCGGAGGGGGCAAACATATAAGGGGCGCATAATTCTCTTGGGGGGGGGGGGGGGGGGTTAACAAAAAAATGTTTGTATGATTTTGTAATATTCGCTTATTGGGGGAAAATATTAAAGACGAAAAACCCGCCGAGGGCGCCACCGGAGGCGAAAAATGTCCTCAAGTGCCACGCCCAAAAAAGTTTATTTTAAGCATTCAAAAACATTTTTTGATAATAAAGAGTGAAAAGGTTAATTAAATAAATAAGAAACAGCATAATTTTTTTTCTTATTTTTTGCTTTTGTTTTTTAAGAGCGGTAGGGGCGCCACAGGCGTGGGGGCGG
Organism: Ceutorhynchus assimilis; assembly: GCA_917834065.1. Classification (NCBI taxonomy): domain Eukaryota; kingdom Metazoa; phylum Arthropoda; class Insecta; order Coleoptera; family Curculionidae; genus Ceutorhynchus; species Ceutorhynchus assimilis. The sequence goes on along the minus strand of OU892280.1, from coordinate 44,802,147 downwards.
GGGGGCCGACGCCCCCCCTGCCCCCCTACTGGCTACGCCACTGGATTTAGTATCAGTGATTTACATAGGATTTGCCTATATAGTAAAAGGTGTAACTTACATGTGATACCAGTGTTTGTTATCTTCACATGTATGTGTAAATCCAGAAGTTCCAAAAGTGAGGTTAGCTAGATGTTTGGTCTCACTGTAGATAGACGATGGTATGATAAGTGAGTCATGAGTCCTATCCACGTGGTATCTGTTTAACGTAGAACTCAATGTGGTTCTAGCAGAGCGGTACCAAGAGAGTTGCTGAAGAATGGCTACCAAAACCCCAACTGAGAGCAATCCAGATCCAGTCTAGAATCTCTCTAAATACAGCTTAGCAACTGTCCAACTATAGTCTGAGACTAGGACCCTCAAATTGAGGGATCCTCTAGACCAAAGGTGAAGTCTTAAACTTCCAAAAGCTGCTCGGAACAGTCCGAAACAAAATCCAAAATGACCAACGGACGACTCCAGACAATTATCAATAAGAAATTAGTCTAAACCTTGAGTTCCCTGGCACAAAATTCCAAAAAGTCTCGCCCAAAATCAAATAGGGCCGAGACCAACCTTTCGGTATCAAGTCTCAAGATCAAAAAAGGGCTGATTCTTCCTTTAGATTTCGGAAGAAGGCTTTCACTTGTCAAACTTCTAATTTTGACATTGAAGAAAATTATTTAAAAAAAAGCGTGTTCAATTTCACTCCAAGAATTAGGCAATCTACTGACCTGTCAAAATCGAAATTCAATATGGAAGCTCGGGTCAAGCACTGTGTTGTTTATTCTATATGTCATTGATTCTGTCACATTCTGGACAAACGTCAAGATGTGATTTATCGGATTTTGTGTTTTTTTGTGTGTTTAGGTATTGTGTTAATTAAAATGCCAGCGATTTGCATCGTAATTGGGTGTGGAAGTTGAGATAACAGGGCTAATGTGAAATTTTATTCAGTTCCTGCTATTTTAAATCATCGGCTTTTGATCTACAAAAGTGAATTATCAAAACAACGTAGGGCTTTATGGATTGCTGCAATTAAAAGAAAGGATCTAACAGAGGCTCGATTTTCCCCTAATAATACCTTAAAATATTCACTCTCCATCTCAGAATTTATTATTAAATTAAAAAAATACGTAGAAACATTATAAACACTATAAAATCACTTTGTAAACAAGGGCCAGAACACTAAAAAATACGTAGACATACTAAAAACTATAAAATTCACTATGAAAACAACAATATGACCAAAACCAATGGAAAATACGTAGAAATACATAAAATTCACTTCGAAAGCAACAAGGGCCACAACACAAATGCTCTCCTTATAAACGTCACCGGCTTGTCACCGCAATATTTGACCCGAACGGCAATCATAAAATCACGTGATTGAGATTGCCTTATTAGGCAATCTCAATCACGTGATTTTTTAATGGCCGTTCGGGTCAAATATTGCGGTGACAAACCGGTGACGTTTGACGTTCATAAGGAGAGCATTTGTGTTCTGGCCCTTGCTGCTTTCGAAGTGAATTTTATGTGTTTCTACGTATTTTTCATTGGTCTTGGTCACTGTTGTTTTCATAGTGAATTGTGAATTTTATAGTCTTTAGTATTTCTACGTATTTTTTAGTGTTCTGGCCCTTGTTGTGAATTTTATAGTGTTTCTACTGTTTCTACGTATTTTTTAATTTAATAATAAATTCTGAGATGATGGAGAGTGAATATCTTATGGTATTATTATTAAGAGAAATTCGAGCTTTTAGTTGCAGCAATCCATAAAGCGCTGCGTTGTTTTGATAATTCATATTTGTAGATCAAAAGCCAATGATTTAAAATAGCAGGAACTTAATAAAAATTCACATTATCCCTGTTACCTCGACTTCCACACCCAATTACAATGCAAATCGCTGGCATTTTAATTAACACAATACCTAAACACACAAAAAAACACAAAATTCGATAATTCAAATCTGGACGTTTGTCCAGAATGTGACAGAATCAATGACATACAGAATAAACAACACTGTGCTTGACCCGAACTTCCATATTGAATTTCGTTTTTGACAGGTCAGTAGATTGCCTAATACGAACTGAAAGTTTGGTTGTATAAAAATGACTGGTGAATATTGAAAAATGCCTATAGAACATATATCAAAAAGTAGAACAGGTCTAAAGAAAACGCCTAGACAAAACAGCTGTACAATGACATGATGGAAATGAAAAATCAAAAAATAAACAACAATTATTATCATAACCTCAGATTATTTATTTATCAATTAGATTTGCAAACAGAGATGATGAAAAAAATCTCTCCTTTATATAAGATTCTAATCAATAACAGCGGGCCCTGCCGTACTGAATCAAACCTTCCTAGATCAATCAACAAAACTTGCAAACCTGCACAAAAAACTTTCAGTAGAAGGCAGTAATCAAGGTAACAAAATCTGGGCACAGAAAAGACAGCTGTTTATTCATTTATTTCATTGCAGTTCTATATAGAATCATATCTACTAGAGCAAAACACAGTAGCATATAAACAAGAAATTGAAAATGCTACACTATTAATATAAAGGGTGTTTCATTGAAAAAAATCAGGCTTTGGTCAATATCTCAAAATCGGCGCCAAATAGAAAAAAACTGAGAACGTCCCTGAATTCTGTTTTAAAAAGTGCTTCCAGAAAGTTTTTACGGAAATCAATTATTTTCATAAACAAAAAAGTTATGAAGGGTTCACAATATTGCTCAAAATCGAGAATCGCCCTCTAGCGGCTAAACGGTTGAAGATATCAAAAAGCGGTTTGCACCAATCAAAATTTCATGAAATTTGAGCCTCAGAGTTGGGGAGTTCATTTTTTTCTATCTCTAAAAATAAAGGGTGTTTCCATAAGGAAGTGTCCAAATTGGCCCACCCTGTACATACAGTTCATAAATCAAAAATTTTACAAACATTTTTTTTAAACAAAAATGGAATTTTCACCAATTATGAAAACCGTAGGACCTTAATAAGTCACTACCTAGTACATACTTACTTTGTCGGAACATACTTGGCACAAAATGAGATGCTTTTCAATATCATAGTACCTATGCAATTTCCTAATTTCATTAGCCGCTGTACCAATATTTCGGTATTTTTTGAGAATCGAGAATGACTGCATTCTGATGGATGAAATTTTATTGTACACAACGGTTTTTTCCACTCAAAAACACGTTGTGCAACATTGACATATTTTACAAAAAATGTTTTAGACTTATTTTTAATTTAAATTTACATTCAACATTTTACATTATAATCCAGAAAAATGGTACCGTAAAACGGAGATACTTTGTGACAGATTTTGAGGTTTTTTGCAATTCTCAAACATTTTTTTGCCACATAAAATTCCAAAAAAAAAACACTATGTATATCCGTCCTTTCGCTACAAAATGGCAATAATAGGAAATTGAAAAAAAATTGATAATTCAGCTTTTTTTAAATTTGAAAGTGTCCCAATTTTACCCCGTGATGCGGGGTAACTTTGTGAAAGTGCGTTTTTACAATGAAAACATAATGTAACCCCGTCATTTTTAGTCTGAAACGATAGGAAATGTCAAGAAATATTTGCTTGATAATTTTCTGAAATCGAAAACACGGATATATACTGATTTAGAAATTTTAAATTTTTATTGAATATCATACGATATAGTATTTATCACCCTCATATTCAGCCAGAAATTGGGATGTGAACTCCACCATCAATAGGAAGTCGTCCACATTAGGAGACATGTCGATCCTTTTAGCGTTGTTTTAGGTTGAGCATAAGTTTCTTCCATACTAATTATATGTCACAAAGTTACCCCGGTAGGTACCTCTGTTTTGTTTACCTATTGTTAAAAAAAAAATGTGTTAAATCAATAAATCGTAAGCGATTTCACGTAGATATCCCGACAAGTACCCAAGCAATTGGAAAGTCTTACGAATTTTTCTGGGGAATGTTCAGATTCTGAAACAGTAGAAAGTTTTGGGGGTTACGAAAAAGTTGCAAAAACGAGATGCTCCCTTCGAATCAGGATGCTATTTACCAAGGGAGCGTACCAGCTTGCCGAGCGGTCTTTGAAGCGGGTGAGGTATGTGGTTCCACCTGCCAATAGAAGAATTTGGCTTGGCACGTGGAATTTAAAACGTATTGGCTTATTTGATTTGAATTTCACAATGTCACAAAGTTTCCCCCTTGTCACAAAGTATCCCCGTTTTACGGTACCTATGGTTTTTTTCCAAATATGTTACCTTGTGCCTTTAACTGATGAAATTAAAGGAAGCCAGTGTAAAAAACAACGTAGGTAGGTAAATTGGAGTCATACAGCTCCTTTCGTCTAAATTTATTCAAAATGTGTTTCTTTGTGCCATTTTCTATTGAAATATCGTCATAAACTGTCCTGAATGGAGGTAAGATTGCATTTCAATAAGGACAATTTCCCTGACTTTCCCTTTCCCTATTTGTTTTCAATCAATCAAAATCTATCCAACGTAGAATCAATTGCGTATTAAAGTTCTCGTTCAACAATAAAACCACCTAAAGAGTCATCCAAATTCATTCGGAAACTTCGGAGACCTATTTTTGGTTCATAACTGCAAACTTTGTGTGTCATTTTGCCTTTTTTGAAATACAACCGAAAGTATCCTGAATGGGTGTAAGATGTTTATGTTAAATGCTGGATAAATCCCCAATCCCGGCTTCCGGGACTTCATAAAAACCATACAGACCGCCTTCCTATACGCCATCGTCGCCTAATTAAGATGTTCTAATTCCTATAACAAAGATTCAATTTAAATAGTATATTTCCTAACTAGTGCGGAAAGTGCCACTTTTCCGCACGAGTTAGGCACACTATTTTTTCTACGAGATGGAAGTTAATATTGGTTCCTGTTCCTATAAATTTACCAATTTGAGATAATTTTTTTCACTTTATACCTGTATTTACCTAAAAATTTTAGGTATTCTACATTTCCGCACTAGTGCGGAAAAGTGCACTTTTCCGCAACTCAGCACAGTTAGACGTAAACTTTGGAAACTTGTGTTTTCTTTGTAGAGTCAAGAAGAAGTAAAAATAATTGTTCGAAATTCGAAACGTCAACCAACAATTCAAAATTTATTAAACTATTAAAGAACAAAATCATAAAACTCGTCGCATACAGTATCGACTCGACTAACTTTCAAGTTTGCATGGAACCATTTATTGTATAGGATCCTAAAACATTACAAACTAAGGAATTGGATGAGAGCTTGGCAAGCGTGAGCAGATACCAAAGGCTAATAAATAAATTAAATTTAAATAGGAATAAAAGAATTTCAAATTTATTGTAATGAAAGGAACAGCAAATACCATTAAATAATTGATATTTACATTTAAATAAGATTAAAAGTAGATAAGTCCATTGTAGAGGCAAGAGGTAGGCAGGTCTAAATTTGTTTCAAATCTGATTTCTTGTGCCTTTTGGTATTGAAATATCAACAGAAAGTATCCTAAGATTGCGTGTGTGTGTATCTGTATTAGTGTATAATATTGCATCTCAAGGACATTTTCTGCGAATTTTCTATTATTTTCATCCAACAAATTGGAGCAAAGACTTATAGTCATACAGATTCGTAGACGTATTTTCCAATAAGTAGGTAATATCAAAGGTAGGTAATATTTATGCAGAAAAATGCCAAAAAACTGTCGGGTATCATCTCAACCTCAAGCAACTTGAACAACAGCTACTTAAAAATTAAGAAAAACATCATAAAGCTTCCATATCAGATTTTTTCAATACTACCATTGTATAATACTACTTACTGAAGCTCGACTATGTTCTGTTCCAGCAAAGCACAGGGGCCATTTCAATACAAGGATAAACTGTTCTGATTATAATACATATTTCAAGCCGGGATTTTAAATTTAATTGTTTATGTCCGGAAAGCCGGAACTTCTGGTCAATGCTAAATAAAATCCGCAATCCCGGATGCCCGGAATTTGATTTTAATTTTTTAATTCGAACCAAATCCACTTTCGCAAATATACAGGTAGTACAATAATTGAATATTCAGTTAGGTAGTAAAGAGCACGCCTAGAAAAATTTGATATTCCTGTATAGGAAACTTTGATTAAGGTATTATAATTATATGCTTTGTGATCTATATCAAAAGAATTTGTTTGTGTGGATCATGGAATACTGTTGCGGAAGCTTGGCTGGTATGTTTTAAGGGGTACTTTGCTGAGTTGGTTTAAGTCATATCTTTCGAACCCATTTTTTTTTCTGTGAGATGAGATATCAGTGAGATGAGATGACCTCCCTCAACCGGCGAGCGTAATTTCGACCGGTAATCCCCTCGCCTTCCTGCCCAAAGCAAGAGGCCCATTTATTGACATAAGTAATTTCGACCGAGGGTTCTTTGCAGAGAAAAATTGTTACAACTTCATGCAAGAGAAAAGCCCAGGAAGACATATCGGAAAAACCTTCGAAGATTATAAAAAGCGTCCTTTCAACAAATTTATCGGAGGAATTGATGGCCATGGATATAAATCTTATAAGAAGAAATGTCTATAACAGTCGTCGTAAGATCTTGCCAGCCCTGCCTAAAGATATTCATGAAGTACATACTGTAGTTGACATGTATTCTCTAAAAACGACAACGGGGTGAAATTTTTTTTTGTTTATCAATAGTTCAGCAGAAAATATCATTGTATCGGGTCTTCAAAAAAAAATACCAATCGAAGATTGCTTTGATTACGAAAACGTACGTCGCATTACTGTTTATTTATTGGACAGTATTATTGACAAATCATTTTGACATTAAAGTTCATTGAGAAAATTAAATAAAAAATATTGCTAAGACATACGTTTAAAAAACCATAGCAATCTTGGATTGGTTTTTTTTTTTTGAAGACCCGATATTTTCTTGCCATACAAATATCACTTTGTGTGAAATGGATGTTATATACATGGATAGCACATTTTCTTTCTGTACGAAGTACTTTTATCAATTATTTACCATTCATAGACTGGAAAATGGGCACTATATTCCCCTTATTTGAGTTGTACACGTTCTCCTTTTTCTCGACAGCAATTTTGTCTTTGATTTTAGTTTAATAAAGAAGCTTTTATACATCATTATCATTATATTTTATTACCGGTGTGAAGTTGGTGGCAAAAGATAGTAGCCAAATTTTCCGAAGATACCCGAACGCCCAGTGGCGTCGGGTCATATTTTAATCGACAGAAATTGTATTTTACCTCACTTTGACTTAGTTATATAAAATTCTACTACAGTTACATATCAGCGAAAAACAACCCATATTCTTAGGGAAATTATATCAAGGGGTATAGGAGAGGGATTTTTTTTAATGTTATTTTGTTTTTTGAAATATCTCGAAATCTGCTCGTTTCTACAGATTTATATTTGAACCACAGTTAACTTAGGTACTAATTCAATTTTAAAAAAATATTTCATCCCCAGCAACTCGGCACAAGGGGTGCAACTGGAGGTTGGAAGCATATTTTTTGAATTATTTTGAAATATCTCGAAATCTGCTCGTTTCTACAGATTTATATTTGAACCACAGTTAACTTAGGTACTAATTCAATTTTAAAAAAATATTTCATCCCCAGCAACCCGGGACAAGGGGTGCTACTGAGGGTTGGAAGCATATTTTTTGAAATATCTCAAAATCTGCTCGTTTCTACAGATTTATATTTGAACCACAGTTAACTTAGGTACTTATTCAATTTTAAAAAAATATTTCATCCCCAGCAACCCGGGACAAGGGGTGCAACTGGAGGTTGGAAGCATATTTTTTGAATTATTATGAAATATCTCGAAATCTGCTCGTTTCTACAGATTTATATTTGAACCACAATTAACTTAGGTACTAATTAAATTTTAAAAAAATATTTCATCCCCAGCAACCCGGGACAAGGGGTGCTACTGAGGGTTGGGAGCATATTTTTTGAAATATCTCAAAATCTGCTCGTTTCTACAGATTTATATTTGAACCCACAGTTAACTTAGGTACTAATTCAATTTTAAAAAAATATTTCATCCCCAGCAACCCGGAACAAGGGGTGCAACTGGAGGTTGGAAGCATATTTTTTGAATTATTTTGAAATATCTCGAAATCTGCTCGTTTTCTACAGATTTATATTTGAACCACAGTTAACTTAGGTACTAATTCAATTTTAAAAAAATATTTCATCCCCAGCAACCCGGGACAAGGGGTGCTACTGAGGGTTGGAAGCATATTTTTTGAAATATCTCAAAATCTGCTCGTTTCTACAGATTTATATTTGAACCACAGTTAACTTAGGTACTAATTCAATTTTAAAAAAATATTTCATCCCCAGCAACCCGGGGGCAAGGGGTGCAACTGGAGGTTGGAAGCATATTTTTTGAATTATTTTGAAATATCTCGAAATCTGCTCGTTTCTACAGATTTATATTTGAACCACAGTTAACTTAGGTACTAATTCAATTTTAAAAAAATATTTCATCCCCAGCAACCCGGGACAAGGGGTGCTACTGAGGGTTGGGAGCATATTTTTTGAAATATCTCAAAATCTGCTCGTTTCTACAGATTTATATTTGAACCACAGTTAACTTAGGTACTAATTCAATTTTAAAAAAATATTTCATCCCCAGCAACCCGGGGCAAGGGGTGCAACTGGAGGTTGGAAGCATATTTTTTGAATTATTTTGAAATATCTCGAAATCTGCTCGTTTCTACAGATTTATATTTGAACCACAGTTAACTTAGGTACTAATTCAATTTTAAAAAAATATTTCATCCCCAGCAACCCGGGACAAGGGGTGCTACTGAGGGTTGGGAGCATATTTTTTGAAATATCTCAAAATCTGCTCGTTTCTACAGATTTATATTTGAACCACAGTTAACTTAGGTACTAATTCAATTTTAAAAAAATATTTCATCCCCAGCAACCCGGAACAAGGGGTTGCAACTGGAGGTTGGAAGCATATTTTTTGAATTATTTTGAAATATCTCGAAATCTGCTCGTTTCTACAGATTTATATTTGAACCACAGTTAACTTAGGTACTAATTCAATTTTAAAAAAATATTTCATCCCCAGCAACCCGGGACAAGGGGTGCTACTGAGGGTTGGAAGCATATTTTTTGAAATATCTCAAAATCTGCTCGTTTCTACAGATTTATATTTGAACCACAGTTAACTTAGGTACTAATTCAATTTTAAAAAAATATTTCATCCCCAGCAACCCGGGGCAAGGGGTGCAACTGGAGGTTGGAAGCATATTTTTTGAATTATTTTGAAATATCTCGAAATCTGCTCGTTTCTACAGATTTATATTTGAACCACAGTTAACTTAGGTACTAATTCAATTTTAAAAAAATATTTCATCCCCAGCAACCCGGGACAAGGGGTGCTACTGAGGGTTGGAAGCATATTTTTTGAAATATCTCAAAATCTGCTCGTTTCTACAGATTTATATTTGAACCACAGTTAACTTAGGTACTTATTCAATTTTAAAAAAAATATTTCATCCCCAGCAACCCGGGGCAAGGGGTGCAACTGGAGGTTGGAAGCATATTTTTTGAATTATTATGAAATATCTCGAAATCTGCTCGTTTCTACAGATTTATATTTGAACCACAATTAACTTAGGTACTAATTAAATTTTAAAAAAATATTTCATCCCCAGCAACCCGGGACAAGGGGTGCTACTGAGGGTTGGGAGCATATTTTTTGAAATATCTCAAAATCTGCTCGTTTCTACAGATTTATATTTGAACCACAGTTAACTTAGGTACTAATTCAATTTTAAAAAAAATATTTCATCCCCAGCAACCCGGGGCAAGGGGTGCAACTGGAGGTTGGAAGCATATTTTTTGAATTATTTTGAAATATCTCGAAATCTGCTCGTTTCTACAGATTTATATTTGAACCACAGTTAACTTAGGTACTAATTCAATTTTAAAAAAATATTTCATCCCCAGCAACCCGGGACAAGGGGTGCTACTGAGGGTTGGGAGCATATTTTTTGAAATATCTCAAAATCTGCTCGTTTCTACAGATTTATATTTGAACCACAGTTAACTTAGGTACTAATTCAATTTTAAAAAAATATTTCATCCCCAGCAACCCGGAACAAGGGGTGCAACTGGAGGTTGGAAGCATATTTTTTGAATTATTTTGAAATATCTCGAAATCTGCTCGTTTCTACAGATTTATATTTGAACCACAGTTAACTTAGGTACTAATTCAATTTTAAAAAAATATTTCATCCCCAGCAACCCGGGACAAGGGGTGCTACTGAGGGTTGGAAGCATATTTTTTGAAATATCTCAAAATCTGCTCGTTTCTACAGATTTATATTTTAACCACAGTTAACTTAGGTACTAATTCAATTTTAAAAAAATATTTCATCCCCAGCAACCCGGGACAAGGGGTGCTACTGAGGGTTGGGAGCATATTTTTTGAAATATCTCAAAATCTGCTCGTTTCTACAGATTTATATTTGAACCACAGTTAACTTAGGTACTAATTCAATTTTAAAAAAATATTTCATCCCCAGCAACCCGGAACAAGGGGTGCAACTGGAGGTTGGAAGCATATTTTTTGAATTATTTTGAAATATCTCGAAATCTGCTCGTTTCTACAGATTTATATTTGAACCACAGTTAACTTAGGTACTAATTCAATTTTAAAAAAATATTTCATCCCCAGCAACCCGGGACAAGGGGTGCTACTGAGGGTTGGGAGCATATTTTTTGAAATATCTCAAAATCTGCTCGTTTCTACAGATTTATATTTGAACCACAGTTAACTTAGGTACTAATTCAATTTTAAAAAAATATTTCATCCCCAGCAACCCGGAACAAGGGGTGCAACTGGAGGTTGGAAGCATATTTTTTGAATTATTTTGAAATATCTCGAAATCTGCTCGTTTCTACAGATTTATATTTGAACCACAGTTAACTTAGGTACTAATTCAATTTTAAAAAAATATTTCATCCCCAGCAACCCGGGACAAGGGGTGCTACTGAGGGTTGGAAGCATTTTTTTTGAAATATCTCAAAATCTGCTCGTTTCTACAGATTTATATTTGAACCACAGTTAACTTAGGTACTAATTCAATTTTAAAAAAATATTTCATCCCCAGCAACCCGGGGCAAGGGGTGCAACTGGAGGTTGGAAGCATATTTTTTGAATTATTATGAAATATCTCGAAATCTGCTCGTTTCTACAGATTTATATTTGAACCACAGTTAACTTAGGTACTAATTCAATTTTAAAAAAATATTTCATCCCCAGCAACCCGGGACAAGGGGTGTTACTGAGGGTTGGAAGCATATTTTTTGAAATATCTCAAAATCTGCTCGTTTCTACAGATTTATATTCGAACCACAGTTAACTTAGGTACTTATTCAATTTTAAAAAAATATTTCATCCCCAGCAACCCGGGACAAGGGGTGCAACTGGAGGCTGGAAGCATATTTTTTGAATTATTTTGAAATATCTCGAAATCTGCTCATTTCTACAAATTTATATTTGAACCACAGTTAACTTAGGTACATACTAATTCAATTTTAAAAAAATATTTCATCCCCAGCAACCCGGGGCAAGGGGTGCAACTGGAGGTTGGAAGCATATTTTTTGAATTATTTTGAAATATCTCGAAATCTGCTTGTTTCTACCGATTTATATTTGAACCACAGTTAACTTAGGTACTAATTCAATTTTAAAAAAATATTTCATCCCCAGCAACCCGGGACAAGGGGTGCTACTGAGGGTTGGAAGCATATTTTTTGAAATATCTCAAAATCTGCTCGTTTCTACAGATTTATATTTGAACCACAGTTAACTTAGGTACTTATTCAATTTTAAAAAAATATTTCATCCCCAGCAACCCGGGGCAAGGGGTGCAACTGGAGGTTGGAAGCATATTTTTTGAATTATTTTGAAATATCTCGAAATCTGCTCGTTTCTACAGATTTATATTTGAACCACAGTTAACTTAGGTACTAATTCAATTTTAAAAAAATATTTCATCCCCAGCAACCCGGGACAAGGGGTGCTACTGAGGGTTGGGAGCATATTTTTTGAAATATCTCAAAATCTGCTCGTTTCTACAGATTTATATTTGAACCACAGTTAACTTAGGTACTAATTCAATTTTAAAAAAATATTTCATCCCCAGCAACCCGGGGCAAGGGGTGCAACTGGAGGTTGGAAGCATATTTTTTGAATTATTTTGAAATATCTCGAAATCTGCTCGTTTCTACAGATTTATATTTGAACCACAGTTAACTTAGGTACTAATTCAATTTTAAAAAAATATTTCATCCCCAGCAACCCGGGGCAAGGGGTGCAACTGGAGGTTGGAAGCATATTTTTTGAATTATTTTGAAATATCTCGAAATCTGCTCGTTTCTACAGATTTATATTTGAACCACAGTTAACTTAGGTACTAATTCAATTTTAAAAAAATATTTCATCCCCAGCAACCCGGGACAAGGGGTGCTACTGAGGGTTGGGAGCATATTTTTTGAAATATCTCAAAATCTGCTCGTTTCTACAGATTTATATTTGAACCACAGTTAACTTAGGTACTAATTCAATTTTAAAAAAATATTTCATCCCCAGCAACCCGGGGCAAGGGGTGCAACTGGAGGTTGGAAGCATATTTTTTGAATTATTTTGAAATATCTCGAAATCTGCTCGTTTCTACAGATTTATATTTGAACCACAGTTAACTTAGGTACTAATTCAATTTTAAAAAAATATTTCATCCCCAGCAACCCGGGGCAAGGGGTGCAACTGGAGGTTGGAAGCATATTTTTTGAATTATTTTGAAATATCTCGAAATCTGCTCGTTTCTACAGATTTATATTTGAACCACAGTTAACTTAGGTACTAATTCAATTTTAAAAAAATATTTCATCCCCAGCAACCCGGGACAAGGGGTGCTACTGAGGGTTGGAAGCATATTTTTTGAAATATCTCAAAATCTGCTCGTTTCTACAGATTTATATTTGAACCACAGTTAACTTAGGTACTAATTCAATTTTAAAAAAATATTTCATCCCCAGCAACCCGGGACAAGGGGTGCTACTGAGGGTTGGAAGCATATTTTTTGAAATATCTCAAAATCTGCTCGTTTCTACAGATTTATATTTGAACCACAGTTAACTTAGGTACTAATTCAATTTTAAAAAAATATTTCATCCCCAGCAACCCGGGGCAAGGGGTGCAACTGGAGGTTGGAAGCATATTTTTTGAATTATTATGAAATATCTCGATACTAATTCAATTTTAAAAAAATATTTCATCCCCAGCAACCCGGGACAAGGGGTTCAACTAGGGGTTGGAAGCATATTTTTCCAATTTTTTCAAGTTTCTCGAAATCTGCTCGTTTCTACAGATTTATATTTGAACTACAGTTGACCTAGGTGATGCTTCAATTTTAAAAAAATATTTCATCCCCAGCAACCCGGGACAAAGGGTGCAACTGGGGGGTGGGAGCATATTTTTTCAAATATCTCGAAATCTGCTCGTTTCAACAGATTTATGTTTAAACCATTGAAAGCTTATTTGTTGAATAAATTTTAGAAAAAATATTTCCAGCAACTCGGAATTTTGATAGGGGTTCATATTTTTTTTCAATTTATAAGAAGATTTTGATTTTGAAAGCCTTATTAAGATAATAAAACTAGTTTTGGTGTAAGTAACCAAATATATACTTCTTTATTGTAAAATGGAACTCAATAATAGTAACGATTACCTAAAACATAAATTTTGAACTGAAACTTACATTAACAACGTAATTGAAATTCAACAAACCTTGGTTAAAAGCTACCTTTGGTTACATTTTTTTTTTAAATTTAAATTAATTTTTAAAAATTTATAAGATTTTTCCAACGCTTAAGATTTTTTTTTAATCAACAGATAAATACTAGGTATAGACGCTTTTTGCAATCAACCTGGTTTATTTATTAGTGAAATAGTTATATAATAATGATGAAATACTTTAAGCAGATTTCGAGATATTTCAAAATAATTCAAAAAATATGCTTCCAACCTCCAGTTGCACCCCTTGCCCCGGGTTGCTGGGGATGAAATATTTTTTTAAAATTGAATAAGTACCTAAGTTAACTGTGGTTCAAATATAAATCTGTAGAAACGAGCAGATTTCGAGATATTTCATAATAATTCAAAAAATATGCTTCCAACCTCCAGTTGCACCCCTTGTCCCGGGTTGCTGGGGATGAAATATTTTTTTAAAATTGAATAAGTACCTAAGTTAACTGTGGTTCAAATATAAATCTGTAGAAACGAGCAGATTTCGAGATATTTCAAAATAATTCAAAAAATATGCTTCCAACCTCCAGTTGCACCCCTTGCCCCGGGTTGCTGGGGATGAAATATTTTTTTAAAATTGAATTAGTACCTAAGTTAACTGTGGTTCAAATATAAATCTGTAGAAACGAGCAGATTTTGAGATATTTCAAAAAATATGCTCCCAACCCTCAGTAGCACCCCTTGTCCCGGGTTGCTGGGGATGAAATATTTTTTTAAAATTTAATTAGTACCTAAGTTAATTGTGGTTCAAATATAAATCTGTAGAAACGAGCAGATTTCGAGATATTTCATAATAATTCAAAAAATATGCTTCCAACCTCCAGTTGCACCCCTTGCCCCGGGTTGCTGGGGATGAAATATTTTTTTAAAATTGAATTAGTATGTACCTAAGTTAACTGTGGTTCAAATATAAATTTGTAGAAATGAGCAGATTTCGAGATATTTCAAAATAATTCAAAAAATATGCTTCCAGCCTCCAGTTGCACCCCTTGTCCCGGGTTGCTGGGGATGAAATATTTTTTTAAAATTGAATTAGTACCTAAGTTAACTGTGGTTCAAATATAAATCTGTAGAAACGAGCAGATTTCGAGATATTTCATAATAATTCAAAAAATATGCTTCCAACCTCCAGTTGCACCCCTTGCCCCGGGTTGCTGGGGATGAAATATTTTTTTAAAATTGAATTAGTACCTAAGTTAACTGTGGTTCAAATATAAATCTGTAGAAACGAGCAGATTTTGAGATATTTCAAAAAATATGCATCCAACCCTCAGTAGCACCCCTTGTCCCGGGTTGCTGGGGATGAAATATTTTTTTAAAATTGAATTAGTACCTAAGTTAACTGTGGTTCAAATATAAATCTGTAGAAACGAGCAGATTTCGAGATATTTCAAAATAATTCAAAAAAATATGCTTCCAACCTCCAGTTGCACCCCTTGTTCCGGGTTGCTGGGGATGAAATATTTTTTTAAAATTGAATTAGTACCTAAGTTAACTGTGGTTCAAATATAAATCTGTAGAAACGAGCAGATTTTGAGATATTTCAAAAAATATGCTCCCAACCCTCAGTAGCACCCCTTGTCCCGGGTTGCTGGGGATGAAATATTTTTTTAAAATTGAATTAGTACCTAAGTTAACTGTGGTTCAAATATAAATCTGTAGAAACGAGCAGATTTCGAGATATTTCAAAATAATTCAAAAAATATGCTTCCAACCTCCAGTTGCACCCCTTGCCCCGGGTTGCTGGGGATGAAATATTTTTTTTAAAATTGAATTAGTACCTAAGTTAACTGTGGTTCAAATATAAATCTGTAGAAACGAGCAGATTTTGAGATATTTCAAAAAATATGCTCCCAACCCTCAGTAGCACCCCTTGTCCCGGGTTGCTGGGGATGAAATATTTTTTTAAAATTTAATTAGTACCTAAGTTAATTGTGGTTCAAATATAAATTTGTAGAAACGAGCAGATTTCGAGATATTTCATAATAATTCAAAAAATATGCTTCCAACCTCCAGTTGCACCCCTTGTCCCGGGTTGCTGGGGATGAAATATTTTTTTAAAATTGAATAAGTACCTAAGTTAACTGTGGTTCAAATATAAATCTGTAGAAACGAGCAGATTTTGAGATATTTCAAAAAATATGCTTCCAACCCTCAGTAGCACCCCTTGTCCCGGGTTGCTGGGGATGAAATATTTTTTTAAAATTGAATTAGTACCTAAGTTAACTGTGGTTCAAATATAAATCTGTAGAAACGAGCAGATTTCGAGATATTTCAAAAAACAAAATAACATTAAAAAAAATCCCTCTCCTATACCCCTTGATATAATTTCCCTAAGAATATGGGTTGTTTTTCGCTGATATGTAACTGTAGTAGAATTTTATATAACTAAGTCAAAGTGAGGTAAAATACAATTTCTGTCGATTAAAATATGACCCGACGCCACTGGGCGTTCGGGTATCTTCGGAAATTTTGGCTACTATCTTTTGCCACCAACTTCACACCGGTTATTTTATTATACCTACCTGCTCCTTTGGGTCGAAAATACTCATAACATAAGATCGAACCCTTGAACCTCTGGTAGAATTTACATGTCCCCTTTAAGTCCCTGTACATATTCCGGTCGAAATTACATCCGCCCCCCTCAACATCAGGGGTAAATACAGTGTTCGCCGATGATAAGTATCTACCACAATATTGTGGCACTCCAAGAGTTCTGTGGACTAACTCCGCACTCATTGAGTCCCATATTTAAGATATGGAATCTGCTTTTGAGGTAATTCGAACCATTCCTGATAAATCCAGTTTAGTAAGCAGGGATTTTTTACAGGAAAACAATGTAAAAACCTTAAATATTTGGCACTTTTTTCAGGTTTTTAGCTATAACTCAAAAACTAAGTATTTTTGAATTCTAACTATGCATAGGTACCAAATTGAAGTAGACAAAATTTCGTACAAGTGCGTATAATAACGCTAAAGTCGCGACAATCCACAACGTCGTTAGATCGTGTTGAGAAAATGGCATTTCATGATTTTCCATTAAAACATTTGAAAACGTCATTCCAACTAATAAGGTTTTGATAAAAAAAAAAGGAAACATTATTTTCAACAAATTGTTATTTACACACAAAAAAGCAAAAGCACCGTTCATATTCATTGTGGAAAAACTTTGTCAATACCTGCATCAGGCTCAGGATTGCGTTCGCAGATGTTCAGTTTAGATGGACCAGGTTGTATATAAAGTTATGTTCTCCCAAGCGAAAGCAGTTAGGAATAAGTTTTTTCCGGGCTATAATGCCGTGGTCCATTAGTATTTCTACCTAACGTTTCGTCTACTGCTGCGGTAGACATCTTCAGAGACGAAGTGTTCTCTTCCGTGTTTCTCCGATGACTGAATTCGACGTTGAGGGAACTGCGTTATTTATATCCAGGGTTGTGGGCGTGGCTTGGAAGGGTCTTTGTTTTTCGGAAAACTGGCAACCAGCTTTTGTTGAGGTTCATGCCCTGTTCTTTTCTGTTGAAGATGTTGTGGTCTTTCTGTATCCCTATGGCTTCTCTGTGGAGCCTGGTGTAGAAATGTTTGTTTCTATCCAATGCTTGAGTCTGGTCGAAACGAATGACATGGTTTGTTTGTGTAAGTTTGCTGACAGTTTCTTTTGTGCTCTTTGACCCTGGTGTTGATAGAGCGTTTGGTTGTTCCTACATAGACAGATCCACAAGAGCAGGGAATTCTATAGACGCCAGCCGATTCAAGAGGTGCCCTAGGATCCTTGGCCGATCTTAGACTTTGCTGAATTGTTCTTGTGGGCTTGTAGATAGGCTTAACGTTGAGTCTTTCTAGCGTTCGTCCTATGCGATCTGTGACATTTTTGATATAGGGAAGAAAGGCTCTCCCTGCCACCTGTGCTGGTTCCTTGTTAGTTGTGCGCTGTTGCTTCGGTCTTATGGCTCTATTTATCTCCTGCTTGGAGTACCCATTTCCTTCAAGTGCTGATTTCAGGTGTTGCATCTCGTCCTGAAGGTATCTAGGTTCACAAATCCGGATTGCTCTGTCAGATAGAGTTTTAATGCCTAGAATGGTGATTAGATTCCTTGTTGAGGTATCTGTCCGTATGCGTCGGCTTCCTATATACTCTGTGTCCCAGTTTACCTGAGGGTAATCTTTCTAAGAGGACGTCGAGGAATGCAATTTTGTTATCCTTCTCAACTTCCATCGTAAACTGTATCCTGGGTTCTATTGAGTTTAGATGATTAAGGAAGTTGTCGAGCTCTGCCTCTCCATGGTTTTAAACAATACTGTGTCATCTACATAGCGAAACCAACAAGTAGGTTTCTTTGTGGCCGTTCGCAGTGTCATTTGTTCGAAGTGTTCCATGTAGAAGTTGGCGATAACCGGGCTGAGTGGACTTCCCATTGCGACTCCATCTGTCTGCTAAAAGAATTCATTTTGCTTGAAAGTACGTAGTCGTCAGACTGTGGTGAAATAAGTTGTTGATTTCCTCCGGAAAAACATCTTTGAGATACTCTAAGACCTGATTTACTCAGAGACATGAGTATGAAATGGACTGCGTGTTCCGTATAGTTGCCGTACGCGGCAGTGATGGAAAGATGGTTAGGCAACCAGTCTTTCGTATTGTGGGCAAGAAGCTACACAAGCGCATTACCCACAACGAGAAATAACACATCATTTCATTTAAAGGTGACATATAATTAGTTATCCATAGTGTATCATTAAAAACTAAATACCAGACGTGCTTTAAAGTATGTGTTTTGTGCAGACCTATGAGGCAAAAAAATAAAACAGCACTTAAACGTTAGATAAAAAAACTTGTTATTCCTAAACAATTCTTGGGCAAATTCAAAGGCACAAAATACTAGATTGTAAGGTACAAATACTTATATGTAAACTTAAATTTAGGATTTAGATGCAAAACTGATTTTAATTCTACTGGTTCTTAAAAATTACAAGTTTTTTATACATTTGCCTAACTCTATCAGTGATTCTACTTGCTTCCTTATTCTGATAATGGATTCTAACGACACGTAAAATTGCGTTGATCAGCTGAAGTAAATGATTATTAATAGGATCTTGGTCCAATATATGATCACCAAGCTCCTTAAAATAATTGTGAATGTTCATGTCACTCATGGTCAATATTATAATTTTTTTGAGTGTAGTGTTTGGAGTGTAATGAGTAAGAAATTTTTTTTCGGCTAAACTGCACAGTTTTATTACATCTTCTGATGCCTTACAAAATCCCCCAAGATCTTTTCTATTTAGTAAAAGTGATGACGACTCATCAGAAAACAGAAAATTACAAAAAATCGCGTATCTAACACTAACGTATAACAAGTGCGCGCGGATTTCTGCCCCTAATGTGCAGTTAGGATTGCCTACCATGTTTACATCACTGTTCGTGCCGTACGCCCAGTCCATTTCATACTCATGTCTCTGGATTTACTGGTACCTTAGTAAACAATGAGACGACATCAAAACCAACCAGAGGGCTTATTCTTGACTTTCTCTCGAGAGAAAATTTGACTGTGTTGACAGTTAAACAAAATGGAATGACCTAAAACAGTATTACCTGGATTTTCCATGGCAAGAGGTTTGCTTTAAAACAGCTGATCCCACTATTTGCTGTAATGAAATAACACAAGTAATCTTATCTGGAATGGACGCATATATCCCACATACAACTAAACGTAGAGCTAATGCAAATCCTTGGTTCAACAGCCAGTGTCAAACGGCTGTACAGAAAAAACACAGAGCATATAACCTTTGGAAACGACAACAAACCGCTCAAAACCACACAGAATTTATAGAAGCCAGAAATAGTTGCAAAAGTACTATTGACTCCGCTAAAGAAACATACAATCAAAGAATAAAAAACAGGTTGCTGAATTGTCCAAGTAGTTCTAGGTCTTTTTGGTCTCTTGCAAAAGCTGTTGGATCTAACTTCACCAAGTCATCCATACTACCAATGTGGGGTTAACCTTAAGGTTAAGGTAACTTATACCCTAAGGTTACCAAAGAGTACCATTTCACCAAACTTTTGTGACATCTGGTTAAGTTCACCGGAGGTTAAACTTTTTTTCTAGGGTTGGTAACGCAAATGATGCGTTCAGTGTCCGTTTGCAGCAGTGGCCAGTGAAATTGAAAAAAAAAAAATTGCATAATATGCCAACCACAGATGGCAACTTCCAACTTGTCATTATCATAGAATGTGATCACAATGTGATTATCTGCGTGTCATTATTTTTATTCCTTTTGATTTGAAATAAAGATCTTCAAGCCAAGTACCCCTATACTTTGAATTATACCTACTTGGGTATTCCAAGTGTTAACAAGCAAGGAAATTTGAAACTATTCAGATTGTTATTCAGTAATTTTTTGAAATCAGACCAGCAGGTTTTTTTGTGTTAAAATAATTGTCTTCCAAACAACACGTAGTATTTTATTAACATAACTGTTGCTGACCCAAGCGCAGTAGTAAGGTACAATTCCTGTTTTTTTTTCAGCACCAAGAACAAGCGCTACTATTGACTTGAACTTATGCAGCAGACTCAATAATCGTTTTTTTTTTTAAATTTTAATACCTATTAATTTAAACATACGTATTCAATTATTCGTTTAGAAGTTTTTTACTACTGCCGTTGTTCCAGATTAATCTAGTTACTCCAGCGTAGGTTTTTTGTAAAATAAAATTAATATTTTTGAAGGTATACCTACCTACCGCATTTTGCGTTTTACTGATAAATTCAAAAATTTAGGACCTGGTTCTAAGTACATTTTGATACTACAAACTTTGATAGGTACTACTGTTTTAGGACGGAGTCTAAAATCTACTAAAAAACTCTTGCCCATCATGTTTTTCAAAATAATTAGACCTCTCTCTAAAAAATTTGGCTTTGGGAGCCCTATCTCCAGCTTCAAATACCCCATCATCACTGTAGTCACTTCGTATGCGTTCATATTATTATCATAAATATTCTTGTTTCAAAATATACGAATTTTTCATCAAAAACATACAGTAGTTGTAGGTTATTTTTTGAGAAAACCCAAACATGAAGCGCTGGTAAAGTATACTGGCAGTTAACTAATAGTATATTGTGTATTTAGGTGGAAAAGTGACACATTCTCGGCCGACGGTGTAAGTTGACGGGCGAGGCGTAGCCGAGGCCGGCAAACACCGAAGGCTGAGAATGTGCTTTTTCACCGAAATACACATACTATTTTTTCTGCGATGGGTTAATTATCTGTTAAATGGTTGTCTTTTTGTTCCAATTATTCAGCAGTACGAGAATCACTTTCCCGGCCTAGGGCGGAAAAGTGAATTCCCGTATTGTTATTCATTGATTCCCTAGCAACTATTGAAACATAATTAAAATACCAGAATCTTGAGTTTTGCGTCCTGTCAACTGGTCGAAAATGCTGACATTTCTTGTCAATCGCAGAAAAAAGATTTTGCTATACCTGAGATTGTGGAACGAAATTTTACTAGTTAACCCTTATCCGTCAGACATTTTCTGGTCACCATGGATTGTGATAATGGGCTTGAGCAAGAAAACACAACCAGACTAATTAACCTAATTATAGTCAGCCTTTGAATATAAAACTACAGGAAGGAGCGTTTTCTATCTGTCCCTACAGACAACGCAGAGACGGAAACGGCAATATTGAGCCTCCAAGTATGGACTCATCACTCATCATTTGTTTTGGTGGTTCGCTGTGTCCTCATTCAAGTGGATGTTTAATGGATTTCAGCGGTTTTAAGTGATAATAAGGACTGGGATTAGTGCGAAAAGAGTGAGTCATAACATTGACAATCATATTTAAATAAATATACGCCATTGCCAAACCGGAAATACTAGTCGGCCATATGCAACCTCCACATATTTTGGTCGCGCAGATTCGAAATTCTTTTCTGTATCAGTAGACGTCTTAGATACGTCTCAAAGTTGGGAGCTATCTGGCCGAATAGGGATTGCGTATCGTATCTCTGTTCGATCAGATTTCAACTGACGACTCAGACTCCATGCGCTACAGTACAAGCTTCCTAGCTTCTATTGTCGGCGTTGGTTTGGTTTTCTTAGCAGCTGCTGACCACAAAAGAGCAATCTTGGGCTTATGCCCGACAGATTCGCTCAGGTGCTCTTAGATCTTTTTCAGCCCGAAAGGACGTGCTGGCTTGGTATGGTAAAAATATGGTAATACTTGTGTTTCTACTCTAAATGTGATATCTATCCTAATATTAAATATATTATATTTATCTAGAGTTATTCTGGTGTTCCCTTTCCCTCCCCGTTCTGATTTTCAGGGTGAATAATCGAGCTACGTAGCGGAGCAAGAGAGGCTTCGTGACAATATCACTGATCTTTTTGATGAAATGAGTTGAGTCCTTGACATAAGAGCTGGAATGGCGAATCCGTGGTTGAAGGAGGAGGTATTTGGCTATGCTGTATGTGGGCGAATCTATTGCACTTACAATGGGCCTGAGTGGGTTGCGTGTTCTGTGAATCTTAGGAAGCCCATATATTCTAGGTGGTAAGGCCTCAGATATGATGAGTTTCCTTATGTTTTCCGGCTCCAACGGTAGTGCTCGGACACTCGGACGAGTTAATTAGTTTTTCGCAATATAGAAGCAGTGGGATAACGTTTCAGCTTTCTGTAGGTGGAGGCGTCTAGAAGCTCGGAAATTTTCGATTCATAGTCAGTCACGTTCATGATTACCGTTGCGTTTCCTTTATCCGCAGGAGGAATAGTATGTTCTTGTCTGTATTCAGGCTGCGAATAGCTTTCCTTTCCTTTCCTCGTATGTCAGGTTGCACTTTGGAGGTTTCGCAAGTCGTAGAATCCTAGAAGTTTCATTGCGTATTTCCTCCGCAGTAGTTTGAGGTAATATAGGCGTATGCTGGCTAGGCAAAAGAGAGGAGTTTTTAAAACTGTATCTGACAGAGCAATCCGGATTTGTGAACCCAGATACCTTCAGGACGAGATGCAACACCTAAAATCAGCACTTGAAGGAAATGGGTACTCCAAGCAGGAGATAAATAGAGCCATAAGACCGAAGCAACAGCGCACAACTAACAAGGAACCAGCACAGGTGGCAGGGAGAGCCTTTCTTCCCTATATCAAAAATGTCACAGATCGCATAGGACGAACGCTAGAAAGACACAACGTTAAGCCTATCTACAAGCCCACAAGAATAATTCAGCAAAGTCTAAGATCGGCCAATGATCCTAGGGTACCTCTTGAATCGGCTGGCGTCTATAGAATTCCCTGCTCTTGTGGATCTGTCTATGTAGGAACAACCAAACGCTCTATCAACACCAGGGTCAAAGAGCACAAAAGAAACTGTCAGCAAACTTACACAAACAAACCATGTCATTCGTTTCGACCAGACTCAAGCATTGGATAGAACCAAACATTTCTACACCAGGCTCCACAGAGAAACCATAGAGATACAGAATCACCACAACAACTTCAACAGAAAAGAAGAGGGCATGAACCTCAACAAAAGCTGGTTGCCAGTTCTCCGAAAAACAAAGACCCTTCCTTTCCGAGAACGAGACAAGGAAAATACCGTAATCCAAGCCACGCCCCCAACCCTGGATATAAATAACGCAGTTCCCTCAACGTCGAATTCATATTCCGACTTGAGCTCTCGATCAGTGAACACGTTTACTCTTGAGAATACTCGAATCTGAATTTAGTTTGCGACAGCAAGCAGCCAGTTAGTTCGTCCTACTAGTGTCTAGTTCTACCAGTTCTACGCCACGGCATGGAAAACCAAACCAGCAAAGTTCTCCCAGCCGAAGACTACGTCAAGAAGGTGAAAGGGATGGAAATCATGCGAGCACTTCTCAATGAGCAAGCGCAGACCATGAAAGTTCTCATGGAAGAAAATCGACCCCTCCGAGAAGCCGCGCCCGCCGCCAAATCCGCTTCTGAATCCGAGCACTCGGACGAAGAAGAGGAATCGGATGTGGACGCGTTCTCGAGCTCGATCGAAACCATGGAAATGATTTCCGAATCTGAATCCATGATTGACGTAGACGACGGTTTCACGACCCTTCCCAGCCGCCGCAAGCGCAAGGAACGGTCCTCGGAAGGCTCGGATCACACTAAAAACTCTTTCTGTTCTAGCAAGAAGCCAAGAAAAAGACGAAAGGGAGCCAAAACCAGCCAAGCCGCCCTATCCGACGACGACGCCAGACACGTGCTAACCCAGCGCCGCCAAGCCACCACGCCCCAACCTATTGCCACGCCAGGATCATCCAACGTTAAGAAACCAACAGCGAAGCCAGCTGTATTACCAGCAGCGAAGAAAGGAGCTACCAAACCCCCCGGCAAATACACAGATCCGAAGGGACGCCGCGGCCGGACCAACATCGCCAGAGTGGTCCCGGCCCCAGATACAACAACAACAACAACAACTGATGAAACACAGCAGCCCGATTCAAAGAAAGTGCCCCCAATCATACTCAGGGACAAAGCAAAGTATGATCACGTCGCTAAATACGCAAAGGACGCCAAGATATCCAAAGCCTCAGCCACTGACGAGGGAGTACGCATACTCCCTACCACCTCTACGGACTATCGCAAACTGGTGAGTCATTTAGAACATACTAAAGTGCCATACTATACATTCCAACTCCCCGAAAACATACTGCTCCATGTTGTTTTCAAGGGAGTGTTGGAATCTACGTCTACGGATACCATAAAATCCGAGCTAGAAAACCTGGGGTACCACCCGGTCGCCGTCACCAGGTGGTACTGGAAGACGGGGGCAAAAAAGGGGCGCCCCATGCGTTGCGTCCTAGTGCTCCTACCAAGAACCGAGAAGGACATTTACGACAATATTGTGACCCTAAACGGAATAACAATCCGTTTAGAAGCACAAAAAACGAAGGACCAATCAGGGCAGTGCCATAACTGCCAATTATACGGACACGCATCTTTTAACTGCAAGGCTGACTCCAAATGTGTAAAGTGCGCCGGTGATCACAAAACCGAGGACTGCACTAAAACACGAGAAGAAGCCCCAAATGTGCCAGCTGTGAGGGGGCAGCGACAGCCTGCCCGAGACGCTCCGTCAAATTTCTAGTGCCATAGAAACAATGAACAGGAGCTACCAAGAACAACTCACGCAGTTGACGAGCGCGTTGGCGCCCCTCGTCAAACAGCTGCTGCCAGGAACAACAAACAAAGCAGCCCGCAATGATTGTTGAAACCATCCCGCAATTCCTGCGCGTAGTGTCTTGGAACGGAAACTGCGCCCACAACAAGAAGCCAGAACTCCTACACTTCCTTGAAGATCACGACATTGACATTGTACTGCTCCAGGAAACCTTCCTGAAGCACCGACACACGTTCAATGTCCCCAACTACTTCACTTACAGAACGGACCGTACAAATGCGCCAGGTGGAGGCACAGCCATTCTAGTAAAGAGAAATATCCATCATCAGATCCAGTCGGCTCGATCCGTTAAAATTGAGTCGACCGCAATCCAAATCAAAATGCACCCACAGAAGAAAGTCAACATCTTCTCGATGTACATCAAACCAAAAGAGATCCTCGACGAAGCGGACGTAGGAGTTCTATTTCCAGATGACACAGCAGTCATCGCAGGAGGTGACTTCAACGCGAAGCACTTCCTATGGGGCAACCTGACAACCAACTTCAAAGGCAGAACCATTGACAACGCCGCGGCAAGATACCTGTACAATATCTTGCCGCCAGACGGCCCTACCTTCGTAGGGGACCGTGTTATCCAGCCTGACTTCCTGGACATCTTCCTGACCAGAGGAGTCCATCAACAACAAACACTGACTGTGAACCACGACCTGTCCACATCAGACCACTTGCCAATCATCCTGGAAGTTAGAAATCCAGCCCTGAAACACACCAAATTCAGGGACAAAACCATCACAAACTGGATAGCCTTCACACAGAAGTTGGTTGCGTCAGAACCACAGGCCCCCATCGACAATCCAGCTTCTCTCGACCAAGCGGCTTTGAAGCTCACAAGTGACATTCAGGTAGCGCTCAATGAAGCGACAATTACTAAAAGCTACCCAGCAGACAGATACCTCAACATCCCCAGGGAAATCCGCGACAGGAACCGCGTCAAAATCCGCATCCTTCGCAGGTACACCACAACTGGGGATCCAGCCATGAAGAGAGAAGCGAGTCGATTGACATTAGAAATCCGACAAGCCATTCACGACATCTACAATGAGAACTGGCAGAACAAGTTAGGACAATTATCCATAGAAGATGGATCCATCTGGAAGATGGCCAGATCCTTAACCAAGGGCCCAAGGAAACCCCTCCCGCCCATTGTCCACAACAACATGACAATAACGGATCCCACGGCAAAGCTTGACGCCTTTGCCGACGCCTTCCAAGAACAATTTTCAACACACAGAGACCTGCCAGTTCCAAACCACAACGAACTCAACCACATTAACAGGACCGCCACACGCTTCCTGCAAACACAACCTCCTCCAAACGCTGACATACCACCCGTCACCAGTGCGGAGATCAGAGACCTGACATCCAGAGTCAATCCAAAAAAAGCTCCAGGACCGGACAGGATCAGCAACATGATCCTGCGACGTCTTCCTGACACACAAATCCTGGAGCTCACAAACATCGTGAATGGGATCTTAAGAACGCAGCACTTCCCCACATCCTGGAAGAACGCTGACGTCATACTGATCCACAAAGCCAATTCAGCCTTTGACCAACCAAGCAACTACAGGCCGATCAGCCTGCTACCTCACCTCAGCAAGATAGCAGAGCGCATAATCCTCAAAAAGCTCATCAACCACCTCGAGGACAGAAACGTACTTCCTGAACAACAGTACGGTTTCAGAGCCAGTCGATCAGCAATACATCAAACAACCCGCCTAGCCAGGTTCATTGGAGACGGGTTCAACAAGAGGAAGGCAACAGAAGCACTCTTCTTTGATATATCCAAAGCCTTCGACAAGGTGTGGCACCTTGGACTCATTTACAAGCTGCTACAGATACAAACGCCAGACTACCTCACCCGCATCATCCACTCGTTCTTCACCAACCGAACGTTGCAGGCGAGGGTAAACGACAGCCACTCCAGAACAGTACCGATGACCGCAGGAGTCCCTCAAGGCTCCGTGCTTGCTCCGACGCTGTTGAACATATACACACACGACATTCCACTCCCGGCTGACCAGAATGCCAGCTAGCCCAGTTTGCCGACGACACCGCCATCGTCGTCAAGAGCAGACAATCCAGACTGATCACCCTCAAACTCCAGAGATACACCAACACTCTGGAAACCTGGATGAAGAAGTGGAAAATGAAACTGAACCCAAACAAGACGCAAGCTGTTCTGTTCAGACGCACACGTGCCAGACGCCATGGACACGTGAGATTATCAGGACACGACATCCCCTGGAAAAGTAACGCCAAATACCTTGGCCTTCACTTCGACCAGAGCCTCACCTGGAAACAACAAATCATGATCACCAGAGCCAAGACAGAATCAACACTTCGAAAGCTCTTCCTTCTCATATCCGGGAGGAGGAGCAAGCTATCCATCCACAACAAACTCCTGACATACAAATCCATGCTCAGGCCAATCCTCACCTATGGATCCCCGACATGGTCAACCACGGCACCCACTTACTTGAAAACACACTGCCTGCCAAAACAAATCTCTCGGTATCACATCGCGGACGCCCCATGGTACATGAGAAACACGACGCTTCATCGAGACTACGAACTAGAGACGCTACCTGAACACATCAAGAAGTTGAACACCAACTACTTCTTGACTGCCAGAGCTCACCCCAGCCAGACCATCCGGGACTCCCACCAAGCCCCCCCTCAACACGAGGAGAGGCCACTACAGAGTTCCGAATGATGATTACCCACCATAACAGGCCTACTGCTGCGTGCATCATCAGCTCTGAACTAAGTAGGGGTTGAGGATCATACGCAGCGGAAAGCCACCCACGACTTCTCAAACCTGGGAGGTCAAACAGGACGCCTACTGCCAAAGAGACAGCCTCCCAGCCTGGGAAGCTAGCCAAACATAGGACGCTGAATGCCGGAGACAGCTTCCCCCGCCTGGGGAGGTAGTCCGACGCAGGAAGCCAGCCTCTTAAGCCTACTGCAGCGTGCCCCTCCAACTGAGGGACGCACGCAGCAGGAAGCCAGCCAAACAAGGACACTGATTGCCGGAGACAGCTTCCCCCGCCTGGGGAGGTAGTCCGACGCAGGAAGTCTTCCTTCAAAGCCTACTGCAGCGTGCCCCTCCGACTGAGGGACGCACGCAGCAGGAAGCTAGTCAGACACAGGACGCCGAATGCCGGAGACAGCTTCCCCCGCCAGGGGAGGTAGTCCGACGCAGGAAGCCCTCACCTAACTCTGTCGAAGCAGAAGCCATCCAGGACCAGGAACCCCCGACGAGGACCAGGACCACGACCATTTAATTTTAAGCAATAGGTTTAAGGAAGTCTCTTCAAGACAACTTGTCCGTTTTATTTTACTTATTTCAAGTTGAAATATCTTAAGGTGACCACCATGTTAGTTTAGCTTTTAAGTTTATCTTTAAGTTATTTATTGTTATGACATTATACATAAAAATTATTGTAATTATTGTAATAAACAGGTCATTGTAATAAACTGAGTTCCAAAACAACGTCGAATTCAGTCATCGGAGAAACACGGAAGAGAACACTTCGTCCTGTACCACACTGCCTCTGAAGATGTCTACCACAGCAGTAGACGAAACGTTAGGTAGAAATACTAATGGACCACGGTATTATAGCCCGGAAAAAACTTTTTTACTAGATTTGACCGGCCGTGAAAGCCTTCATTCTTAATAAGCTTTCTATCGATACAGCTCGTAATGTTTCTCTATCGCCACACCAATTTAGGGCCCGATTGGAATTTCGACCTGACGTTTCGGAATTATAAAAAATTCCCCCGAACTGTTGGGGGGAAAGGGGTCCCACCCCCTAGTGTCTTCCTTAAGAGTGAATAGGGTTTTCATTCAAACGTCGCGAAGGGGGTCCGTTTTCCAGATATCACGTTTTTTTAGCTTTTTTGCCCCTTTAAAATGTTTTTATAGTTATTTATGAACCAAGGGCGCAATTGAGGTGTTTGCGGCCCGCCGCGTACGAGGCGCAGCCGAGGGCTTTAACCACGCAAAGGGCCGCAAACACCATTTGCGCCTGTGGTACATACGAGATTTTATGTACGATCGCGAGTAATTATGTAATTCAGATATTATTTTTTAAAAAAATTAGAATTAGAAAGATGCACCTGCTTTCAAAGTCAAACAAGCAACAAAACTGGTGGTTGTTTGTAAAAATTTGACACTTCCGCAAAATCAAAATAATAGACAGCTATGCATAAATTACCATTAGAAACTGCGGCCTTAGCAACCAAACAAACAATAAATTATTTCTGTAATATATTAGTCAACCATCCAAGGACCTTTTTTTTCAGTTATACATGTAAACCCCATACTTTGTGAGTGGCTTGCTTACATCAAGTCCTACAACTTTTCCTCTACGACTTTTCTCGGAAATGGCACGTATATGCGCGCAGGCGACTCGCAAACATTTTAGGGGTATCGGACTCCCCCAATTTGCCATTATTTTTGTCGGCCAAGTTGATTTCCGTGATTTAGAAATAAAAATCAAACAGTATTCGTAAAATTAGATTTACCTACATGTATCAGGAAACATAGCTACGCCAGATTGACATGTTTGCGAGTCGCCTGCGCGCATACGTGCCATTTCCGAGAAAAATCGTAGAGGAAAAGTTGTAGGACTTGATGTAAGCAAGCCACTCACAAAGTATGGGGTTTACATGTATAACTGAAAAAAAAGGTCCTTGGATGGTTGACTATATTGTTGTGTGTGAAAATGGATTCATCCAGCGAAAATGCAAGATTCCTACCAGAAAAGATTATGGAGTCAGTAGCAGAGGCCACATCAGAATTATTACCAACAAAGTCGAAAAGCAAGTACATGCAAGAATTTCAGAAATTTTCAAATTGGTGCAAGGAGCAAAACGTAGATGGTTCCGTTACTGAAGACGTGCTACTAGCGTATTTTTGGGAAATATCCAAAAAATATAAAGGATCGACTCTCTGGACAATTTACTCCATGCTGAAAGCCACCCTAATTATTGAGAAGAATTTGAATATCAGCAAATTTGGGAAACTTATAGCATTCATTAAGCGTAAAGCTGAAAATCAAAAACCGAAAAAGTCGAAAATCCTCAATAAACAGCAAATTGAAACTTTTATCCTGAATGCCCCAAATAAATCATACTTAATGACCAAGGTATGTATCTACTTTAGGTAAAATTAAAGCTAACAATTTCAGAAAGAAAAACTATATTAATTTTTCAAAAAATTAATACATTTTATTGTTATACAGGTCGCCCTAATGATGGGAGTGTATGGCGCATGTCGCAGAGAAGAACTGACGAATTTAACACTCGATGATATTGAAGATTGTGGCTCTGTTTTGATTGTTAAAGTGCGAGAAACCAAAACGAAAGTCACCAGGTAGTCGATTCTCGAATTTGGTAGAAGTGAACGTTCCCTTAAGAGAAGTGAGAGATCACATCGCACGCTCGTTCTCTTGCTGCCAAAGTTTGGTATTCTCGAACGTATGGGATTATGATAGAATGAGAGAAAACTTGTCAAATTATAATGCGTTGTTGCCAACATTAATATGTAGAATTAGCCACAATTTTAGTGCGTTAAAAGGACGAATGTCATGAAAAAGAAGAAAATCAGTTTGTTTTATTCAATGAACTATAGCCAAAAACTGGAATGCGCGCACATTGCCATATCTGCCCAAAAAATGAAGCCATGAAAGACAGATGCCACAAGGGGGAATGTTGTTTTTTTCTGTTGCTCGCTGTCATATGACGTTTTCGAAAGTTTTGTCATATTTTCCTTCACAGGTTTCATCAATTGGATTACGTGTTGGAAGCAATTTTCGCCATTTAACATAATAAGTGCGACAAAAACAGGTATCCCCTCCGCAGCAGCTGCACTAGGCTTCACGTTCTTCCTTATATGTTAGCATTCCAGTTTTTGGTTATAGTTCATTGGTTTTATTTGTGTTTTGGGACGTAACCTCGTTCTTTGCTTAATTATTTACTGAAAATCAAATCATTAATCATTCTATATTCTATTTACAATTTTTATTTTCGTGTTGTTTTGTTTATGTGGAAAATGAATTTGGATAAATCAAGATGTTCACCTATAAAATCATACACAAAAAGAAATGCTCATTGAATTTGTAAGGCAAAATGAGAAACTTCAAAGTGGAAAATTTACCTCCGATTTAACCACAGTTTTTAATGATGAAGTTCTAGTTGGAGCCCGTATAAAAGGTGTCAATAGTCAATAAATCAATTAAATTTTGAGCAAGATCTTTTCGTAATCAAAATAGTTTTATAAATTTATTATCCGTTAAATCAAAGGGATTTTCTCTTCTGTAAAATCTCCTTTTAGGCCTTTCTTCTTGCTCTTCTGCATCTAGTAAATCGTAAATCATTCAGTACAAGAATTCTTCCTATAGCCCCAGCTTCATGATTTCCAGCGTTTTCGTAGTGGACCGTATTTTCCACTTCCAACACAATATGCAAATGTACCTACCCAATTGGCAATTACTGATAATAAATGATTTGCAAAATAAACAAAAAAATACCATGGATGATGACTGTAGAATTGACAAAAAGCGCATTTTTGACGTTTGCTTCTCCCGAGAACAGACGTTCTCTTCAAATAAACTAGTAGAATAAAATTCTCTCAACTTTCATAGGAAGTGAACGGTCCCTAATTTCGAGAATACGTCATAATAGATTTTAAGAGAAACCATGCGTAATTTTCCTATGAGAACAGGGATCACACGATTCGAGAATCGCCGTCCAGAACATTCACTGTCGTAAACAATGAGTTGAATTTCCTTGAGTTGTATCGAGAATATGTAGCTCTCCGTCCTCCAAATACAAACCACAGAAGATTTTTTGTATTTTACAGAGATGGCACCTGTGGAAAACAGCCTGTGGGAAAAAACACCTTTGGAATGCTGCCATCGAAAATTGCTACGTTTTTGACCCTTCCCAATCCAAATTTGTATACTGGCCACTGCTTCCGCCGTTCGTCTGCCACACTTTTAGCCGATTCCGGTGCAGATATTACCAACCTGAAACGCCACGGTGGATGGAAGTCCTCTTCTGTTGCAGAAGGATATATTGAGGACTCCATCCAACAGAACTAACAGAAGGTTATAACTGCTGAAAAAATATTGGGAAGGGACGTAGCCAGTAGCAGTAATAATTTAAGTTCTTATTGTTCAGAAAATGTTAATATTTTAGAAAATATCAATTATTCTTTTTCAAACACCAACACCTCGACCAACAGCAACAATTTACCTTCTATATTAGTATCAAATTGTAAAGAATGTAAAATTGAAATTAATATATCAAAATTGGAATAAAGTATTTGAAATTTTTTACTGGTATTTATTCAACTGTTTGACACCTGCATGATGGCACATTGTGGCCCGGCGGGCCGAAAAGTATCAAATTGCGCCCGCAAATTAGGGCGCAAATAGGTACTTTGTGGCCCGATCGTACATAAAAAAATGTTCTACCCCCCGCGAATCGCGAGATCTTTCTATCTATCCTACAAAATTAGAACTTTCCACCTAATTGCTAAAAGCAGTGGAAGGGCCGAAAGTCAAAACTTTGACAGCTCTCCCAGGACTCCTCGTGGGAGGGGGCAGACGAAAATTGTTTTCGCTCGAGAAGACTTTGGCTCGACACAATTAAAGGCTTTAGCACTCCTGAAAATGTCATCCTTCTAGCTAGTCGGAAAGTACAAAAAAAACGAGTGTGCGGGGAAAAATTTGTTGGAATACCGTTTTCAATTTTTTCAAAGGAAAATCAAGAAATGCCGCATTTCTTCAACACGATCTAACGTCGTTGTGAATTATCAAGACTTTAGCGTTATTATACGCACTTGTAGGAAATTTTGTCGGCTTGAATTTGGTTTTCGAGTTATTGCTGGAAAACCTGGAAAAAGTGCCGAAAATTTAAGGTTTTTGCAATTTTTCGTGTGAAGCCGACGTCTGTCGAGTTGGCAAATCTCAGATTCGGATTCAGCACCCCAAAAAACATACCTATAGAACCGGTGAGAAAAAAACTTCTACATTTTTTCCCTGACTATTTCACTAGAGTGTTTTACACTGGCAAAATGTCATAGGAACGGCCGGTTCCCTACTGAAAAAACTCCTACATGGACAAAACCAACATGATGGTTTTTCAGCTATTATTTCACAAGACCTTGTTTATCAGCGATTAAATTTTTGTTTTCCTTTTTTGACAGAATTTTCATAGAAATATTCTGACATTTTATAATAAATAGAACTCTTTGGTCAGGATTGACACCAACAATTCAATCCTAATTATTCAGGAAATAATAATCTAGCCGTATACCACTCGACCTATAAATTTAAATGGATTAAACTATCCAAATATTTTTTGCATAATTTTGCTTTTTGAAAAATAGTTTCATGCACAATAACTTTTAAATAAATATTTATTAAGTTATTGTGCATTCAACTATTTTCCAAGCAAAATCATGCTCAAAATATGTTGGATAGTTTAATCGATTAAATTTAAAGGTCTTGTGATATAATATATGACTATTTCACTAGAGTTTTTTACACTGGCAAAATGTCATAGGAACGGCCGGTTTCCTACTGACAAAACTTCTACCTGTTCCTATCTGGGCAAAACCAACATGATGGTTTTTCAGCGACAAAATTTTGTGTGGTTAAGGTAAAAAACTATTGTTTTTGACAAGTGTCACCTAAAGAATAGCTATTTACCTAACAAGTGCGGAAAAATATTTTCCGCAAGTGTTAGGTACAATATTTTTCCTACAGGCGAAAAAATGTAAAATTTTTCTTTTTTTTTGACATATCAGTGCGGTAAATTTTTTTCCGCACTGACAGCTGTGCGGAAAAACTTTTTCCGCACTGATATGTCAAAAAAATAGTATATTTCCTAACTAGTGCGGAAAGTGCCACTTTTCCGCACGAGTTAAGAACACTATTTTTTCTACGAGATAGAAGGAACGTACCTACGTAATGTAAATCTTAGCACCAATATTTGATAACATTTCTTTTGCAACACCTGGTATTAAAAACAAATCCAGTAATTTTTTCTTAATATAAATTAGGTAGTCTTACAAATAAAGCTCATTTATATTTATTAATTAAAAAAAAAACTAATTCTGAAATAATGTGCCTTATTCTGAAGACAATAAAATCGAGAACTTTTAACAATAATTTATACGTTTGATGTATCTACTATATGAAATTTTCGAAATTTTTGAGCGTAAAGTAACCATTCTATAGTAACTTCACAAGAAAAATTGGGTTTAAACCAAAATAATTCAATAAATAACGTTATTGTGTCAATAATTCTCAAAGCTGATATTTGTGCAAGTGTGTCAGCTCAAAATTTAAAAAATGATATCTGTCACTTTTCCGCACTAGTGCGGAAAAAGTGTGTCAGCTCAAAATTTAAAAAATGACATCTGTCACTTTTCCGCACTAGTGCGGAAAAAGTGTGTCAGCGCAAAATTTAAAAAATGACATCTGTCACTTTTCCGCACTAGTGCGGAAAAGTCAAACTTTCTAAACTAAAATGCGTGCGGAAAAGTGCACTTTTCCGCACGCTCGTAGAAAAACAGTTTTACCGCACCGTGCGGGAAAACTCATTTGCCGCACGCATATCAGTGCGGAAAATCGATTTTTCCGCACGGCTGTAGGAAAAATAAATTTTCCAAATGAAAATTTGGCTTGTTTTTCTCGTGAAATAGTCCAGCCGAATACCACTCAAGAAAAAATGAAGTAGGCAAAATTATTCTCTTGGCATTATTCAAGTTTTTTGCTTTGTAATTTTGCTCATGTCATTCGCGAAATGGCCAAGCAACAAACTTTCATACCAGTCGAAAATTTTGCCAACAAATTCTTTTCTCTTGTAGTATTATACCTATGTGACAAAATTTTGTGTGGTTAATGTAAAAAACTATCGAGTTTGTAAAGTATCACCGTGATACTTTACAATCTTTAGTAAAGAAAATAAATTTTCCAAATGAAAATTTGGCTTGTTTCTCTCGTGAAATAGTCCAGCCCAATACCACTCAAGAAAAAATTATGTAGGCAAAATTATTCTCTTGATTTTATTCAAGTTTGTTGCTTTTTGGTAATTTCGCTCATGAAATTTTTGACAAAACCACTCGCCTGATGGCTCGTGGTTTTGTCAAAAATGTCATTCGCGAAATTGCCAAGCAACAAATTTTAATACCAGTCGAAAGTTTTGCCAACAAATTTTTTTTGTCTTGTGGTATTATAGGTACAAAGCATGTCCCAACACAGCAGCTAGGAAACCCTACAATTAATTTACCGTCACTTTTCTGCGAAAAACCTGAAATTTGTATGTTGAATCAGTGGCGACGCGTGACCAGTAGTCTGGGGGGGGGTAAATGGTACGGGGGCTGAGGCAGTGGCGTAGCCAGCCTTGCGGGGCGGAGGGGGCAAACATATAAGAGGCGCATACTTCTGTGGTGGTGGTGGAGGATAACCAATAAATGTTTGTAATTGTATGCTTTCATAATATTTGCTTATCACGTTCGCGGATAGTACGGCAAAAGCCGTCACATTCTTCTGCCTTGCCTGGGACATGACGTCTATAGCAGTCATCCCAATTTTCTTCTATAAACAAAAAACGGCTCTAGCCGTCTTAGATCCCATATAGCTACATGTATGTAGTCCTGCCACAGTGTCTATTCACCTCAAAATTATCCAGTTCACGGCGAAAAAAACAATTTACCACACCAAACTTGGAAATTGACATTCTAAGAACAACATACTTTTAGAAATTGTCCGCGAACGTGTTATTTATTGGGGGATGATATCAAAGATGAAACGCCCGCCGAGGGCGCCGCCGGAGGCGGAAAATTTTCTCGAGTGCCACGCCCAAAAAAGTTTATTGAAGCCTTCAAAAATATTTTTTTTTTCGGGTACCAGGCCGAAAAACATTTATGTATTTTAAGTCTTACAAAAAATAATGTGTGGACATGCCGTTAACTTCAAAAAATCCCCCGGAACGTCTCCGGGGACGCCTTGAAAACTGGAACACATCCAAGGAAATCCAGACGGATGACAATCTAATAAACAAATACCACATCAATCATCAAAACAAAAACTATCACCTTTCCTTTGATTGAACTGAATCTGCCGACAATGCTGACTTACGATAAAGAATAAAGAGTGAAGAGATCAATAAAATAAATAAGAAACAGCATAATTTTATAATTTCTTATTTTTTGCTTTTATTTTTCAAGAGCGGTAGGGGCGCCATACGTGTGGGGGCGTCGCCCCCCTGCCCCCCTACTGGCTACGCCACTGGGCTGAGGGGGCGCCTCGGGGGGCGCCCTCCAAAAACGCGCCGCAGGCGAAATTTTTCGCAAATATCAAGGTCATTCACTTTTCCAGAACAATTATTTCATTTGTGAAAAAAATAAAACAAAACAAAAATGTATTTTCTTCAATACCTATATTCAGGGACACTTTATCCGTTAGGACAATTAGGTCATGTCCTACGGGCCACTAGAGAATGAGGGCCAACTGCTAGCCTTTAATTTATAATATAAAATATAAAAGCCCACTATACTAAAAACATCGACTTGTTCAATAGCAGGACTAGCATATATTTCAATACTCTTTAATTCTTATAATTCACACTGCACAAGCACATTTGGTTTGGCCAGAGTGCACTGCCTGACGTCACGATGCTCTGGAATCGCTCCGCTCTCTCCATCGAGCATCAATCCGGAAAACGCCCTAGAGTCACCGAGCTGCGCTGAAGAGCTGCGCTGAATCGCCGGCGCCGTCGCGTCATTAGCGCAGCACGGTCACGTGGCAACTGGCAACGACTACAGCAGGAACCTGTTAGTGTTTGCGCTGCTTTGCCAAATTGTAAATTTCTTTGAACTTCTTCTGGAGCATCCAGGGACTTGAGCAGTGTCTTAAGGGTCCAGTGTACCATGAAGTCATGCCTTGTTGTTGTTGAGCTTGTGAGACATGCACAGGCAAAGTGGTACGAATTTCCCTCATAGTTGCAACCCTTTATGCATCTTTTCCTCGCTAATGGATTTGATCCCAAACCATGCAGCTGTTCTTCCGTAGCACTCATTAGTACACTTAGTCAGTGGTGCCAGATTGTTTCAGTAAGAATTCGTGAGATTGGTCGCCAAAAATCGTGAGATAACTGAAAAGCGTCTATTTGAAAGGAATTCGCCTTGTAAAACGTTTGTGGCGACATCTAGTGGTATTATATTTTCACTTCTGACGCGCAATTTGTTTATAAAAAAAAAATATGTTTTAGTTATTTACCTAATAAGTGCGGAAAGTGGTATTTTTTCGCACGAGACGGCAGTTGCACGTACGACGGTGCGGAAAAGTACAACTTTCAAAACGAAATCTCCTGCGGAAAAGTTACTTTTCTGCACGCTCGTAGAAAAAAAGTTTTTTACAAATTGCACGTGATAAATTCGAAAATAACAACAGTTCCTTATAATTATAATTTAAACATAAATAAATAATAAAAAACGCGATATCGAATAAATACGAATTCCTGGTGATTCCCTGCGGCTGCTAAAAAGTACCGACCATTTGCCTCGCGCTACAATACAATAGTGCCATCTCCCGTTGCAGCGCTGATCTAATAAAATTTCAGTGTTGCTTGAGGTTGCAGTGTTGTGTACCAACGTCGTACCAAAGAATTACTGATTTTTATTCTAAGTTATACATATTTATATTCTCATATTTCTGTCAACAGAATTCTTTACTGGAATAATTTTGCAATTAATAGATATTTATGTTATAAGGATCAGAATGATTGTTTATGATCCGAATTTCATACAATATTTTATATTCCGGCGATTTAAGTCAATACATTGTTTTGTTACATTTGAGTTTATCGGGAATAATTGAAGAAGGCTAATCTTATAGTAATGTGCTTCACTGCTTGACAACTAGTAACAACGGAATTGTTTGTTTGTCTTGTCATATTGTCAAAGTTAAATTCACTGAAAAACAATGAGCGGAAATTTTGACACCTACGTCCAAGATCAGTTTATCGAATTGTAAAGATTTTGTAATTAATTTTAATTGTTAAATTTTGTTGTTTCCAATAGATGTTTCATATTTGTGCCTGCTATACCTATATATTTTTTTTCTCATTATAGTACTTAGTACTATAATGAAATCATTATAGTACTCAGGACTATAATGAAATCATTATAGTACTCAATCCAATAAAGTATATCATTTTGACACTTAAATGAAGTCCATAATATTGCCATTTTGACACGCCGGAATATAAAAACTCTTATGTTTCACCAAAACCCGTCAAAACTTTAAAATATGAAATGTGAAATTCTTAGGACATATCGTGAGATCGTGAGATTCGATACAAAATCATGAGATCTCACGATAAATCGTGAGATCTGGGACCCCTGCACTTAGTCCCCAGCATCCATATGTGGTGATTGGTAGGCTGGGAGCTTAATGCCATCATTTTCTTTAAGGACGTTCCGACCATATAGCATGTTTTGTGACCATTCTTGTTCCATCATTTTGTAGTACTTTTCTTTGATTTTACCGTATACTACTTGGCAACATTTTTTGTCTTCATATTCTGCCAGGTTAGTAGTTTGAAATCGTCTGAATGATTTTATTAAACCCTATAAAAAAGAACAATCACTCATGAAAGGCCATACCAAATAATTGACCTACGGGCCAGAGAAAGGTAAAAGCGTCACTGCCTATATTATGTATTTTCTTTTTGGCATCGTGATTTTTCTCTTCATAATTCGATCCTGGGGGGGTAATTACCCCCTGTACCCCCCCCCCCCCCCCCCCCCCCCGACGCGACGCCCCTGTTTTGAATCAAGAAGAAAACAGTTATTAACACGTCTCATCGATTCAACTCTCTTTGTATGCAACCATTTATTTAAAACCAAAACCTATTCGGCTTGCTTAAACCCCAACATTCAACAAAACGACATGTTCTCTCCTCTCACTAACATCAGTTTCAAGTTCAAACAAGTTTCACATACGGACGGAGTAAAGCCAAACAGCCAAAAAAAATAAAAACCAAGAAACTGGACAAAAAGCTTGGCAACAGTGCCTGTGACACTTCCTAGTGGCGCTTATGGGCGTCGCGACGCCTATAATCATAATATCCTTTGTCCTATTCTCCTATTGTTCTTTTTCGTGAATAACCCAAAAGAGGTCAGTTTCATGGAATTAACTGAATTATTTTCAACTAATGTCTCGTTCCATGAAATTTTCTATTTAGGGGTAGGTACTTTTCGGAGACAGATAATACCATAATCTGAAACTATTGAATAAATTTAAATAGGAATTAGAGAATATAAACTAATAAACTTCATTATAATGAGAGGAACAACAAATACCATCAAATAAATAACTCCGACACATTTAAATAAGAATTAAACTAAACTACCTATATAATATAGGTATTAGCAAAGTTGTATTAGGTAGATATAGATAGTCAAGTCAACTAGTCAACTCAAAAGCAAAAGCAGGTAGGCAGGCAGGCAGGTACTTACCAATAAGTTGGCAACATTGGATGGCGTCAGACTTCACATTGGCCAAGAGAATTCGCCGACAAAACTTCGTCAGTCTTCAGTCAGCCAGAGTCTGAGTTAGTCAGAGTCAGACGGGCCACGCTACGCTGCCTATCGTGCACGTTGCAGGTTTGTTCTCCGCTACAACATAAAATCGTTTTGTTCATGGCCATGCATTGTTGTTCGTCTGTTTCGGGTTGTTGATTTTTTTTTTAAATAATTTATCGTTCCGTTAACGGTATAATTTTTTTGAGTGCCACTGCGATTTTTGGATTATATTTTCTTCGACCTGACCAACCTGAGAAGGCCGAGATACCTACAAAAATAACATTCAAGGTGAGTGGTGTATAATATACCTGCAATGTCAACCAACCAATATATTATTTTTTTGCCTTTTCAATAACAGCAAAAAACCATGTCGCAATTTTTTTTGTTTTTCATTTTTCATAGGTGTTGTCAAGGTACTAATTAATTTGTCATTCATTAATAATAATTGTTTTTTCGAACACTGTCGTAAAATGACAGTAATTGCTTCAATTATTAAATAAATAATGTGACCTATAACCCACTAGGTAAGTAATAAGTATAGTATTTTTCACAATAAATGGTTGACTTCTTTCAACTAGGGGCGTTTTGAAAGAGCAGAGCAGGGCCATGAACACAATGGGAATACAATGGGTAGTTTTATTGTAGTCATTAACTCAATACCAATTATTGTGAAAAATACTATACCTGATGTATAGTATACCTGTACCTTTTACCTACCACCTTTACTTGCATGTATATATTTTAATGTTTTTTCTGATAGTTAGTAGTGGTACCGGTGGTACCTAACTCTGAATTTCCATGGTATCAGGCACATAAGTATTACATAAATCACTTGCCTAATTGATAATTATCAATTGTAATTCTCTGGTTAATTTCTCAGGTATGACTGCCTTGCCTTAATATCAATATCAATAATTATGTCAACTAATGGATGTTTTAATGGCAAACAAAGTAGGCAAAAGGGATACAAAACATGACTATGTACTTATTTAGAACTTTTTGATTACTTGATAGGTACTTACCTAAAATCTAAATAATATGTTAATGTACCTATTGTTCCTAATTTTATTAAGTGAAGAGCATTTTTTTTGCTTGAAGAAAAATCCATTATGTGTCATTTTCTTGAGACCGACAAATGTAAGAAAAATTAATCAACATTGCGCAAACAATAATACAAAAATGACACGTTATCTTCTTTTCCAGATCACCTATATAAAGCAACATTCCAAGCCAAAATCACAGTTCAAAACACCATGTCGTCTGTCATACAACACCAAGAAACATCACCATCGAGGCTAGAAGACAATGAAAAACCCGAGGAAAAACCCATCAGCAGCAATGATGATGATAATATCCTTGGTGATGTAGCATCCTCACCTAGATCCTCACCGAGATCCTCACCCTCAGCCTCCCCCTTAGCTGACACTGTGATAAGGAAGATTCGAATCCCCCTTAACTGTGATATGCGTTCTGGGTCCAATACTAATGACAAGGTAACTCAAAGCAGTGGTGAATCTTCACCTGTGATAGGGGGACAAAACTGTGATACGTATAATAATGTGGACAGTGATCTATTTGCGGATAAGTATACAGTATATGAGCAAATTCTCGGTAGTTCGTTGTATCGGTGTATGGACGTTAAGAGCAAAGAGGAGTTCGTTTGCAAGGTAAGAATGGTTTTTTTTCATTAGTTTAAGTTATTGAGTTCAAATTTTTCCCAAGAAAAATTACTAAAATGTCAAATTGTTTTCTCACGACCAGACAAGTCAAAAAGTATGTGATTTAACTTTAGAAAATTAGTTCTACCTGACTGTCCTGGGAACCTTCACTATCTATTATAGAAAGGCGATAAAGAAACCCTGCTTTTGAAATTATTTTAAATTATACAGTAGTATACCTACCTCAATCCACCCTCATTTTGGACCAGCTAAATACTCCAAACACCACCATCAAAGGGTCGACTTTTTGTAGAAAATAATTATTTTTCTGATTTAAATTTTAGCAATTATTTCAGTAGAGATGTGAGGTACCTATGCATATTACTTGACATGTAAGAGGAGGGGAGCTTCCTCGAGAATTTCCTACCAAATTTAACAAGAGATTTAATTCAAATCAAGGTTCAAATTTTATAATGTTCGAGTATTAAATTTCCTCTAAATTTGAATACCTAATATTTTATTCGAATTCAAGGTTTCTACTTGACATTCACATTATTCCCTGTTACCTCTGTTTTTTTTTTTAAACCCATTACTAATTACATCAGCAGGATTTCGTCAGCGCGCCACTAAATACATCATTTCCTGTTAGGATTTTCATTGGTTTAGCATTTCACAATGTTATTTTAGACAAAATCTGACCTTCTGATTTGTCATAATTTTGGAATTAAAATCTGGTTCCTATGTTCTGTGTCATCGATAATTGGAAAATTCAAGGAAAAATTGGTTTGACTTGCCTTTAGAAGAAACAAACAAATTCGCAATTTGTGGAATTGAAGTACCCAACGAATTTGTTTGAGGTTGTTCAGAAACGAGTTCAGAAATTAGAAAAAAATCACAGGAATTAGCGAAAAGTACAGAAATTAGTGCAGAGCGACAAGTCTAACAATCCTATAGTGTGCCCATTTGTCGAGGATTATCATATAATAATTACTAATTAGGTGCTACTCAATTAGGGTCACTAATCAAAAATAAAGTGCTCCTCTTGGCGCTACTTCAGTTTCTGATTAAATCAAAAAATGTTTTATAACGCTACTCGGGAAGCCAGTAAGTAGTAGTACTTGGTGTATCTTAAGCATAGCCAATGTCAGTGGCTAGAATTTTTACTATTTTTTCCTAAAAGGAAAAGTCAAATTAATTGATAAGTTTATAACTGAAATTTGAATTAGGAAAAAAAATTATCATGGGACTGTTGTATCAAAAGCAAAGCTGATATCAGTGCATATCCCGAGGTATATGCTTTGCAAATTAACCTTCATATTTTCTAGATCCAAGGAACAATCCAAATTTGGCTAATCATTTTGCAATACCTACCCAGCTCTCATTAACATCAACCTTGGCTCAAGGTTTTATTGGGTTAGATGAATATCATGGGTTTTCAATTTTTCTCCAGACAATTTAAGTTAAATTCCCAATTACTGTCAGCCTAATAATTTCAGTATTCAACTTTTTCTCTAACCAATCTGTTGTGAAAGATATGTTTCAACACCTGAAAAATTCCTGATCCTTATCTAACCGCATATAAATTATACAGTATTACATATTGGCATTTCAGCCATTATAAACCGTAAACACATAATTACCTATCCAGCTTATAATACAGCCCGTTACATTACTACTATAGGTAACTGTTTAACACAATCATTCTTTTGTGTGTATTGTAAAGCGCCGCATTTACCTTGACAATTGCACCCAGGTTACATCATATAATATAGACATTGGGCAATTTTGCTTTTAATTTATTAAAAAATCAATTATTTATTGTATTTCTATGTCAGGGACAAGTACCTACAATTTTTTCCTCTCATAAAAGGTGCTACAGAATAAGTGAAATATTTGAATAATTGCATTTTATAAGATCGTGGCTTTATGCATAAGTATAGGCGTTTTGTAATCTCGATTTACATCACGAAACATTTGCCATTTCTACACCCACAATTACGTCAAGAATTTAGAGAAAAATCGTTTGGCATTCGTTCACCAATAGAGCATAATTAAGCCATTAGGTTGAGGATTAGAACCTAATGTCATAATTACCTACTTAGTGCTTTATTCAAAAAAGACAATAAAATAATTGTCTGACGTCATAATTGCTTGCTTATCAAACCAAGCCTTAAACATCTTTTATCTTAAATCTAATCTTTCTTTAAACTACAAATAATGCTGCAAGTAGTATAATCAAAAATTCTGTAGGCTTGTTAAAACTGGATTAGTCTAGACAACATCCCTGAGAAATTACATTATAGGCAGGGGTGGACCATTCAAGGGGCTTCAAATATGCAAATAGTAGTGAGGGTCAATAGTGACCCTTTCTTAGATTTGTGTTGATTTCTTGAAAAATGCTGTGGGAAAACACTAGAAAGCTCAAAAGCTGCCATGAGATCAGACAAGTTGAAACTGGTCATGATAATTTTTTTTTTTTGCTATGGACTAAAAAGGTTCTATAGCCAATGCAGGGGCTAAACTCTTCTGATGCAAATCAAATCCCGATCTAAATTTAATAACGAGCTGTAGGTATTTATCCCGGTATTAATATAATCTCATGTACCTACTCTTTAACATTGAGGTATACACAAAAAGGACTGGGTTTATGAAAATAATAGAAATGTATAGTATAGATCAAAATTTTACCATTTCAAAATGTGCTTATGTTGCCATTGGGAGCGTTGTAACGATGAGCTGGCCCCTCGGGTGGTCCTGGTGAGACAAGTTCGGACATGATAACATTGATAACTTCAGATGAAGCATCTAGGATTTGCGGCGGGCCTTGCACGATGGTGGCACTGAGACGCGTCTGGAGGTCATTCAGAGGTCATAAAGAACCATATAACATGTATTATACCAACATACTAACCACTAACCCAAACTGCGAGCTACATTAAATAGAAGAA
Organism: Ceutorhynchus assimilis; assembly: GCA_917834065.1. Classification (NCBI taxonomy): domain Eukaryota; kingdom Metazoa; phylum Arthropoda; class Insecta; order Coleoptera; family Curculionidae; genus Ceutorhynchus; species Ceutorhynchus assimilis. The sequence goes on along the minus strand of OU892280.1, from coordinate 44,757,864 downwards.
TGCCACCAGTCACAAGAAGAAAATGAATATGAAATGAAGAAATAAGACAGTGTGCTTCTGTCGAGGTTTTACTGGTGTCACGCCGCCCAAGCACGCCAAAGTGTGAAGTTAGAAAGCTGGTGTTTCACGTTCAAATTTGGAGGGATGCTTGTTCAAGGGATGCTTAATCATGCCTCAAAAGGAAAATTCCTTGAAAGCCGTCGAACTTGGGAAAATCCCCTGGAAAATCATCGCTTGTATGAAAAAATATCGAAAATTTAATATTTTCTTATTTTTTCTTCAAACAACTAGATGGTGTTTCACTTTCAAATTTGGAGGGATGCTTGTTCAAGGGATGCTTTATCATCCCTCAAAAGGAAAATTCCTTGCCAGCCGTCGAACTTAGGAAAATCATCGTTTGTATGAAAAAATATTAAAAATTTCACATTTTATTATTTTTTCTTCAGACACCTAGATGATGTTTCACTTTCAAATTTGGAGAGATGCTTGTTCAAGGGATGCTTTATCATCCCTCAAAAGGAAAATTCCTTGCCACCCGTCGAACTTAGGAAAATCATCACTTGTATGAAAAAATATTGAAAATTTCATATTTTCTTCGACGGCTGACAAGGAATTTTCCTTTTGAGGGATGATAAAGCATCCTTTGAACAGTATGAACAAGCATCCCTCCACATTTGAACATGAAACACCATCTAGGTGTCTGAAAAAAAAATAAGAATATATTAAATTTTCAGTATTTTTCACACAAGCGACGATTTATCTAAGTTCGTCGGCTGGCATGGAATTTTCCTTTTGAGGGACGATGAGGCATCCCTTGAACAAGCATCCCTTCAAATTTGACAGGAAACACTAAGGGGTTAACCACCATCCCAGAATTGGTGCAAAGAATTCCTCAAAGGGGAATTTTTACGCATAATTCCTCAAAACTCCTACAAATTCCTCCAGATATCCCATCACAAATTCCTCCAAATACCACACCACGAACTTCTCCAAATACCCCACAAATTTCTCTAAAAAAAGGGAAAATTTTGAAACTTTTTGTATGTAAAGAAGAAGGTGAGAAGCTCATTTACCCAAAATTTCAAATTTTTCCAGTGGAAAGCAGCAACATGAAAAATCTTGGAAATCAACCTACAAAAACTAAATTAGTTGAAAATACAGTCTCACACATTTCAAAGTTTTCCTGGAAAACTAGTAAAGGAAAAATTTTGAAACTTTTTGCATGTAAAGAAGAAGGTAAGAAGCTCATTTTCCCAAAATTTCAAATTTTTCCAGTGGAATACAGCAACATGAAAAATCTTGGAAAACAACCTACAATAACTGAATTAATTGAAAATACAGTCTCACACATTTCAAAGATTTCCTGGAAAACTAGTGAAGGGAAAGTTTTGAAACTTTTTGCATGTTAAGGGAAAAGTGAGAAGATCATTTTCCCAAAATTTCAAATTTTTCCAGTGGAAAACAGCAACATGAAAAATCTTGGAAAACAACCTACAATAACTGAATTAATTGAAAATACAGTCTCACACATTTCAAAGATTTCCTGGAAAACTAGTGAAGGGAACATTTTGAAACTTTTTTAATGTAAAGAGGAAGGTGAGAAGCTCATTTTCCCAGAATTTCAAATTTTTTCAGTAGAAAATTACAACATGAGGAATCTTGAAAATCAACCTACAATAACTGAATTAATTGAAAATACAGTATCAGACATTTCAAAGATTTCCTGGAAAACTAGTGAAGGGAAAATTTTGAAACTTTCTGCATACAAAGAGGAAGGTGAGAAGATCATTTTCCCAAAATTTCAACTTTTTCCAGTGGAAAACAGCAACATGAAAAATCTTAGAATTCACCCTACAAAAACTGAATTAGTTGAAAATACAGTCTCACACATTTCAAAGTTTTCCTGGAAAACTAGTAAAGGGAAAATTTTGAAACTTTTTGCATGTAAAGAACAAAGTAAAAAGCTCTCAAAATTTCAAATTTTTCCAGTGGAAAACAGAAACATGAAAAATCTTGGAAATCAACCTACAAAAACTGAATAAGTTGAAAATACAGTCTCAGTCTCACACATTTTAAATTTTTCCTGGAAAACTAGTGAAGGGAAAATTTTGAAACTTTTTGCATGTAGAGAGGAAGGTGAGAAGCTCATTTCCCCAAGATTTCAAATTTTTTCAGTGGAAAATAACAACATGAAAAATCTTGGAAATCAGCCTACAAAAACTGTATTCAGTATTCTTTTGAATTTTTTTAATTTGATAATTTCCTTTAAATTCCTCATAAATTCCTCACAAATTCTCCCAAATTCCCCATAAATTCCTCCAAATTCCCTATAAATTCCCCAAATTCTCATAAATTCGGATGGGTTCCTTCAAATTCCTCACAAATTCCTCTAAATTTCCCACAAATTCCTCTAAATTCTACACATTTTTGGCAAATAATTCCTAGGTGGTTTGCCCCTTGTGAAACACCATCTAGGTGTCTGAAGAAAATATAAGAAAATCTGAAATTTTCAATATTTTTTCATACAAGCGATGTTTTTCCTAAGTTCGACGGCTGGCAAGGAATTTTCTTTTTGAGGGATGATAAAGTATTCCTTGAACAAGCATCCCTTCAAATTTGAACGTGAAACACCATCTAGGTGTCTGAAGAAAAAATAAGAAAATATGGAATTTTATATTTTTCACACAAGCGATGATTTTTCTAAGTTTGACGGCTGGCAAGGAATTTTCCTTTTGAAGGATGATGAGGCATTCCTTGAACAAGCATCCCTCCAAATATGGACGGGAAACACCATCTTACGTGAATGAAAGAAAAAACAAATCGCGGCGTGCTAGAATGGCGTGCCAACTTCACACTTTGGCGTGCCTGAGCGGCGTGCTAACTTCACACCGGTGCAAAATTTCATACAAGTGACAAATACGGAAGATTTGTTCTCATGCGAACGCTGCTTCCTTGCTTTGAGAATCAAGCGCTTATGGAAAAAATTAAAATTAAAAAGATAACTTGGATGGTGTCGATGGTGAGCCATTTTTACAGAGAATTGCAAACACTTTAGATCAACTGAACAAATTTAACAAGCGAAAGTAGAAACAAGAAGAAAATTAAAAAGGAATTTAAATAATGAATTAGAAATAAAAGCGAGAATAAAAGCAAAAAAAAATGAAGTCAACTGCCAGAAAGATATTTATAATTGAATATTTGAGTTGATTTGGTGATATTGCGATAGATAACCATACTACGACATAAGATTTATTTAGCACTAAATTGCGCAACTTTTTTCTAATTTGAGCCATCCTGTACTGCATCTTTGACAGTTTCCAAATGCCCAGTTCAACTTCATTTTAATTTTCAGGAAATCATATTGTTCAAATCAGCTTGAAAACAACTAGTTCCCGTAAATAATAGGCCTAATAAAATGTTTCATACTTTATTTTTATTCCAGAAGGTATCCAGAGGCAATCACTCCTTAATTTCCGCACATTATCGGCTCGATTCGCATCCCCAAGTCCAATCGTTGCAAGAAGTGTTCGTAGGACAACGTTACCTCTACCTCGTGTTTCCCCAACCGCACGGTGATTTGCACTCGTACGTGCGCGAACGGAAACGACTGCGTGAAACCGAGGCGCGCAGACTGTTTCGACAAATCGCCGAAACTGTGCAGCTGTGCCACCAAAACGGAATCGTACTTCGGGATTTGAAGCTGAGGAAGTTTGTTTTCACTGATCCAGAACAGTAAGTACCTATATTATTTACAATGAAAAAAAAAAACAACACCACACCTGTGCGTTCTAGTTTAGAGTGAGATTAATTAGCCAACCAACATCAGACAATCCTTTGGAGTGCGTTAAAAATAAATTTTCTGCTGCAATGCTACCAGCTTTATAACACAAAATGGTGTCACATACAATTATTAGCAATTTTAATAAATCGATTTGAATCAGCTCAAGGGAACGAATCGACTTGGCTTGAGACAAGACGATTTAATTGAACAATATTAGTATGTGGTATGGAGGTAAAGGACAAATTTGCCTCTAATTTTGTTCCGAAACGTAACACAATTATTACGTCATCAATTTTTCATTGATCAAAATAACTGATTTTTTGTTTTGTACTATAGGTAGGCTTTCAGTCGAAAGGTCAACATTTTATTTATTATTAATTTTGCGTTCCCACTGCACTTGAGTAATCGTATCTGTCAGCCAATGTAACAGGGTAAAAGGTGATCTTTAAACCAACCTTGATTTTTGTGATTTAGTGTTTAGTGCAATTGAAAGTGAATTTATATTCACCTTTTTTGGGGTGTTAGCAACACCAAATGAACATATTACATAGATCTCTCGTGCCTAAAGCCAAGAGGGTTTAGCAATTCAACGTATGTAGCAACATATCGATTTGAGCAACGCTGCACGAAAATATGCTTTTGTGTTCGAAAGCGTTTTGTAACTCCAGGATTGCAAATTTTGCCTTTAAAATCTATTTAATGATTTTTGCTTAATATGTATACGAACAATGGACGGATTTCTTAATTTTTGGGTAAATAATCTCTCTAGTTTAAGGGCATACTTTATCTCCCCCAAACAAATCTTGGGCAGTAAATCAACTTGTTATGATGTAATTTGATATTTCAGTCCTTTTCCTGTCAGTTAAATCATTCTAGGCACTTAATGATGCAAGATTAAGTCGAACCTTCTTAATGACGCAATCCATTTCAAAACGGTATGTCAAATTCTACATACTTAGTTGCTTAACTTTTTTAACACTTTGATGCTTCCTTATCGTAAAACAACGCCACGTGGGTAGTAACAAACTTGTACACTGGTAGTGATGAAATTTGAGTATTTGTTCATTTCAATAAAAAATATTTTGATAAATTGATCGAACCAGGGATTGAACCAAAGGACCTCCAAAAAAAATTTAAAATATTCACCTTCAACAATTTAAAGAATTGCGTATTTCATTGACAAGGTCAGAACGTATTGCGAAATTTTTACAACCAATAAATTTTGTGGTTTATGTTCGATTTATGTAAATGTTTTTTTTGACTAGCTTTTAAGTACCTATTTTACAGGGTGGCGCCGAGTTTAGACTTAAATTGCTTCAGGGATGGTCAGTGTGTTCAGCATCGTGTCGTGTGGTAGCAACTCGGTTTTGAAAAATGTAATTCTTCACCACGCAATGTTGTACAGACTAAGATACATTCAATCTATTTGTATTATGGAATCATAAGGCAAAACCCTGTGTCAGCTACTCAATGTTAAATAACAATAGTCTATAGATGTGATAAAATTAGATTAGGGTAGGTAATTTATGATAAATCATATTATTGTCTTGAATAGGTAGATACTGACAAATTTTACCAATAAAAATCCCATTATTGATAGAGGATATGGGGTTTGTGTTCAAAAAGAGGATGCTCGTTTCCGCCTTAACAAATTTCACATTCTCTGATGCCCAGCTGGTTTGTCGATATTACATTTTATTTTGGCAACTTCCGCAGACATTATTCTCTTTTACCTGTCTACCCATTAGTAACGGAAGCAGTGTTTGATAAATAAACGATTAAATAAGTCAATGGCTTCGAACGTATAAGCAACCATTCTTTGCTCTCCGCCTCTGTAAAATCGCATAAGCTTCCGCAATCGACTTGATACAAAATATTAAAATAATTTGACCGATATTTCAATAACATTATGCACCAAGCTCTTCCGTAATAGTGCAATGCACTATAAGCGTGCCGTCTTTCTCCAATATTCTAATATGCAACGACTTGCAGCAATAATATTAGAGAGACTTTGTGCGAAAGCTCTACTAATTCTAAGCACCGAATCAAATTTTCAGGCTGCACGTGCAACACGTTAGTCTTGTATATCACCGTTGATTCACATTCTTAAATAAAGTTAAAGTTACCGTTGTCCGTTAAATATCTCTCTAAAACTTACGTAGCCCACAGTTGCACCTGCAAGATTTTTTTGCAAAGCAAGCGTCTGAAATTTTGAAACGCTTGTATATTTGGCTTGGGTGTTTCAAAATTAAGAATTTATTAATATACATGATGAAAACGGTATACACTTCACTTTTAAACTATAAACGCAAAAGCTTTAAAATTTACACCCATGTCGTTCAACCTCACCACGTGGCTTTCTATTCAAATCAAATGCAAAATTTAACTGGTCCACAAGGGTTCCCATCTGGCCATACATCAACCCTGTTTGTATAAGTCGGGTCCTGGCTCAGGTAAAAATTACATCAGACCCAGATGGTTCTACTTATAGGATTTACCTATACAACAAAACATTGGGTATCGGGCACCAATATAAAACAAGATGTATTGTATAATATTCCGATGGGTTATCTCTATCGCAATAATTTGCAACTTGTAAAAAAGGTTTGCAAAATTTGCAAGATTGCAAAAATAATATTCTTCGGCTTTAATCAGTGTTTTAATGCAATAATTTACCATTAAAAAATTATCTATTTACTGTTTTCCTACAAACGCTCCTAAGCAACTTGATAAAATGCACTCGCTCAAAATATCAAGAGGATATTGGATGAATACTACATTTTTTTTTATAGCAATCCTGTGTCCAATATAATTCATTGCCATTCAATTTTATTATTTACTCCCAAAGTCAATTAATTCATTTAAATTCAGGACAAAGTCAGCATCCTTGAAGCGGCATACAACACAAAATCTCGGTTTGCTGCTGCTTCCACATCGGAACTACAACTCGAACCCACTCGCTCGCACTCGATGCTTTGCATGTACTTTCGTCTCGTTCTAACACGCCCCAGCGAGTGTGAGTAATTGCTTTCAATGGAACCTTGCCGAAACCTTAACCCACTTGCGTTGGTTAAAGTTGCATTTATTTTGTTAATCTTGGCCTTGTTTGCTGTTTTTTTTTTTCTCGTCTTAATGTGGCTTTTTAAGGTTAGATAGTGGTTTTTTTTCAGTACTAGATGATATTTCAGACGGTATGCTCTAGAAAACCTGTTACAATCAGAGGTAGAAATTTGATAGGATTTTATTAGATTGTGTGTGTGGTGGTACTTTGTAGCTTTGTAGGTACCTATATTCACAAAAAAACAAGGTTCACAGATTGTTACACAACGTGTAATTGAATTTTAGTGGAATAATTATGATATTCAAAAAGTGAATGTTTCTTCAAGTTTGCTTTGAATATTATAATTTCCTGCTAACAAATTTTAAATTAAAAAAATTTGCATAAATTTACTTTCAAGGCACCTTTTCTGAATGACAATAATAGGTGTTACAGAAACGTATTTGAATGTCTCACCTAAGTAATTGAAATGTTTTGTTGGATAATTTTTCGTTTAAATAGATAATTAGACATTGCGATCCTTGGTTACATTACACACTGAGAATGGCAGAGTTTCTGCAACATTTCTCCACATTGTATTTAACACAAAGTTTACGCAAATCAGGCTGGTATTAGAATAGGATAATTATACAATTATTACTAAACGGATGTGCGTAATTCCTGTGATGCCAGACGAAGTGGGTATTTTTATATTGTTTAGTTCCATATATTTATTTATCCATTGACCATTCATTCTGCTTTGTTATGAGACATTTCGGATGACGTAGGTGTATTAGTGGTCACACGTCCGATTAATCATTATGTATTTTTAAGGAACAAAAGACCCTCTTTACGTCCCTGATTGACAAAACAAAAGCCAGGATGCCTTTAGGACTCCTTAACATTTTTTTTTTCTGGCTGGTCCACTTTTATAAATAGGATCATTATTCATCCAAATAATTTTTTCATGCTGCTTTTAGCACGCGCCTTCGCTTTGTGTGGGATTTTTTACAGGGTCAGAGTGAGTAGGTATTTCCTTTTTAGGAGAGGGCATGTGCCAAAATTAAAAAGCCATATGTTCCAGAGAGACATTTCCTGTGCGGTTTGGATTACATATATTTGATCAGTAGTACGAAATTATAAGAAATAATATTGTAGGTTTGGCCGCCGCAGGGCGATATTTATGCAACAAACGACTTTAATATGAGAAAATACTTATTTGTGCAACTTTTTGATGCAACACCGGCCTTTCGACACTGTGGCACTGTTAAAACAGATTGTGTTTTTTACGAGGGAAAAGCAAATAATGATTATAACACAAATTATCTAAATATAGACCAATATCATTGGGATTGAGACATTCTTCATCGGTCATCTATCAACTATCATCGACGCTTTAATTGAGATCAACAGCAATGAGAATGTTGTACTATAACTACACTATACAAGTGAGATTAAAAAGAAAAACGACATTTACCAGTAGATAAATGATGCGCTTGAAAGGCGTGATATTTCGACATAGATTACATTACAGTACAAGATGTGTATAAATATTGCGGCATTTGGAATTTGTTTGAGATAAATCAACAAGTCGGTACATAAACAAACATGATGGAAGAATTATTAATGTAACGAGAAGAAGGGTTGTTTGGTTGTCAACAGTGAACTCTAGCGCGGAAGTTTAAATTTCACCCACTTCAAAACAGGATGGGGAAAAATTATACTGTGTTTTTTTTTCTGTGTGTTCATGATTTGTTGATTTGAAATAAATCTTGCGACATTTGAAAAAAAAAACTTAAGCTGAATTTACATTGACACAATAATAGGATTAAAAGCTATTTCGATTGTAAGGTGAACTTACAAAACTATGGGGGTCTAACTTTGTCCCAGTTCAACATTTTAAAGACATCCTCTAGCGTAAAAGTAAAAAAGTTCAGGTGAGATGGTATCTACTTGCCATATTCACCGCTATCCTTTCCGTTTATAGGTCCTCTTTTACCCTTGTGTTGCTTTGCCGTATTATTTATCTCTTATATTGAGTCCATTCTTGCATTTCTCATGGCTTTGAAGATTGCCCATAAGTCTACGGAGTCTTTGCTGTAGTTGACGAAAGCTAGGTGGAAAGAGTGTTATGTACATTTTTCTATTAGATATCGTATTGACTGTATAGTAGACATAATATGTTCAACTGTGCTGTATCCTCACTGTCTGAAAACAGTTTTGTTTTGGTGGTTGATACTCATCGTGATCTTGGTTGGCACTGTTGACAGTTTGTAGGAGATTGGTAAAGGACTTGTTGAACGGTAATTTTCAATTTGAAATCTATCCCCCTTATATGTATAATAGGGTCACTTGAGCCCGGTGTCATATTTCGGAGACATGGCCCTCACGGAGAGATTTATTTATAAGCCTTTTGATAGTCATGCTTTCTCCTAACTTCATCATTTCAAACGATTCCATCCTCTTCCAGGGCTTTTCTGTCTTTCATCTAAAACAAGGCAAGTTCTGTCTCTTTTTTGGTGATATCTGGCAATTCTTAGACCCAACATTCATGATGTTTTCATTAACTATGTCGACAGGGGTCGACATAATTCCTCCTGAAATAGAGTTCTCTAATCTCTGTAGCAGTATTAGTTAATTCTCATCTTGTCTTCTTTTAAAATTTCTTTCTGATGGGTCCCTTTATTCATGCATTTTTGCGTACCCATGCCACCCAAGTATTGATAGTTTTTAGGATTTTCATGCTTTAGTTCTTTTCAATTATCGTTATCAACATTTCTGTATTATACTTGTCGAATCTCTTTCCTTATTATCCTAATTAATTATCCGTTTCTACGTTCACTATCATTACGTCTTGGATTGGGCTATTGGATGTATTTTTCCTTTTATAACACATCTGCAAATAGAATTAATCCTAATTTATAAAACAATGATAACTCTTTGTTGGATTTCTTGAAGACAATATGCACACAAGTAGAGTTGTGCCGTTTGAAATTTTCAAATGAAATTTTTATGTTTGAAATATTCAAATGTGAAATTTTTAATACAGTAGTGTCGCGATAATCCGATCCCGCGATAATCCGTATGCTTCTGTAATCCGCATCGCATTTTCGTTCCCTTGATGTACTCTGTAATCCGAATTCATTTACATGACTCTTGAAAATAAAAGCACAGAGTTTTCACTTGTCGTTTTGTAACTGCGTTCAAGTGGATAGGTAGTTTTTACATATCTACAATAGTCTACACGCATCATTCAATACGCAGCGTCCTTCCTGACTGTGTGGACTTTTTCAAAGAAAATGACACAACTTCTCCCAAGCGGTGCAGAAAAATGTAGAAGAAGGTGGACAAAATTCAAATGGTGAAAATAATGTAAACGAAAGTTGGAACAATATTGACTAGTTATTTTTACACTTATGTACAGGGTGTCCGAATTTGGATGGTTTTAATAGGAAACGTCAATTTCTGAGCGAGATACAAAAAAATGAACCCCCCACTCCGAGGCTCAAATTTCTTGAAATTTTGATTGGTGCAAACCTCATTTTGATATCTTCAACCGTTTAGCTGCTAGAGGACGATTCTCGATTTTGAGCAATACTGTGAAATCTCCATAACTTTTTTGTTTATGAAAATAACTGATTTCCGTAAAAACTTCCTAGAAGCACTTTTTCAAGTAGAATTCAGTGACGTTTTCAGTTTTTTTCTATTGGGCCTCGATTTCAAGATATTGACCAAAATCCGATTTTTTTCAAGGGGACACCCGTATATATTAATAGCTCATTAGAAAGCTCTGCTTTTGCTGATTTCAATGATACAAATTTCGATAGGTTTATCTCTAACAGTTTTCCAGAAAAAAAATTTTTTCGGCTTTTGTCATAAGAAACAATGAGTTAGAAAGAGACCTTTCTCAGATTCCTTACATATATAAAGTCCTTTTCTTACACATTGCTTCTTATGACAAAAACCGAAATAATTTTTTTTCTCCAAAACTATTAGAGATAAACCTATCGAACTTTTTGAAATCAGAAAAAGCCGAGCTTTCTAATGAGCTATTAATATATAGAGTGTCCTATAAAAAAACACCAGACTTTGGTCAATATCTCGGAGTTGGGACCAACTAGAAAAAAACTGAGAACGTCACTGAATTCTGCTTGAAAAAGTGCTTCTAGAAAGTTTTTACGGAAATCAATAATTTTCATAAACAAAAAAGTTATGATGGTTTCACATTATTGCTCAAAATCGAGAATCGCCCTCTAGCGGCTAAACGGTTGAAGATATCAAAATGCGGTGTGCACCAATCAAAATTTCAAGAAATCTGAGCCTCGGAGTGGGGGGTTCATTTTTTTGTATCTTGCTAAGAACTTGATGTTTCCTATTAAAACCATCCAAATTCGGACACCCTGTACATACTTTCATAATTACATATTTCGCACTCTATATAGAATTATTTTTTTCGTTTGTCTTGTTTTTCAAATAAATATAAAGATTTTTTTATTACGCATGCATCATAATCAACGATTATCGCACGCTGCAGCGTGCATAAAATGTTGTTTTTCTACGAGCGTGCGGGAAATGGCTCTTCCCGCACGATTTGCTGTGCGGGAAGACTTTCTTCCCGCACCGGTGCGGGAAGAGTTTTCTTCCCGCACTCAGTGCGGGAAGAGTTTGAAATAATCATTGTGACATGGAATTGTTTGTATTGTTGATACACCTATACCTGTACCTTTACCTTTTCATAAATACCTTTTAATACATTTTTAATTCTACCTTCTGCATAATCGCATTATTATTTAAATTAAACTCTTCGTAACATCAGCTTTACTATGCTCGTAGAAAAAATATAGTTCCTAACTCTTGCGGGAAGAAATTTCCGCACTCGTTAGGAAAATAGCTATTTTGATGCGTCTACCTTTTCAAAGGTTTGCTATAGAAACGTTCGATCTACCTTCATTACCTAGATATTTACCTGCATACCTGCCATTCAAATTACTACTTATCAAAATGAATGAACACTTTAAAAACATTTTTGAGATTATGATGCATTCATAATAAAAAATAGCGTATCGATATGCGTGTATAAGTAGGCTTTAAAGCCCTTGCAACTTACAAAACACTCCGCTGCGCGTCGTGTTTTGAAATATGTCGCGCGTGCTTTAAATGCCCTCTTATACACTTATATCATAATATACTATTTTGCTTAAATACAGTATGTTATTTTTTCAAAATAGTTTAAAAAGCGAACTGTAAAATGCCTTAGTAATCCGAATAATTTGATAATCCGGATTGGTCTGGTTTTAATTGATCCGGATTATCGCGACACTACTGTATTCGAAAAAAGTGAAATTTCACAGAAATTGCAGGGGAAATTTTCAATTTGAAATTTCCGAAACTTTGTAAAAAATTTCATATATTTCACTGCAAATTTCATAAATTTCATCGAAATTTTCAAAAAGTGTACATGTTTCGCCGGGAAATACAAGGAGTTATTGGCAATAATATAGCAACGCCGTAACTCACAAGGCTGCTCATTGGTTGTATAATGTATTGCTGATTGTCTTGCTTTGGATAGTTGGAACCTTTGAATCTTAATCCTTAGCTTAGGTTGGAATTCATTTGCCACGATTCGATTTTACACGACACGACACGACAAAACAAGTTTCCGAGGCAGGTGAATTTCATGTTGGAGGCCTAAACTTATGACAAATACAGTTAAACCAAAAAACTATAACAGAAAGGTAGAATGTAGAATGTGTTATTTCTACGAGCGTGCGGGAAATGGCTCTTTCCGCAATATTTGCTGTGCGGGCGGGCGGACGAGGAGAATTTACCTTCTGCACAGTCGCATTTTATTTAAATTACATTTTTCGTAACATCACCTTTAGTATACGCTTGTAGAAAAAATATAGTTTCTACTCGGGCACTCGGGCGCTTCGCACACTCGTGCCGGAAATTTCTCCTCCCGAACTTGTTAGGTAAATAGCTATTGTTTACTTTTATATTCGACACTTAAGCCAGAACAAAATGTCTGAAGAATGTCCAACCATTGTACTTATTTATTATTGTACCTACCCTTCCACCACCTCATAAACACAATACTCTAAAACTAATACTCAAAGTCACATCACAATTGAATTCTGTTGAAAATTTCATCGAATATTATGAAGTTTCACTGTAATTTTCATAGTGAATAATTTGATTTTGAAAATTTCATGATATTTTGGAAATTTTCAGAAAAATTTCAATATTTCCATGAAAATTTCAGAGTGAAACCTACACACTAGGCAAGTATGAAAATCAAAAGTGAAGTAGGAAGATGTCGAATAATGTAAAGGAGGAAACAGTAAATACATATACCATCACACAGTACATTTACGTATAAATCGACATGTTACCTCACTTTAAGTGCGGCTATTATGCTGTAACTAATTTAACAACAATAATTATTGAATAATTTCTTCGTTATTCCTTATTATAGGCTTCTAGGTGCATTTTTTTGCACAAACTTTCCATCCGCAATCGGACAATGCACTTTTATCCGCAACGGATCTAACGTCCCAATCACTTTCGTTTCTACCAGACCTATTATTCTGTGGTGTTTGCCTGGAGAAACCTGCATAAATGGACCACAAAGCATAAGCTGTGACTTTTGCAACCACAAATTTTCACAATTGAAAACCTGCTAGTGACTGGTTGCACAAGTTATTGAGCCTAAAGCCTTTCCAAAAGGCGAATTCTTGAGCAATGTCTGTCGCTTTATAGGTACAAAAGTCACGTTATTATAATATGAAAATGATTACAAATCGAAAATTTGCATTTCTGATTGTTCTGGTGTGTTTATTGCCAGCTCGGACAGCAGTGACATGGAATTATGTATTTCAAAACCCCCCTATATATGCATTATTTATTGATTTTTTTTTTATGACGTAGTATGGAATTTATAAAAAATGTATTACCCACTTTTATACAAGATACTTGTGTCGCTAATCACAAATTCAAAGCTCATCGAACCTGAGGAAGCAAAAGAAGCGGATCTAAGTACGTTTTGTTGATTTAGCAAGGCCCCACGGTCTAGATTCTCGGTCATCGGCCTGCAAGGCAGAAGAAAGTTGAGAATTTTATTCAAAAACAAATTATATATGGTGAAATTTGCCAAACCCGCAGTGATTATGAGAGGAAAGAAATTTGAAACTATCATGATACTTCTTCGCGTGTAGGACAAACAAAATTATACACCCCACATCTGCTTTCATAAAGATTTCTGATTTTTACCTGCTCTGGACACAAAAGACCTTTAAATCGACCTAAATCAAACCCCCGCACAAAATCTCTTTTTTTTTTGTTGCGTTTTTACACCTACTTCTTTCTAAAGAACCTTAAAAAATGTACCTCTCTTGCTTCCTCATACTCACAGCTGCATCTGCCATTATACCATCTTCATTTTTTTTGTTCTTCTTTTTTGGCCAAGTGTTCAAAGCAGCTGCCACGCGACTCGAAGGTATAAGTAACCGGTAATTTATTTCTGGTTTTTTTTCTTTGTTTTGGCCATTGGCCTTCCTTGCTTGCGCAGCAAATGGCAAACGGATTCGAATTTCATTTGCATCGTCAGGCATCGAAATACAATCTGATTTCGGCAATGCTATTCTGCTGACTCAAACGTTACCAATGTAATCCATTATTGTTATCAATAAAGCAACAGACATTTTATATGCGAACCGGATAGATGAGCCGTGACCGTGAGATTGTTTTGCAACAATTATATCCCTTCAGAAGAAAAAAGTAAAGACATGATGAACCTATTGAACACGATAAGTTCTTCTAACTTCACAGGTGAAAAATTCAACAAGCAAGTCAAACATTGGGAAATGAACCTTTATTTATTAGTAGTTAGAAAAAACAAGTAAGTAGCGATTGTGTTGCTTTTGAGGTTAAATCCGTAATTTTTATCATCGTTAACGTTAACCCAGATATGTGGTATATAAGTAGTAATGGCCAAGTCAATGAACTTTCGCACATTTCACGACAATTTCTTTTGCACCGCTATCACCTGCCCTGGTTCCATAAATAAATAACGATTTTCCTTATTATTTGATTTATGTAAGTGAGGATTTTTATTTACACCACTATACCATCCTTGCAAATTCTCGTTCAATTACTCCATTGAAAAAAATAATGATAGAAAAGAAATAGAAATTACTGGTTCAACGTTCTTTTATGCAAGTGGCGTACTTTCACCGATGAATGGATGAAAGTGATTTGCAATGTCCGATTAATATTGCATTTTGCAATTTATTAAAAAAAGTATAAATATAAATTTCCGATGTTTTAATAGATTTCACAATCAACAAAATTTCTGTGTGTACCTATTATGACACATTACTATTTCGAATCGCATTCTTTTTCCCGTTATGATGGATTGAGTCACAGACACAGAGGGCAATAACACTACACAGAGTAATCATAACCACAGTAATAAAATAACAGAAAATTCAGTAATATTTTTGTTGTTAAAGAAATATGTAATAATAGATAGAAGTAAGATTTCTTCTCAAACACGATTTCTTAGGATTAGTTGGATCGTTCTAACGATTTTAGCCAAGAACTGAGATAACGCTGGATGTGATAATGTCTAATCAGATGAATCACACTGAAATTGAATGTTACTATAATGTTACAAAATAGGAAACGTTTTCTACATGATATAGCCATGATCTACACTAACAATTCTTTAATGTATGTCCAGAGCTAAAAGATCACAGAATAACGGATAATCGTCATCAAAAACAAAAAATAATAGATAACAGAAGGCTTATCCCGTCACAACTTGAACAATTTACAAGAAAAGCTGCTATGGAGTCGATACCAGCAGTTACCATTCAAGTAAATATGAAATAGCTAAAATAAGTAAACCAACTCCTTGACCCGATGATGGACATATAGAATGGAACATCACCAAATGGAGAGAAAGTAATTCTCCAATAGGATGGACTTGGCAACCGCCTATCTATTGGAAGTAGGTATACCATACTAAAAATCTGTGGAGATGTGGAGATAATGAAATTAATAATAATCTATCAAACTAACAGGGAAGCAAAATCACGAGCTCTACTATGGGGTGCAACGTTGTTCGTTGACGTGAGGATCCAACACAACAGGCTAGAAATTACATTTGTCGATGAACAATAGAAAATTACAATATATTTTCTTTAAATGGCAACACCATCTGATCATAAAACAAGAAAAAAAAACAAATCGAAAAACAACAGAAAACATTACGAATGATTGTATTACCTCTTGTTCCGTTCCGTAGTAATTACAACGAACGCACTCGTTTATGTGAAACCTAAAGTTTAAATTTAACGATAGAATTCTTAGGTATGTAGAGAAAAAGTGATTCTTGAAACCTGTAACATAAACCCGACTTTTTGCGAATTAACCTCGAGCAATACAAGAAAGATATTTACGTTAAACTTTGGCCGAGGCACGAATAAGTGATAAATAATATACTTCCAGGAAAATCCAGTAGAGAGTAGCAGAACGATTCTCAGCATATTAGTTACATATTTTTTTTAAAATCGGTACTCCATTTTGTTTATTTAAAACACGCCCGAGCGTGTTTAAATCCAACTTTAAAAAACGCGCGTGTTTTAAAGTTATTTGGGAACATAAACAACCCGAGAAACGTGAAATCTTGAGGCCTTTACGGCAACACTGATCCAATTAACCCGATCACCAGCTGATGTAATTTGTATTGTTTCAAGTGGTGATCGGATTACTCAGGATTTTCTATAAAGGCCTTTATTTAATGTCAACTTTGTAATTATTGATCTGACAGGACCAAATGTTTCATAAGCCTTATTCAAATATTCAAACGCTTTAATATACTAGAAACATCCTTTGAATTTGTGAGCTCGTAAATTATAATTGACGCTAGCGTCTAGCACTAACCACACCAGACAATATACTTTGTTCAAGGTCCAATTATTCTTCTAAGGTCCCCCCTAGTATATAAAGGCGAATCATCGATCCATCGCGGAAGTCTTCGCCATAATAATATAGCCTTGGCCGCAGCACCGACCTGGGTCTAGCTCCAGTCGATGACTTCTTCGACGGCCGCGTTTCGCTATCTGGGGCACTTCCGCATATCTATGCGCCATTATAAATTGTCTTCGGCCTAGACTGAGGACGTTGTCGTCCGGCGTAATTTGGATGTTCACTTGATAGGTGAAATTACAACAAACCAAGACATGTGTGAGACCTCGATGTCAAAGGTTTTCTAGTAACCCAAATTAACGTAGAGGTGCACGGCTAATAGGTTTGTTTGCAGAAAATTCTCGTACATCATTGAAATTCTCACCATGGTAGATTGAAATTCAGTTACTAACTCGTATGAAAATAGAACTGAAAACTATGGAACTGAATATTAGATATGTTGCAGATTTGTTTTAAAATGTCCTCTAAAGCTTGTTCAACTTGAACTTGTATTTGGTTGAACTTTTCATTGACAAAGGGCAAAGTAATCATGGAAGCTCCTCGTTGGTCACGATTTCTTCTTAAAAAGTACGTCTTAGTCAATTTGATATTCAACGGTAGAGATTTGGTGAATCTTACATTTTTACCTTCTATGCGAGCTAGCTGTTCAGGTAGTTGATGATTTTCTTTTTTATACCAGCTTGGTTTTTCTTAGCAACTCCGTTTTTTAGCCTCTTTTCCGTAGGTATATCTGCGACACAAACAAACGGTTGTGTAGGTTCGGAGGTTCAAGTTATAGAGAAAAAGTGAAGGGAGTCACTCTCACCCCAGAGGTATACTTGGGCACCATTTATGAAGGCTGAACAAAATTATTTTTCAGTTGTAGTTTTGTTTTTTGTCCTCTTCAATAATATAAACTTTGAATCGTAAAATCCAACTTAACTAAAATCCGTATGTAGGTTGTAGGTTGTAGGTTACGGAATTCAAATAACTTATGTACTAGAGTGTCCTCCTCTCCACACTCACATGCTGAGCTGTCCTTTATACCCAGCCTGTTCAGTTGTTGACCAGTTAGACAGTGTCCAGTTCTCATCCTGATTATCGTAGTTATGTGTCTTCCATTTATGTATTCTATATTAGTGAATCAAGGTTCCTTTGGGAAAGTCTGATAAACCCTCTTGTATTTTACTGCGTTTTTGCTTAGTAATTCCTTCCACATATTATTCCAAAGTTCTTTATGATGTTTCTTAATTTTAGGTATATATTCTTTCACATCCAATTGTATTGGATATGGGACCCTAAGCTTTCTACCTACATTAGCCAATTGGTCTGTTATCGTGTTGCCTCTGATGTTTGAGTGTCCCTGGGATCCAGAGTATTTTTATGTCAAAACCATTTTCATTTGCTTCCATTATTTGTTGTTTAGTCATTGCTATGATGTAATCTAGATTTTTAGAATTTATACCATACAATGCTTTCACCGCGCTTTGCGAGTCTGTCAAAATTAGGCTCCTTTTTATGTTTTTCTCCAAACATACAGCCACAGCTTTGTGTATTGCTACTGTTTCCGCTGTGCAGATCTGAGTAAAATTGGGTAGTCTTGACGAGAATGCGTAATCTGTCTGTAAGCAGTGAACACCAAACCCTGCTTCATTAGTGCTTTTTTCCACACTTGCATCTGTGTAAAACTGATGTTAATGGTTAAACTTCTCGTTTATTATTTCCGCAAATTTTCCTCTAATATCTATATCCTAATTGTTGATAACCGTTTTACAGGTTGATATTTTCCCTATTTGGTATTTATATTCAAATTCAAACCTTGGGTGTCTTTCATATTTCCTTATTTTCTCTTCCAGTTCCCCATATGCCTGTACCAAGTATGGGACTTCTCTGTTAGCAAAATAACCTCCATTTCTATCCAGCTCCCTAAACTCCTTAATTAACATTATAGGGTTGTTCCTTATTTTCATGTTTTTCAGTAATAATTTTGGGTTAGCCATTTTCTTCTTACCTCGAGGGATTGCTCACTTGCTTCTGTTAGTACTAAATTTGTTGGTGTTGATCTGATGCAACCCAGAACTGTCCGCAAAGCTGCATATTGGGTTGTGTCTAGTTTTTCTTTATTTTTTTAATTTTTGTGGTATTGATGCATTTGGATCCATTATCCAAATGAGATCTTATGATTGCTTTATATATTTGTAAAAGAGTGGTTGAATCACCCCCCACCATACTCTAGTGAGACTTTTTATCACGTTTATTCCCTTGATGGCGTTGGTTTTCATTTTATCTGTCTGCTTGGTCCAGTTTAAAGTGTCTGTTACAATTACACCTAGGTATTTATATTCACTAACCCAAGGAATTTCTTCCTCATTGTACTTCACACTCATGTCTGGTAAATTCTTTTTTCGAGGACTCATTCTCATGGCTGCTGATTTCTGTATGGAAATTTTAAAATTTAGTTCAGCGAACAATTCTGATATATTAGATAATGATTCATTCATGTCTTGTATTACAGTTTCAATATCCTGACCCTCGGCTATTATTGTAATCTGCGTGTTGCAGAATTGTTATATTCCCTTTGCTTAGTTCATGTACCTTTTTTATGTAAACATTAAAAAGAAGAGGGCTTAGAGGTGAACTCCGGGCCAGCCCAGTCGATAGCATTTCTGGCCCTGCCATTTCCTCATTATTTTCATTAGCTTCTCTATTATTGAGAAGATTGTATATGAAATTGTTCACCTCCATGGATGTATCTAGTTATTTCAAAGCATTCTGCAATTTATGTATGTTTACTTACTTGATCATAAGCAGCACCCATAAAAACCACAAGTGTATCAATTTTTTGATGATTTTTTTTTTTTGAATTTTTACTGTTAGGTATGATAAACATTCTAGGTATCCCTTGCCTTTCCTGAAACCAATTCGTAATTCCGGCAATTCCTTTTTATTCTCCAATTTTCCAATTTGTTTTTTCTAATTGTTTCAAGTATGTTTCCAGGGTAGGAGGTTAATGCTAAGGGTCTGAAGTTTTTTGCAACTGCACTGTCTTTGTTGTCCTTCAAAAATGGGAAAATGTAGATTTTCTTCCATTGCATTGGTATCTTATTCTCTTTGAGGATATTATTGGATATTATTAATAGATTTTGTTTTCCTAAAGTTGCTAAATATTGGATCATGGAGTATGTTATGTTGTCCAGTCCAGGGGCCAAATCTTTTTTCCCTTGTAAAACATTTTCCAGTTCAGCCAGAGTTATTTCTTCTTCCTCTTCCAATTGGGAACATTCATGTCTTCTGTCCATTGTGAAATCTGGGTCTATGTTCACCTGGTTCAGGTTTTCAATTATCTCTATTGCTATTTCCCGCTCTGGAGCTCTATTTCTTGATTTAATTTTCCCTTTTGAGAATATTCTTATTGTTGTCCAAATTTTCTTTAATGGTGTATTTCTATTTTATATTTCCACAATATTCCTTGAAGCTATTCTTTTTCTTTTCATTGAATTTCCTTCTTGTCTGAGCACTGACCCTCTTTACTTGGATAAAATTTTCCATTGAATATTCATAAGTATTTGAGTTTATTCATAGCTGTTTTCCTTTTATTTAAAAACTCCTGACATTCTTTATCCCATCATGAGATTGGATCTTTACGCTTTCTTTTGTTCAGCTTTTTTTTCCGGTATTGTTTTTCCAGCAACTTCTAATATATCTTCTTCCAGATCAGAATATGATTGTGGACTGTTTCCCAGAAAACTAGCTAACCCTTCGTCATGGTGTCTTTCTCAATTTGCCTTTTTTGTATTTCTTCTAGGTTTGTTTCTTTGTATTGGCTCATCAATCTCGATATGTCTCAAGAAAATTAATATTGAATGATGATCACTGTTTCGACAATGTTCTAACATTTTCCATTCCATTAATGTGGCCATAGAGCTGGATAGCAGAGAAATATCTGGAGCTGATTTGTTTTGGCCCAGTATTGTTAGTCTAGTTGGGGATCCATCATTTAGAATATTATTTATGACGTTTCCATTAAAGTTTGCCACTGAACTTCCCCATAGGGGATGTTGACCGTTGAAATTTCCTAGTATTCATTTTGTTTCAAGTATATTATCAATAAGATCCCTTGATCCAGTTGTCTACGATTTTTGTTGATGGTGGACATAGAAATTGAGGATTGAAAGGTTTGGCTTCATGATTTTTTTTGCCCGCACTTGAAGGTTTCTTGGAAAATCATAATGTGACAGATCATACTCCTTATGTTCTATGGGGATCCTTTATCAAACATGCAATACCTCCCTTATCATCTTGTCTACAAATTTTGTATTGTCCAATCCTTAAATTGTAATCTTTTTTCAGCCATATTTCATTCAAAGTTATAATTTCAGCTTTTTGTTCTTTTATTAAAATTTTCAAGTTGTCTATGTTTGAATTGATTGATCTTATATTCCATTGTAGAATTTTCATTACTCTGGTGTGTTATTAATGGGGTTTTTGATTTGTTGTATTTTTCTGGTTTTCATCATGCATCCTGCTCCATTGGATTGCCCCAATGGATATCTTCAGTTAAATCTTTTATGTAGTTAGTTGTTTAGTTCAAATCTGTGAATGGCATAGTTTTATTCTTTGCTATTAATCTCTTCCTGATATCGTCATCCCCTGATGGTTTCTGGGATGAGTTTTCGTGATATTCCTGTGTGTCTGGTAGTTTTTGTGAGAAACTTATTGATTTAGTTGGTGTCCTCGTTGCTTGAGGAAAAAGACATTTGTTTATATCATCGACGTTTATATGTTTTAGTGGCGTAGATAAAATTCTTCTTTTCTTTAGAACAGATACATTGTTGCTGCAGAAATTGTTTGTCTTTTCTACCTATCTGTCTATTTTGGCTGATTTTTGTAAAATCTGGAATTTCTGATTCTTTATTTCGGTTTTTTAGTGTTGAGAAGTCATTCGGTTTAGGCCAGAATCCTTCTCTATTTGTCTTTGGTACCAAATCACTAGCTTATGAGTATGATATACTATCTAGGGACATGTATTGTCTTATCTGTAATTGACGAATATATTCTGGGCAGCTTCTTGAACTCGATTTATGTTCTACACTTATCCACAGTTGTTACATAGCATTGTATTGCCCTTGCATTTCTCCCCTTGTGCTTGCATTTTTCTTAACCACGACATTGCTTCTTAGTGTGTCCATAAAGTAAGCAATTGTAGCATTGCGTTTCATGCATAATGTAGTTTTCTACTGGTACCTCAAGTCCATAGGTGCTCTCGGATCTGGGTAAATTTTTTTCTTTGAATCTGAATAGATACGTTCCCGTCTTTATATATTCAATTACTCCTTGTTCATTTTGTTATTTCACGATTAAATCTGATTATATTTTATACTTGAGACATTTGGACACTAGAATTTATAATAATTTCTTCTGGTTCAAATTCTTTACATATTCCTTTACGTGCGACCAGGCATTCAGGAATGTACATAGTATATTCTCTATCTTTTAACTGTTGATTCTCAAGTAAGTTGTTTGCTGCCCTTGGCGTTTTAAGTTCTATAACTTTATTTTTTCCTTTTTTCATTGGTCTGTTGACATTTTCTTATTTCAAATAATATATTATCTTAGCAAGAGCCATTGGATGTAGATGCCCTAGGTTGTTTCCCTGAGGACCCTGAACTACTACCTGCAATGAGCCTAATCAGGGCCGTATCTAGGGGGGGGTTTTGGGGGTTCAAACCCCCCCCCCCAAAAAAAAAATAATAAAATTCAAAAAATTTAACTGAAAAACAAACAACACTTATTAAATACTTTTTTTTTATTTTATTATTTCTATTACTAGTGTAACAATTTTTTTTGCCACTTTGTCTAACCCCCCCCAAAATTTTGGTCTAGATACGGCCCTGAGCCTAATGCATTATCGTCATTTTTATATTGCTTCTTCAATTCATATTCTGATTTATTATTCTTTGATGTGATTTCCTCTTCACTATTCACATTAATGTCCAATGATTCCAATGGATGACCCTCCTGATTTTGCCCCCATGGGGCTTGAAATTTTTCCTAACCTTATGCTATTGTGTATACCACTTACACAGGATTGATTAGAATTTTCACGGTAAATGAAAAATTTCAATATTCGCACGTGCGATTTAAACAAGAGCTTGTTCGGATCTCAAACCTCGCTTTGCTGCAAAGATTTTTTTGCTTGTTTCAAGGCAAGGTTGTCAAACTGGAACTGGGTCAATATAAAACTCCAATTTGAAATATTTTATTATTATTATAAAATTAGTGGCAGATTGTGTTGCACTATAAGATGTGTATATAAAATGCGATATCGCAACACTTGCTTGCTTGGCTTTAAAACCTTAAAGCTTTTAAAGTACGAGCGCGTATTATTTATTAAATACGATAAATTTTTACACCCAATTTCAGCTCCTTAGTTGCGCCACGTTTATCTCGGGTTTTGAAATTTACAAGCCACTTGAAACGTTTGGTAAATATCTGATGATGATTGTAAATGAAACCTGTAACTTGTATATAGCTCTATCTGACGCAATTTCTTTCTCAGCCTAAAAATAGTCTGTTTTTTTCTGGAGATTTAGCTCTATGTTCAAAATTTAGCGCTTTGGGAAGAGTATAAGCGTTTTGTGCAAGTAGTACCTAACTTTAGTTGTGTTTAATTTTTTTCAAATTGTTGAAGTTTATAAAAATTTTAAATTATTCCAAAAATATTATCATAATCTCTGAAGGCAAAGTTGAGTAAAAACGATATCTCTCTGGAAAGTATTTCTGCGTTGTCTAAACGTCTCTATAAAGTAGAAAATAGAATGGAAGTTTATCGACCCTGAAGAACTTTACTATCTAAGACTCTACAGCATTTTATTCAACCATGCACAACTTCTTCGCTCTAGCGTTAAAAATAATAATCTTGGAAATTTAATTAATCTTCACTTGTAAAAAAAGCATGAAACTTATCTTTTATTTTAAGAATAACATAAAAATCAGATTGACAAGCCATTTACTGGAGTAGTGGTTAAAGACTTGAACAAAGACAGTAAAAAAATACTAATTATACTTATTATTATTATTAGCTTGAGTGGTAAAGTGAACCCTTTTTTATAATAAAGATCTATGTCAAAAAGACTTTTCGTGACTTGAATAACAACAAAATGTTTTTATGTTTCAAGCATCGGTTCGGTTTCAAGTCACCTTGAAATCAACCTTATTAGATAATTTGGTTATATGTTTCAAGAATCTCTGTACCTAGATTAACTATAAGCAAGAAAAATATTGCCATGTTGATTTATTATGCAGTGTAGAGGAATGTTTTGTTCAAGAGTTTTCTTGCTTTTGTATAGTCTCCCAGAGCAGACAAACAATAACAAACTAATGTAATCAGTAATTATTATTCTTGTAAACAAACCACAGAACACGCTATGCCAATACGAAATTTCAACATGTTTAAAGAAAATAAATTACGAACTCCATTTAGCTTCTTGAATTAGCCAAAACAAAAAACCTACCAAACAGGTTCAGGTTTGGCCAAAAACAAAAAGGATGACCTGGTGAAAATGTAAAGCCCAGAATTTAGAGATGTCTGGCCACATAAGCCTGATAAAAATTAATATTTTGTAATACCTATACGCAATGAGATAATATTTAATATACACATTTCCTAACCAAAAGATAATAAATTATTGCAAAACCAGAGTTTTCGGCGCACATCCTTATCTCTAATCCTATTTCGCAAAAAAGCTAAGAGATGTGGCCTTGGATGTAATCACCTTGCTTACGAAACGCCTTTTAATCTAGGAGTGGTGTATAAACAAAAGAAAATATTACCTATTATGTGTACTTGGAAAATTATATCGATTTTCTAGAAATAAGATATTGTAATTTCATTCAAAAACTGAAACTGATAGTGGAGTAATTATCTACCTTTATAGATGACATTGTTCAAAAGATTTTGGAGTAAACTTACGCAATTTTTCAACATCATGTATACAATTTACGCACAAATAATTCGCCTCAAGTCACGTAGGTGATATTTGTTGAAATTGCCCAACAGTATTTTGGGATAAATTTTATTGATTTGAATACCTATGTACCTGCCTCTAACATACAAGCATATTGTACCTAATTATTTTCGCAACCTACAGAGTCTTGTTGCAACACACACTGCTATGTATGTGATTTGCCAATCTCAAGTAGGTGCCAGATTTTAAACGATATTTTCGTATTTAGAATTCGGTTTTGAAACAGTACCCTACCAATGTGCAATAAATTGGATTTTTTTCTTGCAAAAGTGTAAACTAACTCAATAATGTTGTTGATTTGTGGCCAAAACAGGCATAAATTGTCCAGACTGCATCCAAACATTATAAATTGGAATTATTTCGCACCCATTTTTCATAAAAAACTAGCCAAATAAACACAAAACTTGAATAATCTACCTTCCAAACTTTTTTTTTCTTCAAAAAATGTGCGATTACATCTTATGCGTTTTTTTCTTATACCCATTGAAAATTAAATGACTCAAATCTATATTGACCATGTTTCCCGTCCTGGTAAATATAGGTCAAGAAGGCAATTCCGAATTAATGTTTTGGTGTGAATATTTCATGCTTTACGAGTTTTTTGCATCATAATTCTTTACATAAAAATAAATAATGATGAACGAATTTTGCAAATTATCATGATCGCAAAATTTGTGGTACTACATACAGTAAAGTTTTCACCTATTCATTAGTGAACGCCAATGTGTATCCATAATTTTCCAGTCCCACCTTGTTTTTGAAACTCTTCAACATTTTGAGGGGCTGAAATATACTTTTTCTATTTTGGTGTCATATCGAAGTCTTTTCGACACTAAAAGTAGTTTCGAAAAGAAGCTCTTTGTGACACTCCTTTTTTACTTATCGAAGGTTGGTAACACTGGCTGACTGATGGCCATCGAACTGTCATTCGCGATAAAATAGAAGATTTATATATTTGGCATGTAGTGTTACCAACCTAAACATATGAAATCAGGAAATATGAGAATAAAATTTCCAAGAAAAATTTGTTTTTTTCAATTAAACAATACCAAAATAGAAAAAATAGTATAAAATATTCGTTTCATAAGACATTTTATCGCACTCGCCCTTTAGAAAACTCGCCTCCGGCTCGTTTTCTAATATAGGGCTCGTGCGATAAAATGAAGTCTTATGAAACTTGTATTTTAATGTACTAATATGATCTCTTACCAAAACTTATATCTATTCTATACTTACCAGGAAAATTCCTCTCTGCTTACGACCAACGAAGGGTGACAGATGCAGGCAGTGGCGCACCCAGGGGGGGGGGGGGCATCGGGCCAGGCCCCCCCCCCCCAGGGATGTCGATTTTTAATCGATACTTTTGAAGATCGATTTTTTCGATACGATTGATCGATTTTTTGAATCGATTTTTTCACTATCGATATTTTTTATAATCGATTCTTTTTTTCTTGAATCGATCTTAACCATTTTTTGATCTCCATGAGTACTTTTTATTTTTTGTTTCGATAATATATGTATATTTATTTATGTTTCATGATGATTTTTTAAAATATTTTGTTCGATTTAAGAATTTATTATTAATTCAACGTTTTTGGGAAAAGACTATACCTATTTTTGTCAAGATACTCGAGTTTTCTGAACAACAATATCAATACCAGAATCGAAAATCGATTCTTCAAGAATCGATTTTTTTATGACCGATTTTTTCTTGAATCGATTTTTTGATTACGATCCTGAATCGATCCTAAGAATCGATTCTTTTGTGAAAGATCGACATCCCTGCCCCCCTAGGCCACCCCTCCAAAACTTTATTTTTAGGTATAAAAAAATGTGACACATTCAAGGCGTGGCACCCTGACACCTCAATTTTTTTTTCTTCAGATTTTCAGTCACAAACCACAACCTATGTAGCCCCCCCAAACATATTTTCTGGATGCGCCACTGTTCCTGGAAAATAATCAAAAATCAGACCACAAATCTGTATCGTGAAAATATATCACTCAGTGTTTCTTTGAGATTAAAAAATCGTAGATCCGCTATCTTCAGCTTTTTTCCAATCAAATTGTAGTATGTTGGAGCTGAAAGGCTTCTGGACATTTGAAAAAAATCTTCATTTTCCAATGTTTCCTAGATTTCCTACAAAAAAAATCAAAACTCAGGTCATAATCTGTATTGTAAAAATATCACAGTGTCTCTCTGGGAATAAAAAAACGTAACTCCGCTATTTTTGGTTTTTTACCAATGAAATTTTAGTATGTTGAAGCTAAAAAGCTTCTGGATATTTAAAAAAAATCTTCATTTTCCAAAGTTTCCCAGATTTCTAAGAAAAAAATCAAAAATCAGGCCATAATCTGTATTGTAAAAATATCACTTGAAGTCTCTCTGAGATTAAAAAATCGTAATTCCGCTATCTTTTGTTTTTTCCTACCAAATTTTGGTATGTTAAAGCTAAAAAGCTTCTGGATATTTAAAAAAATTCTTAATTTTTCAAAGTTTCCCAGATTTCTAGGAAAAAGATCAAAAATCAGGCCATAGTATGTATTGTAAAAATATCACACAGTATGTCTTTTGGATTAAAAAAATTGTAACTATGCTATCTTTAGCTTTTCTCCAATCAAATTTTGGTATGTTGAAGCTAAAAGGCTTCTGGATATTTAAAAAAAGATCTTCATTTATCAAAGTTTCCTAGATTTCCTAGAAAAAAATCAAAACTCAGGCCATAATCTGTATTGTAAAAATATCACTTAGTGTCTCTTTGGGATTAAAAAATCATAACTCCACTATCTTTGTTTTTTTTCCAATCAAATTTTGGTATGTTGAAGCTAAAAAGCTTCTATATGTTTTAAAAAATTCTCCATTTTTCAAAGTTTCTCAGATTTCTAGGAAAAAAATCAAAAATCAGTCCATACTCTGTATTGTAAAAATATCACTTAGTGTCTCTCTGGAATTAAAAAAATCGTAACTCCGCTGTCTCTGCTTTTTTCCAATCAAGTTTTAGTATGTTAAACCTAAAAGTCTTCTGCATATTTGAAAAAAAAAATCTTCATTTTCCAAAGTTTCCCAGGTTTCCTGGAAAGTGACGCACCCAGGGGGGAGCCCCAGGTCGCCCCTCCAAAACTGAAATTTCATGTATAAAAAAATGTGACAAATTCAGGGCGTGGCACTTTGACTCCACATTTTTTTTTAAATTTTCACTCACGAGCCACAATCTATATAGCCCCCCCCCCCCAAACATATTTTCTTGGTGCGCCAATGGATGCAGGTATACACCCTGATTTACGAAGCCAGTGCATTTAGAAGTTTTTCAGTTTGCAGGTGGATAAGTATTATTATTATCTAATCCACCTGCAAGCTAATGCACGGGCTACGTGAATCACCCGATATAAGTATGAGCTCTGAGCACGGCAAATGTACCCTATACATATCTGACGCCACCCTTATCACGAGGCCTTTGCCACAATAGAAATAGACAGACACATCGTAAAATACGGAAGAAGAACTAAGTGGGACATAAATCTTCGACAATCGACAGTTTATCGAAATTGATTTTTTCAGTGTGTAAATATGACTTTTTTTTCTTGACTATGACGGTTTTTGGGAACCCCTAGTTGAATTGATTAATGAATGATTCCCATTTGCGCTACACTCAGCGAGGCGTCACTACGCTAGAAATTGTCGGATATTTTATTGTTTTAAATAGGTCGAAGTTTTCCGGATTTTTCAAAATAATTATAAATTAAAATACCTTTCGTTTTTTTCAGGACCCAACTAAAACTAGAATCCTTCGAAGACGCCGTGGTACTGGATGAATCTGAATCTGATTGGTTACACGACAAACGAGGCTGTCCTGCCTACGTCAGTCCCGAAATTCTCAAACATGGTCATTATTCTGGAAAAATGGCCGATATGTGGTCCATGGGCGTTATTCTGTTTACCATGTTAGCTGGAAGGTGAGCATTTTTTTTAGTAATAAATTTTCAAAAGGATATCATAAAAATTCCAACCCTCTTGAACCCATCACCCTATATGCACCTGCCACCTGTTCGTTTTGTAGATGGCCAAAGTCCGATTAGAAACAGTGTAAAAAAATTCCCCTTTCAGGATAACCCTTGAGAAGTCACCCAGCACCTGTCCACTTAATAAAGGGCTCTCCCAATGAGCTTTTTATGGGTAGAGTTTTGTAAAAATTTTGAAGAAAAAATTAGGGTGCTCTCACAGTTCGATTATACAGGGTGGCATAAGAAGCGATTCAAATTATCCAAACAGATTTTACTTTTGAACTCTGAATTAATTCCAACGCAAACAGAAAGTGTAACGTATTACTGGTCAGTTTGGATTGATTCTTGTCTTGGTTTTATTTAAAAAAAAAAGATACATACCTGCCTACTAATATTTGGTTTTCAACTAGTTAGTATGTGGAGAACAAGGATGAATTAAAATGTAATAGGTATCGAATATTATCGTCGATTCAGAAAAAATTAAATTCCAGAACAATATCAAAATAAATTTCTTCTATTTGTATCTTCCTTTAATCCAGTATTTTAAACTATAGGCTTCGCCAACTCCTAAAAATTTTACAAATATTGCAAATTTATAAATCATATAATACAAGTGCACAAAGCTTATCAAGCAATAAATTCAGTACCTACCACAAACAAAATTCTTTGTTTTTCGTCTGGCTTTTAATGTTGTCTTGTGTAATTCGATGATGATACTTATTACATTGTTCTGAACATACCAACCAACTGAAAATTAGATACCTATGTAGTACCAATTTTTCAATTAAACCAATCTAAAAAATAAATAAATACATAAGAATAGTAATAAGAGTAAGGCTAAGAAATCTCAACAATTGCCTGGTTTCAAGCTCCACCATCTCGCTGTCAATTTTATGCATTCCACCCTCACTTCCAGTCACTTTTCATCACTTTGGTTGAAATCTGAGCCTGAATGTTATCTCTCAACCCCTGAAGGTTTATAAATTATATTCCTAGCGAAAATAATGTAGAACTGTTAAATTCGTTGGACGAAAGCCTTGGTAGTTGTCCAGTTGTCGAATGGAATAAGATTAACCGTTCACCAAAAGTCTGTTTTCATTCTACATTCAATGAGCGAACATAGTTTTTCTGGGTCTGAATTTTAGGAGCATTGATGTATTTGCTCATAGTTCAAAAATAATTTAAAGTTAAATAAGAAAGTTATTTTATCTGAGCCACCCTGTTGTAGGAATAAGTAAAAAAAAGAGTGACCCTTTATTATGATTAAATTTTTAGAAGGAATTTCGAAGCGTACGTTACACCTGCCAAAATATACTGCCTTCAGCCTTTTCCAAAGAGTATTTTTAGCAGTATTCTATCTGAAACCAATCAAGATATACAGGCGGCACAAGCATCAATTTAATCTGCACCTGTTGCCCCCTTATATGACGGTAGCCGATGGCGAGGCATGAGGGCAGCAAGCCACTTTTCTCTCTTTTTGAATTTATTTCAACCTTTTTTATTTTGTTCTCAATGTTGGCAGGTGCCCCAGTCAGTATACCAGCAGCTTTTAGGTACTTGTTTTAATTTTATTATGAAAAGAATTATTATTTTTATCCCATCAAAGAGAAAATATTCTCTACTTTCAATGGTTTAAATTGAGTTGAGACCATAATGCCTGAAATGTGTTAATTGTTTTGGGAAATGATACCAACAATCAAGTCTCAGAAAATCCTTCCAGACGTAAATATCCGCCAATTTACGTGTTATTTTATTAATTTTTAAACAAATTGTGTTTAAGTTCAAGGTCGTGAAACTGCTAATTAGGAATGTTGTTTACGCTTCCAACGTACTTATATGTAAATTTGGACGTGTCGCGTAGAAAAACAAAATATGGTAAAATATTGTCCGAAGAGTTTTAAGCCTAGTTCTCATGGTGCGGGATTCCGCATTACGGCTCCGGAAATCTCAGTTTTTTGAAAATCGTAATTTTTGATGGTTCACATGAAGCGGAATTCCGGATGCGGTTTTATGTCAAATACATGTGATCTTAACCTAACATATTTTTTGTTTTTGTTTTCCTGTGTGCCTGGATGGATAATTATTGCACAATTAAATTATTATCAATGGAAAAGACAGAGGGAGGTATGAAAAAAAAACAAAGTATCTGCTACTACGACGAGTAGTATATTCTTCGTAGTGTTTACTTTAAAATGAAGTAGATACTACATTTCGAAACTACCGGAAATTAGTAAAGTCTGTTTTTTTTTTAAAGATAATTCCCCAAGTCAAAAATTTAGTAACTATGTTGGCAACACAAATCAAATCAAAAAAGCTTTATTGTCCAAAAAATTATACAAATTCCATTGACAAAGCCAAAAAAAAAAAAAGTCTAAAATTAATTTCCTATATCCTAAAAATGTATACTAAGTTAAAATTTAGATGTCAGTGTTGAGAGTAAAAATAAGACAAAAAACTAGAAAGACAAGCAATAAAATAACAGTGAGAATTCTATATACAATCAACAACACCTGAACAGTTTACAACATAAATAAAAGAACATTATAATAGGCTAGATTTGATAGCGTCCAGATACCTCAGCAAATCCAACACAGAACCGACGAGTCAGCGCGGGATGGTAGCAAAATTTTCAAAAAGCAATCATCACTATAAATAAAGTCAAACACTACATGAATCAGTTAAAGCCTATTAAGAATAAATAATTTATTAATTGAAAAATTGAAAATATCACAGTTTAAGAATCACAGTTTAAAGATCTCAGTAAAAGATTAAAAGATTAGTCTGAGTAGAATTCCCCAAGAATGTAATAGGCTTTGGTTTCCAGAAATCTCTTTAAAGTTTTTCTAAATTGTCCATAGTCCTCCACACCCTTTATTACGTCTGGCAGCTTGTTGAAGATCTTAATGCTCTCATATATAATAGAATTTTTCGTTAAGGCAAAAAACACAAGCCTTTTCTACATAAAAAATTTGAAATCATTGACAATTTTACATTGTATTGCCAACATAATGTCATTTTGACTTTTATCTTAAAAAAAAAAACAGATTTTAAATCCTTTGTTGTGAAGTAAATACTTCGTAGAATATACTACTACCTGTAGTAGTAGCAGTAGCAAGTACTTCGTTTTTATTCAGACTACCACCCAATATACGTTAGTATTGGGTTTGCTATTAATCCATAATATGCATGAAACTTCATCAAAGAAGCAGAATAGCAGAGGAATATTAAAAAAAGGAAGATGTTATTCTTCTGAAAAGGCATGAACAAGGGGTTTGCCGTAATAATATGTATTTGAAAATAAAAAAAGCACACAAGCAAGCAGATCAATTTATTTTTGTTAGGTATTAATTGTTTTGTTTTTTGTTTGAGGTTAGTTTATTTGTTTATGTAGAAATCAAACAAAGATGAGAAATGTTTAGACAAAGACAGAAAAAAAAATCGCAAGAAAGTTGAAAATGGTTCAACTTTATTGCGGATCCGCAAAAAAGTTGACGTTTTCCCGCCAACGGAATTATTTCAAAAATTCCGCACCCGCAATCCGGAATTCCGCATCATGAGAACTAGGCTTTAGTCTAGGAAAATAGTCGAAAAATACATGTATTGCAAAAAAAAAAGTCCTACCCAAATGAACTTTTCAGGGATGATAGGGGGAGGGTGGGTGATCATAAAACCGAATATATCAAACATTCAACCCTCTGGCGTTTTGCGCTATAGGGGTTGAAAGTGCGCCATTGGCGATTACTTGGTTCCCATTGATTTTACAAAAAAATGTTTCAGATAAAAGATATGCAACATTATTTGATCTACAATGTTTATCTAAAGACTTTTTTGATTAAGAGCCGTCTGTGGTCATAAGGGCCGTTTGAAATTTTATAATGAAAATGAAAAATTTTAACCAACGTGAAAAATTTTTCTACAACACATACAACATTTTTGCTTTATGAAGTTTTTACTCACCCCCTGCCGTTCTTCAATAGGGGTAGTTTAAAGTTTATTTATTTTTTCACAAAAAAAAATTCCTTATAAAAGTTTTATAAGATTACATTTCCTAAAATTTTTCCCAATCAACTTTTTTTGTAACTCACCCCCATTCAGCGGGGGGACACTTCCTTAGGGAAATTTTAGTTTTTAGGGGTATATAATATTTTTTTTTTCTTTTCTCGCCTTTAGTGCATATGAAAAGGTGCAATTAACATTGTATTAAAAGGATTTTTTTTCCACCACCTTTTTGTTCTTAGGGGTAGTTCGCCTATTTTTAACTTTACAAAAAAAAGTTATAGAGAAAAGTTGCTCAAAATAATAAAATGAACAAGTTTTCTTAATAATTCTTTTTTGTAAAGTTGAAAATAGGCGAACTACCCCTGAAAACAAAAAGATGGTGAAAAAAAAAATCCTTTTAATACAATGTTAATTGCAACTTTTTATATGCACTAAAGGAGAGAAAAAAAAAATTCATATATACCCCTAAAAACTAAAATTTCCCCAAGGGAAGTGTCCCCCCGCTGAATGGGGGTGAGTTACAAAAAAAGTTGATTAGGAAAAATTGTAGGAAATGTCATCTTATAAAACTTTTATCAAGAAAATTTTTTTGTAAAAAAATAAAAAAACTTTAAACTACCCCTATTGAAAAACGGAGGGGGTGAGTAAAAACTTCATAAAGCAAAAATGTTGTATGAGTTGTAGAAAAATTTTTCACGTTGGTTAAAATTTTTCATTTTCATTATAAATTTTCAAACGGCCCTTATGACCACAGACGGCCCCTAATCAAAAAAGTCTTTAGATAAACATTGTAGATCAAATAATGTTGCACATCTTTTATTTGAAACATTTTTTTGTAAAATCAATAGGTACCAAGTAATCGCCAATGGCGCACTTTCAACCCCTATAGCGCAAAACGTCAGAGGGGTGAATGTTTGATATTTTCGGTTTTATGATCACCCACCCTCCCCCTATCATCCCTGAAAAGTTCATTTGGGTAGGAATTTTTTTTTTTGAAAATCGACAATTTTCCTAGACTATTTGAGTCGATGGATTCTTATTAAATTTTTCTATCAATATTACCTTTTTTTGACTGGTAATGATCATAGTCTCCATGTTTTAGAATAAGGACCTTTAACTCCAAGTGGAAATCTTCACTCTGATAAAAAGGAAAAAAACAATCTGGCATTTCAATCAAAGAAGGGTTTGACACTATGAACAGTAAACATTTAAGTTTCCTGAAAATGATACAATCTTTTTCCCTAAAGAAATTGTTTGAGGTACATACATTTTTCAACTTAGAGGGTGGCATTTAGAAGATTAGGAAAATCGATGTTTTGATCACTTAAAATTCCAAAAGGGCATTGGAAGAGAGATTTTACAATGGCACCAGCTTTTTTTTGGTCCTATACATATTCAATCAACTCTATAAATCAATAGGCACTAGTTCACTATTTTCTTTAAATCTAAATCGACTTTACCCACACAAATAAACAAAAGAAACCAACTGATGCATAACGGTCATGACCACATGACTATACCCTCTAGGCCTTTAATAATTAAATACCAGCACAGGTGAACCAGAAAAATAGGGTGCACATGTTCATTTCAAAGGGGTTGTGGATGAGAGTCAATTATTATCTTTTCTTTTGGCATTTACCATATGTTTCCTGTGTAGGCTTTTTTCTTAGTGTGGGATTGTTTGTATGAAAACACATATGACTTTATGGTAGAGTAACTTCACAGAGGATTTAATTATGTGTTTATTTTCAGGTACCCATTCAATGATGCAGGCCAGGCCAACCTATTTGCTAGAATATTGAGTGGTTCCTTTGCATTACCCGACTGTGTATCGCCTAGGGCTCGTTGCCTCATTAAATCTTTACTCAGAATGGAACCTTCTGAGCGAATTTTATCTGAGGACATCCTATATCATCCTTGGTTAGCTAGGCAAGAAAGAAGAGGGTCTTCCAGTGATTGCGACCAAACTGTGCCCAAATGCAGTTTGTATGACGATTAGAAATTTTACATTACATTAATTTGCAATTTAACTTTTTAATTTTCATACATAACGTTCTCAGTTTAAATTGCACAATTCTTTACCAAAATTATTATATTTGATGAAGAATTGTACAAATTTAAATGGAACATATACGTGCAAAGTTTGTGCTGTGTTGTAGATTTAGGAGAGCCATATTGAATTTGTTTGTATGTATTGTGAGGCCTCAAGATAAAGGAAAAACTTCCCCGTTCCTGTGTTTAATTTTTTGTTTATATTGAAAATGATGAATTATTAAAAAGCACCATGATTGCTTCTATCCTTTTTTTGACATAGTGAATTTATAGAGTTTATTACTTTGTTTGTTAATTGGGACTTTTTTTTTATTTGTAATTAAAGCAAAAGTTTTTGTTTGAAAAGAGAAATTTATTGAAGCATCACAGTGTTAAAAGACTGATGTAAATTTTTCTTTATTTATTTCTTTATATCTATATAGGTGTATAGTGCAACAAAAGGTGTTCTGTTTATTTTTGACAGGTTGAAAAAAGTTACAGTTCATGTGAAAATAATTATAAAAATATTGTAGTGCCAAAATTCTGGCATCGTGATTTCTGACATTTGTGACATTAATTTAATAACATGTGTATCAAAAATCATAAAGTAAAAAATGTGATCTTGGCTTGAAATGAAATAGATGTACCATCACTAAATTTTGTAAAATAATAATGTATGTATATACTTAATTCTATTTTGAACTGATGTATAGACTTTTGTTGATTGATTAGTTATTAGGTTTGTTCGGACTTAGTTCAGAATCAGTGCTGAATTGAACTGCGCTTGCGCATTTGTTCATACCGAACATATACATATTATCCGTTCACAATCCGATGTCCACAGGTAGGTACAGGTAAAATCACCTTTCAATGCTATTTGATAGGGAAAGGTGATAAATTTACCTGCACCTGTGGACATCGGATTGTGAACAGGATATATAAACAAATGCGAAAGCGCAGTTCAATTCAGAACTGATACTGAACTAATCTGAACTAAGTTTGAACAAACCTATTTTATTTTTGTATTGTTCTCTGGAGTAGGTGAAGCTTGTCCTACACATATCAAGAGTAGAAACGCTTCATTTCGCTTATGAATTGAAAGTGAAGCTAGTTTTTAGCAGGAGCTTCCTCGTTTTTGACAGGTTAAGAATTGTAGTATCTATCATGCCATTATTTTGGTGACTAAAGTACATGCAAGAAACTGTCTTCATTTTCCATCGCCTCTACTTCTTTTTACCTGCTCTAAGATATCTGGTAAATAATTTCCTATAGTGATTGTCATTTTATAATTATGTACATATGGCTTAACTATTTGGTGATGACTTTGTTGGTTTAATTTCCTTTTTTGCCTAAAATAAGATAAAAGTTGTTGTTCGCAATAAAAAAAATTTGATATTAAAAAAATGTTTTATTGATATTAGTGTCAAGCTTTTCCTATCTTTTGTGCAAAACACATTTTTTAAAACTAAGGTTTAGTCGATTTGGTGAAGCTCCTCGTAAATTTGAATAAATACATGAATGATACAATTCTTATAGCCCATAACATTGAGAATGATTGAAACATTGAAACTGAAAAACTGATTATGTTTTTGTGGTCGTTTCATTTTTCAACTAACCTTTAATCTGTGCAAAATAAGCCTGATGCATGATAATCTTCTCTAAGATGTTTGACACATTAGCAAAACCTAACTAGTAAAATAGAAGGTAGCTGGGTTCTACTAGATAGGAATCAGAACTGAACATAAATATCACCTATATTGCGAAAGAAAGTCAGATTTGTCAGGAATAGCCAAGGAACGGACTGACAAAGACAACAGAAACACTACAACTTGAAGTAAATTTTAAGTTCATAATAATTTTACTTCCCCTCCAAGGTAAAGTTTATGAAAATATTTACCAGAGCAACAGATTTAATTGACAGTGTTTTGACCAAATACAAAACATTTTGAAGATTTACGTAATTTCTAGCGTAAAGAATAAAGGAGGTATCTTTACACAAGGTTCACTCAAAAAAACATTTTGAAAAAAATGATGCCAGTTTACCGCTTTTCAAGATGCAATAAAAACAAGCATGAGCCAGAATTTGAAATGTATGCCTACCCATTCAATCTTTGAAGTTTAAAAGCAACAGAGTTTATACATATTCTCACAAACTGAAGAGTCTGAAGTTAACTATTGCAGAAAACATAGTAAACAATCTTAACAAATCAACACCAAATCTTGCTTCTGAACTAATAAATATACAAACAAAAAACTTGATTCTGAAGAAATTAAAAGAGATCTACTATGGCTTTGTTTCAGTTCCAATTAGCACCAGTTTTAGAGTTCTAGAACCTTTCGAAATACAGAGACAAACAAATATAGGTTTTGACATTGCTTCTAATATAGAAACCGATATTAAATTGAACAATTGTTTGCTGTTTGGATGGTTTTAGAACTTTCATTGGTTGGAACTGTACAATTAGACTGTATATCTTTTTTAAAACAATTTATTGTCCATGGTCTTG
The DNA here is from genome assembly GCA_917834065.1 of Ceutorhynchus assimilis. Taxonomy (NCBI): domain Eukaryota; kingdom Metazoa; phylum Arthropoda; class Insecta; order Coleoptera; family Curculionidae; genus Ceutorhynchus; species Ceutorhynchus assimilis. The sequence continues at coordinate 44,720,512 of OU892280.1, read as the reverse complement.
ACCTTCTTACAAACGTGTCTCTTAATAAAAGAGTCTAACTATGACTGATGCACAGAACATATCACCTCTAGAAAAGTATCTGCAATGTTATGTACCGGTTATCACTGGCGCCGACTACATGGGGGCATCGGGGCAGGTGCACCCATGAGCAAACTCTCATGTGTGCGGAGCACCCATGAGAGCTCTTGTGGGGAATGTGGAAGTACAAACGTGTTTAATGCTCATTTCGTTCCGTGTGGTAATATCCAGTACCTATCATGTAATTTAAATTTACACAAGTTTGTATAGGAATTATACGAGTGGTGTGTGTGTGGTATTTTGTCCATCTGTCCTTCCGTTATTTGTGGTCACTTCTATGCTCTATTACCTAATGTTGCTATTCTCCATTTCTATCCTTGATAATAATCGGGACAGTCCGGCCCACAGCGGGAAGTCTGGCGCTTGCGCCGTATGCCATATAATTTAGTTTTGCGCGTGGGTAGAGTCAGAGATGGCAAAATATTTAAATATGTTGATATATTTTAATCAATATTTTACATTCGATATATCGAAAAAAATATCGATATAATCTTTTCGATATATCGGAAGTTTTACAATAATAGTTCATTGGTTGACAGTGACAGTCTGACAAGTTGACAGAGCATAAAAGGATAAAATAAAACAAAACATCAGTTAGGGCGTGTACGTAGCATAGGGTTGCCAGGTTTGAAAATTTGATTCGCAGGACATGTGTTGAAAAAATGCAGGACAGTAATGGAAAAATCAGGACTTTTTCATTTTCCTAAAATAATATTTATAATACCCAAAAATAATTGTAGACAACATTACATGACAAAACAAAAATAAACGTAAGCATATTATAACTTGTCCGTGCGGAAAGTGCCACTTTTCCGCACTGCGTGCGTGAAATTTTTTTTACCGCACGGCGTGCCCGAGAAAATTTTTCCACTCATTGATTTTTTTTGTACCTAACACGAGCGTATAAAGTATATTTTCCGCACGCAACGGCGTTAGTACGCCGTGAGTATAACTTTCCGCACTTGTTAGGTTCAAAACGTATCTGGAAAATCCGTCCACGCCACATTGCTTCATAGGGAAAACACCCTTCCTGAGTCGGAATTCGACCCATAGATGGAAGAAATAAATTGAATCATTTTTAAAAAATATTTAAGATTGGGGTTGGCAAAAAAAATTCTATTCCATTTATGAATAGTATTTTCGTCAGTATTTTTTATATTCTACTAGCTGACCCGGCGAACTTCGTACCGCCTCTGAATTATTGAATATACCTATTAAATGTTGTGTTAACTATCTATTAGCTGAATTAAATTAAATTCAGTTTTTTTCGATGGTGAATTTGGCTTTGGTTGAAGAAAATTAATGTTTACTCTCTGGATCAGAAGTCACCTGAAATTAAAATTTTACATCATCCTTTTTTAGGCAGCTTGTGGGCATTATTCTTGTAAAGTGTACCACCAAATAAATAAAGTCAGGCACAGGAATGTTCAAAGAATGTAAAGAAAACAAAAAAAATCTCTAGCGCAGCCCTGTTTCACTCTATTTGCACTGCATGCACTGCACTACTCCATCTGTTCTACTCTATCTGCACTACTCTATCTGATCTACTCTTTCTGCACCACTCTATCTGATCGGAATAGTGGAATAGTTCTGTTCGAAATAGCTCCAGTTCCTGAGCAGCATTGTTCTACTGTATCTGCAATGCCGAGCTTCGTTCCAGGTATCAGAGATGGCGCGGTATATAAAATACAAAATAAACTTGGTATCGGTTATAAGAGATGGCGCCGTATGCGGGCTTAGTAAATTTTTTTCATCTATATATATAAAAATCAAAGTTCGAGGGGTATCCGGATATGCGCTCCTACACCACTTATCCGATTACGATGAAACTTTGGTAGGTTGTTATGGCCATCCCAAGGAAGGTTTGTGGATAGGTTACGCATCTCGGGAAAATAAATTAATTTTGAATTAATTATTAATTTAATTGTAAACAAACTCATTCACATTACATAACAACATAATCCAACTTTTTTTGACAGCATGAAACAAAGTTGCCATATTTCATTTATTTAGGCTTGCATTCAACCGACGTAACTTTATTATTTTTTGAATTCGAGAACGGCTGGACCAATCTTGAATTAATACCACGTATCTCTATATAAGCTGAATTCGATTGACCCAGATTAGATCGATTTGGGTTCAATTTAGGTGAACTTCTTCTGATCTAGATCATTTTTTTTTGTTGATGAGGGTGCACTGATCCAGCCTCAATAGACCGATCTCCTATTACCTGGACTGCGCGCGCAACTCGTAGGTTGCAGGTGAGCGTCCAATGAGAAGCGAGTTTGTGACAGGCTTGTGTCATATTCTTATTCAGGGGCGAGCTCAGAAGTAATCGTTCCTTCTTTCTTTGTAACGTGTAATTCGACAAAGAGCAAACTAATACTTTACGTATTACTTGAACTCACCGCAGTGTCGTTTGAGGTTATGTTAGATTAAACTTGACATATTCCCTTGCAATTTCATTATGCGATGTTGCCGGATGAAACATTTATCAAAATAAAAGTGCAAACGATGTTAACAACACTTTAAAGCTCTTCATTTGTCTGATTTAAGGCGTTGTAAAACACTTGACACTATATCACTTCTTTAATGTTATAATGTTCAATTCGTATTGTCTACATTTGTTCTGCAACAATACAATCTGGCTACACGGCAGCCACGAGTTGCGTGCGCATCTCATCTTTTATTACTTTCTAACTTTTATTTATTACAATTAAGCTCCCTTTTTCTATTTATGCGAGATTGGTCTATTGAACACAGTGTGGTTCACTTAAATTGAACCAGATCGATCTAATCCGGTCAATCGAATCGGCTATAGAGGAGAGTGGTCATTAGCTAGTAATAGCTATTTTCCTAACGAGTGCGGAAATTTCTTCCCGCAAGAGTTAGGAACTATATTTTTTCTACGAGCATACTAAAGCTGATGTTACGAAGAGTTTAATTTAAATAAAAGGCGAATATGCAGAAGGTAGAATAAAAAATGTATTAAAAGGTATTTATAAAAAGGTAAAGGTACAGGTATAGGTGTATCAACAATACAAACAATTCCATGTCACAATGATTATTTCAAACTCTTCCCGCACTGAGTGCGGGAAGAAATCTCTTCCCGCACCGGTGCGGGAAGAAAGTCTTCCCGCGCAGCAAATCGTGCGGGAAGAGCAATCTCCCGCACGCTCGTAGAAAAATAAATAAAAGAGGCTCGAAAAGAGGTAATGAAATGACCACATTAATGACAACAACATGCTGGTACTGTCAACGCTGGAAAATTTTCAATTTGACAGCAAAATCCCCATTAACAAAATGATCCTCCATTTATTGAATAATTCATTTATTACAAAAAATTTGATAAATGAAGAACCGCTCGACCGATTTTGTGCAAACTTTACATAAACCATCTAATAAATAGTCCGAACAAAGCCTAAACATTTGGTTTGGTTAGGTGAGCCCGTTCTTGAGTTATAAAATTACAACGAAAAGTGGCATTCATTTTTATATATATAGATAGAAGAGTAAGGATTATATGAAATGATTGAAATGCAGGACATTTGACGTCCTGCGGACAACTCGGGCAGGACGCAGGACACAAGACACAGAACTAAAACAAACGATAATTGAAAAAAAAAAATTGCATAAAAAATATCGTAAAAGTAGATCACTAGATGACTATAATCAGTTTTCTTTGTTACGGGCTCACTGCAAACACCTAAAAAAAGAATGTTATCGAAGTTATGTTGCTTTAACTGAATCGTCTCTTAGAGATAATGTAAAGAATTTCTGGAAATTTGTTAACAGCAGAAAAGCCAAAAATAATATACCTTCTGTAATGCGGTATGATGGTGTTACTAGTTCATCTGGAGTTGGGATTGTCAATTTGTTTGCTGAATACTTTTCAAAAACTTATAGTGATAAAGACTGTGTATTGCAGGACATTCTGCCTTCTGGGCACATCAATATGTCGGAATATAACATACCCATCTCATCTATCTATGAAAAACTATCCAAATTGGATATTAACAAGGGACCAGGACCTGATGGCCTCCCACCATCACTTATCAAGCACTGTAGCTTCTTGTTCTCTAGACCTCTTTTCCATATCTTTAACCTCTCTTTAAAGACCGGGACATTCCCAGCCTATTGGAAAACAAGCTTTATTACTCCCATATTGAAGTCTGGAGATAGTTCACAGGTTAATAACTATCGGCCCATCAGTATATTAAGTTGTATCCCTAAAGTGTTTGAGAGTCTAGTTTGTGATTATTTGTCTGCTAGTTTAAAAGGCTGTTTCATCGATCAACAGTTTGGATTCATTTCTCATCGCTCCACAGAACTTAATCTTTTTAACATTTACTGACTATCTCTTGGAATCCTTGGAGGGGGGTTATCAAGTTCATGCTGTGTACACTGATTTTGCAAAGGCGTTTGATCGGGTTAACCATAGAGTTTTGATTAATAAGTTGCAGAGTCTGGGAATTCAGGGTGTCCTTCTGGAATGGCTTTCATCTTACCTTAATGAAAGAACACAGATGGTACGTATTCAGGGATTCCAATCAATAGAAATTAAAGTACCATCGGGCGTTACCCCAGGGTTCACACCTGGGCCCTCTTCTTTTTAATTTATATGTGAATGATATTGCATCCTCTTTTCTCTTTTCCTTCTTCCTAATGTTTGCAGATGACTTAAAACTATACACAAAAATCAAGAATAATGCTGATTGCCTAGAACTGCAAGCCGACTTAGATCGTCTCAGCAACTGGTGTGAAATTAATGGTATGGAACTTAATGTTCAGAAGTGCCATCTGATGGTCTTCAGTCGTAGCAGGAATCCCACAGAACAAGTCTACACTATAAATGGTTGCCCTCTGGAATCTGTATGTCAAATCAAAGATCTAGGTGTAGTCCTTGATTCCAACTTATCTTACATATCCCATATTTCAATGGCAGTATCAAAGTCACTTCAAATCTTGGGTTTTATTAAAAGGTGCGCTAAAGATTTTCTTAATATAGCATCCATCAAAATATTATTCTGTTCTCTTGTGAGGCCTCATCTAGATTACTGTTCTTGTGTATGGTCTCCCCACTACAACGTCCATATCCAGGCTATTGAGAGAGTCCAACATAAATTCTTGAGATTTATTTCATTTAAGGAACGCCATGAAGTTGAAGATATTAATTACTCAAGGGTTGAAAGTTCCCTTAATATCACTACTCTTCAAATCAGACGCATGCACAAGGATCTTACCATATTTTATAATCTACTGCACTCATACAGCTTTGGTCCAGAGCTACTGGCAAAAGTCAATATCCATGTCCCTTCTAGACAAACAAGGCTAAATCAGCCGTTCCAAATTGGACACCATCGTACTAACTACGGATATAATTCTTTTCTATCAAGATCGGCTAGATTTGCTAATCAGTATTCTAACAGGTTGGACTGTTTTGATAATCAAAAAGTTTTTAAATCCCAGCTTAAGTCCTGTACTCTGTGATATTTTAATGTCCCAAAGAATGGTTATAATTAGGGAAGAGAAAAAAAAGAAAAAAAAAAAAAAAAAAAAAAAAAAGAAAAAAAAAAAAAAAAAAAAAGTTTTAAGTTTTTTTTTTTTTTTTTTTTTTTTTTTTTTTTTTTAAAGTATTTTGTGGTTTTTACCCGAGTATTTACCTTATGTTTTATGTTAATTTATTGATATATATTTTTTAATATGTTACTGTTTATTGTTTTCTTATGTTTTGATATTCTAGGTGATAGGTTAGGTTAAGATTCTCACTTGTTAATTATACTTGTCTTTTAATTGGGCAATAATTGCTCGTTGATAAATAAATAAATAAATAAATAAAGACCCTGAATCCAGGACATCCTGCGAAATCCAGGACGTCTGGCAACCCTAACGTAGCAATTGAATGAGAAAATAGTATATTGTGCAGCAAGTGTTGAAAATAGCACTTTTCACACGCGTGGGAAGTTTGGTGACACGAGCCGCAGGCGAATGGCACAAACCGCACGAGTGTGAAAAGTGCTTTTCACACGCGTTACACACTATACTTTTTCTACGACTGCGAAATAACTATATATTCACATTGAAATTTAATTTTGCTTTTGGTAAAAATTATGATTTAGGGGTAAAATCAACGAACCGTTTTGGTACGTACGTTGAATGCACTCAGAGTTACTTGCAAAACAAAAATTCAGTAGAAGTGTCATTTTTATTTTAACGTGTGAAATAGTTAATAGACACTTTAAGCAGGTCCTGAATTTCAAGCGTATCCGTATCCGCAGAATAGATACGGTGGATTCGTTGCGTTGCGTTATCCGTATCGTTACGGGCCTCGCCTCGTATCCGTATCCGAAAACGTATCTTAATCATTTGACACTATTGAGAGATCTTCCAGTCGGTGATCTCACAGATAAAAAGAAAACGTACCTACAAACACAGCTACAAAATCAATCCACCACTTTTTGAGGTTAGAAAACGTTTCATCCAAGGATACGATCGTTTACGTAGTGTATAGCCATGCTTAAAAGGACTTTCAGGCGGTCAACGTAAGTCGATGCGTTTACGGATGCGGATACGGATACGTAGAAAAATTTAGGGTTTGCTTAAAGTGTCTATTTTCCTAACAAGTGCAAAGTGATACTTTCTCGCACGAAAAAACAGTTAGACGAACGATGCGAAGCGGAGTTCGGATAAGCTTTGAGTGCGGGAAAGACACTTTGCGCAAGTGTTGGGAACAATATTTTTTCTACGAGTATCTTAAAGAAGTAGACTTTGAATTGTTAAAATATTAGAAAAATCTATCAAATCAAAATCTTCAAAAATCGTTTAAAATCTATTGGAATTCCTCAGAATGTCTTTTAAATTAAATCCCCAAAAATCTTTGAACATCTTCTGGAATTTCTAGAATATTAGCTAGAATATTTTCATGAGAGTCTCTCAAATATCAAAAATTCTACAAATTCCCAGCAGTACAGGCTGGTCCAATTGGGACACCTTTGCTAGAAAACATCATGTTAACTAAGCGCGCTAATTTCAAGAAAACCCTTCATTTTGAATATTAGTTTATTCAGAAATCATCAAAACATTGAAAAATCAAGTATAACTATGGTAATTATGCATAACAAAAATGAATGCGCAAAGAGTTTTCGTGCGCAAAGTTCAACTTTGCGCACACAAATGAGTGTGCAAAGTGATTACATCGCGCACGCAAGTAGAAAAGTAGTTTTCGCACGCAAAACCGTGTGAAAAGTACTTTTCGCACACAAAAGCGTGTGAAAAATTGCTTTTCACACGCTGTGCGGGATAATTGATTTTCCAGGTAAGTTAGTAGTGCGTTTTTAATAGCTTTCTAGAGCAGTCGTAGAAAATAGTTATTTATGCAACAAGTGTGTAAAGTGAACCTTTTTTCACGAAGCCGAAGGCGAGTGCGACAATCACATGAGTGAAAAAAGGAGCTTTACGCACGTATTGCATACAAATTTTTTTCTATTACCAATCAAATATGTTAAAAAAATAGATTTAGATAGAAAATAGAAATAAACAAAAAGTATTTTCACTTTACGCACTAGTGTGTGAAGTAATTTAAAAGAAAAATACTAAATTGACAGTTGTCAACATCTATTATTGACATTACTTTACGCACTAGTGCGTGAAGTGGAATTTGACATCTGCTGAATAGTGCGTAAAGTGAGTACTTTACGCACGGTAGTAGAAAAAGAGATTTTCCGCATGATTGAGGAACGTTATTTTTTCACGACCGGTTCATGATTGAATTACATTTATAGATGTTACAATAATTCGAATTTGAGTGTTAAATGGGATGATTTAATTTTTATTTTCAATTTCAAGATTTAATTTTCTTGATTTGCGGAGAAGTACTTTTCCGCACGCATAAAAGTACCAGAATGACTCAACATTGCATAATTATTTTCGCCTCCGGCGGCGCCTATGGCTGGCTTCCTGACCAATAAAGAAACAATAATGCGACATACAAGAATTTGCTTACATTACCCAAGACGAGTGGATAAAAAGGTGTAACCACGTGAAATCTATTGAAGATAAATATCTTGATCGGGAAATAATACTGGATAATCATATAGAACCAATTATAATTGCTTTAAGTGATAGTACTAGCGATGATGATAGTTTTTCAGGAGAAGATTTTCAATGACTATTGTACATAGAAAGTAAAAATGTTTTATCTATACCTGTATATTAATAATAATAATATTTTATACTTTGTAATAATGAGTTTAACCAGTTTGTAGAAATAATAGATAGGCAATAAAATGGTGGAAAAAATTAAAATAAAATTTGTCTAATAGGTACCCTATAAATTTATTCAAAATCCTCATACCAATAAGCGACGCCCCTGATAATGGAAATTGTTTGTATTTTAGCTTTGCCTGGGCCAAAAAAAGGGACCCACGGCTACGCCTACTTGCGCGAGCTCTCGTCAGCTTATGTTGCGGGGCCTGTACGTTTTCGTATTCAAAGCAATCTTTGATTGTTTTTTTTTTTGGAGACCCGATATCAAAGACGAAACGTTCGCAGAGGTCGCCACCGGAGGCGAAACATTTTCTCGAGTGCCACGCCCAAGTTTATTGAAGCCTTCAAAATAGTTATTTTTGTATCTAGTGCGCAAAATACTACTTTGGTGATCGAGATCTGATTTTTTTAACGAGGCGCAGCCGAGTTGAAAAAATAGTCGAGATCACCAAAGTATTTCGCGCCCGAGTTGCAAACAATATTTTTCTACTGATATTTCATAATACGCTATTAAACGATTAAAATCTGTATCATAATGAACTTCATTATGACACAGATTTTCGTTATATAATACTGATTTTTAATATCATACAATGTAGATAGATGGCACCACCAGTTAAGATATTAAACATTTTAAACGATAATTTTGCGTAAAACAATTATTTTGATGACTATAAAAAAGACTTCGAATTGTTTAAAAGTTATCTAAAGTTTGGGACAAAGAATAATTATTACGGAAATAATTAGTGATAAGGAAGAATTTTTACTTTTTTCATTATCATACATTGTCAATAGATGGCCCCAGCAGTTAAGAAATTTTGAATTTTTTTTTTTTTTTGAATGTTGACAGCACCCTGTTTGTAGTTTTCCATGGTAATTTAGCGAAAAAGAATAATTTTATAAATAAAAATACTTCAAATTGTTATTAAAAGTTACCTAAAGTTTGGGACGAGGCATTATGATGGATGAGTAACGAAGAATTTTCACTAACACTTCTAGAAATTACATAAATGGCGACAAATGCAGGTAATAAATATACTACCGGACAAGTCCAAGAAAATTTACGAAAAATTATATGGACAATTTATGGATTGGAGAAACACCAAAAATACATCATCCTTCTCAGAAAATGTTTTGCTAGTATACTTTGAAGAATTACAACAAAAATGAAACCTTCAACTGTATGGACGCATCACTCAATTATAAAATCTCTATTCAAAGTTAAGCATAATGTTGACATCTAAAAATCATAAGTTTTATCAATGGCAGTAGAAAAAATAGTGTATGCAACTCTCATGTAATGGCCATTAATACACTCGCATGTTATATACGAAACTCGCTTGCGGCTCGTTTCGTATCCTACAACATGCTCGTGTATTAATGGCTATCATTACAGGATCATTGCATAATATACTATTTTTTTACAACTCCATTTAAATATAAATTATTCGAAACCAAAATTGCATTTTCAATCAAAGGTAGGTGAATTTTAAATATTTTTGGTTTCCTGACAGGTATGTGCCACCATGACACTATTGCGCGAAATAGCTAGTTCGCGCACGGCGTCATGGAAACGTTAAAAAATCAATACCTGGGAAAAAAAGTGTCACTTCGCAAACTGTCATGAGTCATGAGTGTGCGAACATCATCATTTTTTGACAGTTGTAGAAAATCATTTTTTTTTTTGGGTACCAGACCGAAAAACATTTATGTATTTTACAAGAAATAATGTGTGGACATGCCGTTAACTTCAAAAAATCCTCCCTCCCGGACGTCTCCGGGGTCGTCTTGAAAACTAGAACAAATCCGGGGAAATCCGGACGGATGACAGCCCCACCCATTCAACCCATTATCCCAATAAACAAATACCACATCAGTCATCAAAACAGAAACTATCACCTTTCCATTGATTGAACTGAACCATTTGCCGACAATGCCGCCTTACGATAAAGAGTAAAGAGGGAAGTGGTCAATAAAATAAATAAGAAACAGCATAATTTCATAATTTCTTATTTTTTGCTTTTGTTTTTCAAGAGCGGTAGGGGCGCCATACGTGTGGGGGCGAGGGGTGGGGGCGAGGGGTGGGGGGGGGGCGTCGCCCCCCCTGCCCCCCTACTGGCTACGCCACTGGGTCCATTATCAGATCTCACTTCCTCCGGGATGCCGAAACGAGCAAAAATTTCTTTCAATTTACTAATTATATTTTTTTCAGTTAAGCTATTTAAATCTACAATCACCTAAAAACTACTCTAGGTACAGGGTGATCCAGTATAAAGTGAACACCCTCTACCTTTTCGCTAAAAAAACTATTTTCGAAAAAATCAAGATAGCTATATGGCGTATTTTTTTTCTAAGAATTTGAGAACGTTTATCGAAATTTAATTAGATTTTTTGTTGAAGCGCTGTGCCAAAAAAGTATTTTTTTTAAATGGAATAACCTATATTTAAATCAATTTTTTAAACGCCCGTATTTTTCTCATTCCAAATATATAGTTTGTTTATCTTTATTTCAGTAATTTTCGATATATTCTCACTTTAAAATTCACATAAAAATAGCCGAAAAGGTATCCTGAAACATAATAACCAGTAGTTTTTAAAGGTAAAATTATTTAGATTTACCTTGATCCTTATTTTCGGCTATTTTTATTTGAATCTTGAGTGAGAATATATCGCACATTACTAAAATAAAGATAAACAAACTATATATTTGAAATGAGAAAAATAGGGGCGTTTAAAAAATGTATTTAAATATAGGTTATTCCATTTAAAAAAATTACTATTTTGGTCGCAGCGCTTCAACGAAAAATCTAATTGAATTTCGAAAAACGTTTTCAAATTCCTAGAAAAAAAATACACCAAATGGCTATCTTGATTTTTTGAAAAAAAAAAAAATTATCGAAAAGATAGAGGGTGTTCACTTTATACTGGATCACCCTGTACATCATAAAACAGAAGCAATCACATAGCAATAGCATACTTAACATATACCTACTAACGTCGCAATCGCAAAACGGCGTATGGAACCGAAAGCATCATGACGTCATTCGCAGTTTTCATTCGCAGTTTATATTCACAGTGAATAAAAAATCGCATTCACAGTTATAACTGCGAATGAAAATTCGCGACTTAGCTCATCTCTATCGCTCAGACACGTCAATTCTTGTTTTTTGGGGGACACATTTTATTGGTATTTTCACCCCCTACCTGTAAACCCCTAAGTGGGGGTAACAGGTACCCCCAAAATTTCGAATGGGAAGAGGGGTCGAGTGATATGTCATTTGGTAGCTATTTTCATTGAAATTATATCCCCGAAAGGACCCCGCAATATTTAAATGGAAATTGGTTACCCGTGATATTTGGATGAAATTTAAATATGTTATTGGGGATGCCGTAAGAAACATTTTTTACCATGGGCATAACCATAGAGGGCACAACCCTGTATACCGGGTGTTTTTCAAAACCCGCTCACCCCTATAACTTTTTTATTTTTCCAAATAAACAAATGAAATTTGGTGTGTTTATTCATGACCCGGATGTGCATTATTTGACGTATCCAGTTATTTATTATCACTTCCGGTTTCACCGGAAGTGACCAGAACTTTCTTATTTTAAATGAGACGCCAGGTATATTTTTCCTCATTTCAATAGAAAACTACATTACGAGTACAATGACACTTCATTTGTCATTTTTTGACATTTCATCTCCAAATTATTTGAATTTCTACTTTTTAATCTAGAGCGCCATGAATTAAAATGTTTAATTTTGCTCCAAGGAACCTGGGAAAATTTGTTTTGATCTTATTTTGTATTTTATATCCTCTACAGAGTCATTACAAAATATTAGAAGTGCATTTTTGTAATTATCTCAATTTTTTCAAATGGAAAGGGTGTGGCTCATTACAATATTCCAAAAGAGCGTTTTCTAACGAACAATTTAGTACCACACAATCGCTAGTTCATCACTCAAATGAAGAATTTTCCTAGCATTCTAAATATTTTTGGAAAATTTTAGTTCAATATTTGAATAAACTAGCGATTGTGTGGTACTAGTTTGTTCGTTCAAAAATGCTCTCTCGGAAAATGCTAATGAGCCATATCCTTTCCATTTGAAAAAATTGATATAATTCGAAAAATGCGCTTCTACTATCTTTAAATGAGTCTGTTGAGGATATAAAATACAAAATAAGATCAAAACAAATTTTCCCAGCTTCCTTAGAGCAAAATTAAGCATTTTAACTAATTCATAGCGCTGGAGATGAAATGTCAAACAGTGACAAATGAGGTGTCATTGTACTCGTAATGTAGTTTTCTCTTGAAATAGGGGAAAATATACTTGGCGTCTCATTTAATATAAGAAAGTTACGGTCACTTCCGGTCAAACCGGAAGTGATAATAAAAAATTGAATACGTCAAATAATGCACATCCGGGTCATAAATGAGCACACAAAATTTCATTTGTTTATTTGGAAAAATAAAAAAGTTATAGGGGTGAGCGGGTTTTGAAAAACACCCGGTATATGACAGGTGAGGCGTGGTTAGCTGTCAAATATTATATCCAAAAGCAAAGTAACTATGGCAGATTTTGATGAACAAAAAATCTATTTCTACTAAGTCGACCAAGTTAAGTCGAAAAATGTCAACCATTTTAACACCTGTCAAAACCCTGCCAAACGGCAGCACTCTTCTTTTCCAGTTTTCAATATTTTATGTTGTCATTTGACATTTTCAACTTATATGTAAATTCTAAATTCAAAAATTGAAGAAAAAAAAATGACAGAACTGTCAAAACCTGTCTTTTGTTTTAGTAGAAAAAGATACTCTAATCTGGTCCTTTCTCGTTTTAAGGTAGTTTATTGGTGATAAAACATTGAAAAAAGTGATCATAATTTTGATAGGCCGCCATACACACACGTTATTTCGCGCGGTTTATCGTGTCATCTGTAAAAACCTGTGAAAAATAATGTGCGTGAGTGAGGAGGACTGCACGCAATGGTAGAATGGGAAGGGATTTCAGACGTGCTTTGGCGTCAGTGTCAGTTATCTCAGGATTCTGACATTCATTCTCACTTGCGCGAAATTCTTTCTTTTTTGACATTGCTTCGACAATTTGACGTTTTATGCGTGTATCAAACGTCAAATTGTCGAAGTAATGTCAAAAAAGAGCGAATTTCGCGCAAGTGAGAATGAGGCATTTCAGAATTCTGACCTCATTTCTGACTTACATCCCAGGATTCTGACTTATATGACAGAATTATCAAACCCCAATATCGGGTGGCACTTCTACGCTTTCGTAGATTCGTAAATGTAAATATTTAATTTACTAAAAAAAATCACAGTCCCTCGATTCCCTCGCATACGGCACCCGGGGGACATTGACAATTATGAAGTAAATTGCAAAGTTTATGTAGATTGTGATAAAAATAGATTTTGATTGATTATGTGACGATAACAGAAACGTTTTCAATGTTAAAATTTGTTAATCCTAAACAACACAACGACAAATGTTAAAAGTTATATAGGAGGTATTTTTTTATATAACTTCCTGAGACTTTGATTATGCGAGCGCTTTTTATGCTTTTTATCTCTATTTTCAGAATTTAACCGTCGTTTCCCAAGGAAACCGCTTTGTCATCACATCATCCAGTCAGTTGACTAATATCAAAATCAACGATAATATTATGCAACATTGCAAGTATTGAAAAAAATGCAAGATATCAAGATATCTCTTAATAACGATCAAGTTCAAGACATTCCAAATATAATTAGGTCCAAAACTAATTTTTCAGTAAAATAGCTAGAACTAAACTGTGCTAGAACAGAACTATTAGTGATACAAACACAGTGCAAGCAGGTTTCCGCTTACCAGTAAGGCAGCGCCGACTCGCGCTTATAAGCGCGAAAAATGAATGCATGTTTTTTAATCGGCTAGTACACAGTAACAAACAGGTAGAGTACCTGGGGTCGTATTTTCGAAACCATGCGAATTCTTTCGCATGCGATCTAATTCGAATGAAAAAAGTCGTGTACGAACTAAAATGCGTATTTTTGAAGGCCCTTCGAAAATGATATCGTATACGAGTATCATTTGCGTTGGCAACGTCGCAAATTCGAGTATTTGGTAATCAAGGAGAATAAACTTTTTAAGGAGTGCTTATCGGCCTCGTTTTTGGTAATCGGCGCCATATTGGTTTTCAACTGTTTCCAACCACTGCTGACGTCATAACGCGAATTCACTTTTTCCGAATTTGAAGTATTATTTTCCGAATTTGAATTTACTTTTTCCGAAATTAACTTTACTTTTTCTGAAATTGATTTGACTTTTTCCGAAAATGACTACATTTTCCTAAATAAAAGTTACTTTTTCCGAAATTGAGGTTGAAATGGTGTAGTTCCGTAATTTCCAGCCAGATTATAACATAGGTAACCTGTGGTGCAAACAGCCTACGTCAAGGCGAAAAACGCCATGATGCTTACGTCACAACTGGTTTTTTGGATTGGGGAGGTAGGGGGGGAATTGTTACACATGGACCTTATGAGGATAAGCCATCCTTAGTAGTGTGTATCATCCTTGTTTGGTAATAGCCATTTCGACCGATACAAAAACGAAGAGGTATTTTTTGACATTTGGCTTTTTAAAAATACCATAACACTCCCTACTTTTGCTGTTTTCCTATAGACTATCCAAGATGCTGTCAAACTTAAATGAAAATGTCTGCCAAGAGGCACACAACAACTCTTTGTTTAGGTGTTATCAAATGGTGTTATGAGTTGCTAATTGTGAATTATCTACGTTGTTATATTTAAAACTGTTGCATTTATGTTAGAAATAGCGTATTTAAATAGTGTATGTGAATAGTAGTTCGTGTTCCTTCTGCCGGCCGTATTTTGCTTGTCAAAGTTACGTGTTTTGGATAGGCTAATTCTTTTTTGTATTTTGTGGCTGTTTATTGAGTTTATCCATTGAGTTTATCAAGTATTATTTAGTCTATTCTGTTGGTATAGATCTTGAAATAAATTTTGTGCACCTAATCGTTGGGATTTCCTTGAACGTCCTTGTTTTTTATAACGTTAACTAACAATCATGGTTTGTGGAGGGTTTGTGTCTGCTGAACAAAAGAAAGATTTGATTAGCTTCATGGAGGAACATCCAAAACTAAAAATCAGGAAAATTCAGCTTTCAGGAGCTAAAAAAAAATAGAAACATTGGAGCAAAGTAAGCACATCAACCAAAATTCTTCGAGGGCATCAATAACATTTCTTTCAATTAAATAATCCGATCCAGCCATTCAAAAAGCTGTCTTTTAATAAAGCAGGATAATTTAATCCGCAAATTATTTGGAAACGAATGGAAAGTCAAAAGGAGAACGAACATCGAACACAATTTTCAATTTGCACAACATATTTAGGTAGGTACATAAACAACAAATATAACGTATATAAACAAGATAATTAGCACTTCAAAATTCCAAACAATGCGCAGAATCAAGTAAAATCGTATGCGAAATGTGACATTCGACTGGTAGAGACCCACTCGAGTAAACGTACACGAACCAAATCGTGTACGGACCGTTCGAAAGTGATTCGAAAATACGGAACCTCAATTTTCATGCGAATTTCGCCTTATTTCGTATACGAACGGCATTCGAATGGTTTCGAAAATACGACCCCTGCTTTTTACTGTGTTCTAGAGGGTTCTAGCGGATTTAAAAACATGCATTCATTTTTCGCTCTTATAAGCGCGAGTCGGCGCTGGTTACCGGTAAGCGGAAACCTGCTTGCACTGTGTATCTACACTTGATTATTAGGAAGTTTTTAAACAGAAAAAAATTGTTACCTAGTAGTATAGTCAATCTAGGCAGGTTTATGCAGGTGAGGTAGAAAAAATTAGTAACAAAGTGATCTCTGCGAAAATGAGTAGTCGATAGGGTCCTAATTAATCCCTCAAAAATCGCACTTTGTCGCATCGGTGGAACTTGAAAAAAAATGGGCGCCATCTTGATTTTTTTCGGATTTATTGAATATTTCGTGAAGTATGCATTATATCAAAAAAACTCAAGAGTGCTTTTTTGTGGAGAATAAAAAGTTCCCTATAATAAAAGAAATTTCAACACTATAAGCTGGAAAACAAAAAAGTTATTGGGAATTAATTTAATTAAAAATCTGGAAATTTTTGAAC
Source organism: Ceutorhynchus assimilis (assembly GCA_917834065.1). Lineage (NCBI taxonomy): Eukaryota > Metazoa > Arthropoda > Insecta > Coleoptera > Curculionidae > Ceutorhynchus > Ceutorhynchus assimilis. The sequence continues at coordinate 44,703,993 of OU892280.1, read as the reverse complement.
TTTAGGTAAAATCGCGAAATGTATGGATTTTTCTAATAAAACTTAAGAATGCCTGTTAGTAGAGGCTTAAAGATAGATACCTATATTGAGATAAAAAAAAAATAACAGTAATAATCGAAAAGTTTGGTGTCAAAGGTTTAAAGCATGTTCTCAAGTTTCCAGTCTTTCTCTTTCACTACTGTGAAGGTTTAGTGATTTTTTTATAAACCTTAAAGTATAGAATTTAGTTTATTTGAATTACCTAGTGTCTATCCAGACAGTACACAGATATCCTAAAGACGTCCCTAAGATGTCCACAAACGACATTCAGGACGTCTTTCAGACGTCGGCTTACGTCTTCAACGCGTCTTAAAGACATCTTAAAAACGTCGTGTTACAAAACCCAACGTCTTTCAGACGTCTGCCCAAAGACGTCTTCAGAACTGATATTTTATTATTATTACTCATTTTATAACTTTCAATTTTTGTCTATTCTAAACGCTAGGGTCTTAAATTATTGATTTCTTTAAACGGAAACATACGAAAAAATGATTTTGGTATTTTAGAAAACTATTTGAAGAGACAGGACTGAAAATTGAAAAACAAGTCAAAAGCCTGGCATTCTAAAATACAGGAATAATGAGAATTCAAGAACATGGAAAAAAAATCTAAGCCAAAAGAAAATTAAGAATTTAGGATAAAGAAGTAAGGAAAAATCAAGAGCCTGGAATAGAAAAAATTATAAAAATTCAAGAATTTGAATTGAAAGAGGAACATTTTCTTGTTAATATTTCATTATTATTTATTACATTACTCATTTTATTTTTATTATTATTATTTATTGGGCTCTCTGGCACAATTCTGAGGTTTGTCTAAAGTGTTCCAAGTTGACTGGGTTCTGGAGCATTCTAGAAGTTTTTCAGTAATTTCTAAATTGGGAAGTCCGCTTCTTCGAAGGATCCATGTTAAATTTCAAAATGTTCATTTGACAGATTGACAGATTTTTAAGTATTTTAGAGCCCTATTGATGTTCCAAAGTGAAGTTGAATTGGTTTAGAAGCATTCTAAAAGGTCTCCAGTTCTAAATTGAATCGTTATTGTTCTAAAATATCTCTGAAGTTTCTAAATTGTTCCAAAATACTCCATTCTAATAATGGTTCTGAAGTTTTCAAAATGTTCTGAAGCGCTACACAATGCTGTTGGAAATTATGAGTTGAATTTTAAGTGTTTTGAACTTTCGAAAAGGCCTATTATTGAAGCTCTAAAGTGTTGTGTAGGATTCTAAATGGTTTCAAGTAACTTGTAAAATTAAATGAAAAACGAATTCTGTGGGAAATCTTTAAGGCGTCTTAAAGACATCTTAAAGACGACGTATGTTACAAAACCCAACGCCTTTCAAAAGTCTGCCTATAAACATGCCTTTAGAACTAAGACATTCTTCGTCTCCAACGAAATTTTTAAAAGAAGTCTTCAAATCTCTTTTCAATACATGAACCATTATTCACTTCTAGGCCTGGCTGAACGAAATAGTGTGGCTCAGTTCAGTTATCCTTGAGATGTGAATTTAGGACATCTGATTATGGAAGTTTTTCGGGCCGTATTCTCCGTAGTTCATAAAGCCTGGCTTAGTGGAAACGCTTGGCTTTTTGTGTGACAAAGCCGAGCTTTTCTACTAAGCCAGGCTTTATGAAATACGGAGAATATGGCCCATAGTCGTTTTTTTTTTTTGTCTTCAGACGGTCAGATGTAATGCAAAATGCAGATTAAAAAAGACGTCTTTAAGACTTTGTGTGCTGTTTGTGTCTGGGTAGTTTCCTGGCCAAATGTTTTTCTGGTCATATGCGTTTTTGCTTCCTCCCAACAAAAATATTTAGATCATTAAATTTATTGAATTTTTCTTCTATTAAATGTAGTTTTTAATTCTGCACCAAAAAAAAAATAATACTTAAGTATTTGAGTTTTTTTCAGATGTTTTGTAAAATTCCATGTTGCCAAATGAAATAAATGTCAATAACTTTTTCGTTTGCAGCCTTTGAATATAAAACTACAGGAAGGAGCGTTTTCTATCTGTCACTACAGACAACGCAGGGACGGAAACGGCCATTTTGAGCCTCCAAGTATGACTCATCATTTGTTTTGGTGGTTCGCTGTGTCCTCATTCAAGTGGATGTTTGATGGATTTTACCTACGAGCGTGCGGTAAAGTGCACTTTACCGCACGTATTTGTGAATGGAAAGTAGCATTTGCGTGTGCGGTAAAGTTAACTTTACAGCATAGTATGCGGTAAAGTGGACTACAAAGTGTGCGGTAAAGTGTATTTTACCGCATAGTGTGCGGTAAAGTAGAATTTCATATTTATAATCAAAAACCCTTTTTTTTTACAGAAAATGGATTTTTGATCATTTCTAAATTTAATCTAATTTCATTAATTAATCTGATTCGATAATTAATTTTATCAATGCCCTTCTTTGGAGATGTAAATGCTCATAGGTAAAATTTTGTACCTAACACATGCGGAAAGTGCAAAGTATCACTTTCCGCATTTGTTAGGTAAATAACTATTAGCGGTTTTAGGTGATAATTATAAAGCACTGGGATTAGGGCGAAAAGAGTGAGTCATAATATTCACAATCATATTTGAATAAATATACGCCACTGCCAAACCGGAAACACTAGTCGGCCATATGCAACCTCCACATATTCTGGTCGCGCAGATTCGAGGTTATGCTCCTTCCTGTAGTTTTATATTCAAAGTTTGCAGCTGATGGTCTTTAAATTTCTCCCATTATAGGTAACTTTAGATTCTCCACAAAAAAGTCCTCTCGAGTTTTTTTGATCCAATGCATACTTTACGAAATATTCAATAAATTCCAAAAAAATCAAGATGGCGGCCATTTTTTTCCAAGTTCCACCAATGCGACAAAGTGCGATTTTTGACGGATTAATAAGGACCCTATTGACTACTCATTTCCGCAGAGATCACTTTGTTACTAATTTTTTCTACCCCAACCCCCTATTTTGACTAGCCTATAGGTATGACTACCAGGTATGACCTATTGAGGTCCTACCTACAACGGACTTTGAGGCGGGAAATTATTGGGGGTTAAGAAGGCTAGCGGCACATCCTTAGGGCACATCAAACATCTCTATTGAAATACGTACTGAAGGCACAGTCAGACAGTTGCAGTCTGTAGATTACAATTCTAGCCTACGATTGACGTCATACAACGGTCGATCGGTGTTCAACAATAGATAAAGTTTGTTTTTTTTTAAAGATAATTCCCCAAGTCAAAAATTTAGTAACTATGTTGGCAACACAAGCCTTTCCTACATAAAAAATTTGAAAGCTTGACAATTTTACATTGTATTGCCAACAGATGTCATTTTGACTTTTATCTTTAAAAAAAAATTTTGTGTTTATCCTTGAAGAAGAAATAAAGGGTTATGTTAACTGTTTTGTTTACATATTCAATTTTTTTCTGTCAATTTCAAAGATGAGTAAATTCCTCAAAAAAACCTTGTTCAATAAAATACTGAGATGGAATTTGATACTACCTGCCAGGACCATAGAATACGTAAGTAGTTTTCGAACCCAATTATTTTATACTGCCCTTTTTGCCATTATGCTCCACAGACAAGATCAATCCTTAGGCCACTAACAACAATGAAGCCCCAAAAAAGCGTTTATTTAATAGACGAATCCGATAGCAATGGAAATAAGTCCCCAAAGTCCAACAAATACACTTATAGAACACACAATTGTGGTGAACTTAACGTAGAAAATGTAGGTGAGAAAGTAGTGTTGTGTGGCTGGCTCCAATATCAAAGAATGAACAAATTTGTTGTTCTTAGAGATAGTTATGGGGAGACACAGTTGTTGATTACTAATAAAGCTACCCAGGATTTATTGGGGCAAATGCCTTATGAAACTATAATTCGTATAAAAGGCAGTGTTTTGTCGAGGCCTAGAGATATGATTAATAAAAAGCAAATTACTGGAGAGATTGAAATTCAAGTAGACGATTTTCAAATTTTGAATCAAGCCAAAGATAATTTGCCTTTCAATATAAGAGAGTTTCAAAAAGCCAAAGAAGGTTTGAGGATGCAATACAGATATTTAGATATAAGATTTCCTCAAATGCAAAAAAACTTAAGGACCAGATCAAAGATTTTCATGAAGCTGAGAGAATTTCTTATTGAAAATCATTTCATTGATGTAGAGACTCCTACATTATTTAAAGCTACACCAGGAGTAAGTAATCAAATAAGAGTTTCCAAAAATTCATCAAATCCTTTCAGGGCGCTCAAGAGTTTATTGTTCCAACTAGATTCCCAGGGAAATTCTATTCTTTAGTACAAAGTCCGCAACAATTTAAGCAAATGCTTATGGCAGGAGCGTTGGATAGATATTTCCAAATTGCCAAATGCTACAGGGATGAAGGCTCTAGGCCAGACAGGCAACCTGAATTCACACAATTAGATATAGAATTATCTTTTACTGATGTGGAGGGCATTATAAAACTTATAGAAGAATTATTGTTTTATGCTTTAGCTGAATTTACCATCGCTAGAAATTTTTCTAGGATTTCTTATGAGGAAGCTTTGGAGGTATATGGCACTGATAAACCAGATATTACTTTTGATTTCAAGCTTCGAAATTGTACTGAAATATTTGAAGGAAACTCTTTATTGAATAATTTGGATGATTTTGCTTGTTATAGCTTGGTTTTTGATAAAAACAACTTAAAAGATTCCTGTGTGTTAACTAAATCAGTAAAAGAACAAATGCTGAGAGTAGCTAGTCAGCATCCAAAAGCAAAATTGATACAAGTGAAGGTGACCAAAGAGAATTTTGCTGATAAATTCAAAAATTTGTTATCTTCCAAAGAAGCAAGTGCGCTATTGGAAAATATCAGTGATGGTTCAGTAATGTTTTTAGCTCATGGATCAAAAAATTATGCAGTGAGTTTTAATTTGACTGTTTAAATAGAATTTTTGTGTTTTGCTTTTTTTTTAGAGAAAGTTATTAGGTAAAATCAGGCTAGAGTATGTTAAATATCTAGAAGATAGTTTCAAATTACAAATAAGGAAAAAAGGTTTACATTTTTTGTGGGTTTTGGATTTTCCCTTATTTGAAATGAATGAGGAAAGTGGTGAATTGCAGTCGGCACATCATCCATTTACAGCACCCCATCCCGATGATTTAGCATTATTGAATCAAGACCCTTTAAAGGTAAATGAGTGTTTTTTGCAGAAACAGCCCTGTTATTGTCTTATTTTAGATCAGAGCATTAGCCTATGATTTAGTACTTAATGGTAATGAAGTAGGTGGTGGTTCAATACGAATACATGATCCAGTATTACAAGAAAATATATTAAATTTATTGAAGATTAACAAAGATACGTTACAGCATATTATTGATATGCTAGGTAAGTGATCAAAATATACACCATTGAAGAAGCCCATTTTCGTTTTCCTCAGGTTCTGGTTGTCCTCCTCATGGTGGTATAGCTCTAGGCCTTGACAGACTTTTAGCTTTAATTTTAAATATGTCCAGTATTAGGGATGTGATAGCTTTCCCGAAAACATTTGAAGGAAAAGAACCAATAAGTGGTGCCCCCTCTGAGGTATTAGACGATACATTAAAATTATATCATATAAAAACCAATAAGTAAAAAAATCAATACCTACATTTTAGTATTTTTATTATCACATTTAAATTAAACATTAGGATAGAGAGAAAAACATGGCAACTTGATAATTACCTACTATGTAGTAAAATTAAACATCAATTATTTTTTGTGTTGATTTAGTCTTAAAACAAAAAGTCCTAGGAATCCTTGGAGAAGTGTTAAAGTCTAGTACTCCCAGATAAAGGGATTAAAATTAGTACTTAAATATCTGTAGGTAATATATCAGGTATCAAGTAGCTACACAAATCAGCTTCAGAATTGACAAAAGTAACTTTTCCTGCTGTTTTCTCATCCAGCCAAGCCCTAATCACAGTCCAACATCCTGAAAATATTGTGGGCGAATTGATGATAAGACAAACTCCCAATCTCTCAGGATAGTGTTTGCTCAGCAGCCATATGAGGTTCTTAATCATTTGATAGTCCATACAACTAAGGCCAAAGTTTTTCAAGTCAAAAACTATGCACAAATTGTCTATGACTTCTTCAAAGCATTTTTTACAGGCTTCTTCGAGACAATATACAATAAACTTTGTAAGTTCTTCAATGTCTCTATCATTGGCATTGTGGTTTTTGGCTGGAATATAAATCACAGGCCTTCCGTGCATGTCACGGTGTTTTAATACTCGAGCTTTATTGGCATCCAGGTTTTTTTTCACTGTTGGGTGATCCAGATTGAGGGCGTCCACACCATATTCTTTTTTCCACTTGTTTGTCTTCAGTATGGCCTGAAAAGCACTGTCAGCCGTTTTGAAAGCTCGCAAGTACCTTTTTAACGAAAATTCGTTGTGAAATTGTTCTGGATCGGCTTCTGATATCAATTTCATGCGACTTTTTAGGTCTTGGAGCTGGGATTCGGACAACTCACTTTGTTCACTCATTTTTCTTTCCGCACAAAAGGATATTCAATAGATTTATGTGAAACTATTATGGATTTTTCAAGCTTATCTTATCTATTTAATTACTTTTGCTTGCCTGTTTTTATGGTGAAAAGATAAGCATAAGCAGAAACAGTGTTTGGACCATCATCATAATATATTTTCTAAAACAAAAAATATTTTCTTTTCCATTGTCCTGTCTCTGTCAACCTCAAATTACGTGACAATAACCAAGGATATTACACACTACACTGGATAGCCTATACCCATTATAGCCTGTGTAGATCCAAAGATCATTGTCCAAATAAAGGCCCGCATTCCGAACCCACGATTCGATAGTATCGTTTTTCTATATATGTACATAGATAGACGATACCCTATCGAATCGTGGGTTCGGAATCCGTTCCAGAATCTCAATCCCACCACGCCAAAGTACCAGTAATGACGTAGCAAGCGTATCGTTTCTCCTCTCGACGTTGGGTGTTTGCACCACTAGAGGTGCTTTCTAGCCGCTTTTCAACTGACCATTTTGAGCACGTAATCGAGCTTTTGCGCGCGCAAATGCTTCAAGCACGTGTTCGTGTTCCAGCCGTACTGCGCTTCGAGAGCTGCTAACTTTTGCGTTTGAAACACAGAACAGTGTGCTGCACCGTGCTCGAGTGTTTTGTTTAGTTCAATGGAAATATAGGACATATATGTTCCGATATCAACTGTCAGTACTGAATTTACTGGACGCAGTTCCGGTATTATTCTCAGTACACTGATACAGTCCAGAATGACGTTTTGAATGCGCGAATGACGTCATTATTATTTACTGGACGGGGCTTCTAGGATCACGATTCGACAAATGACTCGAAAACGCGACGATTTTTTCCAACGATCCTAGGCTAGAATCTCATCGGAATCATACCTTTCGAGATGACAGGGTCGGCATCGAGTTGCGACTCGTTGTCGAGTCGTGTGTTTCGAATCGTGATTTTAGAATCTCCTTGCTGTACCTTTTTTTCCACCAAAACACTACGCTGTTGAAATCGGAATGCAAATAACAGTAAAAGCAGCACAGTAAAATATAGTGGCAGTTGATAACGGAACATAGCTATAATTATCTGACACTAGTGACAGTTCGAACACACCTTGGATTGCTTATCGGCCTCGTTTTTGGTAATCGCCGCCGTGTGTCACCATTTTAGACGTCATAACTAAGTCGGCAGCTATTTAAACAGCCTACGTCAAGGCGAGAAATAACATGCTGCTACGTCACAACGCGTGATTTGGCGTGGGGAGGATTTGTTCCACACAGGTTCATGAGGATAGGCTATCCTGTAGTAGTAGTATCATCCTTGGAGATAGACGACCTCGGGGCTTGACGCCCCGAATTAAAAAAAAACGGTTGTTTACATCAAAATCGTGATCCAGGGCGCCCAAGCCCCTCAAAAGAATGATTTCGCTGGCTTTTGCTTCTTTGCGTACTTGAGGTGTTTTTCTCGCGTCTCAAAGTTTAGAAGCATTGGCCGTGTTCGTTTTTGTAATTTTATTCGTCGATTTGCTCCGAAAGTTTAACAGGCCACGTGATTTGTAAATTGAACGAAAAAGATTTCCCAAAACTGGTTTATGGACCATTTCCCAAAACTGGTTTATGTCATAACTTTTCGGCGCGAGAATAGCTATTTACCTAACAAGTGCGGAAAATGAATTTTTCCGCACGCAGCTGCCGCATGCCGTTCACCGAACGACGCGTAGCGGAGTTCGGTGAAGCAGCCGAGTGCGGAAAATTATTTTCTGCATGTGTTAGGTGCAATATTTTTCCTACAGGCGTTAAAATGTAGAATTTTTCTTTTTTTTTTGACAGCCGTGCGGTAAAATTTTATTCCTACGACTGCCTAGAAAGCTATTAAAAACGCACTGCTAACTTACCTAGAAAATCGATTATTTCGCACAGCGTGCGAAAAGTACTTTTCACACGATCCGACCGTGCGAAAAGTACTTTTCGCACGCTAAAATAAAAATGACACTTCCATTGAATTTTTGTTCTACAAGCAACTCTGAGTGCATTCAGCGTACGTACCAAAATTGTTCGTTGATTATTATTTCAAATAATAATTTTTCAACAAAAAAATAAATAAATAAACTCAATGTGAATATAGTTATAGTTATTTCGCAGTCGTAGAAAAAGTATAGTGTGTAACGCGTGTGAAACGCACTTTTCACACTCGTGGGGTTTGTGCCACTCGCCTGCGGCTCGTGCCACCAAACTTCCCCACGTGTGTGAAAAGTGCTATTTTCAACACTTGTTGCACAATATACTATTCCGCACTGACAGCCGTGCGGAAAAACTTTTTCCGCACTGATATGCGTGCGGTAAAAGTTTTTCCGCACCGTGCGGGAAAATTCATTTTCCTACGAGCGTGCGCAAAGTAGTACTTTTCCGCACGCATTACCGTTCTCAAAGTTACACTTTTCCGCACAGAGTGCGGATACGGGCCTTATCCGCACTGAGTGCCGAAAAGTAAAAATAATTGTCAAGCAACAATAGCCGCTTTCCAGCTGTGTGCTTCAAACACGGTGCAGCACGGTGTTCTGTGTTTGAAACGCAAAAGTTAGCAGCTCTCGAAGCGCAGTATGGCTGGAACACGAACAAGCGCTTGAAGCATTTGCGCGCGCAAAAACTCAATTGCGTGCTCAAAAGCGTCAGCTGGAAAGCGGCTAATAAGTGCACCTGTCGACTTTGACACATGATGACAAATTTTCCCTTCTATATTAGCCATTAGAGAGTTATTGGACGTGCAATAAGGACAAGCAAGTATTTAAATTAGCCTTATTTTGACATGCGCATTTGGGTCCGAAAATAAAGATTTTGAGCCACATAAATTTTTGAAATACGTTACACGCTAAACGATAAACTGAGCAAGCGCAGTCTTTGAAAAATAGCGGATGACATTTAGCCTTTTTTTAGTTTTTGAAGCCAAAACTTGTGAAGGACGTTATACGCTAAACGTTAATGAAAATTTGTGGTTAGGAATTTGAATTTGTGTAACTAGCGTCAAATTTTATGTTGTCTGTTGTTTATGTTAGGATGGTTGGGTATTTATTTGTGTTTTGTTTTGTGTAATTATGTACTGCACTTCATGAATAACATTGAAAATATAATAAGACGTCGAAATGCTGAAACGTTATCGGTTAATAACGTTCCGTTTATTTCCACATTAGAGAGATTTTGAGCCACCTATTTGATCAACGTTATACGTTATCGGTTATTTTGCTCATGCGCAATAGTGAAAAAATAACCGGTCCGCTTAATAAGCGGTAACGTACTACGCTAATTATGTGGAAATAAACGGAACGTTATTAGCCGATAACGTTTTAACATCGGTGCCAAGTGTAATACTTATTTGGTTCAAACGAGAAATAAACAAAAATAAAAATGTTCCAAGAGGATAACAAATAATGCGTCAAATAATTCTTCAAAATTTTTTTCTACGTAGTCTATTTTGGTCTTCAAAATTCACAACCTATCCTCTATAATTGCATAAATTGGCAACGCCAACATATCCCTGCAAGTTGACATTTGCATAACCTAACCTAACCTCTATAACCAAAGAACAAAAAACTAAACAACTTTTTCCAAAGACGTTTCCGGTTTTTTTGATATTTTGGTGTGGTTTAATTCAGAGAAAAAGTTGAAAAGTAACCATTGTTAGCTAAGCCCAAGAAAAACACCTGAATACGGTACCACAGGTACCCCGACGTGACGACCCGAGTATAGACAAAATACACCCTTTAACCATACCTTGGGGAACCCAAGACGATTTTATGATGCTGTGTCAGAAGAAAAAGGTACTCTAGGTATTTTTTTTGCCTGAGATGGTGCCAATTTAAATTTTGTTGGTTCAGTTTGCAATATAACTTCTTTGAAGTCGCTTCTTGTACAGTTTCAGTGTTATTTTTCCAAGCCTTTCTAAACTTTTCACCATGGACGCTCTGAGAAAACGTCAACGCTTTACTGACCATGACGATTTGGTGCTGTTGCGGGAAGTATTATCTCATAATCCATTTGAGAATCCTGCGTTATGGCATGTTATTCAAGAGAATGTTTCCAGTTTAACTGGAAAAACATTTGTCATTAGAACATTGAGGGAACATTTGGAGAGGTTGATAAAACTGTGGCTGGAAATGTTTAAAATCTTAAAAGACAAGTAAGTGTACTCACCCACTTAAAATATAACAATATTCTGAAAATATACCTAGTACTTCTTCCTCTTATTAGGTAAGAGTATATTTATTTCAATCTAAAGTATAATGTAATTATAGGTCAGGAATAGAAGTAGTCTCTACAGAGAAGGATACTTTATGTAGTAATATTTACGACTTGATGAAGGAATTCAAAGATTCCAAAAAGAAGAAAACCTCAGTTAGTGCATCTAAAACTATTGGTATTGATGCTCGAAACCAATGGACCCAACTGTTGGAGGCTTCGGGATCATCAGTGAAGACGGAGAATATAGGCTCAGAATCCCTCATTCATGATCATGGCAGTAAGTTTAAAAATATATAGTTATATTGTTCATGTTTATTGTTCAACTTTTTGTCAAGGGGTTTTGTGTGACAAGTACCCATATCTTTGACCATGATTTAAACCTTGAGATAAAAATATTTTCAAAACTTTTGCAAGACCTAATTGTGCCTGAAAACCATATAATTTTTTTTTTTTTTTTTAGGTCTGACAATTCCTGTGGAGGATATATTATCTGATGATGTGAGGATAGAGTTTGTGGACGAAGTTGACTTGAGCATGCAAGATACTACTGAATGCATTGGTAAGAATTCTACATTTTTGAATTTTTGTTTTTAAAAAAAATGAAATAGTTGAACTTATTGATTTGCTTGACACAAATTAAAATTAATGGCTGTGGCACTGTGACTTAAGAGCTATAAAGTGGCTTTTATGTACTCCTTAGTGTTATTACTCTGTGCCGCTAGATTAGTCCATCTATTTTAGCCCTTATTGTATCCAGGACCCAGCCAGATAATTTTGGCAAAAAAAAACACAGTTTGCTAGTTATATAATTACATTCTGTTTCATCTTAGAAAATACTGAACCGATAATGAATGAAGCCTCTACATCATCAGCTTACCTATCAACCCACAAAGTAAATGTATTGGATCCACAGACATCCCATCAGACAGATAACACAGTAGCTAGCAATCCCGAGATTAAGCCTTCAACATCAAGTTCAAAACCTGCGAAAATTTTGGGTATGTAATTTTTATCATTGTTATTGTAGAAATCTTGCTTCATTAAAATAACTATCACTAAAGGGCAGATAGAATGCAAGTTTCATTTTAATGCAAATTCTGGATATTTTGACCATTTTCGAAAAATTTGCATATTTTTAATGGCTTTCTGCATTATCTTGCCTCTTTTGTTAGATTTATTGAAGCAGACTATCAATTTATTAGTTCTTCCTTTGAAATTTGAACCCATTTTTGGCACAGGTACCCCATTACTGTACAGTGTGGTCATTTTATCTTGATAACATTTTAAACTGTCATAATTTCTTTATTTTTAAAGTTATTTAAATGAATAAAAAAACATACTGTAGGGTTGGTTTTCAAGTTTCAGATAGGGTGGACAAAAAACAACAGACTAATATATTTTGACAGTTATGCACACACATAGCATTTTTTTAAATAAAACACCCAGGAAATTTTTAGTTTGTTTGATAATATGTTTCATTCTGATTCCAATATATACAATACAATGCAATTAAAGACAAGTTACTTTATATTTACATGCAGAAATGTTTCATCTATTCTGAAAATATTGTTTACTAATTACCTACACAGATTACCTGCAAAGGTATGTAGGTAAGCAGAATTTTCCATTAGAATACATAAAACACTTCTGCATTAAATTTAGAGTAAATTGTATTCAAGTATATTGTATTGTATATATTGCAATCAGAATGAAACATATCAAACAATTCAAAAATTTACCGGGTGTTCCATTGAAAAAAATGTTATTTGTGTCCATAACTGTCAAAATATATTAGTCTTTTGTTTTTTATCCACCCTATTTAAAACTTGGAAACTAACTCTACAGTATGTTTTTTCATTTATTTTAATAACTTCAAAACTAAATAAATTATGACAGGTTGAAATGCTATCAAGATAAAATGACCACACTGTACATATAAGTACTAGGTACCTGATTAAAAGGGCCGAATAATTATAATTTGGAAAAAATCTTGCATTTTTAATAGAAATAGCATGCATTAAAATGCACATTTTTAAAACATTTTCGATGCATTTTTTCCGCCATTTAACTATGACTATCACTTAATACTATTGATGTTATTTCATATCCTAAATATGTTGTTTTTGTTACAGGTCCAGTAAGAAGTAGGAAAAGGAAAGCTAATACCCAAAGGCAAGGGTTAGCGTACCTAGAAAACTACGATAAGCAGCAAAGTGACATAAAAAAAAAACAATTGGAACTAGAGGAGCGAAAACTAAAAGTGGAGGAAAGAATGATGGACTTATTGGAAAAACAACATGATTTAACAGAGTTTCAAATCAAAAAACAATTTGAATTAATTGAAAAAAAAAATAATTTGGAATCCCAAAATCAGCAAAACTTGTTAGCTATGGCTGAAAGGCAAGATAAATTAATTAATTTACTAATAAATAAGATTGGTTAATTATTTTGCTTAGAAGTGAGTTAATTTAAATAAAAATGACAGGTCTGCAAAAAAAAACAATCAAAGATTGCTTGTTGTAATGTCTTATTCTAAATGAAATTAACTTGGAACAGAGTCTGTCAATTTGAAATGTGATTCTCGGTAAAATGTGGGGTTTGTTTTAAGACTTTTATTGCAAATTATAACTAAAAATAAAGCTGCACATGGCATTCTCTGCAAAACCCCAGTTTTGATTTAGGTTGCCTAGTCAATCCTACACATCAAATAGGTTCCAATAGAAATCATCCACTACAGCACAGTGTTTGAAAAACCATAGCAATCTTTGTGTTTTTTTTTGAAGATCTGTTACCTGTTATGATATATTTATATTTATGTTAGGTAGTATTGTGGCTTAAATTTTTATATAAAAATGTTATGATTCGTGGGGATGAAGCCAGTGATAAAAAGAAAACGACTCCTTTACCTAATGAAGCGATAAACTAATAATTGGGAAAGCTTTTATTAGATAAAAGAGTCGTTTTCTTTTTATCACTGGCTTCATCTCCACAAATAACATTTTTATATGTATACAAGATAAGTTAATTAATAAGATAGGTTAATGATTTTGCTTGTAATTATGCTAATTTAAATAAAAATATTATGTATATGTATACTGGGTGTAAAAAAAATAGTGTACCGGACTTCGAAAGGTGATACTACATATGAAAACTAGAAAAAAGTTTTTGAGAACAGATGCCCTAGAATGCTTTCTTGTTTTGTGAGTAACTACCCTCCACCCTTATGGAAACTACCCTTTGAGAACTGTTGCTGCAATTTTTACTATCACTATTCGCTTTGGCATATATTTTTATGCCAAGTGAGAATATTTCAAGGAAAATAGTTTGCCACTGTTCTTGAAAAAAATAAAATCTATTGTTTTTATTTATTGATTGAAGGGCTGTAACCGGCAGTATCTTAGGGCGCGAGTTAGGGCATATGTTCATGAGAGATTTTTTAAATTTCATATGTAGTATCTCTCCTTGTTTGGTACACAATTTTTTTATACCCTTTCTATACTATAATATGTATATACAAGATAAGTTAATAATGCCCGTATTACATCTGTGTATTTTTCCGTGTATTTATTCATGTAGTTCATGGTGCCAACATTATTTTGTTTTTCATAATGCTGATTTATGTTGCGTTTGAAGTTTTTCGCTTGTCACCCTGAACTACATGAATAGATACACGGAAAAATACACAGATGTAATACGGGCATAAGACAGGATAATTATTTTGTTTACAATTGAGCTAATTTAAATAAAATTTGATGCATATAACATAATTATATTTGGTTATATTTCTTATAGGTATCTGTCAAAACTTGTTGAAATTGGTATGAGTAATGTGTAAAAACATTTTATGTAAAGTGAAAAAAAAATAAAAAATACACAAAAATACTACCAAATAAAAAAGAGTTAGTTTTGCATGAATGATGAAGTGATGGTACAATAATAGTTTGAAAATTAAAAATTAATTGCTATTATTGTTTTTTTCTGCTGAATGTTTCTTGTATTCTTCTATCAAAATTTGAGAATAAAAATACAAAAATTTTTTTTGTCATAGGATCCCAGAGACAGTTATTTTACGGACTCATTCAAGTCCATAAAAGGCTTCTTTTTAGGTTTTTTTTTCTTTCGGGATGCACCTTTATGATTTCAAAAATTAAGGAAAATTTATAAATTTTAGTGTTCTGAAAAATTCTAAAAAGCGTATGACAAAAAATAGTTTTTGTCACACGTACCTAAACAAAGTTTTTCAGGACTCATCTGCTATTCCGGACTTGGCTAACGCCTCGTCCGGAAACAGCAATGATTCGTCCTGAGAAACTTCATTTTAGGTACTTGTGACAAAAATAACTATTCTGATACCTACCTATTTAATTAATTGGTTCAGGTAGGATGCAAAAATATACGGCAAAACTGTATTCATTGGAGCAGGAGCATGAAATTAAATAAAATACTGTGTCTTGCTTAACTATATTTATATTGATGCACTACAAATTCAATCAAATGCCTAATTGTTAAAATTAAGATATTGTTCTACAGTAGGAGGATTTACATTAAAAAACTGCGAGGTCTGATTACCATATAGACAAGAGTAACAATTAGTTAAAATAGTAGCAGTTTTATACATTTCTTGTACATCCTGAAGCATAAGTTTTTGATTTTTTTTAAAATCCAAAAAAGCAAACAATGTTATGACCTTCTGGAAACTCCACTCTACTGCCTGTCTCACAACAGACATGGATGCATTGAAATTCCTTTGCGCCTCATTTACACCATTCCCAGGAAATGGACACAACAGAAGCTCCCGTATGCCATAGGCCTGGTCTCCGAAAAGAACAAAGACTACTCCGTCAGGAAATCTTGTTTTTTGTTCTAATTGATTGTACAATCCTGATTCTCTAAATATACCAGCATCGTGGCGCCGCCCTGGAAAAGCCCCAATTTCACTAACAGTCAGCCCATCTGGAGTAACCACTGACTGATACTTCACACAGTGAAAATGTTTGTGACCTGAATAATAATTTTCTTGATCTTCTGTGGGACGACATGTTGCCCTGGCAGTGCCGTCTATAAATCCCCAGCAGTTTTGTACTGCTGCACCTTTTGCTGTTATAGCCTAGAAAAAAATGATATAGGTGCCTATTATATTAATTAGCCTCAAATGCAATTACTTACTTCAGAATAACGTTGTAGACGGTCTTGGTTAAGCCAGTTCAAATTATTCAAGTCCTCCAATAGATGCCTAAAATTATTATAAATGTGGTTGTTTATAAAATTGCTTATCTCTGGGCTGCTGTAGAGCGATGAAATACATATGCCAGGTCACACAAACGATTCGGATATGCCAAACGACGCAACAGGATACACATTCCTTCAATACCTGAAAATTAAAAAAATAAATAATAACAAAATATGTTCACAGTTCTGTTCTTGGTATGTTCTTACCAGTCGAAACATGCCCTGATCGAGTTGTAAACATGTTAGGTATTACTAAAGCTTGAACTAATCTTGGAATATCTTCCTTTTTAAATCTGAAGTTAAGTTCTACGTCCCTCGCATCGATTTCATCAAAGTTAAAGACAGGCCTTGGGGGTACCAAAATAGGTGGATCAAAAATATCATGGAGAATAGCGCCTCTTATTAAGTCGTGGTCTATTAGCCCTTGGGCATTTCGACGTCCTAGTCCTATTATATTTTCAATGTTTTCCATGGAGTGCAGTACACAATTAGTGCACACAAAAAAAAACACAAATAAATGCAAATCAAAAATCAAAAAATATTTATGAACTATTTGTTTCAGACTGCTAACAGTTCTGGAGCACACAAAAAACTGATCGGAGGTGAAGAAAATCATCTTGATGTAACTTATATTTAGGCCTTTCTACCTACTTAGGGCACAGCTTCTTGGGGTCCGTTTTGTACCTGATGTCCAGGTATTTTATTGATAGATAAATATTCCAAGTAACTAGGAACATAAAGGAAATTGAAATAAATTAAAATTCATCAAATTAAACTTTGGAACAGGTAGAAATAAGTGAAATAACACACATTTATATCTGTCTGTGTTTATATGGAGGCATGTTTAACCTCAATGGTTTGTTTACATTTGTGCGGCATCGCCATCTCGAATTATCAGCTGATTCGAACTGCCTAATTAACGTTTAGCGTATAACGTCCTTCACAAGTTTTGGCTTCAAAAACTAAAAAGGCTAAAAATGTCTTCCGCTATTTTTCAAAGACTGCGCTTGCTCAGTTTAGCGTTTAGCGTATAACGTATTTCAAAATTTATGTGGCTTAAAATCTCTCTATTAGCGTAGTACGTTACCGCTTATTAAGCGGGCCGGTTATTTTTTCACTATTGCGCATGAGCAAAATAACCGATAACGTATAACGTTGATCAAATAGGTGGCTCAAAATCTCTCTAAGGTTACTGCTTGTCTTTATTTGTGTATGGTTAGTGTGGGACAGTAAATTTCCCTTATTTCAAATTTCTGACATTTTGGACGACTTTGACGTTTTGCTTTTCGGCGATGACGTTAATTTACATGGAAAATTTATTTTTTCTATTTTGGTGTCATATCGGAGTCTTTTCGACACTAAAAGTAGTTTCGAAAAGAAGCTCTTTGTGACACTCCTTTTTTACTTATCGGAGGTTGGTAACACTGGCTGATTGATGGCCATCGAACTGTCATTCACGATAAAAAAATAGAAGATTTCTATATTTGGCATGTAGTGTTACCAACCTTAGCATATGAAATCAGGAAATATGAGAATAAAATTTCCAAGAAAAGTTTTTTTTTTAAATTAAACAATACCAAAATAGAAAAAATAGTATAAAATATTCGTTTCATAAGACATTTTATCGCACTCGCCCTTTAGAAAACTCGCCTCCGGCTCGTTTTCTAATATAGGGCTCGTGCGATAAAATGACGTCTTATGAAACTTGTATTTTAATGTACTATTTTACAATAGTTTTCCATTTTACTGTGGGTAACATCAAAAAATAAGTATCAGCAGAAAATCACAAACAAAAATAAACACTTTTTGAGGCTGAAATTAATAAACATAGCTATCATCTGTCAAAATTATGAATACAAAATAAGGTAACACTCTAGCACCTACTACAGTCTTCCAATAACTGTTTTTTTCTTGGAGAAATAGTGCTGATGCACTAATAAAATAACGTAGATCCTTAATACTGCGAGGCAGTATTTATTAGTTCCAATAACTCTCTATCGAAAAATCCCATTTTTTTCGGATCAATCGCAATCGCATGTTTTCTGCCGAATTCGCACGATAGTCTAAGAAAATAGTCGCATTTCCAAAAAAAAATTCCTACCCAAATGAACTTTTCAGGAATGATAGGGGGCGGGTGGATGATCATAAAACCGAAAATATCAAACATTCACCCCTCTGGCGTTTTGCGCTATAGGGGTTGAAAGTGCACCATTGGCGATTACTTGGTACCTATTGATTTTACAAAAAAATGTTTCAAATAAAAGATGTGCAACATTATTTTATCTACAATGTTTATCTAAAGAATTTTTTTATTAAGGGCCATCTGTGGTCATAAGGGCCGTTTGAAATTTTATAATGAAAATGAAAAATTTTAACCGACGTGAAAAATTTTTCTACAACACATACAACATTTTTGCTTTATGAAGTTTTTACTCACCCCCTGCCGTTTTTCAATAGGGGTAGTTTAAAGTTTATTTATTTTTTTAAAAAAAAATTTTCTCAATAAAAGTTTTATAAGATTACATTTCCTAAAATTTTTCCTTATCAACTTTTTTCGTAACTCACCCCCATTCAGCGCATTATAAAATTTCAAACGGCCCTTTTGACCACAGACGGCCCTTAATCAAAAAAGTCTTTAGATAAATATTGTAGATCAAATAATGTTGCATATCTTTTATTTGAAATATTTTTTTGTAAAATCAATAGGTTCCAAGTAATCGCCAATGGCGCACTTTCAACCCCTATAGCGCAAAACGTCAGAGGGGTGAATGTTTGATATTTTCGGTTTCATGATCACCCACCCTCCCCCTATCATCCCTGAAAAGTTCTTTTGGGTAGGATTTTTTTTTTGAAAATCGACAATTTTCCTAGACTACGAATAATGGCGATTTAATCAGCTGATAATTCAAGATGGCGATGCGGCACGAATGTAAACAAACCATTGAGGTTAAACATTGCCTTCATATAAATGTGTGTTATATCTACCTGTTTCAGAGTTTAATTTGATGAATTTTAATTTATTTCAATTTCCTTTAATGTCCGTCGTTAAAACCGACTTACTGCGTACCTGCAAAATCTAATGACATTTTTTAAAATTCGGCATTGTCAAATTTATTTTTGTTGTTGTTGGACCAAACTCGACCAAACCCAAAAGAAAGGTTACTGCGAAAACATAATTTATGCTGTTAAGCTTACTGTTATGGTACGTTCGATTTATTTTATTTCAAATAAATTAAATAATTTTACTACGTACCTACCAAATTTTTTTAAAATTAATTTGGAAAAATATTTTGGAATTGAATCTACCAAGATATTTTACACATTCTGACAACACGGCTTTCTGTTTCATAACTCTGAAATTAAAAAATGTTTTGTCATCAAATGTCATTATTATGCTAAGTCCTCATAATCGAATCGCGAACTTTTTTTCTGCGGAATTGTTCCTATATTGGTCCAAGTTATTTGACGAATAATCTGGGAAGAAGTGAGGTTATGCTAGTTTATTCGCCAAAAAGTTAAATTATTTTTAACTTTTTTGCGATGCCGCAAGAACTTGAAAACATTCGCGAGATTTTTCCGCCGTTATAATTTCAAATAATTTGGACCAATAGGAACAATGAGGAAGTTGCATAAAATTTTATTTTGATGCAAAATGTATTTAAATTGAAGCAAAATACTCTAGAAGTATATTTCCACATTCAAATCCTCTTCATACTGAACCACTAATAAATAATTAATTATTCAAATATTAAACATAACAAAGGGCGCGAAAACGCTCTCAAACTGGTTATGACGTCATGGAACGGTAAACAAAGAAAAGTGTGGTTATGTTAACTTGATACGTGAGCCGTCAGACGCTTGTGTTTACATCGAATTCTACGGATGGATTCATTATTGTATGTCGATCATTGTCATTTTCCATTAACTAAACAAAGATAACCTATTTAGTCATATATATTTGTCACAATTGTCACTATCATTACTACACTATATCTTTCTCTCTCTTGATGTATAGGGTGTGAGTCAGGCGTGAGTTCACTGGAAGAGAATTGACGTAACACTATCTTTGTTTAGTGAATGGAAAATGACAATGATCGATATAGTCGCATAAACCAATGACAAACCACAATGGGTAAGAGAGAGAGAGGGAGTACAGAGACTCGTTTTAACGAATACCGTCTTGTGATGTCATTGATTAGGCTACGTTTTGGCGCGAAGAGAGTTATTTTGAATTTCTATATTTTTTTACAGAGAAACTATTAGTTGAAAATTTAAAATTTATGTGGCAAGTGACTTTTCACAATGTGAAGAATTTAATAAGAGAATAAAAAAAAAATCTGCTAATTCCTCATTCCGCAGAAAAAAATTTCGAAATTCGCGATTATGAGGACTAGCTTTTATACGAGGGACGAGGGTCAACCTGTCTCTGTCAAATTTCCAAGGATGATGCTACGCCAATAATATCTGAAAGGCATATATTAGTATTTCCTAGTCAAGTATTTGTATTGTTTTTTTTTTGTAAATCCATCAGTTGTAAGTTTCCTTTGCATGTAATTACTAGAAATTGAAATTAGTGTTTGTGAAGAGTAAATAAATGAATAAATATGTAAATAATAATAGTATTTTACATTATTAGCCAGGTAAAACAGTTTTTACTGGCGATTGAAGGAAATGACTAGCGAGCCGCCAGGCGAGCTTGTCACCTTCAAGAGCCAGTAAAACCTGCTACCTGGCGTATAATGTACAATAATTTATTTGTTACTCATTTGTAAAAGATATAGGGACAAATAAAAAATCAATACATAACAAAAATTTGAAATTTATATGTTTTTCCTTGATTTTTTCTCACAAAAGTTTTGGTAGTTGGTATAACTATGAGAATGATACGTTGTTAAGACGTTGTTTCTAGTTATAAATAGGTTTTTTGACAGATTTCCATTTTGCAATTTTTTTCCAGAAATGAATTTATTACAAGATATTATTAATGAAGCCTCAGTCGTAGCCAACAGTTTATCACCAGAAAAGTCTCCCAGAAGGTACCTACAAGCAATTATTCTTGTGATAAAACCGATTTTTCAAAAATAAATAATTCTACTGACTTGTAAAAAGTTTTTATTTGTCACTCATTTGTAAAACGTCACTTATCAAGTCAAAACATAAACAACGAAAATTGATTTTTACCAGTTACTGGCTCTACTGACTTGTAAAATTGACAGCTAAACTGTAATAGTTATTTATGATATAAGTGTTAAAAGTACATTTTTAAGGCACACATGTGAAAGTTTGCAGATTGAGCGAAGCGAATTCTGCAATTCGCATAAGTGCCTTAAAAATACTTTTAACACAAATATCATACAATATTTTTTCTACAAACGGCGATAAAAAGCGATAACCAGTAACAAATTGGATTTTTAAATGAATAATAAATTGGAAGCATCTTTCACAAGCATCTTTCCTACATAAAATTAATGAATTTGACATTTGTCAAAAAATCCAAACAACCCAAGCAGCAAGGGGTAGTTGAATCAACGTTGATTAAAGATTGATTGATGTCGTAGGCGTTGATATACCAAAAATCAGCGTTGAATGGCCATTATGAAAACAACGTATTCGTCAACGTATTCTAAGCAAAGTCTATTCAACGTTGAATATAGGTTGCACGAGATATTGCAATTTTGAAAAAATAATTCGAACCCATTGGTACCAAAGTATTTATCAATCTAGACTAGGTATAGCAACTTTGAATAGTTATAACACTGGTTTTTTTCTGTTTGATTTAGCCCATCACTAGACTTTGAATAAACGTTGAATGGAGGTGTAGAATGTTTTTTGAAATAAATATACGTTATTAGTAAAATTTAAGATATCAATGAAAAACCAGATTTTTATTATTATAAGTATATCTTAATGGATGCAGGTTTAATGTTTAAAGTTGCAACATTCGACATGAAACAATATTATATAAATAGATAAAGTGGTATCTCCATGCAAATTAATTCAAACTTCCCGCTAAGGTGCATCGCGTTCCGCCATTTGCCGCCAGCGCCCTCTGCGCCCAGCCCATCATTGCGTTGCCGTCTGGCCGCTGGCGTCATCACGTTCATCGCGTCATCCTTCCTATGCACGCACGTTTTTGTTAATTTTGTGTAAATTTAAAATTATTGAAGGTGTAAAAGGTGTTATTATTTTTGTTATTGTGTGCCTATTAATGTGTCCAGCCTGGATTTAACTTCGATTGGTGGAAAATGGTGGTAGGCGTATGTATACTTCTCAATTCCTATCTAAGAGCAAGATAGTTGACTTTTGACTTTTACCAATCCTCCAAATCATGTTTTATTTTGATCAAATGTGTGCCCCTTTACTGTTTCGATATATTAAATTTTATGTCAAAGATTTTGTGTTTATTTAAAAAAGTTGTGGAATAAAGTACCATTAACCTCAAACATTTTGATGAGTTTATTTTATTTTAAAACTGTTCTGACTGACTCAGCTATAGAACAAGTTTCATAAGACGCAATTTGATATAAAATGTCTTATGAAGCATGTTCTTTGTACTATTTTTTCTGTTTCAAGTTGTAGAAAAAAATAAAGGTTGAGCTCAACCTCAGGCTCAACGTGAAATCTGACGTCTTAATTACAACTGATCAACGTTGTGATAAGGGTTGAGTTCAACGTGAAATCTGACGCCTCGAATACATCTGATCAACGTTGTTATAAGATTGAGGCCAACGTAAAAAACGACGTTAATTCAACGATCACATTCAACGTTGTCTCAATTATGACATTGTGCCGTCCTGTCAACGTACATTCAACTGTTGTTACAACGTAATGCAACGTTGGGAAGTATCGTACTTTCAACGTTTTATCGACCAAACCTTGCTGCATGGGAACCAGCACCTTATTTCACAGGTAATGAAATGTCTTGTCAGTTTCTTGAAAGTCCGTCGTGGTCAGCAATGCTTTCTGCTGAAAATGCAACAAAATACAAAAGAAAAAAAGGGTTACATCGATCCCTTGAAAAATATAGATGAGGCGGACAATCGGGCTTCCTCAGTTGTTCAAATTTCACCATTAATATCAATGTAAATAACTGAAAATACAAACTTTTTTTGACGTTCGCTCTCAAAATTTGATGTTTCATTTTTAACACTAGTGCTATAAAGACTTTATGGCACTAGTGCGATAAAGTAACATTTTTAATGCTACCGGGGGGTGTTAAAAATTGCATTTTTAACACGTTTGTAGAAAAAAACTTTTTACAAGTCAGTAGGGTCAGTAGAATTATTTATTTTGGAAAACTCAGTTTTGTTTGACGAATACATATTAAAAATAAATTTACAATTTTGGTTTCCGGTGATATTAAATTTTGTAGATGGTGAATGGGTTAACATAGATTTATCTGCTGCTGAATCCTCAAATGAATCAGTTGAATTTATTGAGCTTTCTGATGCGGGAAACATTTTCTTCGAAATTTCAATTTTTTTATTGATGGAGTCCTCCACGTAACTTTCAGCAATCGTACTGGACTTCCAACCACCGGCACGTTTCAAAGTTAAAATATCACCGCCTGCATTTACAACCATGGTGGCCTCAGATCGACGGAAAGAGTGACCAGTATATAATTCCGGCTCAGGTAACTCCAAATATTCCGCAATTTTTTTGGGAACGCCGCCGATAGTATGCTGGCCAGCGTTAAGTGCGATACATTTAAAGTTGCGATATGTTAAGAACAGGCGCAAATTTTCTGCATTAACAGGGCGAAGAGCTGCGTATTTTCGATATAAATTGCAGGGCTGAAAGCTGCAGTCATCGTCCATTATAGTGAATCTTCTACTGGTATGATTCTTTGTATTTCTCAAATTGACGATAATGTATTTTCCAGCATCCTCCACATCGTTCAGGGTTAAAGACAGCAGCTCGTCACATCGGCAAGTACCAAAGATTCCGAAAATGGTGATAACCTTGCATAACAACCAATTTTCGTCAAGAGCTTCTATAATAAACTGTTCAACTTGCTCCTTAGTTAATACTTTTGCCTTTTTCGGGACATAATTTTCGCTCTTCCTCTTTAAAAAAGCCAAAATTTTATAATATCTACAAATCAAACAAAAAATTAGTTATTTTGGTAATTCTGACCAAAGAAAAACAAACCTGTCAACTGGAATATTTTCTTTAATTTGCAGACAGCTTTTCAACATTGACCATTTTGACCATAAGCTATTAGGTTTGAATCTTTTAGCAAGTTGGTTAATATAAGTTAGTAAAACATCCTCTGTCACACCAACTACGGTATTCTTTTCTTGCCAAGTTTTGAAATTTGTATATTCTTGCTCGTACCTTTTTGAAGACTTCTCTGGTAATAAGCTATTTGCTACAACTGCGGCTTCTTTGATAATGGCTTCTGGTACACTCATTTTTCGAAGAAAAAAATGCGAAAAGCAAATTTGTCATCAAACTCAAAGCAAACTTATTTGACAAAACTTTGACAACTTATTTATAAACAACGACCTTAACCCTTAACTGGCGTGGTGGAATTTTTATGCGTACATACCGTCCTGACGTCCCTGGGACCACATAACTAATGGACCGAAAAAAATATTGTTTTCAACAAAAGAATGTTTTTTATAGTTTTGTTACATTATTTAACATATTATTGATAATATTTTATTATTATATTTGCTAAATAAAAAATCACGTGTCTTATAAAAAATTAACTTTATTTGCTAGTAAATATACACAAAAAATAACAATGCATGGAACTAAACCGCGTAAATCATTCTCAAGGAAAAAATAAGTTGAAATAAAAAAAGTATTAACTCTTGAAACATTAATAAACATAAAAAAATACATAAGCTTGAAATTAAACCTCTGTAAAGAAAACGTGCAAGCCTGTATGACCTCTTATTGTTCTTCACCTGTGGCACATTCTACACACAATTTTTTGCTACATTCTGAACATATAGGTCATCAGGATCATCATACCTGACACGTTTTGGGACAGGAGACGTATCCATTTTCAACTTTAGAAGAAAAATACAAGCTTAAAAAAAAAAAATGAGATAGCAATTTATTACTTACTTACTGTCGAGTGGTCCTAGGGACCACGATCACACTGTCACGTAAAAATGGGGAATCACAACGCACCAACACTGAGCAGCCATGGTCGAAGACATGCTAACTAGAAGGTACTGAGACGCATAGCTCGAAATGTTCAATGATAGTGGGGGTACATGCCAAAATATATTGGCTTGGGTCCCAGGGACGTCACAACGCCAGTTAAGGGTTAACAACGCCCCGTGGTCATAGTTATACAAACAATCAACAACCAAGGCTTGCATGACAAAAAAATTAAGGAAAAAATTAGAAATTTCAAAATTGTTTTACTTATGCATTAATTTTTTATTTATTGTTTACAAATGAGTAACAAATAAATTATTGTACATCATACGCCAGGTATCAGTTTTTACTGGCTCTTGAAGGTGACAAGCTCGCCTGACGGCTCGCTAGTCATTTCCTTCAATCACCAGTAAAAACTGTTTTACCTGGCTGATAATGTAAAATACTATTATTTGTCACTCATTTGTAAAACGTCACTTATCAAGTCAAAACATAACCAGCGAAAATTGATTTTTACAAGCTACTGGCTCTACTGACTTGTAAAATTGACAGCTAAACTGTAAAAACTTTTTACAAGTCAGTAGAATTATTTATTTTTGAAAAATCGGTTTTATCACAAGAATAATTGCTTGTAGGTACCTTCTGGGAGACTTTTCTGGTGATAAACTGTTGGCTACGACTGAGGCTTCATTAATAATATCTTGTAATAAATTCATTTCTGGAAAAAAATTGCAAAATGGAAATCTGTCAAAAAACCTATTTATAACTAGAAACAACGTCTTAACAACGTATCATTCTCATAGTTATACCAACTACCAAAACTTCTGTGAGAAAAAATCAAGGAAAAACATATAAATTTCAAATTTTTGTTATGTATTGATTTTTTATTTGTCCCTATATCTTTTACAAATGAGTAACAAATAAATTATTGTACATTATACGCCAGGTAGCAGTTTTTACTGGCTCTTGAAGGTGACAAGCTCGCCTGGCGGCTCGCTAGTCATTTCCTTCAATCGCCAGTAAAAACTGTTTTACCTGGCTAATAATGTAAAATACTATAACGTGGTTGTTAGACCTGTCCTTATTTTAATCCTGATTTCTTCAGTTTGGTCTATTGTAAAAAATAAACATTTTCGAAAGATACCATCAGCTTTTGACAATTTGGCAAGCATCCGTCCTGAATGAACCTGATTGGTGGAGTTTTTTATTAAACTATTGAATAATAATTGAGAAGTAGGTAGAGACAGTAAAAAATAAAACATACTATTACAACCACGTTTCGTTTATATTTTGATAATAAAATGCAAAAAATGTTACTGCATTTAAGGCATTGAACCAATCCAATTCATATGTCAAAACGAAAAATTCAATATGGCGTGGCGGCCAGTAAGTTTATTTTGATTATGTATTTTTATGAATATTTTAATTATTTTGCTTCGAGTTTTGCTTGCAGCTTTGATTTTGATTATTAAATTAAATATTTGTTTACTAGGTACCTACGTAAACTATAAAGCCTAGTACTCATAACTGCGAAATTCGCACTTTTTTGACATTGCTTTGCCAATTTGACGTTTTATGCGTGTATCAAACGTCGAATTGTCGAAGCAATGTCAAAAAAAGCGAATTTCGCAGTTATGAGTACTAGGCTTTAGTCGGGCAGTAACTAGATATTTTTTTGTGTTTTTTAGTTTATGTGTGGCCGCCACGCCATCTTCAATGTCACGTGTTTGGATTAATTCACCATATTAGTTAGGTTAGAATCGCAAATTGGCGCTGGTTCCTAGTTCAAAAATTAATACATTTAGGCATTCCAGGGTTGACGTCATAACCGATCCGCCATTTTAGCTGAGGGGCAAACCAATGTATAGCTAAAAACTGGAATGCGCACACATTGCCATATCTGCCAAAAAAATGAAGCCATGAAAGACAGATGCGACAAGGGGAATGTTGTTTTTTTCTGTTGCTCCCTTCACAGGTTTCATCAATTGGAATACGTGTTGGAAGCAATTTTCGCCATTTAACATAATGAGTGCGACAAAAACAGGTATCCCCTCCGCAGCAGCCGCACTAGGCTTCAAGTTCGTCCTTATGTGTTAGCATTCCAGTTTTTGGTTATAGTTCATTGATCATAACTAACCACTTTTCTACATTTGCGATTTACGTCATTTACGCCATCATTTCCCAGAGTATTCTTTTTAATGCTAACTACCTTTTTTATCTCTCTCTACTATTTCACGCTGCTAAGAAGAAGACACAGCATAGTAGCTATAAGGTCTGTTTTGCAGCAATGACAAACCAGTCAGCACGAATTTCATTGGTTGAAAATAGTCAGCAAGTCAGAAACAGTCAGAAAACTAATTTCAACCCAAGGTTTCTAAAGTTAATAGGTTGTCTGGTAATGGTAAACAGATGACGTCATCAGAGGGGGGATTCTCATCCTCTAGTCGCAACTTATCTTCCCGACTCACTTGTAGAAAGGCAATGGGATGACGTCATAAAAGTTATCAGCCAACCTAAACCTAAAATCCGTTTTTTTTTTAAAGATAAAAGTCAAAATGACATTATGTTGGCAATACAATGTAAAATTGTCAATGCTTTCAAATTTTTATGTAGAAAAGGCTTGTGTTGCCAACATATATAGTTACTAATTTTTGACTTGGGGAATTATCTTTAAAAAAAAAACAGACTTTACCTCTTTCAAACAACCTTGGTTTCAAACATTAAGTTTTTCAACCAATGAAATTCACTCTGACTGGTTTGTGATTTCTATGCGAACAGACCTATTATGTTAAGCCGCGTCCACATTAGTAAAAATTTACGTTGTGCGTGGTATTCGGCACAAATTTGTGTGTGCGATACAAATTTATGCGAGTGTGGACCTGTTCGCCGCATATAGACGCACGCAAAAATTTTCCCGACATTCAACGCACGCGATCCGCCGCTTGTCGGTTTTTTTCGAGACATCAAAGGGATCTGCGGCACAACATCGTTCTAGTGTGGACGCATTTTTTCGCGAACGCAACAAATAACTAAAAACAAGCAACACAACACACGCTTTGAGCAAGAACGCACGGCGCACAACACAAATATTTATGTCGGTCAAGATCTTAGTTTGCTTTCTCCACTCACCTGTCCCAAAACTTTAGATGTGTACAGAATTCATACGAAAAAAATATGGTCACCCTAAAATAAACTCAAGGTAAACAAACAAACGTCAAATTTTCCACGGTCGCCATATTGAAAAATCACGTGGTTTGGTGAGCACCCTAAAACTCAATATTAAAGAGTTCTCGTGCCCCAGACGCTACGCTAATACGGTACCGCTAACAATACGGTATTTTACATGTTATTTCATAGTTCTCGGACACGAAGACATAAAAATCCTCTAATCCCTTATTCTGTTTATATTTTGACAGCTGAGTCGAGTGATCTAACCCAACTTTTTTTTGCTTGTTTTCTTAACTTATTATTTATCCTGAAGATTCTAAGTTTGATTAATGCTCCCTTGGTGTTTTTTATGGAGGAATTATTAGAAGTTGCTGTTCTTGCAGACGTAAATGGAGCGTAAACTAATTTTCACATAGCATAGCGTTACGGTAAGGCATCCGCTAAGTCCCGTTAGATAGCGGGCTCCGCTAACGCTAATACCGTAAAAACTGTCATACTTGTCAAATAGCGTTACAGTATTTGAAATTTGGACAGCACGAAAACTCTCTAATAACTTGGTGAAAAATGTTTAAAGTTTCGCGCGAATTAAAAGCATTTCAAACGACCTTAAATGCGCGCGAATCTGGATAACGTTACGTAGTATGATTTTGCGTTAAGCCGGCGCCACACGATGTGTCCAACCATTGGCCCCAACGTTAGATCCAACGTTGGGTACAGTGTTATTTGCTCTAGCATTCGGCAAATTGGGAAAATGTATCCGATGAGCGCACGGCTACACGATGCCACAAATCGCTATGTATCCAACGTTGGAAGGCATTCGACACATCGTGTGACGCCGGCTTCACCTTGTCGTCAAACGTCATACTTCATTGTAAAATCTGTTTTTTTTTTAAAGATAAAAGTCAAAATGACATTATGTTGGCAATACAATGTAAAATTGTCATTGCTTTCAAATTTTTCGTGTAGAAAAGGTTTGTGTTGCCAGCATAGTTACTAAATTTTTGTCTTGGGGAATTATCTTTAAAAAAAAAAAACAGACTTTATTTAATTTGGTTGATTTCCACATTTTTCTCCGTTATTTGTTTTCTTGTTGTTTTGGGTTGCGGCGAGTTGTAAATTTTTAAGTTATAATGGAAAAAAAGATTCGCACATACTTACTTTTGCTACTATAAACATATCACAAATTACAGATTGGCGGATTGGCCTTTGGAATTTCCTTCTTCAGTCATAATTAATAGGTATATCGTTTTATTTATATAATGCTAAGCTAATCATTGAATTTAACCTAAGTAAACCAATTCTAATAATGATAAAATTTTAAAAAATCAGAGAAAAACGTAAATAAACACAGCTAACGGGTATTTATTAGGTAGAGTCATGGTCAATGAACTATAACCAAAAACTGGAATGCTAACACATAAGGACGAACTTGAAGCCTAGTGCGGCTGCTGCGGAGGGGATACCTGTTTTTGTCGCACTCATTATGTTAAATGGCGAAAATTGCTTTCAACACGTATTCCAATTGATGAAACCTGTGAAGGGAAATATGACAAAACTTTCGAAAACGTCATATGTCAGCGAGCAACAGAAAAAAATAACATTCCCCCTTGTGGCATCTGTTTTTCATGGCTTCATTTTTTTGGCAGATATGGCAATGTGTGCGCATTCCAGTTTTTAGCTATAGTTCATTGGTCATGGTAGAGTTCAAGTAAACGCTCGGAGTTGCTGTTTTGTTCTTTTATCCCTGTTCTTCTCATCATAAGAAAAAAAGACGGAAAATGCTCCGAGCGCTCAGTGTTTCAAGACGAACTCATGGTATGATGGACGGATGCTGACAGACACTGACAGATCATCCTAGATGACGTCACGAACAGTACCAAAGCGTTTTTCCCGCTGGAAATAATTTGAATTTTTCCGAATTTTTAATTCCTTATTGTGGCCGTTTGCGACAAAAATAGTTATTTTCCTAACAAGTGCGCAAAGTGTTACTTTTCCGCGCGCAAACACAGTTATACGAACGACGCGAAGCGGAGTTCTGATACGTGTTTGCGTGCGGAAAAGACACTTTGCGCACGTGTTAGGAACAAAATTTTTCCTACGAGCTTCATATCAGGTAGGTATTAACAAAAATTAAAAAAAAAAAACGATAATTTGTTTAATTATTTTTAATTAACTTGAAGGGAACCTATGCATTTATCAAAAAATTACATAACAAAAAAAAATAACAGAAAATCCTCGTCAGAGCTGTTCATCTTAAAGCGTTTAAATTTGATGAGAAAGTTTGTAGATTTTTGCATATAAATAGAGAACAAATCTGACAATGTGTCAAAGTTAATTTATATTTGGTGTTTGTATAGATGTTGGCTGATATAGAAACAGAGAAAAAATTTGTCATCATGTGTCAAAGTCGACAGGTACACTTATTGTTGCTTGACAATTATAATTACTTTTCGGCACTCAGTGCGGATAAGGCCTGTATCCGCACTGAGTGCGGAAAAGTGTAACTTTGAGCCCGGAAATGCGTGCGGAAAAGTACTACTTTGCGCACGCTCGTAGGAAAAAATTGTTTTTTTCGCTGATATAGGTTTTAATTAATGTATTCTTATGATTTATAGTAATATTTTCATGTTTAAATTTTTTGTCAAGTTCCCTATTAGGGAATCCAAACCACGTGACTTTTGCCAACCAGCCGGCATTTTGAAATTTTTATGAGGTTAGAATACGGGTTCTTACATGTCAACGATGTCAGAACAGTGTCAGATTTGAGTACTCGCCCCGTGTATTGATAAAGCCTAGTCCTCATAACCGCGAAATTCGCTCTTGTCACTTCGACATTTGATTCACGCATAAAACGTCAAATTGTCGAAGCAATGTCAAAAAAGAGCGAATTTCGCTGTTATGAGTACTAGGCTTAATCCTGCCAAAAAAAACATATGTTTTCTGTTTATTGTTTGCCAACCAGACGCCATTTGGACAGGTCGTTGGATTGCCTAATTAGGCTCTCCAAACCACGTGATTTTTCAATATGGCGAGTGTGGAAAATTTGACGTTTGTTTGTTTATGTTGAGTTTATTTGGAATATTTTCAAGCCAATAGGGTACTTGCATGAAAAATTAAATTGATTATTGTTTATTGCAAACTGTAGGAAATCGAAAAAAAATCGATGCGTGTTTTTCTATTTTGTCCAAATAAGATTATTTCGGAAGTTATAACAAATATTGAGTTTTATATATATATATATATATATATATATATATATATAGATATACTGAGCATGTGCGACGTATTATACCTAAGTTATGACGTCAGAAGGACATTTCAAAGCGTTGTATCTCCGTCAATTTTTGACTCACAAGAAAAAGAAAAAACACGTGTTGACTTATTTTTCATGGTCTATCGAAATCCGCAATAAAAAAATTTGATGCAAGGAGCCTATTACAGTTTACTTTGTTGATATACTTTTTGAGATGCAGGATGCAGAGTGAATATTTTAAAGACTTAAATGCTGGAAAATCGGGCTGTGGGCGAACGGTAATTAGTTTGAAAAAATGTCCAGTTGACATTTTAACCCACAGTTTTCACAAATTTCACATCAATGAGTAAATGAAGGCCTACAAAAGCTTAGATACTCACAAGTATTTTGAGTCTGGCTTAATTTTAGATGCAGGAACAGTGATAGTGAAAAATGTTCACGTTTTAATTGGAAAATTTTGAAACAGAGGGCAATGAAAAAAGCCTGACATCATCCTTGTTACCTTGTTGAAACTACTTCCACAATCAACTACAAGACATGTTTGTGGCATTTTTAATTAGAAGAAACGCTAATTAAGTCGATAAAATAAAAAAATAAACAGAGTTCATTCTTTAAATTCCATACTCTTATATGCGGGATAATGAACTTCCGCCCACAACGCACTTTTTGACAGGTCGTTGAAATGCCTAATTTTTCACGTTTAAAAATGCACTGTCATAATAAAAAACAAACCGATCAAGGAGTGCGTGACGTCACTCGCATTCCTCCATGTTCGATATTTTTATGAACGTATGTCTTATGGGATTGAGCAATCCTGGGGGGGGATTCTCATCCTCTAGTCGCAACCTATCGTCCCGACTCACCCGAAGAAAGGCAATGGGATAGTCGAGACGATAGGTTGCGACTAGAGGATGAGAATCCCCCACCTGTAGAGTTTACGATTCTTGGTAAATACCAAAAGCACATCAGCATATCTGTGACGTCACAACTTCCCGTACTTTGGTAAAAACCGCGACAGCGGAAATGCATTGGTTAAAACCAAATATAATCATTCCAGGCTCAAAATCGCCTAAATGCACGAAAGTCAGCGCATCTGTTCTTTCCAAATCGGTTCGACTAACACCGGAGCGAGTAGCTCTAGGGCCGGTTTCTCAATAGCAAGGCACTCCTGGTTTAAGCATAACTCCAAGGTAAACATAGCAATTGGACACGCTTACCCCGGAGTTAAGAAACTAAACTAACCCGAAGGTAACTAACGGGCTATTGAGAAACCAGCCCCTAGTGTTCTAAGCTCTTGAAAGGAATACAACTTTACTGTGGCAACAGCGCCACGTTCGAATCATTCTTCCCTTGACACCTGTCCTAACCCTGACAGTGACCAAAATGAGAGTGAGATTCCATAGGTCAATTTAAAGAAAATAAAAAGATAATTTTCAATTTTGTTGAATAATTACAACCATAAATAATTTCCCTCAGATGCAGGGTGCTTGAGCTATCCAAAAAATGGTTCTCGACAAATTCCTAACCTAAAAATTTCAACTATGAAAAGTTGACCCTTTCTTTCAAGGAAGAGATTTTCTTATTTCCCATTCGAAAGTTAAGAATAATGGATTTTTTGTCAATGGAGGTAGAAGAAGATAAAGATTTTATAAGGACCATAGAATGGCATATGATGGACAAAACCAAATTTTTTCCTTTATCCATGTTGAGCTCTTTCAGTGTAAGGTGTGCCCTATATCCTTTGACTTTAATAAAAACAAGGTTGCAAGTGCAAAAACACAACGATATGTATAATGGTAAGGATGTATAGGTATTGTCTACATCATTGTAGTCAATTTTTTTTTGTTATTGTAATATTCATTACTGTTGTACATTTCAGGAATGCTCGACGCCTATGGCAAAATCTATAGGTACGAAGGAGTGTCAGGGCTGTACAGGGGCTTTTGGATATCCTCCGTACAAATAGTTAGTGGGGTATTTTATATTTCAACTTACGAAGGTGTCAGGCACGTTTTAGCCCAAAAAAATATCGATTCACGTCTCAGAGCCCTTGCAGCTGGAGGCTGTGCCTCTTTAGTTGGACAAACTATTATAGTACCTTTTGATGTGATGAGTCAACATCTTATGATGATTGGAACTGTTAGTAAAAAAGGAAATGTAAGAATTTTTAAATAGGCGAATCTCCAAGAACCAAAGCAGGGGTTCACTGTTCACTTTAAATGATAGTTGTAGTCGATAGATTTGTTCTTGGAATTTTCAGTAAATATTTACTTTGGGTTTGTAGAACGAATAAGTATACAGTAGAATCATGTGAGACTCACATGATGAGTGTTCACTCAGATGTATTGAGCTGCTAAGTTTATGAAAAAATTCTGTAATTTTTGACTGAATTTTTTGTTTCAATAGATTTACCACAGTTGTCTTTTTTTGAAATGTTTTGAACCTTATAATGCCATGTTATAAGGTGTTCATGTGATTCTTGTCCACATTACCAAGGGATTTATATTGTTGAGTGTTTACGTTATTGCAACTCTACTGTATTTCCTTTCAATTCTTGGAGGTCCCAATTTTTAACTTGTTTATTCAATAAATAAGAACCAGGACTATTGTTATTTAACATTTATTTTGAGAACAATGAGAAATTGGGAAGTAAAATCAACATATTGTTTTTTTAGTATTCATAGCTAATCATTGAGTATATGTATACATTTAATTTTGGGGCATTATGGACACAATGGTGGAAAACTTTTTAACTGAAGAAAACAAATTATATCTTGTTCGAATGGGCTACAACTTTATTGGCTACAACTTTGATTTAAATCAAAAGTGCCTAGAGGTAGTGTTGTAAAATGCTTGAGAATTTATTTTTGAAGAACATTTTCCGAGCATGAACAAGAATAATGAGCATGAAAGAAAAAAAGTAACGGGAAATAATAAAATATTAAAAAATATCTGCTTATAGTTGGTGGATCTATAAATAAAGTGTTTCTAGGAGATGAAGAAGCTATCGATGTCAAAACAAAAAACTTGAACATATTACACTTTTTTCTAGACATTTTTCGTCTGATTCCCTGAAACCAAACGCTGCTAGTCAGCTGTCGACTGTTGGTAATTTTTCTCAATCCCCGGACCCCAGTGTTGGAGAATAAATGTTATCTATTATGCTAATTTTTATTAAGGAACGTTCTCGTTCATGCTGATTTGTGCTTTTGACAAGAAACATTCCCATTAAGTCTTGGACGTTCGCGAATGTTCTTTGAGAATAAACGGCAACGTTCCATAATTTACAACACTACCTGGAGGTTTGCCTCAATGCCTGTATTACTTATTCACATCAAAAAATCAAATCTTTGAAAAATAGTTTGCAAATTTTTTAGGAATCTATTTTTTAAAGTCTTAAATATTGCTGCAATCAAACTATGGAAGGTTTTCTGTGAGTAAAAAGAAAAATCTATTCAGATTTCTTGGAAATTATTGAAAATCACCTTTTTAACACTTGCGGAAACTGGATATTCTCCGCACTTGTCAGGAAAAGAACTATTTCCCGACGTGTGTATTTCACTCAAGCAAAAAACTATCTTTCAGCTTGATTTGGGAACATTTGTATTTCAACGAGAGTAAGGAAATTAATCTAAACTGTCTACTTTAATATTACATTATTATATTATAACATAAGAATGATGCTTGTTGGTTTTGTTTTTGGCAATATTTGACCATCTTTAGTATTATGTGGAGTGGAAACCCTGATTGGGTAAGTGTTTTTCTGGGTCTTCATTAATTTTTTGAAGCTTTTTTGAATTTTGAAGATCTCAATCTATTGCTCCGTGTCCTTTACAAAGTCCCTATTAATCATACAGAATTTGTCAAAGTTTAGGTCAATTGAAATTACGCTCTTGGAGCATCTACCTGAAATGTTATTCATTGATTTGGGTTGCAATTTTTGTAGTTCTTCAGAAACTTCCCATTGCTCTGAATTTAAGTCCTGAAGGAGTAATATAACTTAGATAGAAATTCTGTAATTTATTTCTGTTTCAAACAGACTACCCGAACCATTCAATTGAAATTTCCATTCAACATGTAAACACTACCATTTTTCTCAATTTCCTCACACTTGAAAACAAAATCGACAATATAATCAGTGCGGAAAATTAGTAGGCTTATGAAATAAACTATTTGCAAATTGTTTTCCAATGATCCAATTCTATTATATTTTTATTTTGCACTCTCTCTTCTTTACAGGTAGCATTTAATCCGTTAGGAATTAATAATAGCCCTGATAGGAGCAAATTAGCTATAACAGCTGAATTAACTAGAAGAATTTTTAAAATGGATGGTATAAAAGGATTTTACAGAGGCTATCTCGCTAGTTTACTCGCCTATGTTCCTAATTCAGCTTTATGGTGGGGATTTTATCATTTTTATCAAGGTAAGAATCCAATTATTCAATTAACTTCTCACTTAATTGTATTAATTTCTTTCAGAGGAACTTTTCAAAATAATCCCTCCATACGTTTCTCATCTGCTCATCCAAACAGTTGCAGGAACTCTAGGAGGTTTTACCACAACAATTATAACAAATCCCCTAGACATTGTCAGAGCTAGACTACAAGTCCAAAGAATAGAGTCAATGCGGATGGTGTTCAGGGACCTTTGGCGGGAAGAAGGCCTATGGATGTTTTCCAAAGGTCTCAGTGCTAGGTTAGTGCAATCCGCCACATTTAGTTTTAGCATAATTTTAGGATATGAGACGATTAAAAGAGTGTCCGTCAATGACGAGTATAGAGAACATATTCGATGGTGATATAATTTATTGTTTTGCGATTTGGCATTTAGATTGTACCTGTTGTTGTTTATTATTGTAGATTTGACTAAAAAACTGTTAGTATAGTTAGGACAAACTTTATTTTTTTAGATTTATAACTGGTTACTGTTATTTACTTTCCTTTAGGCAGATTTTTAAGTTTGTTATGTTGAAAAAAAGTGTTTTAGCCTCAATAAAATAATGTTTGACAATTACATATTTGTTCTCGATGGTCAAACGTACAGGGTTTTCCATGTAGTTTAAACAAATTTCAATAATGAATGTGAATGGTTACAGAGAAAAATTGAAAAATACTAAAACTTTGCGAGTTCCATCTTTTTTCTGGTTGCCATGGGAGATCACTCTGTACAGGGCTAAATGTATTTATTTTTCTACACTCACTAAATTTTTAATTGATAGACACAAAAGTGTCACACTTGTTGAAATTTTGACCAAATATGTAAAATAAATAAATATGTCATGTTCGTTTACGTTCTAGTTTGATTCAAAAACTCCTTCACTGATTAAATTATCACAAACAGTATGCACACTGATATCCCCAAGGTCTTGAATCAAGAAATAAGAGAACAAGAAGGAACACATAATTAAAAAATGCAATAATTATCGTTACCTACACAGAATAATAGGAACATAGATATCGCAAATTTCAGAGTGATTTGCATAGTCTGACTAGCCAAATTCAAACGATAGCTTTATTGTGTTGAAACAAAATGGTAAAGCCGAGGGTAAAGCATTACTCAGTCGAAACAGAGAATGAAAGAACAAAAAAACAGAAAAAATAAGTCTTATCAAAGTATGAGAAACAGGCAATAGTTATTTATATTACAAGTGCGTTTATGAACATGAATAAAATAACGAGTGTGAAAAATTGGAACGACGAGGTCGTAGACCGAGTCGTTCTAATCACACGAGTTTTGTAAAATGTGTTTTTTTTTCAAAGATATAAGTCAAAGTGACATTATGTTGGCAATACAATGTAAAATTATCAATGCTTTCAATTTTTTATGTAGAAAAGGCTTGTGTTGCCAACATAGTTACTAAATGTTTGACTTGGGGAAGTATCTTTAAAAAAAAAACAGACTTTAGTCATGTTTAAATGCACGTGTGATGTACACTTGGCCAAACATAAAACTGGTACAGGCAATATAGATTTTTTAAATTTGCCTAGTGTGAGTCAGGCTTAACAACACAAAGTCTATTCTGGAAAACTTAGGTCAGACAGTTTTTGTCAATGGCCGAGTTCGTTTTTGTCATCTTTTTCATCGATTTGCTCAAAAATTTTGACAGGCACATGATTTGTAAGCTGAATTGTCTTATCCAGTCACGTGCCTGTCAAAATTTCGCAGCAAATCGACGAAAAAGATGACAAAAACGAACTCAGCCAATGCAAAGCTAAATGCAAAATGTTTTTATGTTATGATTGGTTCAAATATGACACTGACTACTGACTTGACTCTTTTTGTCATTTGTTGAGGTGATAAAAAAGGTCGATTTACACAATACAATACAACACAATGGGAACCAGTTTTATGATTGGCCAAGTGTACAACATTTTATCTACAAAGCGAAAAATAAGGAAATGTTGTTTTCAATTTTCGTTTATTAGTAGCAGTTGTCTACCTTCCTTTAAAAACGTCATAACCAGACGCTTATAATAGATAAAAGTATTAAACAAGGTATCGAGCACCCTACACAACAGGGCAGATCTAATAATGACACTACGCTTTTTATACATACAAATGGACTACGCACGGGTCTTATGAGGAAAAATAAATTTCACGATTGTCATGAAATTGAAATATGTTATGCTTCTCGACCTCCTGAACATAAGTTCTCGTAGGCCCGAAAAGATCCTATGATTAGTTTCAGAGATACAGGGCCGGGTTAACATACAAAATTTTGACAAAAAATAAACATTCAGTTCAGGCAATGTCCGGCAATGACATATTCTAGGTTAAAAACGGGTGGAAAAATGCCAAAGTAATGTCATCTGAAGTTTTAAAGGTTGAAAACTTGTCGAAAAATGCCAAAAATATGTCATTTTTGGTTATGAATTAAATTAATGTACCAGCAGATTCTGGAGATTTTTCTTATACTACTTTTTTTTATCGGTCCTGTATCTCCGAAACTAATCATAGGATCTTTTTGGTCCTACGATTGTTGTCATGAAATTAAAATATGTTATGCTTCTCGATCTCCTGAACATAAGCTCTTATGTTCAGGAGATCGAGAAGCATAACATATTTTAATTTCATGACAATCGTGAAATTTATTTTTTCTCATAAGATCCGTGCGTGGTCTTTATATCTTTATACATGTGTACCAACAATATATTACCTCGACCAGTTACTATGGTTTAACTAGAATACCTACTCATCTAGGCTATAGTATGCTTTGTTAATTAGAAAAGCCTCAACCTGCTGCCTAAAACTCTTGTAGTATCCAAGCTTCCTTATTTCTATTGGAAGGTGATTACTGATTGTTGAACAGTTTCTCACCGTCATAATAAGTATGTACATATTAGTACATTAAAATACAAGTTTCATAAGACGTGATTTTATCGCACGAGCCCTATATATTAGAAAACGAGCCGCAGGCGAGTTTTCTAAAGGGCGAGTGCGATAAAATGTCTTATGAAACGAATATTTTATACTATTTTTTCTATTTTGGTATTGTTTAATTAAAAAAAACAAATTTTTCTTGGAAATTTCATTCTCATATTTCCTGATTTCATATTTTTAGGTTGATAACACTACATGCCAAATATAGAAATCTTCTATTATAAAATCGCGAATGACAGTTCGATGGCCATCAGTCAGCCACTGTTACCAACCTCCGATAAGTAAAAAAGGAGTGTCACAAAGAGCTTCTTTTCGAAACTACTTTTAGTGTCGAAAAGACTTCGATATGACACCAAAATAGAAAATAGTACATTAAAATACAAGTTTCATAAGACGTGATTTTATCGCACGAGCCCTATATTAGAAAACGAGCCGGAGGCGAGTTTTCTAAAGGGCGAGTGCGATAAAATGTCTTATGAAACGAATATTTTATACTATTTTTTCTATTTTGGTATTGTTTAATTAAAAAAAAAAACAAATTTTCCTTGGAAATTTTATTCTCATATTTCCTGATTTCATGTTTAGGTTGGTAACACTACACGCCAGATATAGAAATCTTCTTTTTTATTTCTATTTTTACCAATAATAAAATCGCAAATGACAGTTCGATGGCCATCAGTCAGCCAGTGTTACCAACTTCCGATAAGTAAAAAAGGAGTGTCACAAAGAGCTTCTTTTCGAAACTACTTTCAGTGTCGAAAAGACTTCGATATGAAACCAAAATAGAAAAAAATAATTTTCGTACCAGTTGTGAATGTGGTATAGCGAAACTGAGAAGAAAAGACTGACTAGTATTGAAATATTTGTCCACCTCCATCTCAGCCCTGTACTTCCTGAACACCATATATGCCATTTCTAGTATAAAGAGTGAATAAAGCTTAAGGAAAGCATGCCCAATGAAAAGAGGGCGACAGGGCCAGGACTCGTGATTCCGAGTCCTGACCCTGAATATACGGATTTCCCCTTTTCTGAAGCAGAAACACTGAATCAAACAATGAACGGGTGCAGCATCCCCTAAAAGTATATGCCATATCGTAGGTGAGACTGCACCAAAGTGTAGTATGCATTCCTAGCAACATCCAAGCTCCTAGATACCACTCTTAACGCAGAAGAAACCCTGTTACAAATATTAGAAATGTGATCCTCAAACTTGAGATATTTATTTAAGTAGGTATTTATTGGTAACAGCAAAGAATAGTAATCAGGTAAACAGTCTCGAGTGCGCACCTAAAGTCCAGAACATTGGTTTTCGAAAAATTGAACGATAATGAATTGGAGTCGGACCTAGGCCTTTACCTTCCTCAAATCTGCATTGATATCATTGTTCATTTTTTCCACCTTGAACTGTGTCAAGATGGTCGTATCATCCGCAAAAAGAGTGAATTGGTAGTTGAGGTAAATCATTGACGAGAAAAAGAATATTCACATTGATATTCCTTCGTTTTGGTTCACCATTCTGAAATCTTACGGTCTGCGATCTACCCAAATAGGAGTGAAACCACCTTAAAGCAGCGCCTCCAAAACCATACCATTCAAGCTTCCAAGCAGTAGGTATTTCGTGATTCACACAATCGAACGCCTTGGACAAGTCACAAAACACGACTGAGGGCACCTCCCCACCACACTGAGAAAACTTCTAGCCAAAAATTCTTTACTAGGTAGTGTATTTTCAGCTATCATAGCAGAAATTTTAGCTGAAATTGCAAAATGATCCTATTCTAGTTGTAGGATGCACTTTACTATTTTAACATAATGTCACTTTATTGCTGTAACAGTAAAGCTTTTTTCTGCCACCAATAGTTTTTTCCTGATACAGTAGAAACACTACTTATTATTAATAAGTATGTTTCCTACCGCGGCAAAGTGCATGCCTGAAACTATCAAAAAGTTTTTTATAAGTTTTTTTAATTATTGCTGGAAATATTTTGGCTTCTTCAGCCAAAAGATTTTCAACAAAATCTGTCAAGTGGTGAGGTGGGGGATGATTTGCGATCCACGAGGTTTCCCGACACAAGCATCGCTCGGTAGTCCGTGGTAAGGTAAATGTGGTAGGGTAGGTATACAACAGCATAATGATGTACCTATGTATCTATTTTATATTTTTTATGAGCTTATTCTTATTCTCTTCAAGATATTGTAAAATAAAAAATGTTGGTTTTCTGTTTTTGTTTTAAACAAGATGGCGTAGCCTAATCCTTTTTTCGAATATCATTATAATAGGCATTTTTAATTGATCGAGGAGGCAGTACATTCGTCACAGAACTTCTCGAAGTTTGTTTTGATTTAACCAACCTCCTATCTCATTACTGATCTCCCTTTATAAAGGCGC
Source organism: Ceutorhynchus assimilis (assembly GCA_917834065.1). Classification (NCBI taxonomy): domain Eukaryota; kingdom Metazoa; phylum Arthropoda; class Insecta; order Coleoptera; family Curculionidae; genus Ceutorhynchus; species Ceutorhynchus assimilis. The sequence continues at coordinate 44,662,651 of OU892280.1, read as the reverse complement.
TTGTATTTATTGTTTATGCCCCTTTATAGATTTAAGTTTTTTGATTTTTCATTATAAGAGTATTTTTTCTTATAATGGGAATAACAATTTTCCATTTTTCTGTCCATATTTTATTTCTATAAAAAAATATTATTTTTTAATAAAATATAAAGTATTGTTTAATTGAATTTGTATTTTATTTTCACCCCATGAACATACCCCACTAATGGCCGTTTGCACCGACCATTTTAAGGAAGCCTTAGCGATAAGTTTTCCTTAAAGTGACATTTCTCCACGCAAATATGTCATTGGATACTTATCGCTAAGCCTTCCCTAAAATTATCGGTACAAACGGCCATAATTAACTTCTTAACCATGAGCAACTGACTTTATTGTCACTGCAAAGTAATTTTATGGTCAGGCAAAGAAACTTTATAGTAGCACCAAAGTTACTTTGTAGCCACAATTTAGTTACTTTATTGTCATAAATAAACCTGTATATAGTCATAGCAAAGTCACTTTATAGTCAAAATAAAGTTACTTTATTGTAACAACAAAGATATCATTTATAGTCACAACAAAGTTACTTTGCTGCCACGGGTAAGACGGTTCAATAAAGTGAACTCTATTACCACAGTTAAGAACTTGGCTGGAGCCTATTCTAAAAAAAAAAATTAGCTATGGTCGCTAAAAAAATGGCAAGGGCCATAAGGAGGATTTCTCAGTGCATAGAGCAGCTCATGTAAACTGAAAATTGCATCGCTAGTGCCAATCCTCTCTCGAAAACCGAACTGTTGGCGCTCAGGAGTCCAAGCCGACTGAGAAAGGCTAACATCCTTCTCTCCACAAACTTTTCCACTATTTTAGCCATAATAGGTAGCAGCGTTATTGGAAGAAAGTTTGACGTCGTATCATGGTCTTCACCCTTATGCAAGGGATTCAAGGCAATAACCACAGCTTATTTGAGACACACAGGGAATTCTCACAACAGGAGTATAGCACGGAAAATCAATGTATAGAAGAAACAATTAAAAACTATATCACAAAACATGCTAATACTAATACGCGAAAACATGTTAGTGTTAGGAAATGTGAAACTATAAAAACATTAATATCTGAAAATAAGAGACATGATTGGTGTGGACCCACGACCCACTTTTGAAAGAGGTGGTTCACAACACAAATTTCTGGCCAGGCGAAGTCTCCTTTAGCCGTTTCAACTTTAGTCTAGGAAGACATTTTTTAGACAGAAAATATAACTATCCTCTTGAAGAGAACATCAAATGTAAGAATTAAAAATAGGAACAAACTTACAGTTAGAGAAATATCCTCACCCACTAATCTCAATATTTGTAAGTGTAGAACAGATTTTTTTAGTGTCAAACCTCAAAACTCAAAGAATCCCTAATCGGTCAGTTTTAAGCTCGGTAGAGATGGATAACATTAATGTAATGCTGTGTGGTGATTATAATTTGCCCAAAGTCCAGTGGGTGAATGACAACATGGGAACACAATTCTTTCTTTAGAAGGCTCACTCACTGAAGAAACTAAATGTTCAGTTGATTGCATGGCATTTCTCAACTTACATCAAATAAACAGTTTTCTGAATATGGTTTTTTCAAAATCACTGCAAACTGTGATCTCTCTTTCTGACTTTCCACTATTGAAACTGGACGAAGCCGCACCCAGCTCTGGATTATGTGTGTACCTGTCATAATTCTATCTGTGATTTTAGCAACTGTGAAAGTACTTATTATAATTTAAAGGGAGCAAACTATGGAGAATTGAATCTTATCTCTATCATATATTCCTTGGAATGAACTTTTCAATATCGGAGATATAAACGAAATAGTAGAAGCTTTCCACAACATTATTTTTCAGTCAATTGATATTTTTGTGCCAAAATGTCAGATTACGAGATCTTCTCTAAACTACGAAGGGAGTGCCAGGCAGTACTCTAAAACGTCTTACTCTGATTATATATCGCCAGTCTAAAAAATACCTTGATAAGTAAGCATATTACTGGAAATTTGTTAATACGAAAAAAAGGGGTGTTGCACACTCCACACTTCTTTTATGGAATACCCCTCTGAAATGTACTTCCAAAATACTGCATCAACTGGATTCCATTTTTCTTAAGCGGACGGAAAGTTATCTTTTAAGAAGACAGCAAGCTGTAAAAACTGGTGACCATGCTTCGTTTGAGAATGAGATCAACTCAGACCTTGACAAGCTAGCTCAGTGGTAGCTTGAAAATAAATTGGCTTTGAATACAGATAAATGCAGAATTGTAACTTTTTCTAGAATTGAAAAACCTATACATTTCAACTACACAATATGAATAATTGGAAGTTAACAAGAGAAACCCTTATTAAGGACCTTGCAGTATGGTTTGATACCGAGCTGAACTTTAATCACCATGTAAATGCTACGGCGAATAACTGAGCACTCAAACTCCTTGGTTTCATTTTCCGAATGTGTGAAGATTTCAACAACATAAATATAATTAAAAATGTGTACTGGTCAGTAGTAAGATCTGTATTGGAGTATGCCTGCATTGTTTGGGCTCCTCACTATCAAGCTTATGGAACTGAGCTGGAAAGAGTTCAGAGAAAGTTTCTCAGACTTATTGCGTATTTACCAAAAGATGAAACTATTTACGAGTTGCAAAATCTTCTAAACATCAAATCTCTACAAAAACGGAGAGAAAAGTTTGATTTGTTTTCTATTTAAGCTTTTAAATGGTGAAATAGACTGTGTATAACTATTGTCTTCTTTCTGTTTCAATACAACTAGAAGATTAAGAAATAACAACCTTTTCTCTACATATTAATTTTCATAGGACTAATTATGGGTACTCTTCGCGTTTAAGTAGAATGGTCAGAAATGCCAACAAATTACCTGATAATATAGATTTATTCTCTGAGTTATAATACATTAAAACGTGAGCTGACTGAATTATAATAATTTATGTTGTCTTTGCAACTTTTATCTTGCGATTTTAACTGTGTAGTCTAGTATTTGCATAATGTCATATTATTATTTTTTCATAGATGTATTTAAACTGAAATTTTTTAACCATTGTTACTTTAACCTAGGCTAGGTATTTTCTTTGTAAATGACCATTGTTCGTTAATAAATCTATCTATCTAACAGAGACGAACTATCTATAGCTCTCGCAAAAGCTTGCAAGACTTCATCAGGCACATGAGACTATAAGACAGAACCCTCAGAGAAAGATTATTCCGATCCAAGTCATAATAGACTGTAGAACAATAGGGAAAGGCTTTTGACTTTGACTCCGTAGATCTAGGAAAACCTTTGGAAGCACCCATTAAATATCACATGGACAACTGATACTCTGTAGTGAGCTAACACCAACAAATTTTTATTTAAATAATTACTCCAAGAGGGGTGTTTGGAAAGTGTATCTCTAAATAAATAAAATAAATAAATTTAAAATAAGACAGAGGACTAAAGTAAGAGATGCGATAACACCTAATTTATTGGTGATACGCTTGCAATGGATTTGTGATTTTTTTTTAATATTCAAGTTTTATTGAAAACAACAATTTAATAAATTTATTATTAATTGATCACAGCTCACCATATGAGGAAAAAACAACATTACTCTACATGAATAAATTATATAATTCATAAAACATTCACTATATTACTCAATGCCTGCTTAGCCTCACTCTCTTTAAATCCATCAAGTACCTTGATACTTTTACCGACAAATTCTTGCTTTAGCTCTTCTGTCATTTGTAGACCTGGCCCTTCGCTGACAATCTTTTGAATTTTATCAAAATCACAATTATGAACATCTTCGGAACCTTTCAAAATTTCAGAATAAAAATCTGGATTTTGTTGTAAATGAAACATCACTGGGGCCGAAATTAAACTAAATGGGCCTTTTTGAGCTTGTCTAAATATTTCCAGATCAAAATGTGCATGCCAAGCTAAAGCCATATTTCTCCCAAATAAATATCCTAGTTTCTGAAAATCTTCATTGTGATTGGCTAGTTTTAATGTGGCCTGACAACATTTTGCTAGCAAACTTGCATTGCTTAAAAAGTGTCTTAAAGTCCATTCGGCTTTTGCATTACCAAGTACTTCAGCGACTTTGAGTGGACTTGAACCAAATTCATTTGGGACTTCTATATTAGTCAATATTTCTAAGGGTTTTGCTGGTAAAGGTCTGTTTTGTTTGTCCCTTGGCTCTATAAATTCAGCTTCAACTAAATCTCTCAGACACATTGAAACTAGCTCATTCACCTCTTGATTTTTCAAACCGGCTAACTCCTTGAAACTATTACTCAGTAAAAAGTCCCCCGATAACAAACTAAGTGTATTGCCAAAATTCAAATCTGAATATTCTTCTAGATCTTTAGTATAAATATTTAAAATACTATTATGAAGTATGTTGCTCGTTCGTATCATCTCTGTTACTTCTGCTAATACTCTTTGGCTGTGTAAAATGCCTGCAGTAACATCTTTATCACTGTCAGAGAATGCTTTACCGAGACCTCCGGCTTTAGATACTAATAAAACAATTAGGCCCCATGTTGGTGTTTTTCCACCAAGAATTAAGTCTCTGGAAAAATGTTCGATATACTGATATTTGGATATGAATAAAAACAGTTCTTACCTGGCGGTGATTAATAAAGGATGGTTGGTCCCAATTAATTTTCTAATATGATGAGCCACATTAGCAATTTCATCATTCAATAACCATCTCAGACTTAAAAACGACGTAGGATATCCAACAATTTTTTCAGCCTCGTTCACAGCCCTTTTACATACAGTTTCTTCTTTGGATTTTGTTGAAAAGCATTGACAAAATGTAGATTTTCTGGCGATTTTGCGACTTGACAGCCAAAGATTTCTTGCTAGAGCCATTGTAGATAGTGATTAAATTGCATTATTCTACATTTAAAGTGAAAAATTAGCAGATACAAGGTGCAATGTTCTAAAAACCAAGGACCTATGTTATATCTCTATTTGTTTATTTTTTCCATCCATTAATCCATTTTTTTTAGGTTATGTTGTGATTATGTAACCATTTGAAATAAGATTTGAAATAACAGTTTTCTTTTAACTGCACTAGTTCCTAGTTCGCATTCGGGCATTTTGAAAGGTCAGTGCAAAAATTTATGTTCGGGTGTATTCAGCGGAGTTCGAACTTCGAGAAGCTGTGGTTCGAGTTCGGGCAGCAGTCGAGGCCAGTCGAGGAGGGCGAACAGCTTAGGAACCGTATTTTTCTAGGAGCGGGAAAATTTTTGAAAAAACCTCAATATTCCCACTTAAATTGATACAAAACCAACTTTATAATATATATATATCAACTAATTTTTATAGAAAATTTGTTAATAGGCTCGTACAGCATATTTTTTTTATTACATATTCTAAAAGAGCGTGTTGAGTTTAGCAGTTATACCAAATTTCATAATTTTCTGAGCCCTTGTTCATATTCAAATAAATTATCAAAATACTCCAATAGGCTGTTCATTTGTACCTACTGCTTTTCTTGCTTCAAGCAGAGCTGCTTTCCAGTATGGGAGTTTGACGCCCGGAGCTACTCGGGGCGTTGAGCCCCCGAGCTGTACGTACGCGTCAACCTGTCAGCTGTCACATCCGTGAGTGGCTATTTATTTATTTATTTCTTGTTATATCTCAAGATTGAACATTTTAAAAAATATAGTTTTGATTCTGTAAAATACTTAGGTTTAATGATTAAAACAAGCACAATTAATTAAGTATTTTATTATCAAAACATGCAGCTTCTCAGTAGTAGGAACAACGCTCCCGCGCACCAGCTGGTTCAGGTTGCCAGTTGCCCGTCCGACAGTTTACATCTTTTTTGTAGGTCATCTATTAAACCAGCATTTGGATATTATGGATAGGCAACCAACATAACATGTGGTTGGCCTACGCTGTTAATATACTATATTAAACATCTTTCTTCCTAAAGATCTAGCCTAACGGGCTTTTTAATCATTCGCCCAGATCTACTACATAAGGGCTTATTTGCTAAGATTTCTTCATCAAGGGTTTTAGTTGCATCATTATTAGAGTCGCAATTCTGAGTCAATGTTGGAGTATTGACAGAGAGATCATCATCGCTATCATTGTACTTTGCATAGGCATTTTCAACCGGGTTTAAACTTGGATTTAAATCAACCCTATTGCGTCTAATAATGTTGCCACTAGCATCTTTAACATTATAGGATCTTGGGGCATTATGAGAACAAATAATTTTCCCGGGTTCCCAAGTTTTGTTAATGTGATTGAAAATTGTTACATCATTTTCACTCTTAAACGGTATCAAGTCTTTTGCAGATTTATCAAAATATTTTTTATTGATATTACGTTTTCGTTCTATTTTTGTTACAACATTTTCACATAATTTGGGCATCAATAACTCATTAGAGACTGGAATCCTGGTTTTGGTCATACGACTATTCAATAACTGAGATGGGGAGTAGCCCATGTTTTTCAGTGGGGCATTTCTATAATTCAAAAGTGCCAACTCAAGATCTTCTCCTTTCTCTAAAGATTTTTTTATAAGTTTTTTTGATATGTCAACGGCTTTTTCTGCAAGGCCATTTGATCTAGGATAGTTGGGACTTCTAAATGACAATTCAAAATTCCAATCTTGTGAAAATGTTATAAATCTATGACTATTATATGGCACATTGTCACATACTAATAAATCTGGCGGACCAAATCTCGCAAACACACTCCTAAGTTCATTTATTACACTTTGTGCACTCTTGTCATTAATTGGTAAAAGTTCCAGCCAATTTGAAAAAGCATCAAATAATACAACATAACTTTTATTCGCAAAAGAAAAAATATCTGTTCCAATTCGTTCCCAACATCTAGTGGGAAGATGAAACTGATGCAACAATGTCTCTTTACAATTTTTACGTGCAAATTTTTCACACACTTTGCATGATTTTATAAATGATTCAATGTCTAATGCTTGCCCAGGCCAGTAAAATATTTGACGTGCTCGGTTTTTTGTTTTTTCTATTCCTAAATGACCTTCGTGTAGTACTTTCAACATTTCTGGTCTTAATTTTGTAGGCACTATGATTTTATTCTCTAAAAATAATAAATTATCTGAAAGGAAGATTTTATCTTTGAGCTTTGCATAAATTTTGACATTATCAGGAATTTTATACTTTTGCATGGGCCAGCCATGATCGAGAAAATCAATAACCAACTTCAATTGAGGATCATTGACTGTTTCTTCTCTAAATTGTTGTTTCCGCTCATCTGACATTGGAATGTATTTTGTAACAGTATGAATAGAAAATTCAATTTCAGAGTCTGCCTTCAACCCAGTAATATTTAGAAATGCTCTGGAAAGAGTGTCAGAAATATACATCTGCTTTCCAGGCTTATAAGTTATTTTAAGATTATAATTCAACATCTTCAATCTCATCCTTTGTAACCTAGGAGAGACTGAATGAAGATCTTTTTTAAAAATTGTCTCCAAAGGTTTATGATCACTGTGTACTGTTACATCAAGGCCATATATAAACAAATGGAATTTCTGCACAGCAAAGAGGATTGCTAAAGTTTCCTTCTCAATTTGCGCATATTTTTTTTCAGTGTTGGTAAGGCTTCTTGATGCAAAAGCAACAGGGTGACCTTCCTGCAGCAAACATGTACCAAGGCCATCTTTGGAGGCATCTGTTTCTATAATAATATTTTTTTCTGGATTAAAGAAAGTTAAAATTGGGGCGCTGGTGAGCAAATTCTTAAGTTCCAACACAGCTGTTGAGTGGCTTTCATTCCAATGCCATTGAACATCTTCTCTAGTCAGTTCTCTTAATGGTGAAGTTATTTTGGATAAATTTGGTATGAACCTACCAACAAACTTCACCATACCTAAAAATCTCAATAATGCAGTCTTATTTTCAGGATTAGGCATTTCAGTTATTGCCTCTACATAGGCCTTATTGATAGTAATACCATCCTTAGAGAATATCTGGCCTAAAAATTTTACACTTGGTTTTTTTAGCTGAATTTTAAGTTTATTGAATTTTATGTTATATTTTGAAGCTCTCTGTAAAACTGTTCTCAAATTGGAATCATGCTCCATTTCAGTTGAGCCAGTAACAATGAGATCATCAAAATATAACTCAACACCCTCAATATCTCCAAATAACTCGTAATTCTTTTTTTGGAAAACCTCCGGTGCTGAGGAAATTCCAAAGGGCAATCTCAAAAATTGGTAGCGTCCAAATGGGGTACCAAATGTGCATAGATCAGAGCTGGAAGAGTCAAGTTCAATCTGCCAATACCCATCACGCATATCTAAAACACTGAAAAAACGTTTGCCTGCTAATTTTGAAGAAATTTCTTCCAAAGATGGGATCAAAAAATGTTCCCTTCTGATGGCTTCATTCAATTGCTTTGGATCCAGGCATAAACGCAAATCTTTATTACTCTTCTCTACAATTACCAAAGCACTTAACCATTCAGTTGGCTTATCAATTTTTTTTATTATACCTTCTTGTTCAAGATCATTCAACTTTTTTCTTAAACGGTCATGCAAAATTCTTGGAACACGTCTAATTGGAGTAATTTTTGGAATTGCTCCTTCCCTTAATGATATGTGATGGGTATTGGGAAATTTCCCCAGCCCTGTGAAAACTTCCGGAAATTCTTTTTCAATATCATCTACAGTGCTAAATACTGGCGTATTATCTACATCGACACTATCAATACGCTTAACAACATTCAGTCTAATAGAATCAGCTAGTCCCAGTAATGGTACTTGACCTTTTACATCAACAATCACAAACAGAATTTTTCTTATGACATCACTAGTCAAGTTACTAGTTTTGCATGGTAATATTACCTCACCAATTGCACTAATCTTAAATTTTGAGCTTCCATATGAAAGCAATGAAATATTAGAATTACTAATGGGTATATTTAAGTCCAAAGATTTAAAAACATGCAATGGTAGTATGCTTATCTCTGCCCCTGTATCGATTTTAAATTCAACAATCTTATCATAAATAAATACCTTTTTTGTCCAACATTTGCCTATTCTATTTTCTTGATTTTCAACTGCTCCTATCAACTTGATAACAGAATCAACATAAAACTCTGTGTCTTCACTCTCACTTCCACTATGCTCATTCTCACCTTCTTTTTGCATCACTTCATGCACTTGCCTGTCACTATACTGTCTGTTTGTTTTAAAGTTTCTGCCTCGGTTTCTGTTCAAGTCCCTATTGTTCTCCTGTTCATTTGGGCACATCTTGGCAAAATGATTTCTTGCCTGGCACTTTGCACATGTTTTATTATATGCGGGGCACATTCCACTTGCTCGATGGATATACCCACAATATTTGCATGTCTTGGGCTTTGTACCTGTCTGTTCCCCAACTTTGTTTCTTTCATACTTTATTGCATTAACTTGCGTTTCAGTTTGAAGAGTTTTAGCCTGATTTTTACTCGCCTCTATAGCCCTGCAAAAGTCTATACACTTTGTCAAAGTTAAATTTGCCTCTCTTAAAAGCCTTTCCTGGGTGCCTTTATCGAGAATCCCAATTACTATTCTGTCACGAATCATATCATCAGAATCTTTATATTCTGTAGTTTTAACAGCCCTGCGTAACTCTGTTAAAAAGTTATCGAACGTTTGTCCATCTTTCTGGATTAATGAATTAAACTTGTATCTCTCAAATATTAGATTCTTTTTGGGGGCACAGTATTCTTCAAATTTCTGCCTGACTTTATCTAGCTTTTTCTCATCACCTGTGGCAAAAGTGAAACTGTTAAAAAGTTCAAGGCCTTCATCTCCCAAAAGATTCAGGAACACAGCTACCTTTTTTTCTTCTTCTTTTGATGCAAAATCAGTTGCGAGCATGAACAAATCAAACTTTTGTGAGAAGCGCTTCCAATTATCAGACACATTGCCATCAAGAACTAGGGGCTCCGGTGGTTTAAAAATGCCTTCCATTTTGTGCTGAATAGTCAAGAATTCCACACAGTGAAATAATTTGTTTCAGGCTCCTAACCTCAACTACAAGCACAAACAAACGGAATTTTCACTAGCTAGCACAGTAAACCTTTTCACACCTGACACCATGTAAAATACTTAGGTTTAATGATTAAAACAAGCACAATTAATTAAGTATTTTATTATCAAAACATGCAGCTTCTCAGTAGTAGGAACAACGCTCCCGCGCACCAGCTGGTTCAGGTTGCCAGTTGCCCGTCCGACAGTTTACATCTTTTTTGTAGGTCATCTATTAAACCAGCATTTGGATATTATGGATAGGCAACCAACATAACATGTGGTTGGCCTACGCTGTTAATATACTATATTAAACAGATTCTCTTTCATTTATGATAAATAAAAAAACAAACTGCACAAACAAACAGATAATTATTTTTAAAATTTGACATATTTGACACTAAGACGGGCGTCTCACGTCATGATACTGGAACGGTACAAATCTAGTGCGTGGCGCCCCCGAGGTGCTCCGGAGCGCGCCAATGTGCATACTGGAAAGCGGCTCTGAGCTCAGCAGCTGATCGGCGTTCACTTGTCTCATAATTCCCATATACAGTGTGCGCCGTAAAGTTGGGTATATATGGGAAAATTCTTAATTATTCCTTTTTTCAAAAAAGTTTTTTTGGGGATCGTTAAGGCATGTTCGATAACTAAAAAATCGATCATGACACATGTCATGTTATTTTTCTGATGACGTGGGGCGAGTTCAGGAATGACACACCCAGTGTGAGTGTGACACCGGTGCGACGCCCTAGCTGTTCAAAAATGCTAGACGGTGCTATGGGCCCAATGGCCAATTGTCAATTCAGGCACACCAATAAAATCGCACTCGCACCCTGTGCGTTATTTCTGAACTCGGCCCAGAACATGTGCAAAAAGGCACATAGGTAGAGAGGTATTTTCTATTATATTACGCACCTCGTCCTCAAGATCACTGCGTTATCTTACTATGTAGTACTGCTTTTTGTACTAGAGGGAGTCACAAATTTCAAAGAACTCAAAATGTCAATCATTGCCCTTACCGACTACAGGACCCTGTTTAACCGGTAGAGTCATCTTGCTTTTTTGTGCAGCCGAAGGCGTCACGAAAAATTTACAAAATCCCTTTTTGGCTAGTTTAAGGTAAATTTCATCGTTATAAATAATCTATTTTGTGTTTTTTAGCTTCCTTAGCCCGATGGGGAAAAGGAAAAGATCGCCAGCTGATCGCTCGCCGGGCTGTTCTCGAAACAGATCTCGGTCTCGGCATGGGCATTCTCCTCATAAGAACCGCCATTTTGTTTCTCCTTCTCGATCTCGGATTTCCGAAGGTTCTAGAGAATCGAAGTCTGGACGCTCTCAGGACTCTTATGCCTCTTATTCTTACAATGGAAATCGAGGAAGAGATTCCTATGTTGTTAAAGAGCTCGAGTTACTCAAAAAGAGACTCGATCGCTATGAGGGTTCAACTTCAGCTCGACTCAGTTCAACTAGCCGAAGTAGCCGATCTGAGTCTACGACCAGATCAAGACCTCGACACTCACCTCGTAGCCCTCCTGTGCCCTTGGAAAGGGAAACAGGAGAAGATCAGGAAAACCTGATAGACCTAGCGAATTTGCAAGGGTCACCCAGGTCACCAGAGGCGTTAGTTCTTACAGAGGACGTTAATTTGGACGACGACATTCTAAAAGCCTTGGGGGAACAGAAAAACATCAATAAACATGGGTATGAGGCTCATGTTGTGTTAAAAAAGCGATGGGAGGAAATTCTAAGTGGTGGACTTGGTAAGGAGGAGCGGGAAGCCTTGAAGGAAAAATACCCAATCCCAAATAATATTCCAACCTTAAAGTCACCAGCTATTAATCTTGAAATAAAGAAAGCAGTCCCATCAATTACAATTAAAAAGGACAAATTCCTCGAGATAACTCAAGCCATGCTGGGCCATGGCATTTCGGCCATAGGTAAGGGCCTTTCAAGTCTTTTGACTGACAGTAATAGCCTGGATGCAAAAAACCAGCTAATCTCTCGGTTGAGCGATGGAGCAAAACTCTTAACTGATGTTCACCATAATTTGTCTCTAAATAGAAGACACTTAGTAACGAGCTCACTAAATACCTCTATCAAAGAGGTTATTCAGGGAACTCCAGTCGATGACCTATTATTCGGCCAAAACTTAGCTGAAAAAATAAAAGCTGCAAAGGAAGTTGAAAGGTCAGTTTTTAAATTAAAAGAGCCTTCAAAGGTTAACGAAAAACAAAAAGTTAATTTAAACTTCAAAAGCCCGTCGGGTGCAGGTTATACCCAGCGCCGGACGGGCAATCACTGATCGAATTACCAACCTCGATCCCGTCACCAGCAGTATTACCAGAAAAAACAGGAACCCCAGCAAAAATTCAGGAAATAGAGGTAGGTTGTATTGCAGGCCGATTGAGACATTTTGTTGAAAAGTGGGAACAGTTTTTTACCAGCTAGGTCTAAAGTTTTAGACTGGGTTAAAGGCTATAAATTACCCTTTTGTAGTAAGCCTATAAATAATTCAAATTCGACGACCAGATGCTCCTTAAGTGAAGTAAATATTTTCAAAAAAGAAATTGAGAAACTTTTAGCATTAGGGGCTATAGCCCACTGTGAGGAATCTGACTATCAGTTTGTCTCACCATGCTTTCTCACTAAAAAACCAAATGGCTCTATGCGCTTTATCCTAAATCTTAAAAAGCTAAACACCTTTTTGAGCCCACCTCATTTTAAAATGGAGGATTCCCGTACAGTTATGAGACTGTTAAATTTGGACTACTTTATGGTAAAAATTGACCTTAAAGATGCATATTTTTTACTTTCAATTCACAAAAACTACAGAAAATTTTTGAGGTTTCGTCTAAATTCTGAATTGTTTGAATTTACGTGCCTGCCCTTTGGTCTGTCAGTAGCCCCATATATCTTTACTAAATTGATAAAACCAATTTTAAAACACTTTCGAGAAAAAGGTATACTTGTTGTATCATATATTGATGACTTTCTTATATTGAACTCGTCAAGACTTCAATGTCAAATTGACCTCGAATATATAATTCAATTTCTCACGTCCCTTGGCTTTATATTAAATTTTGAAAAAAGTTGCCTAATCCCAATGCAAAGGTGTCAATTTTTGGGTTTTATATTTGATACCAAAAAGATGACGGTAGAACTCCCTAAAGAAAAGCGTGAAAAAATAATGAAGTTTTTAAATATTTTTATCAAGAAGAAAACGTGCAAGATTAGAGAATATGCACAGTTTGTAGGCCTTCTAATTTCTGCTTGCCCTGCAAGTAAATATGCAAAGCTTTACACAAAACAATTAGAGCGTGAAAAGTTCTTGGCATTACAAAAATCTAATCAAAATTATAACGCAGTAATGAACTTATCTAACAATATAAATGATGATATCTCTTGGTGGTTAAAAAATATTAATACAATGGAAAATACAATTAGACATGACCATTTTGACCTGGAGATTTATACTGATGCAAGTACAACAGGCTGGGGGGTTTTTGCAAATAATCAAACCACACATGGCTGGTGGAATAGGGAAGACGCTCAAAAACATATCAATACCTTAGAGCTTAAGGCTGTTTTTCTGGGTTTACAATGTTTTGCCAAAAACCTAATTTCCTGTAATATTTTAGTAAGAGTAGATAATACCACTGCGATGGCCTACATTAATAAAATGGGAAGTGTGCAGCACACAGACCTCCACACTTTAACAAAGCAAATCTGGAAATGGTGTGAGAGTAGAAATATTTGATTATACGCTAGTTATATCAATACCAAACAAAACAAAGCAGATCAGGGGTCTAGAACAATTTCAGTAGAAACAGAATGGGAACTGGCACCTTTCGCTTTTGATAGAATAGTAAAACAATTAGGTGTTCCAAAGGTTGATTTGTTTGCATCTTATATAAACCACAAAGTGGAAAGATATATTTCATGGCACAGAGACCCTAATGCTATAGCCAGCGATGCCTTTACAGTGCCTTGGGCTAATAATTTTTTCTATGCCTTTCCGCCTTTTTCCCTGATACTTAGAGTCTTAAACAAGATTATGAGTGACGGTGCAGAAGGCATAGTAGTGGCACCCTTTTGGCCCAGCCAACCCTGGTTCCCCCTTTTCAACATGCTTATGGTGTCAAAGCCAGTTTTATTGAAACCAAATAAACATTTACTGTCTTCCCCTTTTAGCAAAGTTCACCCAATGCATCAAGGCCTTACCCTGGTTGCCGGAACGCTGTCCGGGAAGCCTTCAAACAAAAAGGATTTCCAGAGCAATCCTTAGAAACAGCCATTTCCTCACTATCGGAGAGTACAATCAAACAATACAACAGTTCCTTACAAGCCTGGTGGGCATTCTGCAACTGTAAAAATATCAACCCTTTTCAAGGAGAAGTAGAACACATAATAACATTCCTACAACTACAGTTTGATAAAGAGAAAAACTCCTATGCTACGTTTAATCAACATCGATCGGCACTTTCTCTGATACTTCCTCACGACATCGGAAAAAATACTCTGGTGAGACGATTTCTTAAGGGCATATTTAAGCTAAGACCACCCAAACCAAAATACAGTATAACATGGGATCCTTCAATAGTGTTAAAATACATAAAGAACCTACCACCTAATGATGCTCTAAACCTCCTGGAGCTAACGAAAAAGTTAGCAATTCTTCTAGCATTAGCTACTGGACAACGTCTTCAAACGTTGCATCTAATAAAAGTCAAAAATATTATTTTCCAGGAAAGTGGAGTAAAAATATATGTTCCAAATAATATTAAGACCTCAAGGCTGAATGCATATCAACCTTACTTCGAATTGCAATATTTTCATGAAGAAAAGCTATGCGTGGCATCAACACTCTTATCGTATATCGAAAAAACAGCTGCAATAAGACCAGACTCCGAAAATTTTCTTTTTATATCTTCTAAGCCTTCTCACAAACATGTATCTACATCCACCATAGCACATTGGCTCAAACACTTGCTTCACAGGGCTGGTATCAACACGAAAATATTCACAGCCCATTCTACAAGACACGCTTCTAAATCAGCAGCAAACCGTGCTGGTGTTTCTTGGGACATTATAAGTAAAAATGCAGGGTGGAGCAACAGATCAAAAGTATTTGCTAGATTCTATAATAGACCCCTGGATAATAAGGAATCAGATTTTATGTCTGCCGTGTATAGCAGTACCTGAAAAATGTTAACAATAAAAATAGAGGTACCTTCATTTCACTTTTCATAACATAAAATGAAAATAAACACTACTTTAAAACTTTCTATATTTATTTATTTATTTATTTAATTAGAAATAATCAAATAAACAGTAGGGACTGCTTAGCTGATAATAGAATGAGAAGAAGCTGAGCTGACAGTAGCAACAGTGACAGTTAGTTCGATCGATTACGGTTTTTTCGAGATCAATCAACATGGTATTTCACTCTATTACGTCATTCGTCATTTATCATTGGTACACTAACAAGCGGAGAGCGGATTTTGTTCTACCGCTATATTTTGTTCTTTGAACAGCTACATAGTAAGATAACGCAGTGATCTTGAGGACGAGGTGCGTAATATAATTGAACGATCAAACGAACTTACCTGTGATGTTCGATCGTAATTATATATAGCACCTCGTCCGAAGAGATCACTCCCAACCCTCCCAAGACTAGACCCCATTTCCAAAATATAGCGGGAAACTTTAAACTTAGATGACTCTACCGGTTAAACAGGGTCCTGTAGTCGGTAAGGGCAATGATTGACATTTTGAGTTCTTTGAAATTTGTGACTCCCTCTAGTACAAAAAGCAGTACTACATAGTAAGATAACGCAGTGATCTCTTCGGACGAGGTGCTATATATAATTACGATCGAACATCACAGGTAAGTTCGTTTGATCGTTCAAATTTATGCCTTCAAGTGTTTCAAATTTCAAATTCAAATTTCAAATTCTTTATTCATGTTAAAATCACAAAAAAAGCAATGTACATACGTCAAAGTAAATAAAATAGGTCAATAATAAATGACAATAAAATACAAAATGACAATTCATTCGCACATTAAACATTCACTTTACAAACAATTTAAAAACAAAAAATCATTAAGGCACTGGGCTTTATACATACAATCAAGTTATAAAATAAAATGCAAAAACTACAATTATTAATACTATTGATCATGACAAAAATACTTAAAATATTCTTCATTTGAATAAAAAACATTTAAAATTAAAATTTGTTTCACTTTCTCCTTAAATCTATTATTTGGTAGTTCTTTGATTTCCAATGGCAACACATTGAAATACTTTATTGCCCAGTAGCCAGGGCCATTCTGACACCTCTTCAGTCGCCTGTAACCTGGTATTAAATTACTTCTGTTTCTGGTGGGATAGGCATATATGTCTTCATGAATTGAGAACATATGGATATTGCTCTTTATATAAAGCAAATTCTCCAGAATATACAGAGAGGGCAGGGTAAGTATTCCTAGCTGTTGAAAAGTCACCCTACAATCATCCCTGTAACCCAAACTACTCACCACCCTGACTGCCTTTCTCTGCAATCCAAACAGACGCTGAGCACCTGAGGCATGACCCTATACAAGTACAGCATAAGAAGGTTTGTGCCTGAAAGGTTGCGAAATAAGCAGTTCTTAGTACCACGGGGGACAAATTTTCTGCAAGACGACGTAGCAGATACAAATAACTGTTCAGCTTTGAGGCTACAGCCTCAATGTGTACCTATACCCCACTGTGCTTTTGGATCAATAAGAACCCCAAGGAACCTAGCTTGAGGAACTTGGTCTCTCACTGTCCCAATCTCTCTTAGAGCAAACACCATTCTCTCTGTCTTTCTCCTGTTCAACACTAACCTATTCGAATTAAACCATTTCTCAGCCATCCTCTGTGCCTCCAAAGAACTCAACAACGAAGCGTCAAGAGAGTCCGCCATCACAGAGATTGTTGTATCGTCGGCAAAGAGAGTATAATTAGACTTTTGATCTATTAAGGGCAAATCGTTAACATATATAAGGAAAAGTATTGGACCCAGAATGGACCCTTATTGAGGCACCCCTATTTTTATTTCCTGCCCCGCCGACGTCACACCACTGTACTGCACAGCCTGGCACCTTCCTGTTAGATATGACTTTAAAAGTTTTCGGCTGCCATTACCGAAGTTATATGCTTCTAGCTTACGCAGAAGGATTCCATGGTCGACACAGTCAAAAGCTTTGCTGAAATCGCAAAACAGAACAGTATTATAACAGTGCCCATCAAAAGCATCCATAATATCAGAAATGAGATTTAGGATTCCCAGAATGGTGTTTCTTTTTTTTCTAAACCCAAAGTGATTTTCATTGAAAAGATCATTCACTTCAAAAAAACTTACTATTTGCCCAGACATACATTTCTCAAAGACTTTGGACAGTATGGGTAGCAGCGATATCGGTCTGTAATTCTCCGCCTCATCTGGACAACCCTTCTTAAACAGAGGAACCACAATTGCCCTTTTCATGCACTGTGGAAAGGATCCTTCCCCAATACACAAGTTTATAAGTTTTGTGAGAGGTACCAGAATAAGATTTTTTACTGATTTTATGATTTTTACATTCAAACCATATATATCCCGGCTGTTCTTATTTTTAAGTTGGTTTATTATATCTCTAACTTCATTAAAACTTACTTCAGAGAAGGAGAATGTTCCCTGAAGATTAACATTTTTGAGATTTTCCAAAGGATCAGTATCCGACTCTGGCATACCCTGCACGAGTTCATTAGCAATATTTGAAAAATATTTATTGAAGTCATCTGAAGTAAGGTTTTTTGATTCAATATTTTGCTTTCTGTTTCCTCTGTTCTTATTAATAATTTCCCACATGCTCTTACTGGGGTTACTAGAAGAATTTATCAGATTATCATTTGAAGCAATTTTGGCTTTGCGGATCTCTTTTTTATATTGTCGCTTATACTGCATATAGTACTGTCTGTTCCCATAGGTATCATACCGTCTGCTCACTTCACCCAAAAACCTCAAGTGATCTCTCATAGCTCGCAGTCCCTGGCCAAACCAACCAATGTTATTTTCTGAACGCATTACATACTGTTTTTCAGGAAAACATTCAACATAGAGCTCATTCAGAACATTCACAAATCTTTCACACTTACTATCAGCATCCATATCCCCACAATCAACAAAATCCCATGTTCTTTCAGAAAGACTATTGTAAAACAGGAATAATCCTCTTTGGGTAATAAGTGTGTAGTATTTCGCAAAACAATCGATTCGTTTGATATCAAACTTATGTAGTTTCTGCAAGATTGAACGATGAGAATTTTTATCGCCTTTTAAACAACAAATCTTCTGAAAAACGAAATGAAGAAAAAAATAGGACCTGTACGTTGTGAAACTTTCTCAATTTTACTTACTGGACATGCGCCCGACATAGCAAATATTTGGGAAATTTAAGGGAAGTTGTGATACGTAAAAGAAACGAAAAATGTGTGAAACGCCTCCTTTATTTTCAAAGGAAAACGTACCGTTCTCGACCTAGAATTTTCGAGGGGAAAGAGAACGGCAGAGAAACCATCGATCTAACATTCCTCCTAAAATCGAAACATACTGTGTAATTTTAATAATAATTGTGAGTCATTAATTCAATAAAAGTTGAAACTAGGTACCGCCCCTGTTCTTGTGCTAAAATTTCAATTACACACACTACATTCAATCAACACTACCTATATTCCAAACTGAAGAGTTTTTGGTTAGTTAGCCAGTTTCCCAGCAGGTACTGATGAGGTCCCATACGGGAAGCTACTCAGCTATAGTTGTTTTTGAGCCAATATCTCTAGATTGATTATTTCAATTTGTTAGGATATTCTCTCGTCAGGGTAGGAAAATGTTAGTAAATTCAACAAGGCTCTAATGCACGCTCTGAATACACAAAATCAAAATATCAGCACAAAAAGACAGCACATAATTTCTTAGGTTTTAATTTACTCTTTATCTGTGTTGTTTACAGCATGAAACGATTCTGGTTAAATATATAAACAATGCACATGTTATACAAAAATTGTTATAAACAAACAAAAAATACATAAAAATGAACAAAATAATAGGAACTTGCATAAATTGAACTCTCAAAAACAAAATAATAATTATTTAACTGACCTGGTGATCGCTCCTTGACACACACACTAATAACAAATTGGATTGAACAATTAATTTTAATGCAGAATAGGAATGAAAATTGAATAATGAATAATTACAGACACGCGTTTAAAGGAACCAGTCTGTTCTCCAGTCTAGCGTCTAGTTGCCTATTTTCTTCTGTGTCCCGTTCGCAGTACGGCTCGAACGTGGTCCCCTAAATTTGATGGCGCGCTCTTTTCTCATGAATCCCACTGAGCAATACATGGTTGCAACATCTATTTTTATTCAGTAAACATTTTTTTAAAAAGTTAAGATTTGAAGAAATAATATTTTAATTAGGTGGTTTTCCTTAGTTTAATAAAGCTCTTTTTGAAATAAAATTAAGTTTTTCGATTTTCCATTTAATGGTATGGGTAAAATAAGAGCCGTTTTACACGACAAAGTTTCTTCACGAAATTACTCACGAAATTGTTGCCGAAATATTTCGTAAGTCAACTTTTCCTGTTTTACACGACAAAAAAAACATACGAAATATTTCGCCAATAAACTTTCGAAAATGATCTATAGTTTTTGTGGGCGCGGCCGAGAAAATGCGTGAGTTTCGGCGCACACAATTACAAAATAAAAAGCGCGTTCTTTTTCTTCGAGCCTTATGAATCCGTCATTGGAATTCCTATGTAATATTTATTTTTATTTATTTATTTATTGGTTCTTCTTACAAACACCATACAAAACAGTAATTACATGTAAGAGTACATACATAAATAAGAACAATACACAAAAGAGGGCTAGCTAGCTTAACAGGCAATATCATCTATGAAAGATATTAGATTGCATTTTGATTGAATCGGCTTTTACTTGGTGGAAATCCATTATCTAATAAATTTGTGGAAATATATAAGTATTAAAATTTACTTAAAAAATCTTTTATTATTAGATTGCAATTGGAAAAATCTAAATGACAGTTATTTTGCATTAAAGTATTACATGTCTTAAGCATAGATGTAAGGGGTGAATCTTTAGTGTCTATATGAAATATACCCACATTTCTTTGCCTTAAATTACTCTTTGGTACTTTAAAATAGAGGGTGTCCCACTAAGGTCGGTCAGGTACGATATTATGGAGACCATAGACCATAAGTAACTTGAAAACGAATGCAGATATTGAATTGCGGTTTGCGCCAAAATATAGATATTTTTTTGCTATTTAAGCACAGCAATACAAAAATAATATTATGCCATTTGGATTTTTCATGAAAATTAGAAAAAACTGGATCTTGAATAAACAGCGCCCTCTAGAAGACGCGGTGGGATCTATCTACCTCGAACGAAGTGGTGTTCTTAATAACAATGAAATTCTCTTCCAAATAAACCCAAATTGAATGAGTTTGAATGAGGGGTATGGAAGATACAGCAATTTCTAAAAAAAAAATTTCACCAGCTTCCCCCACCCTTATTACTTAAGATACGAAAAAAAGCCTAATAACCAAACTGGCGCAAAAATTAATGAACTTTTGATTTCTGTTGTTAAAACAGTATCTCAATAGAGCGATTTCTTGAGAAAAGTTGAATTTTTAGCTATATCATCGTAATTGCGCGCCCTAGCGGTCATCCTAGAAACTTGAAAATAATTTCCATCAATTTCTCTTGGCCGATTTAGTGAAGAAAAAAAAAATCCCGAAGTCGTAAGGTCTATGGTTTCCATAATATCGTACCTGGCCGACCTTAGTGGGACACCTGGTATACCGGGTGACAATGAAACTACTACCCATGGCGGCATTTCTTAAAGGCTCGAGATAGAAATATGCAATTCGGTTTGTTGATAGGGTTGAAAAATGTGAACAATTTTAATACAAAAACAATTGAATGTCTTTTCCGGTTTCACCGGAAATGGCCTTGACTTTGTTATTTCAAATGGGACACCCTGTATATTATCTTTTTTTTGGACTCTTTGGACAATTCTAAATAACTTTTGTCTAACATAAGCCATGTCAAAAATTGATAGTTTTTGAAATAGAGCCGCAATATACGTATACGTTATTAAATGAGTGAAAGTAATATTGGTTTTGGCTTTAGACGAGCACTAACAACTTGGAAATGGGTTATCAAATTTTTAATTTTGCAGGTGTCTATTAATGTTGAATTTGTCATATTTGAATAAAGGATAAAAAAGTAGGATTGGGTAGTGGAAGTTTCATTTCCATAAGTTGAACCATTTTCGTACAGGGTCCGATCAAAAACTGAAACAATAATTTTCGAAAAACGCGCTTTTCTTAACTTGCATTAATTTTTCTCTTGGATAAATTATCGAATACCTCTTTGAATAAGAAGTAAATAACCATGATTGTTTTTGTTCTGGCCTACTTAGTTTTTACGTAAGATACAAACAAATAGCAATGACGACATATTTTTGAGCGGCTCTATTTCAAAAACTATCAATTTTGGACATAGTGTATGTTAGACAAAAGTTATTTAGAATTGTTCAGAGAGTCCAAAAAAAAGATAATATACAGGGTGTCCCATTTAAAATAACAAAGTCAAGGCCATTTCTGGTGAAACCGGAAACGACATTCAATTGTTTTTATATTAAAATTGTTCAAAATTTTCAACCCTATTAACACACGAAATTGCATATTTCTATCTCGAGACGTTAAGAAATGCCGCCGTGGGTAGTAGTTTCATTGTCACCCGGTATATCATTTATCAACAGGCAATAGGCTCGTTCAGCATATTTTTTTTATTACATATTCTAAAAGAGCGTATTGAGTTTAGCAGTTGTGCAAAATTTCATAATTTTCCGAGCCCTTGTTCATATTCAAATAAATTATCAAAAAGCTCAAAGTTTGGAAGTTTCGAAACACGCGGTGACGTCACTGCATCTCTCAAGTTGGTCGTGTGACGGCCTTTAGCCCGTCTTGACTCGAGAGATGACGTCATACCATCTCTAAGCGATGAATTTCTGAGGCATAATGTTTTATTATTCAAAGCCGCATAACTTTTTTAATATTTATCCAATTGCGCTGAATTTTTTTTTGTGTGCTATATGTGATTAATACTCCATAAAAATATCAAAAAACGCGGTTAATGGAACCTCACTGAACGAGCCTATTCTTATACTTAATATTATTTAGAATGTAATATATAAAGATCACAGATTGCTTCTGTCTTCTAAATACTAGAGAATGGAACTGAAAACTATTTAACATAGATCTGTAATCTGTATGACACCATATACGGATATATATTATTTTTCCTTACATACAGGAATCTGAGAAATCTTTTTTGGACCTTCTCAATTAAATCCATATTTTGATTTGCTTGAGGAGACCAGATGACAGATGCATACTCCAAATGCGAGCGAACCAATGCATTGTGTGTTGTGTTCTAGAAAAGTGAATGACCATGAAATTTGCAAAAAAAATTGACCTGCGGCGCGTTAGCGGGGGGTTGCATCTTCTCCATTACACCCCTCAGACTACAAGTCACGCGACGCCACTGTACTAATAATGAGTTTTAAATCTAAGAGAGGGCTGAAAATATACACCGAGATCCTTGATGTTATCTACACGTTTTAGCATCTTACTATCTATCATAAAATCATGTTTGACTAGATTTAATTTATGGGAATAAGACATTACACAACATTTATCCACATTTAAGAACATGTTATTTTTTGAGAACCAATCAACAATACTATTCAAATCAACCTGTAACAGGGCACAGTCATTTTCACACGATACAGTTTTAAAAATTTTAAAATCATCAGCGAAGAGCAAACTATCAGAATGTTTAATAACAGGTAAACTATTTATAAATATGGTGAACAATATAGGACCTAGATTGCTGCCTTGGGGAACACCAGATGTTGCTGTGAAATGTTCTGAGATGCAATTACCAACTTTAACAGGTTGTGTTCTATTAGTTAAGTATGACTGAATGAAAATGTAGGCACTTTTTGAAAAACCAAATTCAGCAAGCTTCCCCAGCAACATCCGATGGTCCACCTTGTCGAACGCCTTAGCACAATCCGTATACACTACATCTAACTGTTTCTTATCATTAATGGCAGATGATACATTTGTGAAAACTAACAGATTTGTGACAGTAGATTTGTCACTGACAAAGCCATGCTGTTCCTCGCATATCTTGCTCTCTGTATGATTCTTAATACTTTTATTTTCTACTTTACTATTATAGATCCATAATACCTAGCAAACGAAATACGTTAACACACCTATAACAACCTGATCCATAACGCCCGCTTTTGCGGGCGTTATGATCTATAACGCCCGCTTATAATACCTTAAGGTGTTTTTGTTGTTGTTGTTCTATTAATTTGCACTTTACCCTAGGCAGCCACTAAATGTCTGACCGAAAATAATTTTCGGTCTAGCCAGGATTCGAACCCGGTCTACCATCAATGTTTCCCATGTAGTCCAGCGCGTTAACCCACAGGACCACCACCGTTGCCTTGCCTTATGAGATGTTTATAGATATATTAATTTATTTCGTTTCTATGTACAGGTCACAGGTACAGGTACATGTCAAAATACAAAACAATATTCTGTCACACAAGTTTAACTGATTTTGTTAATAACAAATTGATGAAAAAACATTGTGTTGAGTAGAAAATAAAGCATTGTATGCACCACGGGGATTTCAAGATTATAATGCCCTTCAGGCGAAATATACCCCTCGGGCCATAGGCCCTCGGGCTAGTTTCGCCTTCGGGCATTATAATCTACATAATCCCCTTGGTACATAAATAGCTATAATAAAGGATTATTTGGGAGTTTAACACACTAATAATAGGTCTGTAATTTTCAATTTCACTAACTTTTCCAGCTTTATGAATTGGTGTTACAAGAGCAGTCTTCAGTTTGTCTGGAAAAGTGTTATTTTTAATGCATGCTCTGAAGATGTGCGATAGAGGCTCTGCCAAAAATTCTGAACAACCCTTGTATATGTAGGATGGTATATTGTCACTCCCAGTAGACTTCTTGGGCTTTAATTTCTAGATGGCAGAGTCAACCATTTCGGCACTAATTTCAGGAAACTGAAATTCACCCCAAGCAGGGCACCAGTCTTCTTCAATGGTTGGATTTTGAGATGAAGGCTCATATACAGATGAAAAGTAGCATGCAAAGGCATTGGCAATGTCTGCAGGCGTCCGATAAAACTCATCGTTCCAGGACATCTCACTAGGTATACCCCTGTTTTTGCTTTTCGAGCGTATAAAAACCCAGAAGCTGATAGGATCATTTTTAACATTTTGCTTCAGTGACAATTTGGTGTAGATGATACTCATGGACAGTCTGCTTCCTGACTGCATCTCTAAGATTCCTGTATTCAATGCACTGATGCTTACTAGCTTTGTTCTTCATAACTAGCCTGTGCAGTCTATTTTTGTACCTGATGTTACGTATTAGTTCGATGGAGAACCACTTTGGATATTTACATTCGCCTTCCTTAGAAGCTACAACCAGAGATGGGCATCTACGTGTAGGTAAACAAAGATTGTCTACGTCTGGTGTAAACAACGCGTAGACAATGTAGACTGTGTAATCTATGTAGACAACGTGTAAAATATGTAGACAACGTGTAAAGTATACAATTTTTGACAGTTGGCAGGCCTTTAAGGTTAGGTTTCTGTTTTTGCTTTGTTTTGTTTTTTGCTTTGTAAAGTTAATTAAACTGCAGATAAATGTCTAATTTGATACAATATAAATCTAATGCAATGCAAACTTTCAAAAAAATTACTCATATTTCAAATTTTCTATTGTCTACATTGTCTACATAGTTTACATAGTCTACATGGAAAAAAGTGCATGTAAACACTACGTAGACAACGAGTAGACAAACCGCGTAAAGTAGATTTCATAGTCTACGGCACATCCCTGGCTACAACTGCCTTTTTGGGGATCGACTGATCAATACAGGAAATTAAGATATCATAAAAGGCATCAACACATGAATCAGGATCAGAGAGTCCCTCAACCATGGACCAATCACTGCATTGAAGCAATCTATATAACAGAAGGAAGTTACCCTTGGCATAATCATACGTGTAAGCCTTGGATATACCAGATGACACATAAAATGGACGGAACTCATAGAACAGACCTAGTGAAAGACACGGATGGTACAGGTCTTCTTGAACAAACGCGTCAGCTTGAGAAACATGGACAACATTCATATTAAAACAGTACAAGATCCAGTTAAAGATAGACTGCTTATCGCTGGGTCAAGCGGTGAAAAAAGTGTTGCGCCCAAAAAAATAGGGTGGGATGGAGAAGACCAGCTGGGCAAAGCCAAAAGTAAACAAAACTTTATTTATGGAAGGGAAACAGAAATTCAACTTTATGAAACTGCAGAAGAGTACAAAGATTCAACAAAAATTAGAAAACGCAAGTTTTATTTGTTTTAATTGTTTTGGTTTACCAACGTATGCACTGGCGTAACTAGCCATCTGACCTGGGGGGGGCCTCATAGGTACAGGATAATATTTTTATAAATTTGTTTATAGGGGGAGGGGGAAGGTTGCCGTAGGCGCCGGCGGAGGAGAATTTTTTTTTCCAGATGCCACGCCTAAAAACGTCTATTTTATCATGTATATGTTACAGTTAATATGCCAACTTGGCTAGTTTGTAAACTAGCTGGATAGTTTACAAACTAACCAACCCCTTGGCTATTTTGATGAAAAACGCAATTTTCACTAAAATAGCAGCTAGTTTGCAAACTAACCAAAAGTCTTGGCTAATTTGCTTGAAATTATTGAGGAAACCAAATTAGCTGGTTAGTTTATAAACTATCCAATGCAGCCTGGTCAATTTGAAAACTATATGATTTGTAATAACACAAAATAGCCAAACCTTTGGCTAGTTTGTAAACTAACCAACCAATTTTCTGGCTAATTTACAAATAAAGTTTAATGTTCATGGTATTTCTTATTCGATAAATTAGAGATGAATAAAATGAAAATTTTTGCTTTTTTCTTCTTTACCTGGCAATTCTCACATCCATCGAGGAACAAAGTTACAATTTCTTGGGTAATATTTGAATATTTTTGATTTATTAACTTTGTTGTAACTTGTCTTTCGCCATGCCCAGTTGATTGGTGAGATTCTTCAATGATATCAAACAAATCGTCCGTA
Organism: Ceutorhynchus assimilis; assembly: GCA_917834065.1. Classification (NCBI taxonomy): domain Eukaryota; kingdom Metazoa; phylum Arthropoda; class Insecta; order Coleoptera; family Curculionidae; genus Ceutorhynchus; species Ceutorhynchus assimilis. The sequence goes on along the minus strand of OU892280.1, from coordinate 44,636,314 downwards.
CAAGCTAATTTTGCCAGATTTCCTTCGTTGTAAAGTTCGGAAATATTTGCTTTATATATACAGATCTATTAAAGAAGCTTCAAGTTCTTTATCCTAACTTTGTTTGTAAATTAGCCAGAAAATTGGTTGGCTAGTTTGTAAACTAGCCAGAGGTTTGGCTATTTTGTGTTACTAGAAAATATGGTTTTCATATTAGCCAAACTGCATTCGATAGTTTATAAACTAACAGCTATTTTAGCTTTCTCAATAATTTCAAGTAAATTAGCCAAGACTCTTGGTTAGTTTGCAAACTAGCTGCTATTCTAGTGAAAATTGTGTTTTCTATCAAAATAGCCAGTGTGTTGGTTAGTTTGTAAACTATCCAGCTAGTTTACAAACTAGCCAAGTTTGCATATTAACTGTAACATATATATTTTTCTATTTTTTTATACGAGCGTGCGAAAAGTGCTTTTTTCGGCACGCATTTTAGGCCATGAAAATATCACATCATTATCAAAATAATTATGCCTGGTACTTTTATGTCCTAAAATGCCTTATGTTCCGGTTATTATCGAAGAATAGAGATGGAGAATAGCAACATTAGCAATATAAAGTAATAGAGCATAGAATTGACCACAAATAACGAAAGGATAGAATACTAATACCTCCCTAATCAGACTGCCCCAATGCCCCCATGTAGTTGGGATCAGTGGCCTAGGGCCTGTTATTGCGACTTATTGGAATCTTTAAAAAAGTAGAACAGTGCAATTATAGGCGATTAGCTGACTAAACCGGGCTTAAATCACTTACCTAGCTAACCCAACTTATCAGCAACACCGATTCACGGATTCACAGGAAAAATATTTAGTCAAACTCCCAAACTAATCTGTTATATTGGTAATGCTAATTTAATGGATTTGTCTCGGGATTTGGTATACTGTATCACTTGTGCACATTGCAATTTGCACTGACCTTTGGGTGGCACAATGGCAGACAGCCCGTTCGTTGGTGGATCGGAGGATCAGATAGCGCATTACCGTTCAAATTCAGTAGGTAATAACATAAAATTATAATAGGTAACGTAGCTTGCAAAAAATACCAAATTATTAAAGTTTTTTTCTGGGGGGGGGGGGGCCTAGCGACGTCTGGGGGGGCCCGGCCCCGCCAGGCCCCCGTGTAGTTACGCCACTGAACGTACGAGGTTATAATTTCATATTATTTATGGCAAAACGTTACTGCGCCGGCGTATGACTAATATTTTCACGAAACTTTTGCTAAATTTTATTTGCCGTGTCAAACAGGTACGGAGCGGAACAAGAATAGTAAACTTTACGAAATATTTCGGCAATAATTTCGTGAGTAATTTCGTAAAGAAACTTTGCCGTGTAAAACGGCTCTAAGTAGTTTTATTATTTTTTTCTCTGATTTGCTTCAAAATCGGCCTAAGGAGTTCTTTTTGCATTCTGTTCTGAACAACTTTTTCTTATAAAATTTTTTGATATCTTGCCAAATTTACCCGTTTTTCGACATCAATATTAACTTTTTTCAAAATTCCCGCTAAACCGATAATCGCATGACATGTGTCATAATCGATTTTTTGGTTATCGAACATGCCCTAACGATCCCCAAAAAAAAAATTTTGAAAAAAGGAATAATTAAGAATTTTCTCATATGTACCCAACTTTATGGCGCACACTGTATAATAAGCTCATAAATAGCAGCTCCTAGCAGATCTTCCTGATTTGTCCAGCAGGTAGCAATGAACAGCCTACAAATTTGAAACACGCGGCGACATCACTGCATCACTCACGTTGGTCGTCGTGGTACTGTGGTACCTAGACACACATAACCCCTTTTCACGTGGCTCCGGTTTAAGAAACCGCAACATACCGCTCAAATTCGAGTGGTAGGTATCCATCACGTCACTTTGTAACCGGGTTAGAAAACGGTATTTCCTTTCTCTAACCGTTTTGTAACCCGGTCAGTGGTGTAACTACGGGGGGGCCTGGGGGGCCAGGCCCCCCCTAGACGTCGCTAGGTCCCCCCCCCAGAAAAAACTTTAATAATTTGGTATGGTCTATCGATAGTCAAATGAGACAGTAAAAAAAATAATATTCCTTTGGCCGTCGGCGTTTTCTTTATGAAGCACGGGCGTGTAACAGAAATTTATCAAAATAGTTTTAAATAAAATAAAAAATGAGGCACGATACAACTCAAATAGGAATCAAATTTATATAAAAACTATCTACTGCACTGTCTTTCCAGACGAAACTGATTCGCAAAAGGCGCCGCTTCAAAGAAATATGCCGCCAAAGACATATGCCGCAAAATACGTCCTTAAAATTTCTAACCAATAAGATATTCCTGGAGTCAACGTTGACTGTATAAAACAACCAATAAGATGCATTGTTCGCACGTGGAATCGCATCCAATGTATACGGGCCCGCTCAATATATTTTTCCTAATAATAGTATAATAATTTTAACGGGCAATACGATAATTTGAGGATACCCCAATTTTTGCCTTGTCTCATTTGAGAAACGATAGACTATACCTATTATAATTTTATGTTATTACCTACTAAACGGTGATGCGCGGCGATCTCAATCGACCCTATCCGATCCACCAACGAACGGGCTGTCTGCCATGGTGCCACCCAAAGGTCAGTGCAAATTGCAGTGTGCAGAAGTGATACAGTATACCAAAGCCATTAAATTAGCACTACCAATATAACAGATTAGTTTGGGAGTTTGATATACTATAAAGTGGCTGATAAGCTAGGTAAGTGATTTAAGCCCGGTTTAGTCAGCTAAACGCCTATAATTGCACTGTTTTACTTTTCTAAAGATTCCAATAAGTCGCAATAACAGCCCCAGGCCACTGGCCCCAACTACATGGGGGCATTGGGGCAGGTGCTCCCATGAGCAACCTCTCATGGGTGCTCGGAGCTCTCATAGGGAATGCGAAGTACAAACGTATTTAATGGTCCTTCCGTTCCGTGTGGTAGTATCAGTATGATGTATGTTATTTAAATTTACACAACTTTGTATAAGAATTATAGAAGTGGTATTAGTCTTAGAGTCTTAGTGTACAAACACAGTGCAAGCAGGTTTTTCGCTTACTGGTAGGCACCTGCCTCTACCTACTTTTTACTGTGTTCTAGCCGATTCAAAAACGTGCATTCATTTTTCGCGCCAATAAGCGCGAATCAGCGCTGGTTACCGGTAAGCGGAAACCTGCTTGCACTATGTTTGTACACTTAGATTACAAAGGTATTAGTATTCTGTCCTTTCGTTATTTGTGGTTAATTCTATGCTCTATTACTTTATATTGCTAATGTTGCTATTTTCCATCTCTATTCTTTGATAATAACCGAAATATAAGGCATTTTAGGACATAAAAGTACCAGGCATAATTATTTTGATAATGATGTGATATTTTCATGGCCTAAAATGCGTGCAGAAAAGAGCACTTTTCGCACGCTCGTAGAAAAAAATAAAAATATATATACATTATAAAATAGACGTTTTTAGGCGTGGCATCCGCCGGCGCCTACGGCAACCTTCCGCCTCCCCCTATAAACAAATTTATAAAAATATTATCCTGTACCTACCTATGAGGACTTTCAAAAATCGGCGCCTCTGCCAGGCCCACCCTAGGCCCCCCCCAAGTCAGATGGCTAGTTACGCCAGTGAACCCGGTTAGTTAAACCGGAGCCACGTGAAAAGAAAAAGAACTATAGATACAAATTTGGCGAATCAAGAAACTTGGCTGCGTTAAGTTTTTTGAAATCAAAATAAATGTACGAAAAGAAAAATAAAACTTAATTGGAGAGTATCATCATGTATAATATTACCTTGCATCATCATGTATTTTTTTACAATTTCGGGTATACTAACTAAAATCAATGGATCCTGGTATACGCCAGTCACTTCGATTGTTTTGACGAGTTTTAGTTTGGCATCGTTTAGACAAGTTTCAGTTTGGCATTTTATGTATTTGGTAGAAAGATGTTTTTCTTTCGAATCACATTTCGTATATTTGAATAATTTCCCGAGTTTCAATATTTTATGAGCACATTTATAGAAGTGGCATGCAAAAAGAAAAATTATAAATATTGACAATATTGTATAGTTTCGCAAACTGTGTGCCGTGCCAAACTGTCAGGAGAAAATCACTTGACATTGCGTTATGCACAGTGGCGTAGCCAAGCCAAACGTGGCCGTCGGCGACATCCGAATTGTGAGGCCCTTTTAATGTAGGGTGACAGTGGCGGATCCACGACGGGGGGGGGGGGGGGGTGTAATGGGGGGTAATTAGCCCCCCAAAGAGGCCCAAGAAAATTTTAATTCCAAGAAAATTTCAAATAGGTATTGAAAAAACACACAAATAATTTTTTTGGAGGCTTAAAATACGCTTCGAGCGTGGCACACGAAAAAAAATTCTGCTTCCGGCCACAACTACGGTGGGCATCGCCCGCGTGTGAACCCCTTCAGAATGGTGCTATAGATCCGCCACTGCAGGATGGCCATATTTCTTGTGAAAAAGCTGGATATAACGTCAGGGACGAGTAGTCGCCGGCAAGCTCGCCGAAGGCGAGAATTTTTTGAGTGTTGCTTGTTGCGCTCCTTTTTCGGGCCTATCAACGTTATTCGATAACAATATTTAGTCAAAAATATCAACATTTTTCCGCTAACAAATCTTTTTAACAAAAATAAATTTCCCAGTTGACCGACAATTTTTGGTAGAAATCAGGCAATTTTTTAGGAAACCTAAATAACTTCCGAATCTCTGTATGTTAGCAGGTTTGCTGAACAAAATCAAATGCTGGATGAACTTTCAAATTGCTGTAGAATGTACAATACAGCGAAATACTGTACGAATTCTATGATATTAAAAGAAGTTTCGTATAGGATTAAGTTTATTCTACGTTTCATTTTGGGAAATTGAAAAGTGCCAATTTTCAGGTTTGGTAACCTATTTTTTGCGAGGCCCCTAGGGCGCGAGGCCGTCGGCGGTCGCCGACGCCTAGCTACGCCACTGGTTATGCAAAACCGTGTGTGACGGCCTTTATTAGCCTGTCTCGTCTTGAGAGATGCTTTGACGTCACAGCAATGAATTTCCGAGGTATTACTGTTTAAAGCCTAGTACTCATAACTGCGAAATTCGCACTTTTTTGACATTGCTTCGACAATTTGACGTTTGATTCACTCATAAAACGTCAATTTGTCGAAGCAATGTCAAAAAAGTGCGAATTTCGCAGTTATGAGTACTATGCTTTAAGCTGCGTCAAGTTAGCCCCCCCACATTCGAATTTTCTAAAAAAATTGCAACCACTTACTGTGCTCGAAGTGTGCTTTACTGTGCCGATGATATTTTGAACTGTGCCGTTTCGATAACAAAGTTATAAGAAAAAATAGATGAGGGGCTAAGTTGACGCTCAGCCCCCCCAAAATTTTGGAAATCAGATGAACTCAAAAAGGATTCTTATCCAATTTGAAGTGTGCTGAACTGTGCTGTACACTGAGAAAATTTTTTCATTGTCATAGCTAATTTTTCTGCTGCCGTAGCCAAAAATTTTGGCTACATAGGGGACAGCCAAGATCTTTACTACCGCCGAAAAGATAACTTTACTGGCACCGTTTATTTGCGGTAGCAAAGTGACTTTATAAAGAATTTACTCACAGTTTCTACAAGGTCACTTTGCTGGCATAGAAAAGCTACTTTGCTGTCGTAGGAAAGTAACTATGCTGTCCTAGAAAAGAGGTTATATACCCTCAAAAACATCCTTTTTTGCTATTGAAAAGTAGATTTCTAAGACAGAAAAGATATTTGTTGTTGTTATTAGAAATGCTTCCTGAAATAGGAAAGCGTTTGTCTCAGAACAAAAAATTTCTTGCCAGAATCAGCCAAGTGTTTTATTAGCCATGGGAAGTTATTTGTCTCACCAATAGCAAAAATATTTTGCTGGAAATCTTTGGAAATATGTAGTAGCGCGTCCATCATAACAAAACCAGGAGATAAACAAACTCTATTTAAACCCCTAAACTTTCATTACCTGATCTGAAATAATGTCAATTGATGAAAAGTTTGGCGCTAGAGTTGTTTCTGCTAGTTTTGATGGATGCGCTGGCACCATTTCCAAAAAGATTCCCAGCGACCGACACTCGACTTGACTCGACAGTATCCACGATCCACACCGTACGGCGTTAGCTACTAAAGTAAAATGGAAGAAAATGAACACGAAATATATTTTATCGGTTATTTTTGGACCCGAAGAAATCACGGAAATGTCCGAACGGTATTTTTAGTTAAGTTATTTGGCTAGGGTAGCTAAAAACATTACTGTAACAATAACAAAAATTACAGGAATTTTTTTTTGCTACAACAGTGAAGTATCTATCTATCTTAGAAAAGTTCTATTTCGGAGAAGCAGAAATATTTTCATAAAATTTTAATTTTGCTATAACAGCAAAGTTTGGTTTTGGAATAAGAAATATCTTTGCAGTTTCAATAAAGTAGTTTCAGCAAAGTGGTCTTTTCTGTAGAAGCAAAATAACATTGCTACCTCTAAAACATTTTCCACTGTAACAGCTAAAAAAAAACCAGCAAAGAATTTTCTCCTAGGACTTTTCTCAGTGTATCAGGTTTTTCTCAAAATTTCCATATTCGGTCATTTTCCGACAAAATTCTACTGGGGGTCTAACTTGACGCTCAGCCCCCCCAAAATTTTGGAAATTAGATTAAACAAAATTGAATTCTTATCCAATCTGAAGTGTGCTGAACTGTGCTGTATCAGGTTTTTCTCAAAATTTTCATATTCGGTCATTTTCCGACAAAATCCTACTGGGGGTCTAACTTGACGCTCAGCCCCCCAAAATTTTGGAAATCAGATTAAACAAAATTGAATTCTTATCCAATCTGAAGTGTGCTGAACTGTGCTGTATCAGGTTTTTCTCAAAATTTCCATATTCGGTCATTTTCCGACAAAATCCTACTGGGGAGGTAACTTGAAGCTCAGCCCCCTCAAAATGTTGAAAATTGGATGAAAGAAAATTGAATTCTTTTCCAATCTGAAGTGTACTAACTCTGCTGTATCAGGTTTTCTCAAAATTTACATACTGTTAATAAAATTTTACCAGATTTTACGAAATTATAATAATTTTCCTAGTGATTTACTCGTTTAGTCGTTTTTCAAAGATAACAATAAAAGACCTATCCTATCAGATCAGTTTTTTATCGCACTGCGCATGCCTGCACCACGACCAGCATAGGTCTGTTCCCACAGAAGTCTCCGACAGTTTGCAACCTGTCAGAAACAATCGCTCAGCTGAGTTACAGATTGATCTTGGAACGACAGCATTGAAAACATGTATGGGCGATTTTTACTGACAGTTTGCAAACTGTCAGAGACTCCAGTGGGAACAGACCCCAATATCTCAAGGCAGTGTTTGTACGGTTAACTCTTTAAAAGCTGCTCTAACACACCCGAACGATACGGAGTCAACATTTGCGCTAACTGGTTGTACCCGAATACCCGAACGACTTAAGTAGGGTTGCCACCTCTCCGGGTTTTTACATTTGGTCTCTAGGCTCCGGATTACTGGCTGTTTTCTCCGTGTTAAACCGCATTTAACAAAAAAAAAAAACGCATTTAAGAAAAAAAATAGGATTTAGCAACAGCGCAATCCTGTTTGTGCAAATACCGTTTCTCTTGGAGAAATTGAGAAATTTCCGATTCCGACACGCACGTTGGTGATAGACAGCCCACGAACTCAATGCTGCATAATCTCCCTCAAGGATATTAAACACAACTACAAGTCTGCGCATCGGACTTGATTTTTGGAATCAAGACCATGATGTTGCACCGTTACTGACGTCATCAAAGGTGTCGTTAACTGTTTGCGTCAGCAGTCGTAGTTTAGAATATACATTTATGAAGAGAAATAATATTTAATTTTGATTAACATAATAGGCAAAGAGGAAGATATAAACGAGATCTAAAAAGGAGTTGTTTTAGATTGCTTATTAATGTACTAAAACCATGTATGCATAAGCCAAAAGCCTGCGGAATCATAGTCTGTGGTGCAAACACCCTACTTCAAGGCGGGAAACGACACGCTGCCTACGTCATCACTGGTTCTTTGGATCTTTGACGTGGTGGGGGGCTTGAGATTTGATCTACACAGGTCTTATGAGGATAGGCTATCCTGTTTAGTGTGTAATATTCTTGAATCTTCTTCTCCAACCGTCTCAACTCCCAACCTCAAGCAAAGTTTCCTCGAGCAACATCCGGTGATGCTGGGGCTTGTGTATATACATATAGACAGATAGTAAAGTGTAATGCATCTGTTGCATTGTAGATCTGCAGATTTTCTTTTTTAGCTTTCTTTCAATAATGTTTTTTTTTTCTCCGGTTCAACTTACTTTCAAAGGTGGCATCCCTACTTAAGAGCTAAAAGTGTTGAAAAAGTAAAAGGAGCTGCCAAACCTAACCGAGCTCCGGCTGCACTGGTAGCAGATGGGACTTGGAACGCAGACTAATGTATAATGGCCGTTTGCACCGACCATTTTGAGGAAGCCTTAAGCCTAGTACTCATAACTCCGAAATAGGGTAGTGGAAAATTTTTTGAAATATTTTTTTAATTATTCTCCATAACAAAATAAATAGTAATTGATGATTCTTTGATTTTAGAAAAAAAAAAAAAACCTAAAAAAAACTAACAAATTTGTACCGAATTTTAAACGCTATAATTTACCGCCACGAAAATTACGTCATAGCTGTTGTGTCGACGCGGTCTACGCGTCCTTATATTTTACCTGCTTTTAGAAAAAGATGCAGATAAACTCTGTTCTGATTAACAAATGAAAATCTCTCAAAAAGTGTGGTTAAGTTGAGGGTGCGCCCAGGTAATGACGCTGATATATCTCTCTTTTTTGCACTAATGAGTAAGTGTGTGTCGAATATAAGACGAAGGTTTGATTAATTTCATACTCGAATACAACAGCTGTGACGTAAAATCAAGGCGTGAAATATTTTCGTTTAAATAGTGTGTCCCAAAACTCTAGTTTTACAACCGTTTTAAACAAAGTTAGTAATTTTCTGAAATTTCTTTTAATACGAATATTTTTTATTTACTTCATAGATGAAGAATAGATCATCGATTTTATTGGAATCATATCTTGTCCACTACCGTATTCGCACTTTTTTGACGCTTCGACAATTTGACGTTATATGCGTGAATCAAACGTCAAATTGTCGAAGCAATGTCAAAAAAATGCGAATTTCGCAGTTATGAGTAGTAGGCTTTAGCGATAAGTATTCCTTAAAGTGACATTTATCTATGTAGAAATGTTATTTTAAGGAATACTTATCGCTAATGTTTCCTTAAAATGGTCGGTGCAAACGGCCATAAATCCCCTATCCATTTTGGAGAGTGTTCCGTTCCTAACCCTGGATAACTGGTCTGTAGATCTTCGGTTGACAGTGATTCAATTGAAGACATGCAGTGACTTTGGAACTTTGTGATTTAGGCATCCCACAAGGTTGCTTGAAAGAGATAGGTTGCCTGATAACTCTTATGACTGTATGCGTAAGCACAATGCAAATCTCCATAGGAACCACCCGATGACGTCATCTGTTTGCCCTTACCAAACAACCTATTACAAGCAATTAATATTTAGGAACCTTGGGCATTACATTCTTCGTATTCTCTTTTCGACTTCCATTATTCTTTGCTTTTTCAAACTCACAGGCACAAAAGTTGTCAGAAATGAGAAATAATACAGAAAATTATAATATAACATATAAAATAAACAAAAAAATAATAACTAACCGGAAAAACGGAACGGTGACATATGGATATGTGGATAGCCGACAGTTACCGAAAAACCTTTCAGCGAAATCAATGTTTGCTGGGTATCCGGCTATGCGCTCCTACATCACTTATCCGATTACGATGAAACTTTGGTAGGTTGTTATGGCCATCCCAAGGAAGGTTTGTGGATAGGTTACACATCTCGGAAAAAGAAATTAATTTTGAATTAATTGTTAATTTAATTGTAAACAAACTCATTCACATTACATAACAACATAACCCAACTTTTTTTTGACCGCATGAAACAACGTTGCCATATTTGATTTATTTAGGCTTGCCATTCAACCGACGTAGCTTTATTATTTTTTGAATTCGAGAATGGCTGGACCGATCTTAAATTTAATACCACGTATCTTTATGTAAGCTGAATTCGATTGACCCAGATTAGATCGATTTGGGTTCAATTTAAGTGAACTTCTTCTGATCTAGATCATTTTTTTTGTTGATGAGGGTGCACTGATCCAGCCTCAATCCAACACAGTGTGGTTCACTTAAATTGAACCAGATCAATCTAATCCGGTCAATCGAATTCGGCTATAGAGGAGAGTGATATAGGCTATTTTTTATCCCGAAAAAAAAAGTTCGGTTGCGCGAAACTCTTATACACTGGAACGCTGGGGCGCTCTAGAGTAGCTCTGGAGTGCTTAAAATGCATCACTGAACTCACTGGCAAGCGACTCTGGTATCGGATTAAAAAAAAATTAAATAGAAAATCAACAACAAAATTTGAAAAAAAGTGTATTATTTCAAAATGTATTTTCACGCTGGCAACGCAGCGGGTCATTAGCTATATTTATTATATCAAGAAAACGCTTTTGTAGGCTGGTTGTATAATCCTTCGTTTATATAAATTTAATAGGTTCATCTCGATATCTGAAGCAGTTTTTCTTTAGTTTGGTTTTTACGAAACGCTTACAATCCCCCACGTGTTGTGGCCCCTAAAAGGACCTCGCACATTTCTTATGGAAAATGGCTTTCGGCTAAATTTTCTGAAAATTTGAGATAATGTAGTTCTCGATGTCCTGATTAAAAGTTCTCATGGGCACAACTCAATCCTATGATCAGTTTTTGAGTTATGGGTTATCAAAATTGGCTTTTTTAGACTTTGTACAGTTTTAAAAAGGTGAGACTATTCTATGTTTTGTACGCTTAGTCAATATTATCAATTTTAGTGAACTCCATTCCTACGGTGAACTTAAAACAATGAATAATGCCCATTGAAACAGCATTTGAACTAGAAACCCGCTTGCAGTCGGCATTTACCATCTACACCAGGGCCATGGTACAAAATGAACACCTGGTATAACATTCTGGATCCAAAACTATAGTAGGTATTCTTAAGTATACTTTTGATAACAACATATTGAAAATAGGGCAAAATCTAGCCGTTCGTTTTTGTATTCTACACAATTGATCGAATTATTATTTTCGACTTTTTCTAAATTGACATTTCTTTGCCGCCACCATTTTGTGTAAGACGCTGTAGGAACTTTTATACCACATTTTAAGAAGTCACCAAAACACCTAAAACTTAGAGTAGAAACTTTTAATTTAAATGTGCTAATGGAGGACATATAAACAAATATGTTGAAAAAAAATCAATATCTCGAATTCTAAAAAAGCCAATTTTGATAACCCATAACTCAAAAACTGATCATAGGATTGAGTTGTGCCCATGAGAACTTTTAATCAGGACATCGAGAACTACATTATCTCAAATTTTCAGAAAATTTAGCCGAAAGCCATTTTCCATAAGAAATGTGCGAGGTCCTTTGGCATCAACTTAGCCCCCTCTTAGTTTTTTCTCGGAAAATAATCGAATATGGAAATTTTGAGAAAAACCTGATACAGCACAGTTCAGCACACTTCAGATTAGATAAGAATTCAATTTTGATGAATCTGATTTCCAAAATTTTGGGGGGGCTGAACGTCAATTTAGCCCCCCAGTAGGATTTTGTCGGAAAATGACCGAATATGGAAATTTTGAGAAAAACGTGATACAGCACAGTTCAGCACACGTCAGATTGGATAAGAATTCAATTTTGTTTAATCTGATTTCCAAAATTTTGGGGGGGCTGAGCGTCAATAAGATAGCCCCCCAGTAGGATTTTGTCGGAAAATGACTGAATATGGAAATTTTGAGAAAAGCCTGGTACAGCACAGTTCAGCACACTTCAGAATGGATAAGAATTCAATTTTGTTTAATCTGATTTCAAAAATTTTGGGGGGGCTGAGCGTCAAGTTAGCCCCCCAGTAGGATTTTGTCGGAAAATGACCGAATATGGAAATTTTGAGAAAAACCTGATACAGCACAGTTCAGCACACTTCAGAATGGATAAGAATTCAATTTTGTTTAATCTGATTTCCAAAATTTTGGGGGGGCTGAGCCCCCCAGTAGAATTTTGTCGGAAAATGACCGAATGTGGAAATTTTGAGAAAAACCTGATACAGCAGTAGCACAGTTCAGCACACTTCAAATTGGATAAGAATCCTTTTTGAGTTCATCTGATTTCCAAAATTTTGGGGGGCTGAGCGTCAACTTAGCCCTTCATCTATTTTTTCTTATAACTTTGTTACCGAAACGGCACAGTTCAAAATATCATCGGCACAGTAAAGCACACTTCGAGCACAGTAAGTGGTTGCAATTTTTTCAGAAAATTCGAATGTGGGGGGACTAACTTGACGAAGCCCTATGCTTTAGGCCGGAGTCTCATGCATCCGTTTTCTGACGAAAGATGTCCGAAAAACCTTCTACGTATTTTGACATAATTTTATACGATTATGTCAGAATAGATGAAGGTTTTTTGGACATCTTTCGTCGGAAAACGGATGCATGAGACTCCAGCTTTAATATTAAAAAACGCATGACCTTTTTAAATATTTATCCAATGAAGCTGAGTTTTTTTTTAATGTGCTATGTGAGTAATACTCCATACAAATGTGAAATGAAATGATGTTAATGAAATTTCACTGAACAAGCCTATTTTAGTTGCACTAAGGGAGGATTTTCATGCATCCGTTTTTCCGTCGAAATATGTCCGTTTAACATTCTATTCTGACATATTTATATACGATTATGTCAGAATAGAATGTTAAACGGGCATATTTCGACGGAAAAACGGATGCATGAAAATCCTTCCTTAAGCGTTATACACCCAGACGTTCGGGTTTGAAAAAAGGACGATTCAAAACAATCGCACAGTTCATTATTGAAATTTGTAATAGCCGAGTGAGCGGCTGTCATTTTATTAATTGATAAACTGTGTGATTGTTTTGAACCGTTCTAGAATCGTCATTTTTGCGAACCCAAAAGGGCCTCAAGATTCGGATCTATGAAGAAGCTATCCCAGGACATTAATTTGACGTTTTCTTTCGTTGAAAAATGGCTCTAGTACTCGAACCAACACTGCTGGTGTTCGTTTTTGTCGTCTTTTCCATCGATTCGCTCCGAAATTTTGACAGGCACGTGATTTGTATTAAATTGAAACTGTCTTATCCAGTGACGTGCCTGTCAAAATAATATAAAGTCTGTTTCTTTTTAAAGATAAAAATCAAAATGACATTCTGTTGGCAATACAATGTAAAATTGTCAATACTTTCAAATTTTTTATGTAGAAAAGGCTTGTGTTGCCAACATAGTTACTAAATTTTTGACTTGGGGAATTATCTTTAAAAAAAAAACAGACTTTAGGCAATTTTTCGCGAGGATAACCAAGCATAATCTTTTGCTGGATTATGTGATGTGTCAATTGTGCAACTGTGTCATACTCCATACTTCCCTAACTCCCCCACCATTAAATTCTGAGATACTCGAGGATCAAGAACACTTAATTTCTTCTGTGAGAACAGACCGAAAATCACCTTTTCTACAATGACAGCAAATATCCAGTTAAGTTACCCAAAATTTTGTAGAGGGCGCGAGTGAACTTGGACTGCTTTAAATTTTGGCGGTAAATGTCAATAGTCTTAAACCGTTTAAATTGAGTAGAAGGAAAGATGACTACATATGGACAATGGACATTGAATAAGTTAAAATATCTTCCAAAGTGTTCAGTGGCCCTTAGACAATATTTTTAAGTGTCAGCGTCAGGTTGTCTTGAAACCACACATCAAACTTAACTTTTGAGGTTAAAATTACAATCGATCTCAAATATTCTTGCTTTCAAAAAAAAGATTGACATTGATAAATAATTCACCCATAAAAAATAGATGTTCTTTAATAGCTGAAAAAGTGGGGATGTTTGTCAACTTCCCAGAGAAAAGAAAGGAGCCTTCCGCGTTTACTTTTTGTCTGGCAATCGAGACAATAAAAGGTTTTGTTGGGAAAATAACGCTAAAAAATCGCCAGACGGTAATCACAGTTCGAAAACCAGAGAATTATTTTTAGTACAAATAAAATTAAGTTTTCCGGCAAAACATTCTGTGGACTCGAACAGAGGGCAGACATTTAAGGCCCGTATTCATAGTCGATGCTCAAGGTTGCGTCTTGGCTCAAGTACGGAAGTACGACTTGACGCCATATTTGCTATTCCAAACAACACGGAACGATGCTCACAACTGTCACAAATCGGAGCTTGAGCCAAGAGGCGGTTACACACGGACGTGGATGTCTGGAAACATGTACGCACATACATGAACGCGCAAACAAAAACATCAATGTGTATGCAAAATATCGTCGCGTTTTTGAATGTGCAATTTTGTATGCACACTCGGAATACTGTAGCAAGAATAAGCCGGTTACACACGGACGTGGATAACTTAAAACATGTACGCACATACATGAACGCGCAACCAAAAACATCAATGTGTATGCAAAATACCGTCGCGTTTTTGAATGTGGAATCGCCAGAAATTTTGTACCTATACACACTCGGATTACTGTAGCAAGAATAGCAAGACTGAAGTTTTGTGCGAGCGTCTGTACAAACGCGACATGCACGTTGTTGTTTGCACGTTGATGTATGCACGTATATGTATTAAGACATCCACGTCCGTGTGTAACCGCCTAAGCACCCGTCTATGAATACCGGGCTAAAAACCACTTATATTTTCATCAGCTAACTAGCCACATTCAGCCCTCAAAATGCCAGACAAAAAAAAATGACTCCACTAAACAGGCCCTATCCTATCTCAGGGTCTAAATCGCAAGCATTCCATCGATTATGCTTGATTATCCTCGCCAAAAATTGCCTATTTCATTGCGTAATCAAATGATGAGATAAATTTCATAAATTCAAAGCGTATTGAGTCTCATTTGTCAATCGCTTGCCACTCATACTAGCACGACCTAGCTGTTGAAGTAAAAAGTTTCAATTCAAATATGCGCATATAAGCCGCTTTCCAGCTGACGCTTGCGAGCACGCAATCGAGCTTTTGCGCGCGCAAATGCTTCAAGCGCGTGATTGTGTTCCAGCCGTACTGCGCTTCGAGAGCTGCTAACTTTTGCGTTTCAAACATAGAACACTTGCTGCACCGTGCTTGAAGCACACAGCTGGAAAGCGGCTTTAGTATACACTACTCTGAGGACTCTGAGGTATACACAGGTTTTTTTTTGCTTTACTCAATGTAGGCCGCCGAAGCCCAATTTTTTGGCCTTATGTATAAATAACTATTTATTGATGTGTTGTAATTCAACCTCCATGGTGCATACTTGAGCTGGGTTCGGCTATTCAGCGCAGAGTTGGAATGGAGTAAACAGAGTTAATGGAGTCACCCCTAATACGGTTAAAAGCTCAGAGTAACACTACATAAATAGAGAGGGCAAGTCATTCATAAAATCATTTGGTTTCTGCGGCCAACAATCCTAAACGACAATAGTGGATTGATGAATGAACTACATGGAGTGGGGATAAGATTGCGGACAATGCGGACCAATTACAAACAAAAACCGTTTGACATTTCTTACTACGAATACTACAGCGCATTCGCGCAGTGTTGCCAACAGTATTTTTTTAATTCCGTCAACTTTGCTGTAGATTTCCGTCAAAAATCCGTTAAACCTTTTTTTTTTCCGTCAATAAAATCCGTAAGAATGAAACATGCGAAATGCGCTAAACAAATAAAATTTATTCAGTAGTGCCAACCAAATAATGCAGAGTTAACGACATTGACGGCAGTGCCATTTGATTTCAGGCGTTTTTAGAAACACTGATCCGTTTCACCCGATCACCAGAGGCATTTTCTTGCGTCTCAAATGTTTCATAACATTTTTCAAAACTGGTTTGTAATGTCACCATGACGTCATAATTTCTCGGCGTGAGAAAATGGTTTGAAAATGTGGATTAGATTGCATTTCGAAACAATTTGAACCAATTTTGACGTGATGTCATGGGTTTATCGCGAGAATGTACTGTTTCAAAATAGTTTTGAACCAGTTTTAAAAAAGTGGACGCGAGAAAACGCCTCAGGTGTTTGTATTTTATCTTTTTTCAATGAACACCATTGAAAAAAGACAGATAATATCAGCTGGTGATCGGGCTAGTCGGATCAACGTTTCCGTAAAGGCTTGTTTACAGACCAAAAGTAGCTTGAATCGCTAAACAACCAGTTTATTACATTTACAGAACATAATTTAGAATTTTTAAACGGAAACTTTGTTCCCGTTAAAAAATCCGTCATCCGTTGAAACTGTTTGTTTTCCGTTTCCCTCCACCAAAATCCGTTAGATATGACGGGAAATCCGCTAAGTTGGCAACGCTGCATTCGCGGTTATGGTCGGGCTTGCTCTGGAAACATTTGCATCCTTTTTTATCTGGTTATCTTAACAAAGATAAAACGATTCAGGTGGGCGTTCCTAGACGAATACAACCAAGTTCCGAGATTTTAGGCAGTGTTGCCATTTTCAGCTAGCACAAATTCTTATTCAAATTTTATTGTGACAAAAGATTATTATTTTATATAATAATTATTCCTATTCAATTTTGGAAAGCACCCCGATATTTTCTGTTATAATTGTATATACATATACCTATCTAGGTTTTTATATTTACGATATATTTTTTTCAATTTCCAATTCCATTTTCCCTGCAACTTAGGACAATTTATACATATGGCACATCTGCAGTAAGTGTCCGCAAGTGATCTTAGAATGGGAATCAATGTTTGGGGCATTTTTTAATCATAATAAACCTATCTATTTCATAAAAGCAATACCCGAACCTTAACCCGAACGGCTGGAGTGCCAATGGAGTCACTCGGAGTGCACAGAGTGAGCAAGCCGAACCCACCTTTGATAGAGTTCTGTTTTTGGTTTCTGCAGAAATCACAAACCAGTCGGAGCAAATTTCATTGGTTGAAAACGGTCAAAACAAAACAGTCAAAAAACCAGTTTCAACCAATGAAAGCCGCTTTCCAGCTGTGTGCTTCAAGCACGGTGCAGCACAGTGTTTGAAACGCAAAAATTAACAGCTCTCGAAACGCAGTACGGCTGGAACACGAACAGGCGCTTGAAGCATTTGCGCGCGCAAAAGCTCGATTGCGTGCTTAAAAGCGTCAGCTGGAAAGCGGCTGAAATTCACTCTGACTGGTTGGTGGTTTGTGATTTTTGTAGAAACAGACCTTAAATAGATATGCGTTCAATTTTCGTTCAGTGCAGCTCTACGCCTAAATAGTTCCATGGTTGGTGTGAGAACGAGAACCTCAAACCTTGGAAATCGCTATTTGATTTGGCAACAGCGCGTCATTGGTACTTGTGATATGTCGTTTTGTCAACCTCTGTTGTCATTGTTGTCAACCATCTGGTAAATAACGATAGATTTTCGATTTTCGTTTCTCAATTCTCAAAAATTGAATCTGCTCAAAAATGGCGTCCCCAGATGTATCTCTGCAATTGTTATCCCCGCTAGATATTGCAAAATTAAAGGTAAATTCAATATTGGTAGCTGAAAGTCTATCCTCAATATTCCTCAACAATTTCCTCCAATCATTCTGAGGCAACACCAACAAAAATCCCTTCATTTTTCCCGAATACTCTCAAAGTTTGCCTAAGAAATTAGGTTAGATGATTTACAAAGCTGTTTTTTTTTTCATTTTATAGGTTCCCGAATTGAAAAAAGAATTAAAGTCTAGGGGCCTTAGCAGCACAGGCAATAAAACTGACTTAATTGAACGGCTATCAAGGGCAGTTTGTACATCTGAAAAAATTACAACAGATTCTATTGATGATATAGAAGAGGATCTTTTGAATGTAAGGGTTTAATTTTTCATCCCGAACCTGAATTTAATGTTCTCAAATGTTATTTTAGGATGATGATGATGAACAAGAATCCATCACTGCAGAAGACTTTGAAGAAAGTGCTCTAGATGATTTACCAAAGACTCCAAAAACACCACCAAAGCGAAAAATCGATGATGATGATGATGAGGAGAAGGCAGGTCCTCCCAAAAAAATTATATTGAAAAGACCTACAATCGAAAAATCTAAAATTTGTGTAGAAGACCCAGTACAAGATAAAAAGGTGGGACAAGATGATGTAGTTACAGAGGAAAAATCTTCAGAAGATAATAATAATGATAAAAAAATTATAAAAATATCTGAGCTTACTGTTAAAGACAGATTAGAGATGAGGGCAAAGAAATTTGGTGTTACAAATCTTAGCACTGAAGCTAAAAAATCTGCCAGAGCTGAAAGGTTTGGCGGGAAAGAAACATCAGTTAACAGTGCCAGCAGTATTAAACTGAATGTAAGTGTAAACTTTACATAATTTTTGCCATCTAATGTTTAATCTTTCAGAATCCAACACCAACTCTGGATCTCTTGAATCAGCGAGCGGCCAGATTTGGTATTCCGATTGCTACTGAGAAAGAAAAAGAAGAAAAATTAATAAAACGCAAGGAACGATTTGGTTTGGCTTCAACAGCAACAGCCAATGGTGCTTCAGTTGGTTCTGAACAGGCCAAGGCAGCACGACTAGAACGATTCAAAACTACTATTAAATGATTTTAGGTTAAGATTAATATTATAGGTAAGCTAATTACTTTTATTTTTCACCTTAAAATTAAGACTACTTATTTTTTTTTATGTACCTATAATGACTTAAATTTGTGTTGACATTGTGCATTTTTCTTTGTTAAAGAAAGGACACTATTTTCCTTCAACAATTAATTTTCTTCTGATACCTTTTTGAAATATACCTAATTTTTTTTCCAAAGTCAGATGTTTAATTTGTTAATCTATTAACATTAACATTGTATATCAAATTATTATATCCTAAGTAGGTACATCAAATTATAATCTGTTTCTCAATATATCCTTTACATACTTGCAGCTTACAGCTGTATGCAACATCCTCTTTTAACTTAAAAGCGATTTTTAAAACTGGTACCTTTCAAAGAGGATGTCGCATACAGCTGTTAATTTTTTCGGTTCCACCAATTGTGGCATAGAACAACCCAATTTGGCAAATCATTGTATAATTTCAGCCCCTTGTTGACCTTTTATTAAAGTTTAAACACTAAGACTGCTACTAGGTGAATTCCTTACGTTATTAGCAGTTTATAGATAGTGTATCTACTAGTGTTATATGGGTATTTATTTTCTTATGCTTAGCTATAAAAAGTATGTAATCCACTTCTTTGATCTTTTCATGAATAATAAAATTAAAATGGGTCAAACTTCCAGGATCCCATTGTCTTCAGCAGCTACCCCTAATCTACCTACTTAACCTCCTTGGCCCTTCTTATTTCCTTTCAATCCCTTCTGATGTTCGTTTTTATGTTTTCACACATTCCACATAAAAGCATAATGCAAAAGCCCAGAAGAGATTTTTTTGGTTAGCATATCATTTGAAGGAAACCATTCTCACACTCAAGAAAAAAAATACTGCACAAAGGTACCTACACAATTAAAGTTATAAGTAATTAATTTATTTGTGATTTTTGGTCTATGTGAACAAAAATGTTGAGAGATCATGCCACATATTTAATTCATTTAATTGAGTATCTCGGCGACTTTCTTAAATGAACTGACACAAGTTTTTAATGCAAAATCAAATCAATTCAAAATATACTTTATTATCCGAAAAACAAAAATAATTTTTCATTGACAAAACTTTAGTTCCTAAATACTAGAGTAAAACATTTAAACAAGTGACTAAATAAAGTAATTAGGTATAACAGTCAATTTTTTTTTTTGAAAACAATCTTTATTTAAACTTTCATACATTTTTCATTTTTATAATAATACATTTATTTCTCAAATCAGTGCTTGAAGCTCTGGCCTCAAAAAATTTACATAAACTATGCTAATTAACAGTGATGGACTTATTTCTATTTAAGTAATTCCTAAATGTAATTTGACTTCCTTTATAAATTTATTGTATTTGTTATGATTTCTAATATTTTCCGGTATTTTGTTGAAAGATTTCGATGCCTGTACAATTGGGTTCTTTATTCCTATATTTGTTTTAGAAGTATTACAATAGATATTATTTTTGGATTTAGTATCATGGCTTTGTATTTTATTAGTTATTGCGATATCTATATTACATCTTTGGTATTTGTTTAGAACTTTATACATAAATTTCACTTGCTCTAATTGTAAAACTGTCTCCAAATTTGGTATTCTCAATTCTCTATATAATTTTTCGGTATAAGTCATCCAATGGTAACCATAAAGAATTTTTAATACCTTGTTTTGGAGTATTTGAACTGTGTTGAAATTTGTTACCCCACATGTTCCCCACACTGGCATTTGGTATCTAAAGTGTGATTGAAAGAAGGCATTGTATACATTGGATTTGGTTTTATTCGACAAATAATTTCTGCATTTGTATATTACTGGTATCATAGATAAAATTTTATTAGAGAGATTGCTTATATGTTGGGTCCAGTTGAGGTTATTGTCGATTATTAATCCAAGGTATTTTATATCTTGAACTTTTTCCAGGATTAGGTTATTTATTTTTACTTGTATATCGTCAACTTGTTTATTTTTTTGTTTTAAAAGTATATATTTGGTTTTGTCAATATTTATTTTTGATTTATTATAGTATAGCCAATTGAGATATAAATTCAAATCTTTATTCACCATGTTTTTCAATGCCTTCTCTTCATCACCCTCATACACCAAGACGGTGTCATCAGCAAATGTGAAATACCTAGCCCTGAGGTTTGGAAATTTGAGATTTAGAACATAAAGCGAGTATAGCAGAGGTCCTAAGACAGATCCCTGTGGAACTCCGTACTCATTGCTAAGTACCTCACTTTCTGCTCCGTTAAGCCTGACATATACTGTCTTCTATCAGTTAAATAGGTTTCAATAATACTATGTAAAGTCCCCCTAAATCCCATATAATAAAGTTTTCTCAGTAATATATATATGCTCACCACATCAAAGGCTTTTCGTAGGTCCACAAATACTGCTATAACCATTTTTTTATTGTCAAGTGCCTGAGATACATAATTTACAAAGTCTACTGTTGCACTAAGTGTGCTACTATTCCCGACGAATCCATACTGATACTCATCGGTGGCGATATATTTATCAATAAACAATGACATCCTAATTTTTATTACTTTTTCTACTATTTTTGAAAATACACTTATTACCGATATTGGTCTATAATTATTCAAATTTTCCCTACTACCTGCTTTAAATATTGGGCTTATTCTACTTACTTTTAATTCTTTTGGAAATACTCCATCTTTTCCTCCCCTTTTCTTGCAATTTAAATAACAATGCCCGTTCAATTTTTTTGAGACCGGTAACGCCAAATGAAGTTCTGGAAATTGCTAATAAACTGAAGAACAAGCATAGCAGTGGGATAGATGAACTGCCAACAAGTATTGTAAAGATAGCGGCCCCAGTATTAAAACATATATTGTCATATATAATTAACAATTCTTTTACTTTTGGAGTGTTTCCGGATAACTTAAAGATTGCCGTCATTAAACCAATGTACAAAAGGGGTGATCCGGAAAGTCTAGACAGTTACAGGCCTATAAGCTTACTGTCCGCGTTCTCTAAGTTTTTTGAACAAGCAATGAATATCAGGTTAATGGATTTTTTAACTGACTGTGACATCTTTAGTAACTGTCAACACGGCTTTCTAAAGTATAGATCTACACAAACGGCGATCTTCGAATTTTTAAAACATGTAATGAATCACATTGAAAATGGAGAGTTGGCGCTCGGCATGTTTTTGGATCTATCCAAGGCCTATGACTGTCTAGACAGACATTTACTCATTAGAAAATTGGAATTATATGGTATTAGGGGTAATGCTAAAAAATGGCTAATTTCATACTTACAGAACAGAAAACAATGTGTTAGTATAACAAAAAACGGGAAAACATCAAGATCTAACATGTTGGAAAACAATATCGGAATAGCACAGGGTAGTATTTTGGGTCCTCTTCTGTTTATTGTTTTTGCCAACGATTTGTCTGCTGTTATCACTGAACCATTTCAACATATTGTAAAATATGCAGACGATACAAATCTAATTACAGGAAGTAAAAAAATAGCGGATGTAATTTCGAAATCAAAAATCTTTCTTGAGTTGGTCACAGAGTGGTTTTATAGGAATAGGCTGGTTCTGAATAAAGAAAAAACAAATGCTATTGTTTTTAGCACAAAACAGTCAAAAATAATAAAACCCGAAACGATTGAAATAAACAATTTGGACATTTCAGTCTGTGATAATGTCAAATTCTTGGGAGTTTATATTAATGAGTATTTAGACTGGTCATATCATATAAATAGCACTGTGAAAAAATTAAACTCAATTTGTTATGGTATACGAATACTAGGAAGATACATGGATGAAAAAACATTAAGAATAACTTACCTGGCAAATTTTGAATCAGTGTTGAAATATGGGATATTTTTTTGGGGGAGGCATAGTTTGGCACAAAGCGTATTTGTCGCGCAAAAACGGGTAATAAGAGTAGTTAAAAAGAAAAAGTATTTAGAAAGTTCTAGAGGTGAATTTAAAAACTTAGGAATAATGACTGTTTATGCAATGTATATTTATGAATGTTTATTGTTCTTTGTTAAAAACAGGGAGCGTTTCGGAATTAAATGTCAAAGCAGATATGAAACGCGAACATTGGAAGTGATGTACCCAACACACAAACTTACACTGACTGAAAGATGCCCTCACTATATGCGTTTGAAGTTATTCAACGCCTTGCCTCAAGAATTAAAGACAATAAGTGCATCAAGGATATTCAAAAAACGCCTAAGGAAATACTTGGTGGAATTAGAACCGTATAGTTTAAAAGATTTTTGTAGTAATTTGTAAAATTGAAGCAGCATTTGTTTTCTGACGCCGTTTCACTTTGTGTCCATGTTCCATGTAAACATAATTTGAAATATAGCTATTTTAGAATTTTATTGACAAGATTTGTTATAATGGTTATAAGATCACCTTTAAGGTTAATTACATCCATCACTGTTACCCCGTCATGCCCTGGAGCTGAATTTCGCTTTAGATCTGATATGATTTTATCGATTTCCTGTACATATATTGTATTTTCTTGAGTTATGTCTTCAAATTGAGGTTCATGATTCAGTAATCCTATTTCATCATTCAGCTCCCTGACAATTTCTTTCCCTATTTTCGAGAAATGAGTATTCAGGTGGTTCACAATATCATTTATATCCTCAACTGTACCTAGATGTCCTACCTGTAATTTATCAATGTGTGTTTCAGACTTTTTTTCTTTGAAAAAACTATTCACAAAATTCCATTGCTTTTTTACATTAGTCCCTGTTTGCTCCCATTTATTCCTGAAATATTGGTTTTTAAGAGTTTTTATTTTGTTATTAATTTTATTTTTTATTGTTTTAAAATCGTGTTCTAGTTTTTGATCATTTGGACTTTTAATTTTATTTTTATATATTTTATCACGTTCCTTCATCATCTTAATTATTTCTTCGTTTACCCACTCATTATTTTCTCGGATTTTAATTTTTTTAGTAAATTCTGTATCTTTTTTGCAGGTCATTATAAAATTTATTAGGTCATGAAATGTGTCAATATTTGTGTTGGTAATATTTTCCCGAAAAGTATGTTGGAAATTTTTATAATCTATTTTTTTAATTTCATGTATAATTTTCTTTTTGTAGATTTTTATATTTTCTTTAATTTTACATTGCAGAAATTTATGGTCTGAGAGATCAGTATGCTCTACACTGACTGAATCACACATTATATTAACTTTTTTATCTATTAGCACATGATCTATGATCATGGCCGGATTAAGCTTTCATGGGGCCCAGGGCTAGTGAAGTTTTAGGGGCCCTTCATAAATTAAATGCAAAAAAATATACAGGGTGTGCCACGACATTTTTCCCAGAATAACTTAGGAACGCATCATTCAATATAGGTAACAGAATTTTTGAGTATGTGGGTAACTTTTTATGCCACTTCTACCATCGTCATCCAATTTCACCACTTTCGCTTCAATTTCGGTCAAGTGACGTTAACTTTCAAATCTTTAATGTAACTCATAGTATATTATGGCATTTTACGTTAGAAAATTAAATTACAAAATCGTCAATGCTATGTTTGTTAAGGCTTTGTTAAAGAAAATGATAAAAAATTATACAGTGGAACATACGATTATGCGTTCCGAAATTATCATTTGGGAAAAACCGCGTGACACACCCTGTATATAAAAAAAACTATAAAGTGTGTTTTTTTTTAAAGATAATTCCCCAAGTCAAAAATCTAGTAACTACGTTGGTAACACAAGCCTTTTCTATATAAAAAATTAGAAAGCATTGACAATTTTACATTGTATTGCCAACATAATGTCATTTTGAATTTTATCTTAAAAAAAAAAACAAGCTTTATTTCTGATATAACAGTCTGACACTGCTACACCTATTATCTATTCACAATCCGATATCCAAAGGTAAAGGTAAAATTTAGCACCTTTTAGTGCTATTTGATAGGGAAAGGTGATTAATTTACCTTTACCTTTGGACTGCGGATTGTGAATAGGATATACATGTTTTACAAAATTATGTCAAAACATCTTTTTTCTACTACCTTGCGTAAAGTACTCACTTAACGCACTATTCAGAAGACGTAAAATTTCTCTTCAAGCACTAGTGCGTGAAGTAGTTCACTTCACACACTAGTGCGTACTGTTATGTCAATGACAGATGTCGACCTGTCAAATTACTATTTTTCTGGTAAATTACTTATACTTTACGCACTAGTGCGTGAAGAATTTGTCTAAAATAATTTTTTTATACATATTTGATTGGTAGTAGAAAAAATTTTGTATGCAATATGTGCGTAAAGCACCTTTCTTCCCTCATGTGATTGTCGCACTCGCTTTCGGCTCGTGCGTCAAAATTCACATTCGTGAAAAAAGGTCCACTTTATACACTTGTTGCATAAATAACTATTTTTCTCTACCAATCAAATAATTCAAATATGTGTAAAAAAATAAATTTAGACAAATTCTTTACGCGTGCGTGAAGTAATTTACCAAAAAAATAGTAATTTGACAGGTCGACATCTGTCATTGACATTACTTTATGCACTAGTGTGTGAAGTGAACTACTTTACGCATTAGTGTAGTGTGTGAAGAGAAATTTAACGTCTTCTAAATAGTGCGTAAAGTGAGTAGTTTACGCACGGTAGTAGAAAAAAGATAGTGTGCAATACGTGTGTAAAACACCTTTTTTACTCGTGTGATTGTCAAAATTCACATTCGTGAAAAAGGGTTCACTTTACACACATTTGTTGCATAAATAACTATTTTTCGTAGGTAACTTAAGTTTACCTAAGAAATTCTTGTATGACATCAGTAAATTCTAATACCTCCAGAATGTCTCTTTCTATGCTTTAAATGCTTTATTAAGGTATAAATTTACGATACAAATATACTACTTATTATATTAGGTATCTAAATGGTAAATGGTTTTATATACAACAGCACCTAGATGCAGAGCATCTGTATGTGCTTCTAACTTACTTCATATATATATGTTATTTCCATAGGAATACAAATTTTTCGAATGCTGAGAATTTAAGTATGTACGTTATTGTCATCAAATCAAAGCAGTTTTTCAAACAAAATCCGATTTGTCCAAACGAATGCCTTCGATCTTTTTGAAAACAGTTTTGGTTTTACAACATTCTTCACCTCATTGGGTAATAGGTTGTAAACCTTTGGACCCATGAAACCAATTGAGCGTCTATAAAATTCGCTTTTACATTCCGGAATCCTCAAAAGCTGATTTATGCGAAAGCGGGTGTTTTGATTATGTAACACAATAGGCTGCATCATGCGGTGTTTATGAATGTAACAACTAACTGAGTGGAAGAAAAGAGTTCTCAAATTTACTATTTCCTCAGTATATAGCATATTTGTGGGATACAGATGATCTTTTTTATAAATTATTTTCAAAATTTTATTTTGAACAATTTGTAGCGGCCTCAGCGCATTTTCATACATCGAACCCCAGATCGTGATACCATATGCTAACAAAGATTCCACCAGACTCCGATACAGTGTGACCAACATGTTTGATGACAAAATATTTCTAAGAATATAGAACCTATAAGTCAGAGATCTAATTTTTTTAGTCAGATATTCAGCATGAGCATTCCACTTCAAGTAACAGTCAATCATAACCCCAAGGTATTTAACGTGAGTGACCTCTTCAATTTTCTCGTTTACGTCTATTTCTATTTGGTTAAAAAGAGGGCGATTCAAACCAACTTTAGTAAGAGCCAAATAATTTGTTTTTTTAACATTAAGGGATAATTTGTGTATATTAAGCCATCTTTTAATTTTTATAAGGCCATATGTTGCATTTATTCTAGCTTCTTCCCAAGAGGATCCACTGAAAATTATGGCCGTGTCATCCGCATATGACACAATCTCACCCTCAATCCCAATGTCCTTAATTGAGTTAATGTAAAGATTAAACAAAATGGGCCCGAGAACTGTGCCTTGCGGAACACCTATATTTATTGTTTGTGGATCACTGATTGTGTCGCGTATTCTAACCTGCTGCTGTCGTCCAGTCAAGTAGCTCTCAAACACCCTCCACACAGTTCCCCTAACACCACTATGTTCAAGAACATCAAGAAGTATTTTATGGGAAACTGTGTCGAAAGCCTTCGCGAGGTCCAGGAACACCACCAGGCATTTTTTGTTCTCATTAATTATATTTGTGGCTTCTCTTATCAGACAACACATTGCATCATTGGTGCTAAGACCCTCTGTAAACCCAAATTGATTTTTTGACATTAGATTATTTAGTTTGATGAAGCTAACTAGTCTGAGTTTTAAAGTCTTTTCAAAGAGTTTCGCAAAATTATTAATTAAACTTATTGGTCTATAATTACTTATGATATTGTGTTTTCCAGATTTGTATATAGGGGTATTAATTGATTTTTTAAGTGGTGAGGGCACAACACCCGTCTGGTATATTAAATTGAATATATGCATAAGGGGTTTCAGTAAATAGTTATGAAATTCTTTTATAGTTTCTACAGTTATTGCGTCACAACCTGGAGCACTGTTTGACTTTAGACTATTGATATGTTGGATGAGTTCATTTTTAGACACTGGTGAGAGAAACATTGATTTGCTTGTTGAGGCTAGCCTAGACTGTTCTACAATGTGAGGAATTTGGTCGCTCATTTCAATTGCTATCCTAGGACATATCTAGATCATTTTTAAAAGTTTTGTTAAAATTGTCAACTATATTTAAGGCTTCGCTGCATTTTGTCCCCTGATTTGTTGCCTCGGCTATCAATTTATAGATTTTTTTTGTGTCATGCTTGTTTTGTTCAATTTTTGTTTTATAGTATTGATTTTTTGTATTATCTATCAGTTTTTTTAATGCATTGCGATAAGTTTTATACTCAATGGCCTTTTTTTCAGTGGAATGTCTTTGCAATTGTTTTTTCAATCAATATTAATGAAGGCAGGCGTTCCTTCTGCATTGTTTTTCTATATTTATTTTTAATTTAATAAATTTTGCGAAACATGACGCGAAAGACGGGCCCTTGACCAGCAGAAGGCTCAATTTCAAAAGTAGGGCCCCTCTGGGGCCCTACTGAACGGCGGGGCCCGGGCCTGCAGCCCCGTTAGCCCCCCCCTTAATCCTGGCATGTCTATGATCAGGGCCCCCGCCAGACCTGAAGCCGCCCGCGTGCGATTTCATATTTTGGCGCCTCCTAGTTAGGGCCAGTTTCTCAATGGCAAGTCACCCCCTGGTTAAGCATAACTCCAGGGTAAACATTGCAACTGGACACGTTTACCCTGGAGTTAAAACCAACCCAGAGGTGACTCGCTATTGAGACACTGGTTCTAGCTAGGGGGCACCAAAATATGAAATCGCACCTTAGGGTTGGCGATTAAAAAGAGAGCAACAATTTTTGGAGTGGCATTGATTGAGTCAACAGACGTGTGTCTCGTATTATATACCAGTGCGCAGGCAGTTGGGAGTAAATAGGTAGAAACTTGACAGTACGTAATACGTATACTGTAAAAGTAAAAATGTTACTATCGCCCCCAGCTGCGCGTGCATCTCATCTATGTTCTCTCCCAGTTCATCTCATTACTTTTAACACAGATTATTGTTTATTTTATATTCGAAATGTTTTTTGCTTTATAAACACCAAAAAAATTACAGAAAATTGACTTTTCTACTATTAATGTTGCAAAATCTTTCAAGAAATCTTCAACATTTATACTGTCCAAGAGATCACATTCTATGGAAAAAATCGCTAATCCATATAACTTTTCTTGTAACAATGTAGATAGTTTTTCAATAAAAACTCTGAGCTAGATAAATAATAATAGTCCAGAGTAATTTTGCAAGAACCAACAGAAAAATTGGCCCATTGGCTGTACGGCCTTTGAATAAAAAGGAAAATAATTGAAACACTAGGAAGAAAAATCTAAAAATTAATTATAAAAAAAAAATATTAATTTTTTTCTCGTGGGATTTGCCGCCTCTTGGCTATGCCGCCCGCGTGCGCCGCACGCATTTGCGCTTATGGTAGCGGGGGCCTTGTCTATGATAGTTTTGGAGTGATTTGTAACCCGAGTTGCATCTTCATTTGTGATCGAATTAATTATTAAATAATTATTTATTGCTACTAAATCTTTATATTGGGATACGGTTTTGGCCTTAGTGTCTAATAAATTTATATTAAAGTCACCTAAAATAATATGTTTTTTTGGATGTTTACACAGCACAGTTTCAAAGTATTTATAAAAATTTGTTAGAGGATTTGAGGGAGGATTGTACATTGCACTTACTTTTAGATTGTTCTCGCCCACAGTAACACATATCCAATTTACTATTTCATATTTACCCGATTTGTCTATTTCTTGCATCCTTATGTTATCCCTCACATAGATGGACGCTCCACCCCCTCTTCCTTCCCTACACGAATGCGCTGCCCGATAATTATTAATTGTATAAATTGGTGCTTCTATATTATCTAGCCATGTTTCTACTAATACCAGTATATCACAGTTTTGGTTTATGACAAAACACTGAAGCTCATCTAGTTTATTTCTTATACTTTGGATATTCATATAAGTAATACTGATATTATCTCGAGGCCCCTCTAGTTTTTTAGTTGCTCTATATTCTGCACTAATATAGTCTTGTGGGCCTTGAATTTATTTCCAACTTGCACTTCCAATCCATTTGCAATTTTTGTTATTACCTCATGTAAATTTTCATTTCGGTTTTGTGGAACTCCTTGTATTATGAGGTTGTTCTTCAACCCATGTTGCTCCCATTTATTGTAGTGCATTTTAATGCTGGTGATTTCATTTTGCAATTTTTCGTTGATATCCAGTTGTTGCTTGTATTTTCCCAGTAAGACATCGTATTTATTATTTATCTCATTCAATTTTGCCATTACATCATCCAGCGTGTAGTTTTGTGCTTTTGGTTGATTTTTGCTCTCAACGTTCTTGCACTTTTTGCATTATGAAGTTTTTACTCACCCCCTGCCGTTTTTCAATAGGGGTAGTTTAAAGTTTTTTTATTTTTCTACAAAAAAAATTTCTTGATAAAAGTTTTATAAGATTACATTTCCTACAATTTTTCCTCATCAACTTTTTTTATAACTCACCCCCATTCAGCGGGGGGACACTTCCCTTAGGAAAATTTTAGTTTTTAGGGGTATATATTAATTTTTTTTTTCTTTTCTCGCCTTTAGTGCATATAAAAAGTTGCAATTAACATTGTATTGAAAGGATTTTTTTCCACCACCTTTTTGTTTTTAGGGGTAGTTCGACTATTTTTAACTTTACAAAAAAAAATTAAAAAGAAAAGGTGTTCAAAATAATAAAATGAACAAGTATTCTTAATAAATTTTTTTTGTAAAGTTTAAAATAGGCGAACTACCCCTAAAAACAAAAAGTTGGTGGGAAAAAAATCCTTTCAATACAATGTTAATTGCAACTTTTTATATACACTAAAGGCGAGAAAAGAAAAAAAAATTAATATACCTATACCCCTAAAATTTAAAATTTTCCTAAGGGAAGTGTCCCCCAGCTGAATGGGGGTGAGTTATAAAAAAAGTTTATGAGGAAAAATTGTAGAAAATGTAATCTTATAAAACTTTTATTAAGAAAATTTTTTTGTAGAAAAATAAAAAAAACTTTAAACTACCCCTATTGAAAAACGGCAGGGGGTGAGTAAAAACTTCATAAATCAAAAATGTTGTATGTGTTGTAGAAAATTTTTTCACGTTGGTTACAATTTTTCATTTTCATTATAAAATTTCAAATGGCCCTTATGACCACAGACAGCCCTTAATCAAAAAAGTCTTCAGATAAACATTGTAGATCAAATAATGTTGCGCATCTTTTATTTGAAACATTTTTTTGTAAAATCAATAGGTACCAAGTAATCGCCAATGGCGCACTTTCAACCCCTATAGCGCAAAACGCCAGAGGGGTGAATGTTTGATATTTTCGGTTTTATGATCACCCACCCGCCCCCTATCATCCCTGAAAAGTTCATTTGGGTAGGAATTTTTTTTTTGAAAATCGACAATTTTCCTAGACTAAAACTATTATCATCAAAAAATTCTTGCAAACTATAATATGCTTTTTTACAGAAAAAACTTTTAAAAGTGGTTTTAAACCTTCTTAGTTCTTTAATTTCTCTTAGGTGAACAGGTAAATGAATAAATATTTTTTTACTTTTATAAATTACTGAGTTCTGTGTCAAAGAAGACTTCGGGATCGGAAAAGAAATTTGTGGTTTCTGTCTAGTTTCATAGGTTCTTGAGAGATCTATTTGGTCATAAAATTTTTTGTGCATCAAAGTTGCTGTCTTTAGGATAAAAATACAGTAAACTGTCAAAATTTCATGTCTCAAGAATAGTGGTCTGCAATGATCTCGATATCCTCTTCCACACAGAAATCTTATTGCCCTTTTTTGTACAACAAACACTGAAACAAAAAGTGTCTGTGAGCAACATCCCCAGAAGGCTATGCCATACCGGATGTGAGATTCTACTGAAGGGAAATATACCATTTTGGCAGAATTATGGCGAAGCTCGTTGAATACAGTTCGTATGCCAGTCTATTGTTAAGGTTGTTGACATGCGTGGAAAATTTGTTTTTTTTTGTATTAAAGCACAGTAAATTTGTGTCACACCATTCCTTAATTGTTTTTAAGTCCCTTGAGACTGTGTCCCTTGAAAGTTTCAAAATTTTTCCCTCTCCAAGAAAAAGTGTTATCATGTGCAAAAGCTGTGAAGCGGCCTTGAATTGGTAGTCTGAATATATCATTGAGATACAGCAAAAATAAAATCGGTCCGAGAACGGACCCTTGGGGAACGCCATTCGATATATTCGAAGTTAGAGATTGTGTAGAACCGATTTTTACATATTGTTCCCTTTTTGAGAAATAAGATTTGAACCACATCAAGGAGACTCTTCTAAAGCCGTGAACATGCAATTTTTTTAGCATAATTTCATGGTTTACGCATTCAAAGGCCTTAGAGAAGTCACAGAAGACTGTGGCGACCACTTCATCCTCATTCAAAGCTGTGAAAACATGATCTAAAAGATTAATAATTGCGTCGTGAGTGTTCTTGGATGGTTGAAAACCAAACTGAGAATTACTTAAAATATTAAGTTTATTCAGGTACTCCAACATTCTTCCCTTGACCAATTTTTCTATTACCTTTGAAAGTGTTGAAAGCAATGATACTGGACGGTAATTTTCGGGCTTGTCAGTTTCACCTCCCTTATGTATTGGAACAACAACTGCTCGAACAACTGCTGTTTTAAGAACGTCAGGAAAATTGCCCAATTGAAAGGAGATATTTATACATTCAGCCAACACATAGAGAGCAGTCTCAGGAAGATTCCGAAGCAGTCTAACTGAAATGTTGTCACAGCCGCTTGATTTCGGATTTTTTATGTCCCTAAAAATATTTCTCAGTTCACCGATATTTGTAGGTTGTAGCTCAAATCTACCATATATTTTTACGTCAGACAAATACAAAAGAGGATTTATGTTACTTTTCAGATCCGATTGCAGGTTACTGTCAACTGTACAGTAAAAGTTATTCAGAATATTATCATCCACATTCACCCTTGACCGGGGATAAGGGTCCCTAACCGTTAACTGGTCCACAAGTTTCCAATTTTCCTTAGTTGAGTTATTTGAATTTTTAATTTGGTCGCGGTAAAACTTGTCTTTTGCAGCTTTGATAAGTTTTTTGTATGTTAACCTGTATTTGGCAAAGTAACAGAGAAAACGAGGATGGTTGTGTGCTTTTTTATTACTCGAAGAGATCTGAAATTTTATTTAGTTCTATCCCATGCACAAAGAGTTTGGTCACCTTCTGAGGGTAAATCTTTTATATCCGTGAATGAGAATGTATTGTACAGGGTGTTCCGAAACTATTCTGCCAAAAATAAAGGGAAGGGGGATGATAGATTTCGCCAAAATAAACTTTTTTTACTGATAAACCCATAGGCGCATGCGCTTCGCTTAGGTCAGTGGTTCCCAACCTTTTTTTAGTCACGACCATTTTACAGATTTGCTCATAAGGTCGCGACCCCCCTACCCATTAATAAATAAAAAACAAAATTTCATTTATTCGAGAAATCTTTAACAAAAATATTAATATTTCGTAACTAAATACAAAAAGTCAATTTTTATTTTGTTAATGTGATGACTGAGCTTGCATCACCGTAACAAGTTTTGAAATTCTTGGTTGAGTTTTTCTTAAAGCCAATCCTATGTCATCTTGAACGCCCAATCTATTTCTGGCCTTTGTTCTAATTTGCAAAAGAGTTGAAAACCCAATTTCACGAAGGCAGGTAGAGGCAAATGGTATTAGTATGCGAAAAATAAGCACATGCAGGACGATATGAGGATATGAACTATGCATCGCACACCAAATTTCAGTCAAGAATTTTTCCTAAAATAGACAGGTGGTGTGGAATCATTCCTCAGGTCTAAACGGGTTCCTTACTACTGCAGCTTTTTGTTCAGTTAAATCGAGAAAATAACGCCCATTTCATTCTCAAGTGATTGATGGTGATAACCAATTTTCTCTTTTTGGATTCCCTGTTTCTGATGCTTCAGCCATTTTGCAGTGCTATGCACTTCGTCCATAAGGTCAATGGAACGCTGCGCGTCTTTTGAGGCCGAGGCTAAGAGCCGTTTTACACGGCAAAGTTTCTTTACGAAATTACTTACGAAATTGTTGCCGAAATATTTCGTAAGTCAACTTTTCCTGTTTTACTCAGTTTTACACGACAAGAAAAACTTACGAAATATTTCACAAATAAACTTTCGAAAATGTTCTATAGTTTTTGTGGGCGTGGCCGAAAATATGCGTGATTTTCGGCGCACACTAGGAAGTTTCTTTTTCGTGGAGCCTATGAATGCGTCATTGAATTTCCTATGTAATAGATAAGGATAGACTGCTCATCGGTGAAAAAAGTAATGCACCCAAAAATGGCCAAAAACAGCTGGGCAAATAAAAAAAAAAAACAAACGTTATTTATGGAAGGAAAGCAGAAATTCAACTTTATGAAACTGCAGGAGGGTACAAAGATTCAACAACAATTAGAAAACGGAAGTTTTATTTGTTTTGGTTTATCAAAGTATGAGGTTATGATTTCATATTATTGATGGCAAAATGTTACTGCGCCTGCGTATGACTAATATTTCCACGAAACTTTTGCTAGACTTTTATTTGCCGTGTCAAACAGGAAGAAGCGAAACCAAGAATAGTAAACTTACGAAATATTTCGGCAATAATTTCGTGAATAATTTCGTGAAGAAACTTTGCCGTGTAAAACGGCTCTAAGTCGTGTTGCCAAATGCAGAAAAATATATATTGATATTGGCATTGCGACCCCTCCAAAAACCCTATGCGACCCCCTTAGGGGTCGCGACCTACCGGTTGGGAACCGCTGGCTTAGGTGATAATAGAACATTACAGTCCGCGCTGTGGTAGCGTGGTAAAGTCCGACAAATACCATTTTAAAGTCACGTGATATTGGTGGCAAAAAACGTATGTTCATTGATTATGTCGTTGATATCACCTACAAAAAGCTACTGGTTCGCATCTGCTGTCCGTTGTAATACATTCTGAACTTGAATTGGGTACCCGTTTTCTATTTGCTTTTTTTCGAGTTGGAAAAAGGTTAATATAATCAAAATTATTAGCTATGTTCGTTCCTTGGCCGAGTTCGTTTTTGTCATCTTTTTCGTCGATTTGCTCTGAAATTTTGACAGGCACGTGACTGGATAAGACAGTTTCAGTTTAAAAATCACGTGCCTGTCAAAATTTCGGAGCAAATCGACGAAAAAGATGACAAAAACGAACTCGGCCCTTGTATCATTTTCGAAAATAATTTTGACAAACTAATTGATGACAGTAACGGATTCTATTTCAGGTAAGAATATTATGAACAATAATAAGACACAATTTTTTTGTCAATTTTACTATATCACCGCTGTTTAAGATGTATTTAATAAGGATAGAGAAAAATCACGTGACTTTAAAATGGTATTTGTTGGACTTTAGCGACCTTAATCACGGAGAAACGGGTTTGAATCAAAAATTGTGCTATTAAATAATACAAAACCCAAGGAATGCTTGCAGTTAGGGTTGCGGCGTCCCGCTTTTCGCGGGATGTCTGGGTTTCAGCACCTTCAGTCCCGCTGGTACCATCACCTGGGATATGCCTAGTACTCATAACTGCGAAATTCGCATTTTTATGACATTGCTTCGACAATTTGACTTTTGTTACACGCATAAAACGTCAAATTTTCAACGCAATGTCAAAAAAATATAATAGTCCAGGAGGTGGCGCCAAAAACATGCAAGAGTTTTCGCAAGGCGGATATTTTCAAAATAGGTCGTACTTTAGTGCTAGAATGCTAGTGTACAGTCAGCACTCACAGTTCCGGGACAGCTGGCTCTGGCACGCGGGCAAAGTTGTAATTTTAAGAAGCATCTAAACTGTTTTCTCAAAGCTCAAATTTTATAGAAATTTTGCACATTATCTGTTTGAAGGTCACAGATAACCTATGTAAATCGTCAGACGTCTAGTTCGTTGCAAAAAGGGGGTCAGACGTCCTCAAAGTTTTTATTTTATGGCATTTTCTTCAAATATATTTGTCAAATACCTGCAAAAATATATTTTGACAGGACACCGAAGAAAATGCCATAAAATAAAAACTTTGAGGACGTCTGACCCCCTTTTTGCAACGAATAGACGTCTGACGATTTACATACGTTATCTGTGACCTTCAAACAGATAATGTGCAAAATTTCTATAAATTTTGAGCTTTGAGAAAACAGTTTAGATGCTTCTTAAAATTACAACTTTGCCCGCGTCCCAGAGGCAGCTATCCCGGAACTGTGAGTGCTGACTGTACACTAGAATTCTCTAGCACTAAAGTACGACCTATTTTGAAAAATATCCGCCTTGCGAAAACTCTTGCATGTTTTTGACGCCAGCTCCCCAACTATAAGCTTAGCTGCGAAATTCGCATTTTTTTGACATTGCTTCGACAATTTGACGTTTGATACACGCATGAAACGTCAACTTGTCAACGCAATGTCAAAAAATGCGAATTTCACAGTTATGAGTACTAGAGGCGTTTTCTCGCGGGGCGAATGGTTCGAACTACGGTTTAAACCAATTTGTTGATGACGTCATCACTTGTGAACGCGAGAAAATAAAAGGTTTGAACCTTTGAATATTTTGAACCAAGAATCGTTTGAACCACAGTCTTATGTCAACGGAGAACAAGCCATGAGTCCGGTTCGAACTTTTTTGAACCAGGTTCAATGTGACGTCACTGGTTCAACGCAAGAATGTACAGGTTCGAACCTAATTGAACCGGGTCGAACCAATTCCACCGCGAGAAAACAGCTTTGGCTTTAGGAGGGACTATTTTTGACGTCCTTTTGACAAAAATGCAACGTTGCCAGACGGTACTCCGTTCTTTACTAAAGCCCAGTTGTACAATCTTGGTTCAAAGCAGAGTTCAGCTGCACTCGACTGGTACTTGAACTTCCCCAATTGAAATGCATTACTGTCAAAATTGATAGAATTTGATTAATAGCTGACAGCAATGTATTTTAAATGGGAAAGCTCAAGTACCAGTCGAGTTCAGTTGAACTTTGTTTTGAACCGAGATTATACAACTGGGCCTCGAGTTGATCCTGAGAGCCGCTGAGCAACGAAACAAGTGTACCTAAACTATTCCTTACTTAAGGCGATTGCTGGGAAAACGGCCATCCTCCAGAGGTCTACATTTAAAATCGACGAAAAAATAGACCGATCTCCTATCACCTGGACTGCGCGCGTCGCTTGTAGGCTGCAGGTGAGCGTCCAATGAGAAGCAAGTTAATGACAGGCTTGCGTCATATTCTTATTCAGGGGCCAGTTCAGAATGAATCGTTCCTTCTTTCTTTGTAATGTGTAATTTGACAAAGAGCAAACTAATACTTTACATATTACTTGAACTCACCGCAGTTTCGTTTAAGGTTATGTTAGATTATACTTGACATATTCCTTTGCAATTTTATTGAGCGATGTTGCCGGATGAAACATTTATCAAAATAAAATTGCAAACGATGTTTATCCACTTTAAAGCTCTTCTTTTGTCTATTTTAAGGCGTTGTGAAACACTTGAGACTATATTACTTCTTTAATGTTATAATGTTCGATTTGTATTGTCTACATTTGTTCTGCAACAATACAATCTGGCTACACTGCAGCCTACGAGCTGCGCGCGCATGTCATCTTTTATTGTTTTCTAACTTGTATTTATTACAATGAAGCTTCCTTTTTCTAATCATGGGAGATAGGTCTATTAACTCACAAGCACAGCCTGAATCGCAAGCATTCCATCGAGTTCTGCGAGTGACGTCACCGCTATTAGCGGACCTTGGTGGAGTGTTCTTGGTCAGGGGCGCGTTCACAGTGGTTTACCATTCTGATGCATTCGCATGGAGTGCATTCGAAATTCATGGCGGTTTCGGTTCGAATCGAGAGTTCGTAATCCGCCCCAGGTTAAATATTCCACTGGTTGAAAAGGATGCGCTTGGGATGACAAATCCGTGAACGACTAACGCCTGCGCCATAACGAGGTAGGATTTGATTTTGTTTTCCTTTTGTTTACATACGTTGTGTTTCGAATGTTTCGAGATGGATCCGGGAATAATATTTTTTAAAAGTACTATTGAAACTTCTTCGTATTCGTCTGATACAGAGGAAGAAGTCAGCTATGCTGTAGCAGAAGCTGCATGTGCTAGCGCTACCAGTTTAAGTTTCAAGCCTGAAAAAAGGCATATTGAAAGACAGGATAATTTTATGGCAACAATACGCAATTATAGCGATAAGGAGTTCCAGGAAAATTTTAGAGTTTCCAGAGAGGCTTTCAACTGGCTTCCTGGAAAACTTGAAAACCAGTTGAAGTCAGCAATGTATGGCCCAGAAAGATTACCAACAGTATTCTTTATCAATATTCAAATATTCTTGTAAAACGCCTGCGCGACAAATTTTACCCATATCTCAGAGTGGGTTAAAAAGTTGTACAACCGGGTAAAGTTATCATGGCTCTGTGAACGGAGCAAATATTTTAACCGGGTGTATTAGGTAAATCCGTGAACGACTTAACCCTG
Source organism: Ceutorhynchus assimilis (assembly GCA_917834065.1). Classification (NCBI taxonomy): domain Eukaryota; kingdom Metazoa; phylum Arthropoda; class Insecta; order Coleoptera; family Curculionidae; genus Ceutorhynchus; species Ceutorhynchus assimilis. Next base: position 44,598,330 of record OU892280.1, on the reverse strand, counting down.
CAAAAGACGCGCTCGATGTGCACTCGGTGAGCGTCCGGCGTTCGACTGTGAACGTACTCCAGAGGTCAGCTGTGCTAAACTGTGACGTAGGCAGCATGTCGTTTCTTGCCTTGACGTAGGCTGCTTACACCATAGGTTATGATTCCGCGGGCTTTTGCTCTATGCATACTTGGTTTTACTACTTTAACATTCTAAAACAACTACTTTTTAAATCTCATTTGCATCTTCCCCTTTGCTTATTATGTTAATCAAAATTAAATGATATTTTTTCATCCTAAATTTAAATTCTAGGACCGCTGGCGCAAACAGCTGACGACTGAGTTATTGACGTCGGCGATGGTGATACACCAATAGTTGTATTCCTTTCAAGAGTTTAGAACACTCGAGCTACTCGCTCCCGTGTTAGTCGCCCCCGATTTGCAAGGAACAGATGCGTGGTGCAACAATCACTTTTCGAACGGAATAAGCGCGTAACGCCCCGGAGCTGTTCCGGAGCTCGTCCTAGGGGTGAAAGGAATACAACTAATATGGTCGCGACTGCAGAAATCACAAACCAGTCAGAGTGAATTTCATTGGTTGAAACTAGTTTTTTGACTGTTTCTGACTTTTTTCAACATTTCAACCAATGAAATTCGCTCTGACTGATTTGTGATTTCTGCAGAAATAGTAAAGAACCTATTCCAATATTTGGTATTTGGCAACACTGCATTCTCAAAGTTAAGTGGAAGTCCCTAGAAACATTTCAAAACGTCAAATTTGAATTATTGTGTCAAATTTAAAAGTCTAATGTCTCGTTCTCGTTATAAAACGGTTTTCTCCTTTTCGGGTTTTTCCACTTTCTTTCACTTTTAAAATTGAAAAATTCACTGAACTACTTAGAGCTTAGAATAACTGCTGCAATGGACCAAATAATAACGTTCGACAAGAGCCTCCAGACCCGTCTTGAAGAGTACAAAAACGTATTTGTGGGTTCACAAACTTTACTTTACTCACAAATCCAAAAAGAATGGGCCTATCATCTAGAACTCAGCTTGGACCCCAATGGATGGCAAGCAGTGTGGAAGATTCCACGTCTCAAATGCGAAGAGCTTAAAATACCGTTTCCCACAGTGGTCTTAGTTTATGTGCTTGATGTTGCCTACTTGGACCTTGCAGCTCTAGTAAGAATTCTAGCTGTGCAAGATGATATTCATTTGCCGGAGAAGCACCATGTGCCCCTCACTCAACTCTGGCCCACCAAACAACAAGATAAAACCATTGCTCTTAATCTACATTCAACTGCTAATGCTTTGGATATGCTCAGGTTCTTTTATATACATATATTAATGCCTTGGGATGAGGAAGATGATACAGTTGATTGGAAAGGCACTCATTTATTCAGTAGGTAAGTAAATGACCAACCAACTAGTGTGAGTTCTTATATTATGAGAATTTTAAGTTTGAAAATATTAGATTTAAGCTGGGATTTAAGTAACTAGATAATTTCCTCAATAATGTCTTTAGGTTAAAGTGAACGAGGAAGTGGAAGTGAATGTCCAGACAGTATAGGCGATAGACAGTGAGAAGCTGAAAATCATCTGCACTGTCCATTTTATGTCCCTATTATCTGTTTTATTTGATCAATAATAATAACTATTATATCTGCATTTTATCTGCAGTATCAGCGTGCTGCGAGGGGTATTTCACTGGCCACAATATATGTACATATTTCGGTATAGTATTGCGGCAGTAATTTCTCAATAGTTCACAATGCCTTGCAATGGAATGCAATACCTTGCAATAGTGCACATTACTTTGCAGTAGTCTACAATAATTCGCAATGTTCCACAATACTCTTGCAATTATCTGCAATATCTCTTTTTTTTTTACTTGTGTAAAACTTTTGTTATGGCATCAATAAATATTTTGTATTTGTATTTGTATTTGTAATACTCTCACAATAGCCAGCAATACTCTCACAATAGTCTACAATATGCTCGCAATAGTTGACAATATCATTACAATTAGTGATGTAAAATGCTCGAGCAAGTATTTTAGGAGAACGTTCTCCGAGCACGATCGAGAATTAATGAGAATAAACGAGCAAAAACGAGCAGGACCCGAGAATTTATGCTTTTTATCAGAAGCTGAATAAAACAAAACATTTTTCTAAATAAATTCTGATTTTTCTCAAATTTCCCGAAATTCCCACATTTCTCGTGAAAGTTCTGAATATTCTGAAAATTCTTGATAAATGTGCTGAAAGTTCTCAAACTTCTTAAGAAAATATACCTACTTAATACATAATTAATCACATAATTTGTGAATTGTGTCTTGTGTCATATTTGATAACAATAATTATTCTAATTTGGGGTTTTCTGTGAAACTTCAACATACAATTATCATTAGGATTCTTTTTTTTTTTTTTTGATAATAAAATAAAATAGTGATTTTAGTTTAAGTATATTCCAGTACAATGCTACCTTTGCCTCCAAAAAAAAATAACTATTGCTGCTAAGTTGCTTCCTGGTTCTCGGGCTCAATATTCGATATATCTTCGCCTTCAACAGCTTCCATAAATATATCTCTACTCTACTTTATGGCGTCATGTGATTTTATTGGTTAGGATCGTGCTTGAGAACGTGCTGAATATTCTCTATCGTGCTCATTGTGCTCCGAAGGTAATATTCAGCACGAACCTTTTTTTCGTGCGCGAACGTTCGCGAATGTTCTCGAAAGCACAATCAGAACGTTCCCTTGTTCACATCACTAATTACAATAATCTAAAATACTATCACAATAGCTTGCAATAGGTTTGCAGTAGTTCTTCACTTTAATTTTCATACTCTTGTCGATGAAAATCCTTGAGATTATCTCTAAGATTGAGGTTTTTTACTGTATGGTTTTTTTATATTTGATAAGTTAGGTATTTGGAATATTTTTGCAGTAGCATGCTATATATTTAATTTTTGCATTGATTGGGAAACAAATGCACATGGCATGCGCATTCAACTATCTCTATACCAAAAGCTATACATCAGCGTCTACCACTCGTTGGGTATAAATTTGAATAAGTATTTTAGTTCCGTCTTTATTACTTATATTATCATTCGCATATCATTGAAAAAGACGGAACACTCGTTCTCCTGACAACGTTGCTTTCCTGTTTCAAGAATGAGGACCCTGTTCTATCTCTCCTTCCTATGGTTTCTCTTTTTGGTTTCGTGTTTGCATCGCAGTTCTTCAGATGTTGGGAATAGATAATATCCAAGATTATACAATTAACTGTTTTGACGGACATACTATCCCATAAAAAATAATTAACTCTGATCTTGACGCCAATTTTAACAAAGATGAACTCAATTCAACTGACTCATCTGAGGCTATTCTGGAAAAACTGAAATGACGTTGTGATGGCAGACAAAGAACCAGAAGAGCTCAACTCTCTTAAAAATTATATGAACAGGGTAGCTTTTAATGTTAAAGATTACAATGCCTACGTAACAGATATGAACAATGGAAGGTTTTTAAAAATACATTACAAAATAGAACGTCAAAGACAGTAAGAAAGTTAACTCTATGTTGTTTTTCTGCTGAAAAAACAGACAACTCTGATATTCACACAAGTGAAAATGAATTTAAAAATGGAAGTTTCATAATGTAGTAGTAATAAATGATGAAGGAGAAAGACTATATATTCGACCTAAATATTACTATGCAGTGCAGCAGTATATTATGTTATGATACTGCGCGGTACATCGCAAAAGTACTGCATACAGACAACAAGGAAAGCAAAGTGAAGTTTCTAAAATTGAAAGTATGCCAGTTAAGATGGCCTGAAAAAGATGAATTGATGATCTCATTCATTTGATTTAGATCATAAAGATTTAAATAATATAAAAGAAAAACATAAAATTTTGAAGAAACAGAGAATACCTATGTACTGCAATAACTTGCAATAGTTCACAATAATCACAATGGTTTTGCAATATCTAGAATCATTGGGCAATAGGTTGCAATAGTCCACAATACTCTCACAATACTCTGCAATACCTGAGTATTGTACATTGTACAATACAGGGTGTCCCAAAAACATACCGACAAACTTTAAGGGGTAGTAGGGGACATCAAAATAAGCATTTTTGTTTATATAAACATATGTCCGCAAATGAGCCATTTGGGCTGTAGAGCAAAAAAACTGTTTGGTACTTTTATTCTTCGCAATAATTAAATCATTGTTTATTTCGCTTTATTAACAAATAAATTATGGTTTATAATAATTGTTCAAAATGTTGACCATTTACTTCAATGCAAAGATTGCACCGTCGGGTCATTGACTGAAAACTTTAGTCTACGAAACACCTGTTCGTAATAAGAAAGATCTGTTAGCAAGGATACTGGCGAGTTGTACCCTAGACGCTATTCCCGGAATATTCCAAAGGGTTCGCGACCAATGACCCGACGGTGCAATCTTTGCATTGAAGTAAATGGTCAACATTTTGAACAATTATTGTGAACCATAATTTATTTGTTAATAAAGCAAAATTAATAAGTAAACAGTGATTTAATTATTGCGAAAAATAAAAGTACCAAAAAGTTTTTTTGCTCTACAGCTCAAATGGCTCATTTGCGGACATATGTTTATATAAACAAAAATGTTTGTTTTGATGTCCCCTACTACCCCTTAAAGTTTGTCGGTATCTTTTTGGGACACCCTGTATATGTACAAAAAAACTTCAGTGAAATACCCCTCGGCTTGCTGCTTGTATTTGGTTAACAACAGAATTTCGAGGTAGGGTCAATGTGCCTTGTTAGCATTACTTAGAGCCTTTCACTATGTTTGAAATAAAATAATATTCAAATTAGCCACCAAATACTGCCAACATGCTGAATTATAAAATATAGTTACCTACTCGGTTACCTACCACTTTAGGTAACCTAAGACCTGGCACTTCCGTAAAGAGCAAATAAGAAATTAGTTCATATTGGTCGCTGGACCTTTCTGTTGTATGTAGTTATTCCACTCACTATGTCATAATTTAACTTTTCTTATTCATCACCAACTTTTTGATAAAAAGATCTGTTATCATGAAAGTGGAATTTCTCTACTAACATTTTCTGTTATTTTACTGTAGTTGTTCATGGTGGCTATGCTTTCTGTCTCTTTATTTTGTTCTTAAATGGGAAAATAGTGGAAACAGTGCTTTGTCCTCTGTTTGCAACACTAGATGAACATTTGAAGTGAGATCTTGAGTGAGATTATTGACTTCATTTTACTCTCGAACTGAAACTCAAAGTATTTCAGACTTCAATCAGTTGATAACATTGAAGCTTGAAATATTGCTGCAGAAACTTAGTCATTATGGCATCCGTGGTACAGCTTCGGACTGGTTCAGGTCAATGCTCTCAGCTAGATGCCAGTTCGTCCGAGTGAATGGGGTTGATTCTGATATGGCTGAGATTATCCAGGGTGTGCCGCAGGGGTCTGTGTTGGGACCCGTTCTTTTCCTACTCTACGTCAACGACCTACTATCCCTTGCAATTCCGGGGAATTCACGGCTTTCGCAGACGATGCTACGGGTCTGTGGACTTCAAAGCTGTCTTCAGGCTGCTAATGCATACGATCAATCTCATCTACCTTGCGGTTCACTATAGCAAAATCAGTATATTTCGCTGTGATACAATCACACTTAACTTATGGCTTGCCATTTTAAGGATGTTGCAGCCAGTATCTTTTTGAATCAGTGTTTAAACTACAAAAACGGGCAATCCGATTTATTGCTCCCGTTTCACCACGGGAACACTGTAGGCCACTATTTGTTAAGTATAGGATCCTCACTCTACCATGTTTTTTTATTCTCGAGTCAGTAAGCCTTATTCATAAGAATATCTCTTGTTTTCTGGCATGCCAAACTACCCATCTGACGAGACAAAGTCGTCATCTGTCGCTTCCTATTCCACATTCCTCTCTTGTACAGAACTCTATCATTTACAAGAGTGTAGAACTTTATAATCACCTTCCAGCAACTGAAAGATATATCAGATATCACTCTATTTCGAAAACAGTTAAAAATTATCTTACTTACCCAAGCATTCTGTACTAGGAATGTATCTGATCCGGTATTTGGCCGATCCGACGGGAATTCCGGCTGCTAGCCGGACCGGACCGCCGGAATTCCGGCCGGATCGACAGTTTTCTGCAATTTAATAATAATTTGAAAGGACGCATTCTTTTTTTACCGGCGAACCTACAGATGAGCAGTCTATTTCTTTCTAGTACATGGTAAATCAAGATGACTTACTCATAATGGAGAATAGCTCGATGGAAAAAAAAAAGCGCCTAAAGTTTTGTTATGTTTGAGTCTGGCTGCTTCCTTCAAGTAAATTGGGGAATCCCCGAGTCTATCTGACATCTGACTCAAACGCTTGTGCATGTAAAACATAAACGATTTTCAGTCCAGTGTAGTTGCAGTTGTTTTGTGTTCCTGTTCCTGTGTATCCAACTGAGTTAAAAATGTCAAAAGTAAGGAAGTTTTTTCAAATCCATACCTGAATTTAATGTTTATGTTTAAAAAAAAATATTGTTATGGTTTACTACAATTTTAATTTTAATAAAGTTCTAAGTATTCTTCTTGCTTTCCGCTTATAACTTTATTATTTAACCTATTTTAAAATTTTCGAAAATTCCGGCTGGATCGCGGTTGCAATCCGGCCGGAACGGTAGGTAGTTCCGGGCTATAGGCCGGATCGGCCGGATTTAGTGGTACCGCCGGAATTCCTGTACATCCCTATTCTATACTGTTAATGAATTTCTGGACTTGGTATTTTGAACCTAATAAATTTAACCAGCTTTTGCAGCCTAGAATTATCGTGGGCGTGGCACTCTGTCCTGGGTGTTTATTTTATTTTCCTATCAGAGCACTATTGTACTGTTTGTTCATATTTTATCTTATTTCTTAATGTTTCTGTCAAGATCTGACCCCCTAGTTATTTAGTTATTATTGATTTTAATATTTTACAACAGTTTGTTCTTGTATTGTTTCTTCTCTTTGTGACTTATCATTTGTTTATAGTTTTTTTTTAACTTATTTATTAACTGTTAAAATTTAAAAATATGTATATGTATTTACTGTGACAAGCATTATAGTTAGATGGTTTAGATTTTAGATTTTAGATTTAAGAATCAGCTTTGTCCATAATGATTATTGTATCTTTTGACAATAAAGCATGCTACTACTACTACTACTACACTACTACTACTAAAGACTCTAGACAATTTTCAGACAACCATCGAAAACGATCTCTCCGTGTTTTAACGTACAAAAGACAAACATACTCATTTTCAAGTGCTCTTTGACTGACATCAGACTAGAAAGCGAAATCCTGGCAAATAGAACAACCATGAAGTTTCTTGGGTTGCACATTGACACAAACTGAAATTTGACTCCCATATTGACCATTTAAATAAAAAATTGGCAAGCGGATGTTACATTATTAGGACTGTAGTACAGGAACTTGGCAAAAAAGAAGCTAAACAGCTTATTATTCACTACTAGAATCACACATCAGATTCGGGAAAGCTTTCTGGGGTTACTCTACACAAAAATCTATACAGTCCGTATTTGTGCTACAAAAGAGGGCCCTACACCTACATTATCTTTGTAAAAAAGGCTGTAGAGAAACCTGTCAACCGCTTTTTGTACAGGAAGAAATATTATCGGTGCCCTGCATTTTTATTCTTGAGTCAGTTCCTCTGATTTGTAGAAAGTTTTCTCGTTCTGTATAAGACAGGAACTACAGTTTAAGGCAAAACTACCTACCGCTGCCAATACCAAAGCTTTCCCTTACAAAAAACTCAATAATTTATGAAAGTGTGAAAATGTTTAACCATCTTTCTCAAGACATTAAAAATGGGGACTGCTATGCGAGTTTCTGTATGTCTGTAAAAAACTACCTGGTCGCCAAGGCATATTATGGTCTTACGGTCTTACTGAATTTTATGAAGATTGAATGAGATAGCTATAGTGTTATACATACTTTATAAATAATGTAAATGTTGTAACGTGTTTTAGACTGTCAAACTGTTCTTGTCTTGTGTTTGTTCAGTTTAAATTATTGGATATTGTATTAATTCTAAGTATTAATTATTATAAGATATTCCTTTTTGCTTTGTCAATGAAATTGTGAGATTTTTGGGCAATAAAGCTTATTTCAAATTGAAATTGAAATTGAAATTTCAAATTGAAATTGAAACATTGAAGCTTTTTGAAATAAGTAATATAAAATAAGGGGAACATTTTCCAACACAGATGAACAGTTCAGATGATTTTCAACTCGGTTTTCAAGCACTGTCACGAGTCACAGTCAGTTCACTTACATTAATGAATTGTACCTAATAGTTGTTAAATATACTCCTGGACAAAATTATCGCACCACTGCACATAAGCGCCACCATAGGCAGTGGTGCGATAATTTTGTCCAGGAGTATATTTACCGAGATATTTACTTAGTAAAAATGAGTATTTCACTTCTTCTTTCTCAGGTTGAAGCTGTATTATGATTTAAAAAATGGTAACATCCCCAAAGGCACTTCTGAGCACATTCATGCCCTTTTAAATGAAGCTAGACGTCTAAACAGTAAAAGGCAACATCTGGTTAATTTATGCACAGATGACAGTGATCTGGAAAATACTTGTGGTAAGTAAACCCTCATGCACTCAGAAAATATCTTTAAAATTTTATATAAACTATTTCTAGACACCAACTTGGAAACTTTGATAGAAATTAATGTACGACTAATTGAAATACAAAACGAAATAAATTTATTCGAAAATGAAATATTTAGAAAAGTCATTTTGAAAAGACAAGAATCTAGTGAATTAAAATCTTCAGATGATAAGGACGACAAGCCTCACATTTGGATAGTTTTGAAAAATGCTACTGCAAAGGACTATATAAAAATCCTCCAGTCTGTTGAAGACTTATATCCCGATCAAACTCTGTCCTTTGCTCCAAATTTAATGTCCAAACTTGAATCTGCAAATTGTGAAGATACATTCCTACTAAGCCCCAAGATTCATATCATAAAACGAGAAGGTGTACTTATAGAAAATTTTACTCTAAAAGGCATCGGCAACAGAGACTTTGTACAAATAGTCTCACAAGCTGATGATGTAATGTTTGATTGCATACAGGACTCCTGCACCATTGAAAATATCACATTTGATTGTAAAAATACCCAGTGTGCCTTACTGATAAGAAAAGGTCAGGTAACAATGAAAAATTGCAAAATTGTTGGGGACAGTTCCTCAACCACTCATCAAGGAATTTTGGTTTTAAATGGTGCCAAATTAACATTGGATTCTTGTGATATTTCTGGATTCTCGATGGCAATTATTGGCAATAGCGGATCTACAATTGATATTAAAAATTCTAATATACATGAAGGATATTCTGGAATTAAAATTTACGATCACTGTGTTATGGGGATTTATGGTAGTTGCATAAGCAATTTCAAGGAGTATGGGATAATTCTGGAAACTGAACAAGATTTGAATTTCGATGCTGATGGAAATTCTTTTAATAATCTAAATTGGTAAGATTTTTTTTTTTCAATAGGTACTGGAGAAGTTATTGAGGCAATTAAGAAGTTTATTTTTTATAAACATGTTTTAGTATACTACACACATTGAGCACATAGTATATACTTTGTTGAGTCATCAGGATCACAGTTATTGTGATTCATTCTCGATAATTATCAATATATCAGAAGAATTACAATCGTTCGATTAAAATGACAATTTTATTCAAGTGATTCTAATTTCACTGCATACTTAAATCAAATCAAATAATACTTTATTGTTCTATAACATAAAATGTTTTTAACACAGCTATTGAGAGAAAAAAAATAATATAGTAGAATTAAAGAACAAATAACACTAAAATCTAATGACGTATAAAACTTTGGTAATCACAAGCAATATTAAAAGAAGTTTCTGAAATAATTGTAAAATAGCATACATAAACCCTAAAAATAGATCAACGAACATCAATATTAAAAAACATATGAAACATGTATGTGTATATAAACATTCACATTATAAGCAGTCATATTCTAGACAGATGCATATAACAGTTATAACAAAACAGGCTTGAGGCAATAGTAGAGTAAGCCCCCTTGGGGGAAGCAAATGCAGCATCACTCGTCAGTTTCAAGCTTTGACCTATAGTGCATCCTCAATCAAAAAATTCCGTAGCAGAATAATAGGCCTTTGTAATGAGCAACCTCTTCAGCTGCATTTTAAATATTCTGGGGGATGCCGAGTATTTAATATCAAGGGGAATGTGGCTGAAGATATTAACACTCTCATGGGAGACAGACCTCCTTGTTAAAACAGAAGTAGGTTCGGGAAGACGCAAGATCATGGGATTCTTGCTTGGATAGCGGTGGTTTCTCACCATGAATCCTGATTGGTACTTGAAGGCGATACAAGCAGTTTCAAGGATGTAAAGACATGGGAGAGTTAATATTTTCTGCCGAAGAAAAAGTGGTCGACATGAATCCCGGGGATTGGCCCCACAAATGTACTGGACCGTCTTCTTTTGGAGAATAAAGAGCATACATTTGAATCATGTAGTTGCTTGCATTTCCCCAGAAAGCAATACCATACCGAAGATGGAATTCAAAGAGTGAACAATAAACCAACTTGCCAATCCTCGGGCCAAGCTCCTGAACACTAATCCTAACAGCAAAACAAAAAACAACCAGATGTGGCAAGAAAATTTATATGTGTGTGGAACTTGAGCTCTCCGTCAATGATAATTCCAAGAAATCTGCTGTCAGGTTTGATCACAACTGGAGAACTATCTATAAGAGTACACTTAATACATACCAGCAATCTGGAACAAGGAGGAGGGAAATAGGGTCCGGAGCCTGCCACTTTATTGTGGTATCATCGGCGCATATGGTGAATTTTCCAATTTCCACACATCTGAAGATTAGCAAGATCACAAATGTACAGTGTGTCCCATTTTGGTTGTCCATAAGGGATAACTCGGTTGCTATTGGAGAAAGAAGGATGTGGTTTCCCCGAACGTTGGCTACTTTTTTGTCAAACGAAAGATAGCGCCAACAGAATTGTCATCGCCCTTTTTGTTTTTCTGATACCTACAAGGTAATTTTTTAAAAAAGATTTCTAGTCACAAGCCACAACCTATTTAGGGCCCCCCAAACATATTTTCTGGGTGCGCTATTGATCATGTCTGTTTTTGTCATAATAAACAATGTATCAGAAAAGGACTTTGCATCTGTAAGGAAAATGAGAAAGTTTCTTTCTAACACATTGTTCCTTATGACTTTATGACGAGAACAGAAAAAAAAAATTTGCTGGAAAACTGTTAGAGATATAAAGTCTGTTTTTTTTTTAAAGATAATTCCCCAAGTCAAAAATTTAGTAACTATGTTGGCAACGCAAGCCTTTTCTACATAAAAAATTTGAAAGCATTGACAATTTTACATTGTATTGCCAACATAATGTCACTTTGACTTTTATCTTTTTAAAAAAAAAGACACTTTACCTATCGAATTTTATATCATTGAAATCAGCAAAAGCAGAGCTATTCAATAAGTTAATAATTTATTAGCTGACCCGGCGAACTTCGTACCGCCTCTGAATTATTAAATATACTTAATTAAATGTTGTGGTAACGTATCTATTAGCTGAATTAAATTAAGTTTTTTTCGATGGTGAATTTGGCTTTGGTTGAAGAAAATTAATGTTTACTGTCTGGATCAGAAGTCACCTAAAATTAAAATTTTGCATCATCCTTTTTTAGGCAGCTTGTGGGCATTATTCTTGTAAAGTGTACCAAACTCAGGCACAGGAATGTTCAAAGAATGTAAAGAAAACAAAAAAAAATCTCTAGCGCAGCCCTGTTTCACTCTATCTGCACTGCACTACTCCATCTGTTCTACTCTATCTGCACTACTCTATGTGATCTACTCTTTCTGCACCACTCTATCTGATCGGAATAGTGGAATAGTTCTGTTCGAAATAGCTCTAGTTCCTGAGCAGCATTGTTCTACTGTATCTGCAATGCCGAGCTTCGTTCCAGGTATCAGAGATGGCGCGGTATACAAAATACAAAATAAACTTGGAATCGGTTATAAGAGATGGCGCCGTATGCGGGCTTAGTAAATTTTTTTCATAAATAAAATAAGTAATGAAATGACCACATTAATGACATAACAACATGCTGGTACTGTCAACGCTGAAAAAAGTTTCAATTTGACAGCAAAATCCCCATTAACAAAATGATCCTCCATTTATAGGCTAGTAAAACTAGGCTAATTTTGAGGTGAACCTCAAACAAATTCGCTACAAGCTAATTTTTGCGTCATTGTGTTTCTTTTGAGGTTTTATATAACTGGCTAAAAATCCTAAAAAATCCGATAGGGGGCGCAACCCCAAAACCACCCCCAAAGGTACATTTTTTAGGTTTTTTGCAATTTTCTCGAAATCAACAAGTTTTTCGAAAAATTTGCAAGAAACCTTTTTTGTAGAGCACAAAATTTGCAATTTTTTGGTATACTATACTTTATTATTCAAATAAGCTTAAGATATAAAAAAGTAAGATTTAAATTTGTATTGGTCTTATTTAGTGACAATACTACTACGAAGTAGTATTGTCTTTGATCCGGCTTATCACTTCTAAACATAAGAAGGTTTTTAGACAATGCTTTATTACTCTTTAATGGAAAAAATACTGTATTTTTGGTGTGGAGCATCTTAGAATTCGTCACTGGAACGCGACTCTGATCGCGTTGCTTTCCTCCCTCGCGACGGTAATATTGATTTTAACATGTTGGTCCGCTGTTATTTGAGATGTATAAACAATTCATTATATCCTATTCACAATCTGTAGTCCAAAGGTACAGGTAAATTTATCACCTTTCCCTATCAAATCGCATTGAAACGTGATAAATTTTACCTGTACCTTTGGACATCGGATTGTAAATAGATAATACATAGTTTATTATACGCATATTTTCTCAAAGTTGACGAAATAACAAATGATTCATAACAAAAACGAAACATTTTATTGGTATTTGTCACTAAAATAAATAACTGTTAGGTTCTAAGGCCTGTATCAACACTAAAACTTCTTTAAATAATACAAATGGGTATATCATTGGATTCGAAATTTTGTACTCTACAAAAAACGCGCCTTGCACTTTTTTGTTTAAACTTACCGTTTTTGAGAAAATTCCAACAAACCTAAAAAATGTACCTTTGGGGGTGGTTTTGGGGTTGTGCCCCCTATCGGATTTTTTGGGATTTTTAACCCATTATATAGGGTGACTGGTAAGTAGACGTATTCCTTTGAGGAGGTGAAAGTAGAGCCCATTTGCTACCGATTAAATATCATTTACCTCTATACCATTCTCAACAGTTTTTGAGATATTTTGTTTTTTTAATTTCCAAGAAATTCGCTTCTTTGCGTGGTAAATATTTAAAATTAAGGAATAGTATATTACATACCGAGTAGGGAAGTGTTTCATTACTTTCATTAATTTTTCTGCTTTTTATGAAAGATTATGTCCAAATCATTATTGTTGAATATTTTTAACATTTTTAATAGTTCAAATGACTTATTTCTTATACGAACTATCTCGTTGTTTCAGAGCCTTGAAAAAGAAAATATATTTTTCCACGAGCGTGCGGGAAATGACTCTTCCCGCTCTATTTGCTGTGCGGGAAGACTTTCTTCCCGCACCGGTGCGGGAAGAGTTTGAAATAATCATTGTGACATGGAATTGTTTGTATTGTTGATACACCTATACCTGTACCTTTACCTTTTTATAAATACCTTTTAATTCATTTTTCTACGAGCGTGCATTTTTTATCACTTTCCCGCACGCATTCTAGTTCCGAAAATGTCACTTTCCCGCACTAGTGCGGGAAAGTGGCGTTCAGAAGTGTCAGTTTTGTTAATTAATCAAACATTTTATCAATTTTGTCTGCATACATTTTTGCTATTTTAATCCATATTAATATAATTTGTGGATCTTTCAAAAATTTAATAATTTTTTTTTGACATTGTATACAGGTATGGTTTTTTTAACGTTCCCATGATGCCGTGCGCGAAATGCTACTTTATATATATGCTACTTGTATATATACTTGTATATATGCTTGTATATATAATTGTATATAAACTTATATATATGCTTGTATATATAATTGTATATATACTTGAATATATACTTGTATATATACATGTACCCTTGATACATCAATAACTATTGTCATTGAACGATTTCTTCGATAATATATCGCTTTGAATTTACTTAATTTTTATTTCTTTATTTGAACGTGCTCGTAGAAAAAATAATGTTCCTTACTCATGCGGAAAGTGTCTTTCCCGCACTCGACTGCTTGCCCGAACTCCGCTTCGCGTCGTTCGGGTCAACGGCAGTCGCGTGCGGGAAAGTATCACTTTCCGCACTTGTTAGGAAAATAACTATTTTAATTCTACCTTCTGCATAATCGCATTTTATTAAAATTAAACTCTTCGTAACATCAGCTTTAGTATGCTCGTAAAAAAAATATAGTTCCTAACTCTTGCGGGAAGAAATTTCCCGCACTCGTTAGGAAAATAGCTATTTTCGAAACGTCGGCATATTAAAATTGGGTTTTAATTATTCCTGATCCAAGAACCCCAAAAATACCTTATACTAATAATATTAACTATTAAATTATTTCGGTTTAAATTTAACTTTTCTTGTCAAGTTACAAACTAATGGTTACTTTATGCTTAAACATTTCGAAAATTTCATTGTGCATCAAATGTACAAATTATTAATAAAAGTTCTCGATATTATTGTCTTCAGAATAAGGCACAATATTTCAGAATTAGTCTTTTGTTTTATTATTAAATAAATAAGTTTTATTTGTAAGAGTAACCAATATGAAGAAAAAATTACTCGATTTGTTTTTAATACCAAGTGTTACAATAGAAATGTTGTCAAATATTGGTGTTAACATTTACCTAAATAAGGTATGTTCCTTATTATTTCGTTAATTTTAAATATTTACCTCCCAAAAAAGTCAATTTCTCAAAAATAAAAATAAAAAATATCTCCAAAACCGTCGAGAATGGTAAATGATGTTTAATCGGTAGCAAATGAGCTCTACTTTCACCCCCTCAAAGGAATACGTCCAATCAGCTTGTAGCAAATTTGTTTTGGGTTGCCCACCTAGTTTTACTAGCCTATTTATTGAATAATTCATTTATTACAAAAAATGTGATAAACGAAGAACCGCTCGACCGATTTTGTGCAAACTTCACATAAACGATCTAATAAATAGTCCGAACAAAGCCTTAACATTTGGTTTGGCTAGGTGAGCCCGTTCTTGAGTTATAAAATTACAACGAAAAGTGGCATTAATTTTTATATATATAGATAGGGTGTCTCATTTGTGAAAACGTATGTTTGGTTCATAATTTGAAAAATATCACTTCTAGAGAAAAACTGACTTCGCCACTGGAAGCTACGTAAAAATATCTATTAGAAACTGTTTTCACCTTTTCGATCACTTATGTGAGAATCGAGATACAAGGGGTGTAGCCAACGTTCGCGGAAAGCGCGTCCTTCTAACTCCAATAGCAACCCAGTTATCCCTTATGGACAACCAAAATGGGACACACTGTACAGCAAAAATAGGACCGGACCTAGAACTGAACCCTGTGGCACTCCCCATTCCATTGGTTGGTAGTTGGAGCACTTAGATCCTACGAGGACACGTTGTCGTCGATTAAGCAGGTACGATGAAAACCAGTGTAAAGTTTCCGCAGCAGAATTTCGTGACTAACACAGTCAGAAGTCATCAACGGGTCACAAAAAACTGCCGCCGAAACTCCACCGTCATTATTTATTAGGAGAGTACAAATCATGCATTAGATGGTATACAGCATCATTTGAATTGGTGCCCTCACGAAAGCCAAACTGGCACCTGCTGAGAAAATATTAATTTTGGAGATTAATGATAAAGAATTTTTTCTTTTTTCCTGAAGTTTTAAAAGATTATCTGGATCTCATTAGCCTTGATGAAGGAAAGCATACTCGTCTTCACAAGTATCTCTATGATCTTGAACAAAGTAGACAAGAGTGAGATTGGCCGGAAGTTCGAAGGGTCATCCAGAGTTCCCTCCTTATGGATCGGTATAACCTTCGCTGTTCTAAAACATGAAGAAAAAATTCCAGTCTCTCATGACCTATTAACTGCCCTCACCAGAACCAATAATACAAGCATAGGCAAGTTGAGAAATTTTTTTGCGGAAAGGCCATCCTCTCCTGAACTGTTTTTATATTGATCCTAGGGTGCTTCTCATTTTTTCTAGATTAGTTGGGAAGATTAAAAATGAATTCGGAATATTTATATTTGACAAGCAGTCAATCGGATCCACCGAAGGCTGAAGGCGTTGTTTAAGGTTATCTACTATATTGGTAGGAAATTACTAAAAAGAAAAAAAAAAAAATATATTTTTTTTTAATAAATGCCACACGTCATAGGTTTTGGGACATGAGAAGCTCTAAAAAATTCAGGTTCGTATTTAAAAAAATAAAGTTGATGATGGTGGCCTGAAGACGAAACGTCAGACTTTAAATTTGATGTTAGCATCTTGTAGGGGAGAAAAAGTGGCTATGATGAAGTGTTATACATATTTATTTATTTCCTACTGAACTATTATAACCATATAATATACCTTGGTTATGATAATCATAAACAGGGTCTTAACTCCCGCGCGGGAGTTAAGGATATCATAACTCTCAAGCCAGTTAAGGATTTCCATAACTCCCAGTTTTACCTTGAATAGGTGAAACTTTGACAAAAAATAGAAATTTTGGGTTGGTTGGTTTATTCCTTTATGAAAATGGACAAAATACAGTAAATGGTAAATTCAGTAGGAAATAAAATTATCTATGTACCACGGGAATTATCGGGTGTTAATACCCACGAGCAATAGGGAACTTGACAAAAAATTTAAACATGAAAATATTACTATAAATCATAAGAATACATTAATTAAAACCTATATCAGCGAAAAAAACAATTTTTTTGTCGCAAACGGCCACAATAAGGAATTAAAAATGCGGAAAAATTCATATTATTTCCAGCGGGAAAAAACGCTGGGGTCGTATTTTCGAATATTCTCGCATACGAAATATGATACGATTTCGAATACTCTCCATTTAATTTACATTGCTGTCAGTCAAATTTCGTGTGCGAAGTGTACTCGAATGAATTCGAAAATACGATCCCTGGTACTGGTCGTGACGTCATCTAGTATGATCTGTCAGTGTCTGTCAGCAACCGTCCATCATACCGTGAGTTCGTCTTGAAACACTGAGCGCTCGGAGCATTTTCCGTCTTTTTTTCTTATGATGAGAAGAACAGGGATGAAAGAACAAAACAGCAACTCCGAGCGTTTACTCGAACTCTACATAATAAATACCCGTTAGCCGTGTTTATTTACGTTTTTCTCTGATTTTTTAAAATTTTATCATTATAGGAATTGGTTTACTTAGCTTAAATTCAATGATTAGCTTAGCATTATACATATAAATAAAACGATATACCTATTAATTATGACCGAAGAAGAAAATTCCAAAGGCCAATCCGCCAATCTGTAATTTGTGATGTTTATAGTAGCAAAAGTAAGTATGTGCGAATCTTTTTTTTCCAATATAACTTAAAAATTTACAACTCGCCACAACCCAAAACAACAAAAAGACAAATAACGGTGTAAAATGTGAAAATCAACCAAATTAAATACGTTTGACGACAAGGTGAAGCCGACGCCACACGATCTGTCGAATGCCTTCCAACGTTGGACACAGCCAAAGAATATTATAGTTAACACATAGAAAACCTATTCCATGTATATTTTTTGACCCCCAAATGGAGCCAGACTTTTCGAGCCGGGCTCCATCGGAGTGGTAGGCTCGCCGTAATCAACGTGGTTCCAGTTGATGCCTACTCGGCGTTGCCATATGTCCATATAAATATGTATAATAATAACTTTAAAACGGTGACCGCGCTGATGTGAAAAAACACGATATGCGGGAAAAAAATGGAAGGTTTTGTCTTGAAAATATCGCTGAAAAATTGCTAGACGATAATAGCAGTTCGAACTCGAGTTTCTCACAGAAATATCAAAGTTTTTCAATTTTTTTCTGGAAAACTGACTAAGTAAAAATTGTGCAATTTTTTCAGGTGAAAGACGAAAGCGAGGAGCTTATTATAGGAAAATTTCAAATTTTTCCAATGGAAAATCATCCCAGGAAAAATTCTGGAAAATTGACTTTTTTAAGCAGAATTAATTTTCTTAAATTACATTTTTTTCCTAGAAAACTGGCAAAAGGAAAATTGTGAATTTTTTTCAGAAAAAAGAGGAAAGTGAGGATCTCATTATAGCAAAATTTCAAAATTTTCCAGTGAAAAAAACACTCCAGGACAAATTTAGGAAAACTGACTTTTTTAAGCAAAATTCATTCTTTTATATTACAATTATTTTCTGGCAAATTGGCAGAGTGGAAATCGTGATATTTTTGCAGGAGAAAGACGAAAATGAGGAGCTTATTATAGGAAAATTTCAAAATTTTCCAGTGGAAAATCATTTCAGGAAAAATACTGGAAAATTGACTTTTTTAGGTAAAATTCATTTTCTTTCTTTTTAGTTTTTTTTCTAGAAAACTGGCAAAAGGAAAATTGTGAAAATTTTCCAGAAAAAAGAGGAAAGCGACTTCATTGAAGTAAATTTTTAAAATTTTCTAATGAAAAGTCACTCGAGGAAAAATTCTGGAAAATTGACTTATTTAAGCAAAGTTAAGGAAAATTTACCCTCTTACATTTTAATTTTTTTCTTGAAAACTGGCAAAGGGAAAATTTTGAAAATTTTCCAGGAAAAAGAGAAAAGTGAGGAGCTTATTACAGGGAAATTTCGAAATTTTCCAGTAAAAAATCATTCCAGGAAAAATTCAAAGAAAATTGACTTATTAAGGCAAAATTGAAGAAAATTCACCCTCTTACATTTTAATTTTTTTCTGGAAAACTGGCAACGGGAAAATTTTGAAATTTTCACAGGAGAAAGAGGAAAGTGAGGAGCTCATTAGAAGAAAATTTCAAAATTTTCCAGTGAAAAATCACTCCAGGAGAAATGTTTTTATACATGTATATTTTCGGATAACTGAATAAACTCTATTCTAAGTTAAAATAGTATATTTCCTAACTAGTGCGGAAAGTACCACTTTTCCGCACGCGATTGCAGTTTATCGACCGACGCGCATCGAAATTTGGCAAGCAATCAAGTGCGAAAAAGATACTTTCCGCACGAGTTAGGAACACTATTTTTTCTACGAGATGAAAGGTAATATTTTCATCTACATATTTATCAATTTAAGATATTTTTTTTCACTTTTTTGTACCTGTACCTGGTAGTATATCCTGTTAATCTGTAAGTACAGGGTGGCCCAAATTCGAGCCTCATCATTGGGATTTTGGAAACCGTAAGAGATACAGGGTCGGTTAAATTATGGCAAAGTTGCGCATTTTGATACTCAACAAAATGCCGCTTTGATATTCAGGATATTCCGAATACTTCCGGAGATATCCAGAAAAATTTCGAAATTTTGCAAAATTGTTTTTATTTTTTCCTGACTTTATTTGAAGTGATATTTCGAAAAAAATATCACTTCATCATAGCCACTTTTTCTCCCCTACAAGATGCTACCATCAAATTTAAAATCTGACGTTTCGTCTTTTGGCCACCATCATCAACTTTTTAAATACAACCCTGGATTTTTTATTTCAGATTTTGAGAGCTTCTGATGTTCCAAAACCTATGACGTATCGCATTTATCCGAAAATAGTTATTTATGCAACAAGTGTGTAAAGTGATTGTGATTGAAGTGATGTGATTGTCGCACTCGCCTTCGGCTCGTGCGTCAAAATTCACATTCGTGAAAAAAGGTGCTTTACGCAAGTATTGCATACAAAATTTTTTCTACTACCAATCAAATATGTGTACAAAAATAAATTTAGTCAAATACTTCACGCGCTAGTGCGTAAAGAATTTTCATTTTACGAACTAGTGCGTGAAGTGATTTACCAGAAAAATGCCAAATTGACAGTGTCGACATCTGTCATTGACATTACTTTACGCACTAGTGCGTGAAGTGAAATTTTACGCCTTCTGAATAGCGCGTAAAGTGAGTACTTTACGCACGGTAGTAGAAAAAATATATTTTTTTTTTACTTCTTAGTAATTTCCTACCAAAATTCTTTTCTCTGTCTCTCTCTAACACATTTAGTTTTTATGGAAAGTGCCAATAATATAAATTTTTCGAATAAATGCGATTCGTCATAGGTTTTGGGATATCAGAAGCTCTTGAAATCTGAAATAAAAAACGAGGGTCCGTATTTAGAAAAGTAACGTTGATGATGGTGGTCCAAAGACGAAACATCATATTTTAAATTTGATACTAGCATCTTGTAGGGGAGAAAAAGTGGCTAAGATGAAGTAATATTTTTTTTGAAGTATCACTTCAAATAAATTCAGGAAAAAAAAAACATTTTGCAAAATTCCGGTTTTTTTCTGGATATCTCCGGAAGTATTCGAAATATCCTAAATATCAAAGCGGCATTTTGTTGAGCATCAAAATGCGCAACTTTGCCATAACCTGACCGACCCTGTATCTCTCACGGTTTCCGAAATCCCAATGATGAGGCTCGAATTTGGGCCACCCTGTACCTGTATACCTAAAAATTTCAGGTATTCTACTTTTCGGCACGGAGTGCGGAAAAGTGATCATTTTTCCGCACTCGGTGCGGAAAAAAAACGGAAAAGCACTAGGCGGAAAAGTGATACTTAAATGACTTAAAATGCGTGCGGAAAAGTACACTTTTCCGCACGCTCGTAGAAAAAATTTATTACAAAACAATAACTCCGAAGGTGCTCTTTGAAATAATCTATGACTTAATCTTTTCTTTAAATTGTTATGACGTCATCGATGACGTAAGTAAAAACCCTCGTGTCGTGCAACGAACTATACATATCGGGTCTTCAAAAAAAAAAAAACAATCAAAGATTGCTTTGGTTACGAAAACGTACGTCGCATTATTGTTTGTATATTGGTCAGGATTTTTGATATGACATTTTGACATTAAATTTCATTGATTGACATTGTCAAAATTAAAGAAAAATATTGCTAAGACGTACGTTTAAAAAACCATAGCAATCTTTGATTGGCTTTTTTTTTGAAGACCCGATATGTTTGGTTGAAATTTCAGACATAAAAAAACCTATTTTTCAAAAAGGCAAATGACGTAAGTACAAACCCTCGTAAAACTAATTTTTTTTTACGCTTCTCATTTCGTCAGCACCCCTTGTATTTGGAGTTAGTTGCGCTTATGCACATCCTGAAAATGCCAGACAAAAAAAAAATCCTGTGCAATTCACACCCGGTAGAAGTGAAACCTTCATCGAACTGCATGCATTACATTAGTGGGGTTTGAATTTGAATATTTTGAGTATTGTGTTGCACCTTGCACCTATTAGTTGCCTTTGCAATGTCGTCTGTAACTGCTTCCTGTTGCCAGATATGATAGTGTAATTTCCAATGTAATTTTTACTGGAATAGCAGGTCTCATTACAGTATCTTGTGTGCTAATCATGGGTTTTATTTCGAAAAGTTAACTTATTGAATTGTTCTTTTGTTATCCGCATACAATTTCAACCAATAATGTGGAATATGCACCATGTGTTTCTCTACGAGATATCCATGGTCGAACCCAACAACGTTTTCCATTTTCAATTTCTTTCAATAAAATGTGTGATAATTCTCCATAAACACTCAAAATGCATTTTTAAATTTCTTTTCGAACAACTGTACTTGCTGCCATTTCACCTCAATTTGCACTAATCACTAAATTCGACTTAAAATCAGTAAAATGCACGTAAACACCCACTTGCACGAAAACAAAGATAATTTAGTTACTGGCGTTAGTACTTGCTCAAGCTACTTGCACCGTGTAAATGAGGCTTCACACACATACTAACATAGACAGTGGCGTCCCCCCCTCCAAAAGACTTGAGAAAGAACGCAAATAAATATAGTTTAAAAAAACTAAAATACACGCTGGGGTGTTTGGTTCCACATTTCTCATACATTGAGCACCCCACGCTTTTTTGACAATAATTTCAATATTTTTTGTTCATTAATATTTTCTGTTTATATTAAAAATTATTTTTCAGTTTTTAGTTCGATGTATCAAAAGCGTGTTAGCCCCAGAGATTTCCAGACTTTTCCAGACATTATCCAGACTTATTCAGGGCTTTCCAGAGTTTTCCAGATTTCATCCAGATTTATCCAGACTTGTACAGACTGATCCGGAAGCTGGAAAATGATTCCCAGGTCTTTTGGAACATTTTTCAGAATTTTTCCGACCCTTCCAAGAAATTTCCAGGCATTTTCCAGACGTTTCCAGAGATTTCCAGGCATTATCCAGACTTATCCAGAGCTTTCCAGAGTTTTCTAGACTTCATCCAGATAAATCCAGACTTGTTCAGACTGATCCGGATTCTGGAAAATGATCCCCAGGTCTTTTGAGACCTTTTTCAGATTTTTTCCAACCCTTTCCAGAAATTTCCAAGTCTGGAACGTTTCCAGACTTTTCCAGACAATATCCAGACTTATCCAGAGTTTTACAGAGTTTTCCAGACATCATCCAGATTAATCCAGACTTGTTCAGACTGATCCGGATTCTGGAAAATGATCCCCAGGTTTTTTGGGACCTTTTTCAGAATTTTTCCAACCCTTTCCAGAAATTTCCAAGTCTTTTCCAGACGTTTCCAGACTTTTCCAGACAATATCCAGACTTATCCAGAGTTTTACAAACTATATCAAGATTTATCCAGACCTTATCCAGACTTGTACAGACTGATCGGGATTCTGGAAAATGATCCACAGGTCTTTTGGGACCTTTGGCAGAATTTTTCCGACCCTTTCCAGATATTTCCAGGCTCTTTCCAGACGTTTCCAGAGCTTTCCAGAGTTTTCCAGACTTTATCCAGATTAATCCAGACTTTTTCCAGACTTGTTCAGACTGATCCGGATTCTGGAAAATGATCCCCAGGTCTTTTGGAACCTTTTTCAGATTTTTTCCAACCCTTTCCAAAAATTTTCAAGTCTTTTCCAGACGTTTCCAGAAATTTCCAGACTTTTCAAGACAATAACCAGACTTATCCAGAGTTTTACAGACTTTATCCAGATTTATCCAGACCCTATCCAGACTTGTACAGACTGATCCGAATTCTGGAAAATGATCTCCAGGTCTTTTGGGACCTTTGGCAGAATTTTTCCGACCCTTTCCAGAAATTTCCAGGCTCTTTCCAGACTTTTCCAGAGATTTCCAGACTTTTCCAGACTTCATCCAGATTTATCCAGACTTGTTCCAGCTCACTTGGCTTGTTCCAGGTTCCTGTTGTGTGTTGTGTGTTTGTATTAATATAAGCGTGTTAAAAAAGTGTTGCTTTTTCGTTTAGTTTCATCGGGTCGCTTTTTCGTTTCATCGAGTCTCAAATCACTCCCAACGATTCTAAAGAAGTTTCCACTTCAAAAATGACTCCACTCAACATTCCCTATCTCACGCAGAGCATAATTTTGTTTTAGTTTATATATTTTCTATTTATACAGCAAATTAGACGTAGCAACTAGGTATCATCTAATATGTCGATGTAAAAAATTCTAAAACCGCCGCGCCAGTTAGTCTATCATCTTACAAGGTAAAATCACAGAAAATATAAATGCCCGAGAGAATCGCGCAACGCTGTTAAAATTTGTTTGCCGAAAAGCTAGCGCGAATATAATTTATTTCAATTTATAACACCGGAGCAGCGCCTCTAGCGGTCTGCCGTCGCCCATAAGCGTAGGTTTTCTATAGTTAACTAAAATATTCTTTGACACAGCCATTCGTGGCATCGTGTAGCCGTGCGCTCATCGGATACATTTGCCGAATGCTAGAGCAAAAAACACTGTACCCAACGTTGGATCTAACGTTGGGGTCAATGGTTGGACACATCGTGTGGCGTCGGCTTAAGGCAAAATCATACTACGTGACGTCATCCAGATTCGCGCGCATTTAAGGTCGTTTGAAATGCTTTTAATTCGCGCGAAACTTTGAACATTTTTCACCAAGTTATTATTGAGTTTTAGGTAATAATATTTGGGGAATACTCTTTCAAGGCATAAATAAATGATTAAAAAAAATAAAAAAAAAATTGTAAAGTTCCGTATTGGCGTCCCTCGGGCTGAAGGCCCTCGGGACACAAACTTTGCCATCGAGTATTAACACCCTCATAATTCCCTTGATACATAAATAACTATTAAATATCACTTCAAATTAAGTCAGGAAAAAATAAAAACAATTTTGCAAAACTTCTGGTTTTCCGGATATTTCCGGAAGTAGGTATTCAGAATATCTTAAATATCAAAGCGACATTTTGTTGAGCATCAAATTACGCAACTTTGCCCTAATTTAACCAATCCTGTATCTGTCACCGTTTCCAAGATCCAAATGATGTGGCTCGAATTTGAAACACCCTGTACAGGTAGAACTCCTTTTATCGAAATTTATATTAAGATTTTCGGCTATACATGCAGAGCTTGAGATATTAGATAGGATAGGACTTCATCTAACCCTGTAGGAAGCACTTCTCTATCAGATGAGTGTGAGCGATAGACACAGATTATGTAATTAAATTTCGAGATTTGGATAAAACCGTATGAAACTTGTTAAAACTATGACAAACTCAAACGCCAATTCGTGCAATAAGTTATTAAATTTGGTTATCGATTGAAAAGGGTTCTGTTTTAAGAAAATTTCATTAATTAAAATCATACAGCCTCCATGTGTAGACTGAGTTCTAAAAACCTTGACAAAACCACATAATCTGACATTTGAAACAGTTCATCCTGCCTCCGTCAATAAAACTAAATATATTTGGCAAGTTGTAATCCTTTGAGAAGAGGGAGAGTTCATTAAATAGTTTTATTTTTCTGATGTGAAATATTTTAAAAAATACCATGCAGTGACGTCACGAAACAAATTCGAAACTTTAGGAGTTTAATGTTTAAAATTTTATCATATATATTTGGCGATTTCGCCATGAATTGAAATGGTTTTCTATTTTTTTTTAAAACGGTGCATCTTTCGGAAAAAAGTGAAGAGATCAAATTTGTTCCAAATTGAATGGGGATTTCAAAAATGATTTTAATTTTAGGAAAAAGCAGTGACGCACCATTTTTTTCTTGAAAAATATTTCTTACAAATCTGGTAGCACGCCACTGGTAATTTTAAAAAAATATATTTTCACATCAAAAAATGTCTTTTGCTGCTTGAAAGCAGTGTAATATTTCAATGAAATATCTAGAGTAGTTTGAAACTTATGATAAAAACATAGTTTTTTTCTTAGAATTTCAACGCCCGGTATCTCAGAAAGCAAGCGTTTCCGGACATATGTTTACATAGGTAACTGGGGTTTATTTTCGACGTTTAATATGCCATAACAACTGGGTGCATTAATTTCGGAACACCCTGTATACACTTTCCGACCAATAAGAATCGTTCACAATAGCTCTGGCGCATATTCATATGCTTTCCTTGTCTAAGCTCTGAAGAGTGATAATGATGAAACTCCTCATTCGTTATTTGCATCTTGTTCGTTTAACGCGGTTAACATAACCTCTTGACAGTTAGACAGTGCAACGTTGCCAAACTGAGTGTCGTGATTCCCTAATACTAACATGACGTGGCATAAATCCTTTTATCCCATTTTGACGTTTAAAAATGACATTATTGAACGCATAACAATAAAGGTAAGTAGACGTTTATCACCTCAGTGATTTAAAAACATTTTAACTCACTCTCGGTATTTTAAGTCCCTCTGCCCAACTAAAAATCTGAAACCTCAGTGATTTAAAATATTTTTAACTCACTCCCGGCATTTTTCCTTCTACTTTATTTTTAAAATTTTCACAAAATGGGATAAAATTTTGTATACATCACGTGAGTTAAAATGTTTATTCATTCGAAGAAAATAAACCCACTCGCTAGGGCTCGTGGGTTAAACTTTCTTCTCATGAATAAACATTCATTTAACTTACTTGGTGTATAAATAACTATTATCTACGCCAGTGAGTTAAGAAGCTCATAACTCACGCATTTCGAGTGAGTTAAGAGCTTCTTAACTCACGCATTTTCATTACCGCACTCTTTCCTAGATGTTTGAAACTATCACTACATCAATATTATTTACTATCAAATTGATATGAAACCATGCATGGTGTTATCGTATTTTCATGGTAATTTGGTCAAGTTTATATTGTTATTTGAACAAAAGGTATTGAGGTGATTCAGGTAGCTGGTTTTTACAATAGGTAATACAATTATTGTTATTGAAATTAATTTTTTTTTTGTGTTTTTAAAGTTAAAAGCGTATGGCGTAGATAAAATATTATACAATACACGTGAGTTAACCCTCATTAAGATACTTGTGTGGTTACACAACTCGTGCTACGCACTCGTTGTGCAACTTCCACACGCGTATCTTAATGATGCTGTTAACTCACTTGTATCGTAAATATCTATTTCAACACTAGAAAAACTGTTGTTCTGCAACTAAACCCACTAACCATTAAAAAATTACATTAATTTTATAACTGTAGTTCAAAATATGCAACAAAAAACTATATAATGCAAGGATAAGAACGAGGTTTCTAGAGGCAATCTTGGAAATTAACAATGACAACGACAATCTGACAACGTACTTATTTGCAGTATATTTTTGCTAGTTGTAGGGACTGACGTCATATTCGGCGGGTTTTCTGCGGCGTTTGAAATGCTGCTGAATTTATATTTTGTATTAAAAATTAACGACAACTTAAATGTTCCCCAAAATAGCGCTATTAGACTTAGTTTGTGTTCTAGAATTAGAAAATAAAATAAAAAAGAAACACTAAATATCCCCATTCAGTGCATTAGCGCTGTTTACATCAGAAATTGACGCCACATCATTCAGGATAAAGCCAGGGTCGGCGCAAGCGACTTTTGCGCCCTAGGCAAATGTACTGTCTGCCGCCCCCATCAAGTAAAAATACAAATATGCATGACTTTTTTTGAAAACATGTTTTATAGTTTTATTAATGATTTTACATAATAAAGGCATATCTGACAGAATATAGATTATAGAATATCAACGTTAAAAAAAATATATACACACATGCAGGGTTGGCACGAATTAATTCATATGGATTAAGTCAGTGATTTAATTCGAGAAATAATTCCATTCAGATCCCTATGTATGACCCTACATCGATTGCAAAATAGGATTGCCTCGTTAATTTGGTATAAGTAGCTTTTTACTAGCTTTGGGTCCATATATTTACCAGGCTCAATGTTGTCCAGGTATTTTTTCAGATCCACGCAGAGGAATTCAAAGATAAGGTATAACCTTTAAAGTGAAAGAGAATTTTAGTTGATTGTGAAATCTACTCTGAGCGATGGTAACTTTAAGACATGCTAAAACCCATTTTATGTACCACAGTAAAAAAGATTGAGATGCAGTCCCATAAGGCTATTTCAGGTAGATGCTAATCGGATGCTGAAACGTTTTAACAAAGAAGTAAAAGCTGCAAATAGTGTTTTTTTTTATAATTATAATTATGATATTTTGTTCACAGCAATCCAAATTTGAGTCAGTGTCTGACAGTGAAATAGTAGTATAGGTTTCATCTAGGTGGCCAATAATATTATCAGGACTCAAATCGGGACTTCTTCTTTTATTCCATGTTTTCTCAAAATCTGACATAGATATGTTTGACCATTCGTATCAAAGTTCTTCGGCTAAATTAAAGAATGTCTTATTTAATTAGTCTTGTATTTATTCCGCCTTGTGTCTTGTATTTTAGATGATATAACAGAGCGATTTTTTTTTTGGAACATTGTATTTCTGATAATTTTATATTCTTCTTTTGACTTCTTTTAGTAGAATTAAGTAATTATTGTAAATGCTATATAGTGTCGGATTGCTAGTCTAGTAGTTCTAGAGAGAAATAAACATATTCATTTCGTAATTTCGTAACGGCTGCTAGTAGTTTTTGGTGGGACATGAATACCGATCTTATGGAGAATATCAGAAGCAGGGGCTTTACCATGAAGAATTTTGTAGAAGGTTGAAAGATCCTCCTGTTGCGTGCAGTTATCGATACCATGTTTAGCATAGAAAGTAATCCAGAATCGTAATTGTCTAACAGCTATTTTCGTAAAAGTGCGGGAAGACAACGTTTCCATTTTTTATCGGCGAATATTCTCGGAAATTTCCCAATGTTCGCGAATATTCGCATGGGAATATTCTCACATCACTATGTACAGGGTGGTCATTTTATCTTGATAATATTTTAAACTGTCATAATTTCTTTATTTTTGAAGTTATTTAAATAAATAAAAAAACATATTGTATGATTGTTTTCCAAGTT
Organism: Ceutorhynchus assimilis; assembly: GCA_917834065.1. Classification (NCBI taxonomy): domain Eukaryota; kingdom Metazoa; phylum Arthropoda; class Insecta; order Coleoptera; family Curculionidae; genus Ceutorhynchus; species Ceutorhynchus assimilis. The sequence continues at coordinate 44,569,751 of OU892280.1, read as the reverse complement.
TTAGATAGGATGGACAAAAAACAAGAGACTAATATATTTTGACAGTTTTGCACACAAATAGCATTTTTTCAAATGGAACACCCAGTAAATTTTAAGTTTGTTTGATAATATGTTTCGTTCTTATTGCAATATATACAATACAATACAATTGAATACAATACTTTATATTTACATGCAGAAATGTTTTATTTGTTCTAATGGAAAATATTGATTACCTACACAGATTACCTGCAAAGGTAGGCAGGTAGACAGAATTTTCCATTAGAATCAATAAAAAACTTCTGCATGTAAATATAGAGTAGATTGTATTCAAGTGTATTGTATTGTATATATTGCAATCAGGATGAAATATATTATCAAACACTTTAAAAATTTACTGGGTGTTCCATTCAGAAAAATGCTATTTGTGTTCATAACTGTCAAAATTTATTAGTCTTTTGTTTTTTGTCCACCCTATCTAAAACTTGGAAACCAACCCTACAGTATGTTTTTTTATTTGTTTAAATAACTTCAAAAATAAAGAAATTATGACTGTTTAAAATGTTATCAAGATAAAATGACCACACTGTACAATTGAAAAAAAAAGGTCCTTAGATGGTTGATTAAATTAATAATAACAATGAAAACATGTATCAGTATATACAGGGTGAGTCCGAAATATGTGCGCATTTTGTTATGATAGATAGAGTATAGTAGGACAATCACTTCTTGTATGGGAACATGTGTCCGCAAACCGCTCGTTAAGAAAATACAGAGTGTTGACATTTTCTGAAAATTTTGACTTTTTACCTTTAGATTCAAAATGCCTTCAGCGATTTTGTTCAAATTTTCAGAGAGTGTTTGCGATATATGACATAAACTTTTTTATTTACGACTAATGTATAATGTGCGTATTAAATTTGTGATTTTGGCAGTGTAATGACATATGTTATTCCACCAGGGATTAATGACGAGTAGCGGGATTAATGGTCATTATTCCACAAAAGTGTCAGTGTCAAACGTGTAGTGCTTGTGGATTTGTATGGAAAATTATGAGACGGATGAAATTTGTTCATTGAAAATCTCAAATAAATTAATTTGTCGTAAATAAAGTAGAGTATACTACTCGCAATAATGGCTATTATTCCCTCGGAATGTTACTCCCTCGCCGCTAACGCGGCTCAGTTCGTAATAATCCTCGGGAATAATAGCTATCATTATTGACTCGTGGTATAATCTACTATTAACTTCATTGTTTAGTTTCCGGTGTCATTAGAACAGAGTGGGGTAGGTAGGTATATCGAACAACGAGATTTTCCAAACAATACATTGATTTTAATTTTTTACCTCGTAAACGTCGCATCGAACAAGAAAAACTCGGGATACCTTTTTTGTTTAAAATCAAACAAGGAATCAAAAAATAATTTTTAATTTTTCAAAAAGCCTAGAGGCGTACCACTTTTTTTTTTGAAAAAAGAGTCGCTCTAGATCCGGTCCTGGAAAAGTCGAGCTCAAACGGATTTTCTAGAAAGATGCTTGAGAACATTGCAAACACTCTCCGAAAATTTGAACTAAATCGCTCAAGACATTTTGAATCTAAAGACAAAAAGTCAAAATTTTCCGAAAACTTCAACACTCTGTATTTTCTCAACGAGACGTTTGCGAACACATGTACCTATGCAAAAAGTGATCGTCCTACTGTACTCTATCTATCATAACAAAACACGCACTTATTTCGGACTCACCCTGTAGGTATACCTGACAGAATATAGAATATCTATAAAAAAATATACAGGGTGTATATTTTAAGTGATACCACTATTACTATATCCGAAACGGTAAGAGCTACAAGGTCGGTTAAATTAGAGAAAAGTTGCCTTTTTTGATGCCCATTCAAAACTTGTTTACAGTGTTGTCAAATTCCTTTTAGTTTATGAAATACAGGGTGATTTCTTAAAAACGCCAAAAACTATTTCATCAACTATTTCAAAAACTATTGATATTCGAGACACAATCTAAATTTGAAAGTTTTATAATTTTTTTCGCTCTACAACATGGCATCTTCAAATTTTAAACCCGACGTTTCGTGATCGAGCTTCCATCATCAACTTAATTTTTTTTAATACGGACCTGGTCTTTTTATATCATTTTTACAAAGGGAATAAAAGGCACTTTCTAAAAATGACATAAAAAATCCAGGTCCGTATTTAAAAAAATGAAGTTGATGATGTTAGCTCGATTACGAAACATCGGATTTGAAATTTGATGACACCATGTTGTAGAGCGAGAAAAATTAAAAAACTTTCAAATTTAAATTGTGTCTCGAAAATCAATAGTTTTCAAAATAATTGATGAAATAGTTTTGGGCGTTTCTTAGAAATCACCCTGTATTTCATAAACCAAAAAGAATTTGACAATACTGTAAACGAGTCTTAAATGGGCATCGAAAAAGGCAACTTTTTCCTAATTTAACCGACCTTGTAGCTCTTACCGTTTCGGATATAGCAATAGTGGTATCACTTAAAATATACACCCTGTATATTGTGTGCACTTGCGCGCGCGCCGCAGGCGGAGGCGAAAAAATCCTGTTCTGGTGCCATGCCCAAAACGTTAATTTTGTGCCAAAAATATTCATAACATAAAATAAGTAGTTTTTGGCCGCCCGCCGCCACCCGGTCGCACGACCCCTAGCGACTATCAAAAACAGGTATAGCAGTATGTGCTCATAAGAAGGGCAAAGGGCAAAGTTTGTGTTTGGGTTTGCAAGAGAAATGGAATCCTGAATATTATGAAGAAAAGCAGAATTCAAAAGATTTTTTTTTAATTGCCTTTTTGCCGCCCCTTTAAGTTTGCCGCCCTAGGCGGTCGCCTAGTTCGCCTAATGGTTGCGCCGACCCTGGATAAAGCAGTATACTAAATATTCTGTTTAAAAGTGTTTTTGAATAGGACCCTGTGAAGCCACAAACGTTGCATTGGATAGTTCCCTAAAGCAGTTCTAAATCCAAAAATTCTGCGCAGCAATCGTTTTGTTTAGAACCGGTCCGGTCGGTGAAATTTGGGGTTTGGCCAATTAAAACTAGATTTGTATGTTGAAATTTAATGAGTTTCTTCTTCAGCTCTGACCCGCACAATTTTTTATCATTACAGGAATGTTGTGGGTCAGTGAATAAAAACACAAAATGCTTCTGGGTGAAGTGCCGGCAGTAGGACAAACTCAGGTCAAATAGTTCTCCTATAGCGGCCTTCCTCATTCTTTGGCTGTTTACATCATATTTCTTATCTGTAACACTGGCGCCGACTACATGGGGGCATCGGGGCAAGTGCACCCATGAGCAACCTCTCATGGATGCGGAGCACCCATGAGAGCTGTCGTGGGGAATGCGGAAGTACAAGTACAAGTGTTTAATGATCATTCCAACGGTGGTTCAGCTATAAGTACTTGGTATTTGGCTTACTTTTAACTTACTTTTTGATTTTGTTTTTCTTCTACTTGTACTTATTTCTTCGGGTGTATGTACAGTGTGTCCCATTTTGGTTGTACATAAGGGATATCTCAGTTGCTATTGGAGTTACATGGATGCAGTTTTCGCTCGGGTTTTCGGGAACGTTTGCTACTTTTCTGACAAACGAAAGATGCCGTCAACAAAATTGTCCTCGCCCTTTTCGTTCTTCAGTTACAAGGTGTTTTTGAAAATGTTGCATTTTGGGACACCCTTTGTATCTCGCGGCTCTCTCAAGTGATCGAAAACGTGACAACGGATTCCTATAGATATTTTTACGTAGACTCCAGAAGCGTTGCCAGTTTTTCTCTAAAAGCAATAGTTTGTAAATTATCAACCCAAACATACATTATTTCAAATGAGACACTCTACATATTATAAACTCATTGAATAGCTTGATTGCTTCATCTTTGACAGTTTTCGACCAAAAAAAAATTATCTGTTTTTGTCATGCGAAACAATGTTACAGTGTTTTACTTTCTCATTTTCCTTAAGGTGCAAATTCAAACTTTATACCATTGAAATCAGCAGAAGCAGAGCTATCCAACGAGCTATTAATACAGGGTGTCTCATTTTAAAAAACGTATGTTTGGTTCATTATTCAAAAACTGTCACTTCTAGAGAAAAACTGATCGCCACTGGAATCTATGTAGAAAGATCTATAAGAACCCGTTGTCTCCTTTTCGATCACTTATGAGAGAACCGAGATACGATACAAGAGTCTCAAAATGCAATTTTTTCAAAAACACCTTGTATCTGAAAAACGGAAAGGGCGATGTAGCCAACGTTCGCGAAAGAAAACCGTATCCTTCTAATTCCAATAGCAATTGAGATATTCCTTATGTACAGTTGTTAGCATAAAAAGTGGGACACCCGGTTTTTCCTATTATAAAACGAGCTCATCAGCTATACATACGGCAATGACAGGGATTGTCATATTTGACAAAAAATTCATTAGGGATTTTTTAGCGACTTACCGTTTGTAACCGTGTTATAAACGGTAACTGAAAATCCCTAACCGTTGAAATTTTAGCGAGGCAGCGGTAATAGGGGAAGTTATTATCCGTGCGTTCGGTATTTTGATCTAAGTTCTCCAAGCATAAATTTACCGTTCGTTTATTTGAAAAGTGTATTCGGTGCAGGCTCATTCACGTTCGTTTATTAAAATTTCAAGACCTCTGCTCTGATCCAGCGTTTAGCTGCTCTGTGCGCTCGTCGTTCACGTGATCACGGCTCCGCTCTGCACGCTCTGCTCTTTGAGCAAAATAGCCAAAATACCGAACGCAAGGTATGACGACAATAGGGGAAGTCAATGATGTCACGCATTTGTAACATGGTATTAAATGCAGTAACCTATGTAGGACCCTGAGTTACTGGCGGTTATAGAACATTTGACAGTTCGATTTTATTCAAATATGGGCGTTTGGGTTTGTTTACCTTACTCTAACGTCAAACCGGAAAATTAGAAAATATTATTGCGGGACATGGACATGGGTTTCTGGTTGTTAGTTTAAACGTAAAAGGTAAAAAAAAACGCTCAGAAACGTGTAATATCCGATCCATTCCTTAAAGATCCGGGGAACCAACATGGCAGAAAATATTGAAATTTTAACTGAAGTTACTTTAAACAATGAAGGGGAGAATCACCATCTTTGTTCCCTTGGACCTAGCGAATATACTTCTTAAAGGTAAAAACAATGTGTGAAATTGTTTCATTTGATAGGTGCGTAGAGTACATTTTTAACAGTATTCAATTTTAATTTATGTGTGTTGATCATTGTATTGATCATCTCGCCATGTTTTTTGTTTATTGTGTGCTTGCCTTTTGGCGGACATTTCAATTTAAGTTTGACAGCTTCTTGGATAGTCTAGCCGAGTCTAGCCCGCATTAGTTGTATTCCTTTCAAGAGCTTGAAACACTAGAGCTACTCGCTCCGGTGTTAGTCGACCCCGATTTGAAAGGAACAGATGCGCTGGCTTTCATGCATTTAAATGGTTTGAGTCGGGCTTGAGCACTCAGGTGCAACAAAAACTTTTCGAAAGGAATAAGCGCGTAACGCCCTGGAGCTGTTCCGGAGCTCCTCCTCCTTTATCACGTGGCGGTAATTTTGACACAGCATCAGTGGTGAGGGTAATAACCGTACGGTTAAAGCTCGTGATAACAAGGTAACAAACGGTTTCTCGCTAAAAAATCCCTATTGTAGAGGAAAGCCTGATTTACCCGAAATAGCGAAAAATTACAAGACCTGTCAGTCGGGTGTCCCACTTTTTATGCTCACGACTGTATGTACAGGGTGTCCAAGATTCGATGGTTTTGCCGGGTCTCTGGTATTTCTAGAGGAGTTGGAAAAAATCTGACCCCCACGTGACAGCCTTGATTTTCAAGAGAAGTTGGCCGGTGAAACCCACATCTCGATATCTCGATTCGTTTTTAAGCTACAGAAACTTATAGACCCCCTGCCATACTCCAAACTCAAAACGACTTGACATATTGAGATGCGGTTTCCACCAGTCAATGTCTCTTGAAAATCGAGGCTCGCAAGTGAGAGTCAGATCTTTTCCAACTTCTTTAGAAATACCCGAAACCCCCCAAAACCATCGAATCCTGGACACCCTGTAAAACCAAAATGGGATACTGTGTTTATACAGGGTGTTACCGTTCAACTGGTCGAAAATGCTAGAGTATACAGAGGAACCATAGAGAACTAATTTGAGATAGGATAGGACACCGATGGTCGGAAGTGTGTCGTTTCCAAAATATAGAGTGTTGAAATTTAAAAATCCCCTTTCATATCATCTGAATGGCCGCTAGGCTGTTCAAATTTCTAGGGATTATTGATGTAGGAATGATATTTAAAAATTCTTAATATGCACCCCCATTTTCTACCTGGAACCATCCCCCCAAAAAAAATAAGTAAAATAATAAAATAAATAAAATCGAATACAAAAATTGAGCAAGGGTTGCTCTAGTGCTGCCCGAATTTAGCAATAGGAAACACTATAAAATAGACGTTTTTGGACGTGGCATCCGGAAAAAAAAATTCGTCCACCTCTTTTCCCTATAAACAAATTTATAAATTCATTTATTATTATCCGGCACCCATTAGGACTTTCGAAAGTCGGCGCCGCTGATCTGTAAGTGATTTGATCAATGACAAGTATCCCTCAACGTCGGATCCAGCTAGTATACTGTCCTTCTGTAATGGAGGTTATTTTTTTCTAGAGGCTGTAGAATTTGTAATGGCAGAATGAGGGTTAGGTACCGTTACAACAAAGGCATGTTCTTATTCATAAACACGTCATATAAACACGTGCTGGCAAAATTTCAAATTGAAAAGCATATTTCCATTAATGTGATACTTAATACAAAAATAAACTGAGAAAGAAACATATCAGAAAATTAATTATTGGAAAAAAAAGCCATACTATGGAAACCTCGATTAAAACGCATGACACTTAAAAAAAAAGTAATATAATTGGGTGCTGATATTTTAATATTGTGCTCAGTCTATTTCCTGTCTCTAGCTGAAGAAGTCCATATGAAGAAAATCTCAGAAAATACATAAAACAGCAATGAATAAATGTAATACTCTACCAATTTCTGGAACAGCTTTCTAGGATTTCTACACTGCACAGCGTTTCTAAAATTTAAACATGGTTTTCTGATATAAATCTGTTTCTGCTGCTTCCAATTTCATTATGAATGGTAACAATCCTGTGCCTGAATATTCTATAATTTAATATTTTTTTATCCTAATAGAATTAATTGAATTCAGCAATAACGTTGGCATCATGCCAAATTATATTACCATTACCCATATTTTTTTGCATGTTGTGGATGCATTTGGCTTTCAATTTTTTTTCATTAATTGTAGATTTTTTTTTCAGTGTTCCCAACATTATTACTGACTCTCTAAGTGGTGAAAATAATGGGAAAGGGAATGTGGCAATAAAAAAATCCAAAATAAAAGCTATGGAGAACCTGTTTGAAAATCCTGACTCGGATCCAACAATTTTACAAGGCTCTGATGATGAGATGGATACTAGCCAAGGAAGTAACAATGAATTAAACGATACGGTTATAGAGATAGAAAATAAGGCTTGAGTTTTTTTTTTTTTTTTTTTGTTTACAAAGCTTTTGTTCAGTTCGATTTTTATTTTGGTATATATTTTTTCGTTATTAACTTAGAGTTTAATTTTTATTTGGAACATGTTTTTAACCTTGAATTTGTTTAACTGTTGAAATATTAAGGTTTCTTCCTTTACTTTTTACTTTCCAATAAAACACATTATTTTCAGAAAAAACATTTTTTTTTAAACAAGTCTTAAATACAATCTTTCACTTAAATTTAATCCAGAAAAAATGCTACTTCTACTACAGAAAAATACATCTTTATGGGAAATTTTCCATTTTCAAAAACCTTAATAATTTGGATACAATTTTTTTGAATATGCAAAACTTTCCTTGAGAAATTATTTGCCTTGCAAAATTATTAAGAGTATCCTTCACCTGGAAATAAAATATAATTGTCTCAAATATTTTGGGGCCTTGAAGACTAGAAGAACATGGCTCCTTATAAATAAAACATTTATTATTATTTTGACACTTTATGATTACAATTATTGTAAAGTACCGCTTAAATATTTAAAAAAGATTATCGTAAAAAATTTCTTTAAAAATGAGTCTATGGTTTATATAAGTATTATCCAGTGGCATAGTTAACTAAATCTTCGCAAGCAAAAGTCCTCTATGTCACTAATAAAATATAATCAAATTTTAAATAACGAAAAATTTACTAAATATACAGGAACTTACAAATATAAATAAGAAAGATATTTAATCTAAATATCCAGAGAGCTCAAATGAAATAATTAAATCTAACTTTATATACTAGGGTTGCACCATTTAAAATTCTCTGTACCTATTGATTATTGAGTTTTGAAGCACAACCCTGCCATCTTTAACATACATCTAGTATTTTAGTATTTAGTGCTATCAAGATCAGCATTTGTTACTAATTATCAATAAAAATAATTCTCTTACATCAGTCAGTACATATATAAATATAAATATAAATATGTGGTGATAGTTAGCACAGTTAATGTGATTGCTTAAAAATATATTATTATTTACATTTTTTGAATAAAATTCGACAGGATTTTGTAACATAAAAATTAAATCAAAATACTGAATTGTATTTATTTACCTAAACTGATAGCTTTTCTAAATAGTTTTATTGGTAGGATTGCTGTCTAAACATGGCAGAAATTTCTTCTAAGGATTTGTTTTTGGTTTCCGGTACTTTTTTGTAAATAAATAAGAAAAATAAGGCTTGAAGGACGGCAAAAATGATGAAAACGTAACCTCCCATCGCATTCTGAAACAATTTAAAAAAATGCATTTTTTTTTGCCTCAAGACAATACAAAATTACTTACCGCTAATGGAAGGAAAGCTAATCCGACAAAGAAATTAGCAGTCCAATTAATGCATACAGCCAGGGCACTAGCTGTAGGCCTTGCAGATTGATTGAATAATTCGGAAACCAAGAACCACGGAATGGATCCGGGACCAGTGGCAAACATAATGACGAAGATTAGTACGAAGATCACAGAGAAGATTCCTGCGACTTGAGATTGGAGCTAGAAAAAAAAATATACGTTAAAACCTATGAAATGCTAGTCCAATAGATGATTCTCACCGAAAATCTCAAACTGACAGTCAACAGAATGGTGTCTACGGCCATACCAGCAAATCCAATGAGAAGTAAAGTTTTCCTTCCAGCTTTTTCCACCAAAACCAAGGAAACTAACGTCATTAAAACGTTAATACCGCCCATACCCAAAGTGGCGTAAGTGGAAGCATTATCATCAAGTCCGGCCATATGGAAGATGTCAGTAGAGAAGAACATAATCTGTAATAATAGGTAGGTAATTAAATAATAGTTTCTAAGTTATTATTATTATTATTACTATTATTAGGTACAAGAGTAAGCGGTTATGACCGATGAAACTGTTGTTTCAATTTCTGTGGTTCTTTTTTGGATTTTCAAAATATTCAGCTTGTTTATTTACAGTCCGAAATGAATGTTCACATAGCACTTCCCGTTGATTATCTAGTCTGTTTTTGAATGAATTAATACTTAGGGCGCTCACAGTGTTTTCCGATAATGCATTCCAATGATGGACAATTCTATTTGTCAAAAAGTTTTTACGGGGTAGTTTTGCGTTCTTCTTCTTTTCCAGTTTTTTGCTGTGTCCTCCTTGAAGGTGTACATTTGCATTCGGATGGAAGATATTCAGAGTAGCATTATAATGCTACTCTGAATGACCATATAATATGGTTTTAAAATTTTGTAGGTATTCTCTTAGGGTTGTCAACTTTAGTCCTTGTAGGTTTTTTTTAGTAGTTCTTGTTACACGTCTTTGAACTTTTTCCAAAAGCTTGATGTCTTTTACAAAGTATCTCAATCTCAATAAGCTTTATTGTCTCAAAATAAACATATTTCATTGACAAAGCAATTCTTATCACTAATAGGTAAGCAATTAAACTTTAAATTATGCAATACTTAAGTAGACTAAACAAATAAAATAAAACAAAACAAATAAAATAAAATAGAATAAAATAGTAAATTCCCAAAAATAAATTAGAAACCCTAAAGAAACCTCAAAGAAAGTATAGAACAAAAAATACCACATTTAAGATCAAGATATGCGCAGTAAAAGACGATCAATTTATCAAATAAACTCACCACAAACAGTGTTATTAGTTGAAGTTGAAGTTTAAACGAATTATGTTATTTACAAAGTTATTCGGTTAAGATAATATTCCGTCCAGTTATAGAATGCTTTGGTTGCTAGAAATTTTTTAACTGTAGTGCGAAATAATTTGTAATTGTTAATGATTTTAATATCTTGCGGCAAGTGATTAAATATTTTGATTTTTTCATAAATTAATGATTTTTTTGTGAGTGTAGATTTTGGAATTGGCAATTGCAAGTTATTGTGTCTAAAATTATAAGTGAGGGTTCTATATTGTTCCACCATATTCAAATTTTGGTCTAATATAAGTTTTATATAGTTTCAATATGGTGTCCATTGAGTGCTCTGAAAATGCTTTTTGGATACAATAAATGAACGAGTGTGCTTTTTCCACTATCTTATGAATATGTGGTTCCCATTTGAGGTCTGCGCTGATGATGAAGCTTAAATCACTCTGTTGATCGACGTTATTTAGATTGGTACCATTTAGTGAATAGGGTGTAATTGCGTTATTTATTCCAATACTGAGTACCGTGCATTTCTCTTCGTTCAGATTCATGCTTCAGGTTTTTGCCCATTGTTCTATTCTATGAAGATCTTGCAGCTCTTTAGAATTAGTTCTGGAGTTTGCAAACAGCTTAGCGTCATCGGCATGAAATATTATTCATGTTTTTATTTCCATTGCTGAGTCGCTGATATAAACTGAAAAGAGCAGAGGACTAAGCACTGTATCTTCGGCTATCCCGCTGAGAGTACTCCATTTATTCTTTGAAAAGTTCTTTTTTTCAAAAAGAAGGAGAGACACCCAAATAGATTACCACCAATACCATAGTGGTCTATCTTATGAAGCATTTTATTGAATGGCACTTTGTCAAATGTTTTTTCAACATCTAAGTAGACAATGTCGGTTTGTTCATTCCTATCAAAGCTTTGTGCCCAGGTGTTCAAACAAGTTGTGAGGTTGGTCATGGTCGACTTTTTTGGAAGGAATCCATGTTGATGATCTGTTATGGCCCCATATTTTCAAGGAGGAATAGTGTTAATTCTTTTGTAATTACCTTCTCAAAATATTTGCAAATATTGGAAGTTAAACTTATTGGTCTATAGTTAGAAGGTAGTTGTTTATCGCCATTTTTGTAAAGTGGGGTTACAATAGCATGTGTCCATTATGTCTGGTAGTCTTCCACTCTCCATTATCTCATTCATGCCGTCTGCTAGAGGTTTGGTTATTGCTTCGTTGCACTTTTGAAGAAATACTACCGGAATATTATCAAGACAGGGACCGGCGTCTTTCTTTAAGCAGTTAATGGCCTCGGAAACCTCGTCATTGGTGAAAACGATCGAAGTTAATTTGTTGTTGGATTTTGTTGATTCAGGAAGTTCTGAGAGCTCTGGATCGTCGTCTCTTGAGAAAACTCTGGTGAATTGACATTGTTGTGTAAATTTTTCTGCTATCGCGTAATCATCTTTTATTGGAGTTCCTGTGTCCAGATCTTTTAAAGTAATTTTGGACACTATTGTATTAAGAGTAGAGTCGTTTTGTTCACTTGCAGAATTTCTGTATATGTCTCATCTATTCAATGAGATTGACAAAAAAAAAAACAAAACATGAGTTGTTTGTTTAACCAGGGTTTTTGTGGATTGACTTTTGATGTTATTAATGGCACATATTTGGATATAGCCTTTTGTAGTATGTTAGTGAATGTCTCATATTTGTTTCCTGATGGATGTGATGACTGTTGTGTCTTGTGTCAAAGTCTTGTTGGCTTAAAAACTAGTTAATTTCATTGTAGTCTGCTTTCTAAAACTTCATTTTGATGACTTTGTGGGTTGGTCTACCTCAGCATTCGAGCTGTGATTTAGCTGTGATCACAATGTGGTTACTGTGACGGATTGGTGCATCATGGTTCATATCAAATACTACCTTTTTGTCATCTATCAGAATCATTAAAGACTGTACATGGTGGCCCATCTCGAGCGTAACATTTTGCGAAACGTGGCAACACCGCGTTTTCTTAACAAATATTTCAAATTTCAATATAGTCTGAAGAAGACTACTATTTTATAAAAAATATCATGCAAACAAAAGTTTTAAAAGCTCATGAGTAACGTAACAATGACTGTTGAAAATTACCCCAAATCCTGAAGATAATCGCTAATAAGTTCGAAACGGTATATCACAGACACATGTCCAGTATATCATTGGATTTGTCTTTAAAAGGGCTATGTAAAAGTTTATTGAAATACAGGGTGTTCCATAAAAAATTAAAAAAAAATTATTTGTCCACCCTGTATATAGTAGAATGATAACAAAAACAATGCTAAAAAATTATAGATAATTTTCTCAGAAATACTATACCATTAGGATGACTTCAATGATGTTTGAAATTTTAAGTTTTTTGAAAGATTTCTGGTGACAATAATTTTTGGTGTAGAGTTGAAATATTTTTAAGTTTTCCATGCCTTGTTCTGTTCGTCAACAGTTTCTTTCAAGAAGTTTCTTCGCATTGGCGTTAAATCAGCGTTTATATAGATGTTTTCAAAAGAGTCGAGTGACTTTTTTTATTTCAATATGTTCAATGCCTCTTGTCTGCTAAACACAATTACCTTTACTGGTCTTACCCTGTTTGCTTCTGCTTTTCCTAATCTAAAAGTTTTGATGGATCCTGTTGGCAGGCTATTTGATGTGTTGTGCTGTTGGCACGCTATTTGATATATTGTTGATGCTATTTAGAATACTTTTTACTTTGGTGACTTCTAGGTACTTCCGATTTCTGGTCTGCATTTGCAGTTTCTTCCAATCCAAAAATTAATATGTTTGTTGCAGCACGTCTTTCGCGCTTTGACAGCTCCTCAAGTGTTGGCAGGATATTAGTAGTTGCCCCTTTAACAGGGCTAACATTTTCCAGTTTTTGTTCAAGTTTGTTTATGTTTCCTTATAGCGATTCAAACTGCTTGGGCATTTTTGCTATGCTTGCATAAGACTGATTGGTCTTATTAACAGCTGTTTTCAGCTGCTCTAATTCTGATTTCATGTCTTCAACTTGTGATTTCAAGACTGGTACAAGGTTTGTTGTTTCCACTATTTCTTTGATATTTCCTTGAATAGTTTCAACATCCTGTTTGACCTTTGGAAAAGCCTTAAGTGGTTGTAATCGTGGTTGTAGTTCTATTTGTTTTTTCGAAAAATTCAAACCCCTTCCCCCTTAGGGTCAATTCTTAACACAAATTAAGTGTTTCTACTCCTCTAATTTTTGGTATCGCCATCGCTACTATTAGCATTCATTATTTTTTCAATGTCTTCACTTTTACTTTCCAATTATAGTTGCCATGAAATACACTTCAATACGCTTGAATAAATGTTTAAAAATAAACTAACACTAGCAGAATAATAATTTTATTATCACTGCAGCGTTTTTAGATGGGAAAAATTACACATATGTTATTTTCAAATACTTTATGGTCCGCAATACTATTATTACATTCTCATCAATTTGAGCGTTGCTGAATCTCAAGAATTATATTTTTCAACATATGTAGGTGAGACTTGTTTTTTATTCAGTCATAGATAAGATGTACCCTGCATATATTGACTAATATTCAATCATACACTAGCCTTTGCACTTGTATAGATTGAATAACAGCTTACATGCAACTTGCTTGTAAAATAACTACTATACTCACAGCATTGATTCCAGACCATTGTTGGGCCACCATAATAGTCAAAGCAATGATTAAAGGAATCCTCAAGGCACTATTAGTAATCAACTCTCTCATAGTGGTTTTGGGTACCAATTTCATGGCGTCATACTCGGCTCTCATTCCATCCATTTCCTCGTGCACAGCTAAAGTACCACGGAACCAGGACAAAGCTTTTTGAGCTTCCAGTTCACGACCTTTCGAGAGTAGAAGGTATTTAGGGGATTCTGGACAGAAAGGCAATGTGGCAATCTAAAATTTTATAATTAGTTGTCATATTTTTTTTTTCGTATTATAAAAGTCTTACCATGAAAATTGCTGGTACAATGGTTAAAGCAAAAAGAGTGGGCCAATGCTCAGCGGTACCCAAGATGGACCTCAAACCCAAAATGTTGGCCAGCAAAATTGAAATGGTAATTACCAGCTGGTAAACGGTACCAACAGCTCCTCTGAGGTTCACTGGAGAAATTTCGGCTAGATACATTGGAGCTAGGCCGGCGTTTAAGCCAGAATTGATACCAATTAAAAGCCTGCCAAGAATAAGTAGTTCGTATGAGGAGGCTGCTTTGGCCGATGACATACAAATGACAGCCAATAAAACTAAAATGTTGTTGAGGAGTAGGCCACCTTTTCTTCCGAAACGTTCAGCGACAAATCCTAGAAAAAAAAAATTCTGATAAAACAGGATAGAACTTTAAATTTTATGTGTGTTATGGCTGTTTCTACCAACTATTTTAGGGAAGCCCTAACCATAAAGTATTCCCTAAACTGACAGTTTTCCATGGAGAAATGTCAATTTAGGGAATACTTATCGTTAGGGCTTCCCTAAAATAGTTGGTGGAAACGGCCATAAGTGTTTTTCTTGTGGGAATATACCTGTCAGTTTAGAGAAAAATTCTCGTGGACCATGTTAACTTACAGATAAGGCGGTTACACACGGACGTTGATGTCTGAAAACATGTACGCACATACATGAACGTGCAAACAAAAACATCAATGTGTATGAAAAAAATATCGTCGCGTTTTTGAATGTGCAATTTTGTATGCACACTCGGAATACTGTAGCATTGGGCGGTTACACACGGACGTGGATGTCTTAATACATATACGTGCATACATCAACGTGCAACCAAGGACGTGCATGGCGCTTTTGTACACACGCTCGTACAAAACTGTAGTCTTGCTATTCTTGCTAAGGCGGTTACACACGGACGTGGATGTCTGAAAACATGTACGCACATACATGAACGTGCAAACAAAAATATCAATGTGTATGCAAAATACCGTCGCGTTTTTGAATGTGCAATTTTGTATGCACACTCGGAACACTGTAGCAAGAATAGGCGGTTACACACGGACGTGGATGTCTGAAAACATGTACGCACATACATGAACGCACAAACAAAAACATCAATGTGTATGCAAAATACCGTCGCGTTTTTGAATGTGCAATCGCTAGAAATTTTGTATGCACACTCGGAACACTGTAGCAAGAATAGCAAGAATACAGTTTTGTGCGAGCGTCTGTACAAAGGCGTCATGCACGTTTTTGTTTGCACGTTGATGTATGCACGTATATGTATCAAGCCATCCACGCCCGTGTGTAACCGCCTAATAGCAAGACTGCAGTTTTGTACGGGCGTGTGTACAAAAGCGCCATGCACGTTGTTGTTTGCACGTTGATGTATGCACGTATATGTATTAAGACATCCACGTCCGTGTGTAACCGCCTATATATACCTATTTAGATTTGAAAAATTGTGTTTAAGAGTCTGAATAATGAACTTTTTGACTAGGCTGGACAACTATACCATTTGCAGCATTATTTCACACTAGTGGAATTTGATTTCAAATTATTGAAAACTAAATTCACACCAGTGAAATCTAATTTTGTTGAAATGAAAATTAATTTCAAAGTAACGAAAACTAATTTCTCACAAACGAAATTAAATTTCACATTTTCGAAAATGAATTTCAAACTGGCCCTAATTAATACTCATTTTTCAAACATTTATTATTCGACAGAAATATTTATTCCACCCTAATGAAATAAACCCACTGAGTTTAGATAAATAAAATATGTAGAATCATGAAATAACAATAATAATTTGAGTTTTTTTTATGTTATGTGAACTCCGGAGCAGGTCAACTCGGCGATGCAAAGTCGGCGACGGTCAACTGGACGATGCCAAGTCGGCGATGGTCATCTCGGCGATGGTAAACTCGGCGACGGTCAACTCGGCGAAAACATACAGTAATAATGCAATGCAATTTATTCTTTCAGAAAAGACATAGGTGCCAGTCAGGGCTGCAACTAGGGGGTGGCGAACTAGGCACCCGCCCAGGGCGCCGGAGTATCAGGGCGCGGAAGGCGCCTAATTTAATCCATCCATATTTTACAATCCAAAAAAGTAGGACCTACTACGTACGTAAATATTTTTTTCTGCGATTGACAAGAAATGTCAGCATTTTTGACTGGTTGACAAGTCGCAAAACTCAATATTCTGGTATTTTAATTATGTTTGAATAGTTGCTAAGGAATCAATGAATAACAAAACGGGAAACACTTTTCTGGCCTAGGCCGGGAAAGTGATTCTCGTACTACGGAATAATTGGAGCGAAAAGACAAACATTTAACAGGTATTGAACAGATCGCAGAAAAAATAGTATGTGTATTCCGGTGGAAAAGCACATTCTCGGCCTTTGCTGTTTGCCGGCCTCGGCTACGCCTCGCCCGTTAACTTACACCGTCGGCCGAGAATGTGTCACTTTTCCACCTAAATACACAATATACTATTGACTAATGTGTCTAAATTATATATTTCGAAAATGTATTGAAAAAATTTCAAGCAAAAACCAAAGCATCAAAAAATATATCTATTGTTACTTTTGAGAGGGCGGTGGAGGGGCGCCAAAATTTGGACTTGCCTTGGGCGCCGAGGATTCTAGTTGCGGCCCTGGTGCCAGTTGTTGTCATGGATCTACTACACAGAAATTGAATACCTATTATTATAATGAGCGATACCAAAGAATATTATAGTTAACTATAGAAAACCTACGCTTATGGGCGACGGCAGACCGCTAGAGGCGCTGCTCCGGTGTTATAAATTGAAATAAATTATATTCGCGCTAGCTTTTCGGCAAACAAATTTTAACAGCGTTGCGCGATTCTCTCGGGCATTTAATATATTTTCTGTGATTTTACCTTGTAAGATGATAGACTAACAACTGCCGCGGCGGTTTTAGAATTTTTTACATCGACATATTAGATGATACCTAGTTGCTACGTCTAATTTGCTGTATAAATAGAAAATATATAAACTAAAACAAAATTATGCTCTGCGTGAGATAGGGAATGTTGAGTGGAGTCATTTTTGAAGTGAAAACTTCTTTAGAATCATTGGGAGTGATTTGAGACTCGATGAAACGAAAAAGCGACCCGATGAAACTAAACGAAAAAGCAACACTTTTTTAACACGCTTATATTAATACAAACACACAACAGGAACCTGGAACAAGCCAAGTGAGCTGGAACAAGTCTGGATAAATCTGGATGAAGTCTGGAAAAGTCTGGAAATCTCTGGAAACGTCTGGAAAGAGCCTGGAAATTTCTGGAAAGGGTCGGAAAAATTCTGCCAAAGGTCCCAAAAGACCTGGAGATCATTTTCCAGAATTCGGATCAGTCTATACAAGTCTGGATAGGGTCTGGATAAATCTGGATAAAGTCTGTAAAACTCTGGAAAACTCTGGATAAGTCTGGTTATTGTCTGGAAAAGTCTAGAAATTTCTGGAAACGTCTGGAAAAGACTTGGAAATTTTTGGAAAGGGTTGGAAAAAATCTGAAAAAGGTTCCAAAAGATCTGGGGATCATTTTCCAGAATCCGGATCAGTCTGAACAAGTCTGGAAAAAGTCTGGATTAATCTGGATAAAGTCTGGAAAACTCTGGAAAGCTCTGGAAACGTCTGAAAAGAGCCTGGAAATATCTGGAAAGGGTCAGAAAAATTCTGCCAAAGGTCCCAAAAGACCTGTGGATCATTTTCCAGAATCCCGATCAGTCTGTACAAGTCTGGATAAGGTCTGGATAAATCTTGATAAAGTCTGTAAAACTCTGGATAAGTCTGGAAAAGTCTGGAAACGTCTGGAAAAGACTTGGAAATTTCTGGAAAGAGTTGGAAAAATTCTGAAAAAGGTCCCAAAAAACCTGGGGATCATTTTCCAAAATCCGGATCAGTCTGAACAAGTCTGGATTAATCTGGATGATGTCTGGAAAACTCTGTAAAACTCTGGATAAGTCTGGATATTGTCTGGAAAAGTCTGGAAACGTTCCAGACTTGGAAATTTCTGGAAAGGGTTGGAAAAAATCTGAAAAAGGTCTCAAAAGACCTGGGGATTATTTTCCAGAATCCGGATCAGTCTGAACAAGTCTGGATTTATCGGGATGAAGTCTAGAAAACTCTGGAAACGTCTGGAAAATGCCTGGAAATTTCTTGGAAGGGTCGGAAAAATTCTGAAAAAGGTTCCAAAAGACCTGGGAATCATTTTCCAGAATCCGGATCAGTCTGTACAAGTCTGGATAAATCTGGATGAAATCTGGAAAACTCTGGAAAGCCCTGAATAAGTCTGAATAATGTCTGGAAAAGTCTGGAAATATCTGGGGCTAACACGCTTTTGATACATCGAACTAAAAAGTGAAAAATAATTTTTAATATAAACAGAAAATATTAATGAACAAAAAATATTAAAATTATTGTCAAAAAAAGCGTGGGGTGCTCAATGTATGAGAAATGTGGAACCAAACACCCCAGCGTGTATTTTAGTTTTTTTTAAACTATATTTATTTGCGTTCCTTTTCAAGTCTTTTGGAAGGGGGGACGCCACTGTCTATGTTAGGATGTGTGTAAAGCCTCATTTACACGGTGCAAGTAGCTTGAGCAAGTACTAACGCCAGTAACTAAATTATCTTTGTTTTCGTGCAAGTGGGTGTTTACATGCATTTTACTGATTTTAAGTCGAATTTAGTGATTAGTGCAAATTGAGGTGAAATGGCAGCAAGTACAGTTGTTCGAAAAGAAATTTAAAAATGCATTTTGAGTGTTTATGGAGAATTATCACACATTTTATTGAAAGAAATTGAAAATGGAAAACGTTGTTGGGTGCGACCATGGATATCTCGTAGAGAAACACATGGTGCATCTTCCAATTTATTGGTTGAACTGGCTAAGGAAGATCCAGAAGAATATCGAAATTGTATGCGGATGACAAAAGAACAATTCAATAAGTTAACTTTTCGAAATAAAACCCATGATTAGCACACAAGATACTGTAATGAAACCTGCTATTCCAGTAAAAATTACATTGGAAATTACACTATCATATCTGGCAACAGGAAGCAGTTACAGACGACATTGCAAAGGCAACTAATAGGTGCAAGGTGTAACACAATACTCAAAATATTCAAATTCAAACCCCACTAATGTACTTCACTAATCACTAAATACAAATCCTCAGTCTCGTTTTGTCCTCGCCAGAGTGTGGGCGGTTGGTTTAAGGAGCTCAAAGAGCTTCACCGGGTGGTGCACTAGAGGCGTGTAGAGACCAAATTTTGGCTCACCTCCGCGAGTAAAAACCGAGATTCATCGCCATCCGTGGATTTGTTTGCGTCTTTTTGACTAAGCCGGCTTAGATTCCTAGATAAACAGAAGGTTTACACGCGTGGTTACGTTGGCAAAATGGCGGCCAGAGTCTGAGACTCGTGAAAACGCTGTTTGTTTTGACAGAAAAAGGTTATATCCGGTTTCAGCGATTGATCAAGGCAAATCCTGGATGTGCCTTTCATATTAAGAAAAATTGAAGATAGAAGAAAAGAGTGAAACAAATAGGGGACCTATGATATGGCCTAGAGCCAGACAATATCAGGGTCGCCACGAAATTGTGCTGGCAAATTGCCTCAGTAGCAGTGCCATTAAAACAAACAACAACAAATACAAATCCTGTCTACACACGTCCAGCCCGCTAAAGTCAGTAAAATAAACGAGAGGGGGAAGCCACTTGCTCAAGTAAATAGAACCTGCTTCTATTCACTTGACTAATTACTTGACTAAAGAGTTTACTTGCTCAAGTACTAAATTAAGGTGTCTACACGATTCAAGTTACTAAATTTTAGTTACTGGCGTTAGTACTTGCTCAAGCTACTTGCACCGTGTAAATGAGACTTAATGCATGCAGTTCGATGAAGGTTTCACTTCTACCGGGTGTGAATTGCACAGGATTTTTTTTTTGTCTGGCATTTTCAGGATGTGCATAAGCGCAACTAACTCCAAATACAAGGGGTGCTGACGAAATGAGACGCGTAAAAAAAAATTAGTTTTACGAGGGTTTTGTACTTACGTCATTTGCCTTTTTGAAAAATAGCTTTTTAAATGTCTGAAATTTCAACCAAACATATCGGGTCTTCAAAAAAAAAGCCAATCAAAGATTGCTATGGTTTTTTAAACGTACGTCTTAGCAATATTTTTCTTTAATTTTGACAATGTCAGTCAATGAAATTTAATGTCAAAATGTCATGTCAAAAATCCTGACCAATATACAAACAATAATGCGTACGTTTTCGTAACCAAAGCAATCTTTGATTGTTTTTTTTTTTTGAAGACCCGATATGTATAGTTCGTTGCACGACACGAGGGTTTTTACTTACGTCATCGATGACGTCATAACAATTTAAAAAAAAGATTAAGTCATAGATTATTTCAAAGAGCACCTTCGGAATTATTGTTTTGTAATAAATTTTTTCTACGAGCGTGCGGAAAAGTGTACTTTTCCGCACGCATTTTAGGTCATTTAAGTATCACTTTTCCGCCTAGTGCTTTTCCGTTTTTTTCCGCACCGAGTGCGGAAAAATGATCACTTTTCCGTACTCCGTGCCGAAAAGTAGAATACCTGAAATTTTTAGGTATACAGGTACAGGGTGGCCCAAATTCGAGCCTCATCATTGAGATCTCGGAAACCGTGAGAGATACAGGGTCGGTTAAGTTATGGCAAAGTTGCGCATTTTGATGCTCAACAAAATGCCGCTTTGATATTTAGGATATTTCGAATACTTCCGGAGATATCCAGAAAAAACCGGAATTTTGCAAAATGTTTATTTTTTCCTGACTTTATTTGAAGTGATACTTCAAAAAAAATATTACTTCATCTTAGCCACTTTTTCTCCCCTATACAAGATGCTATCATCAAATTTGAAATATGATGTTTCGTCTTTGGACCACCATCATCAACTTTACTTTTCTAAATACGGACCCTCGTTTTTTATTTCAGATTTCAAGAGCTTCTGATATCCCAAAACCTATGACGAATCGCATTTATTCGAAAAATTTATATTATTGGCACTTTCCATAAAAACTAAATGTGTTGACAGAGAAAAGAATTTTGGTAGGAAATTACTAAGAAGTAAAAAAAAAATATTTTTTTCTACTACCGTGCGTAAAGTACTCACTTTACGCGCTATTCAGAAGACGTAAAATTTCACTTCACGCACTAGTGCGTAAAGTAATGTCAAGGACAGATGTCGACACTGTCAATTTGGCATTTTTCTGGTAAATCACTTCACGCACTAGTTCGTAAAATGAAAATTCTTTACGCACTAGCGCGTGAAGTATTTGACTAAATTTATTTTCGTACACATATTTGATTGGTAGTAGAAAAAATTTTGTATGCAATACTTGCGTAAAGCACCTTTTTTCACTCATGTGATTGTCGCACTCGCCTTCGGCTCGTGCGTCAAAATTCACATTCGTGAAAAAAGGTTCACTTTACACACTTGTTGCATAAATAACTATTTTCGGATAAATGCGATACGTCATAGGTTTTGGAACATCAGAAGATCTCAAAATCAGAAATAAAAAATCCAGGGTTGTATTTAAAAAAAATAAGTTGATGATGGTGGCCAAAAGACGAAACGTCAGATTTTAAATTTGATGGTAGCATCTTGTAGGGGAGAAAAAGTGGCTATGATGAAGTGATATTTTTTTCGAAATATCACTTCAAATAAAGTCAGGAAAAAATAAAAACAATTTTGCAAAATTTCGAAATTTTTCTGGATATCTCCGGAAGTATTCGGAATATCCTGAATATCAAAGCGGCATTTTGTTGAGCATCAAAATGCGCAACTTTGCCATAATTTAACCGACCCTGTATCTCTTACGGTTTCCAAAATCCCAATGATGAGGCTCGAATTTGGGCCACCCTGTACTTACAGATTAACAGGATATACTACCAGGTACAGGTACAAAAAAGTGAAAAAAAATATCTTAAATTGATAAATATGTAGATGAAAATATTACCTTTCATCTCGTAGAAAAAATAGTGTTCCTAACTCGTGCGGAAAGTATCTTTTCCGCACTTGATTGCTTGCCGAATTTCGCTGCGCGTCGGTCGATAAACTGCAATCGCGTGCGGAAAAGTGGTACTTTCCGCACTAGTTAGGAAATATACTATTTTAACTTAGAATAGAGTTTATTCAGTTATCCGAAAATATACATGTATAAATACATTTCTCCTGGAGTGATTTTTCACTGGAAAATTTTGAAATTTTCTTCTAATGAGCTCCTCACTTTCCTCTTTCTCCTGTAAAAATTTCAAAATTTTCCCGTTGCCAGTTTTCCAGAAAAAAATTAAAATGTAAGGTGGTAAATTTTCCTTAACTTTGCTTAAATAAGTCAATTTTCCAGAATTTTTCCTCGAGTGACTTTTCATTAGAAAATTTTAAAAATTTACTTTAATGAACTCGCTTTCCTCTTTTTTCTGGAAAATTTTCACAATTTTCCTTTTGCCAGTTTTCTCGAAAAAAACTAAAAAGAAAGAAAATGAATTTTACTTAAAAAAGTCAATTTTCCAGTATTTTTCCTGAAATGATTTTCCACTGGAAAATTTTGAAATTTTACTATAATAAGCTCCTCATTTTCGTCTTTCTCCTGCAAAAATATCACAGTTTTCACTCTGCCAATTTTCCAGAAAATAATTGTAATATAAAAGAATGAATTTCGCTTAAAAAAGTCAGTTTTCCTAAATTTGTCCTGGAGTGTTTTTTCACAGGAAAATTTTGAAATTTTGCTATAATAAGATCCTCACTTTCCTCTTTTTTCTGAAAAAAAATCACAATTTTCCTTTTGCCAGTTTTCTAGGAAATAAATGTAATTTAAGAAAATGAATTCTGCTTAAAAAAGTCAATTTTCCAGAATTTTTCCTGGGATGATTTTCCATTGGAAAAATTTGAAATTTTCCTATAATAAGGTCCTCACTTTCGTCTTTCACCTGAAAAAATTGCACAATTTTTACTTAGTCAGTTTTCCAGAAAAAAATTGAAAAACTTTGATATTTCTGTGAGAAACTCGAGTTCGAACTGCTATTATCGTCTAGCAATTTTTCAGCGATATTTTCAAGACAAAACCTTCCATTTTTTTCCCGCATATCGTGTTTTTTCACATCAGCGCGGTCACCGTTTTAAAGTTATTATTATACATATTTATATGGACATATGGCAACGCCGAGTAGCCATCAACTGGAACCACGTTGATTACGACGAGCCTACCACTCCGATGGAGCCCGGCTCGAAAAGTCTGGCTCCATTTGGGGGTCAAAAAATATACATGGAATAGGTTTTCTATAAGTGTTAACTATAATATTCTTTGGCGATACGAATCTGGTCACATCAGTCAGGTAATCAGAATTTTTAGGAATTAAACTGGTCACAGGTCGAAGAAACTACCTGGATACACATAATGAAACTGGACACGTTTTATTACGGTTCAAAAATTTATTTATTACGCATGAAGAGAAGGGTCCTGTTTTTCCTGTACTATATCGCTTGCTGCCCAATAAAAGCGCAGAAACATATCTCAAACTGTTTAACATGATAAAAGTTCTTTGGCCGCAATTAAATCCGGAAAGCATCAGTGTCGACTTTGAATTGGCAATTCACCAAGCCGTAAGACAAGTTTTCCCAGAAGCCGAAATTAGAGGATGCTTGTATTATATTGAATTATAATAAATAACTGCATATTATATTATGCCTTTTCTGAAAGAATAAATTGCATTGCATTATTACTGTATGTTTCGCCGAATCAACCGACGCCGAGTTTACCATCGCCGAGTCGACCATCGCCGACTTGGCATCGCCGAGTTGACCGTCGCCGACTTTGCATCGCCGAGTTGTCGCGTACCGTGTGAACTCAGTGGGTTTATTTTATTAGGGTGGAATTAATAACATTGTTGATGTTTCTTCAAATTAAAATAATAAATGTATGAAAAATGAGTACTAATTAGGATTAGTTTGAAATCCATTTGAAAAATGTGAAATTAGATTTCTTTTGTGAAAAATTTGTTTTCGTTACTTTGAAATTAACTTTCATTTGAGCGAAACTAGATTTAACTGTTGTGAATTTACTTTTCATTAATTTGAAATCAAATTTCACTAGTGTGAAATAATGCTGGAAGATCTATACCATATCTTCAATGATCACTATGATCAGCTTATAGCAATTTTTTTTTAAATTAAAAAAACGGGGCCACAACTAATCCAAAATATGGATAGTCAGGAAGTTGATTTGGTATTGAAAACTGAAATTTCATGATTAAACTCAGAACTTTGGATTCGTTGGAGATATCTTTATAATCAACATATATTTAATATCTGTAGATGTGGTGCGGGTTTCCAAAAGACGTTTTTGGGATTAACAGGAACAGGCCAATTCTTTGCACATTTGTAAGCAAATCTATAACTTTCTATAAGCTTATAGACAATTTGCAATTCTGTGCTTTCTGTATTTATTTATTTATTTATTTATTCATTTACGTATAAGAAAAATACATTTGAAGTTGTACAGAGTTTAAATCTAAAAAATCTAACCTAAAACAATTCTCCTGGCCTTTGTCTTACATTAATTTATCCAGAGATAAACCAAAGAACTTAAGGCTCTCACAGAACTTATTCACATTGGCAGATATTCTATTCACAGGACTGAATAGTAAGTACCAGGTTCGACACTAAGGAATGTGCAGTAAAGATTTACTTCGTGTCCGATAACTTTGAATGTGTAGATTAAAACATTCAAGACATTCGTGGCTTTTTATGTAGTGGTTGTGGTTAAGGATTTTAAATGCAAAACAGACATGAAAATATTCCCTTCTGCGAACAAGAGTAGATAAGTCTTTAAGTCTAAGTAAGTCATAGTCAGGTGAGCTGTGGTCAGGTCATCACTGAGAATCACACCACTCGAAGAAGTTTGTACCTTGCAAACTTGATAAAGTTGTGTTGAACACTCTCAAGCCTATTGATGTGGATCTGATAGTAAGGTGACCAAACTATGCATGAAAATTCAAGAACGGACCTGACCAGTGATGTGTTAAGAATTTTGATAGGGCGTATACTTGTAAAGTCCCTAGTAGCTCTCTTAATAAAACCCAACATTTTATTAGCCCTGCCAATTACCACTTCAAAATGCTCAGTGCTAGTATCTAGATAGACACCAAGATCTTCAGCCAAGCGAACATTTTTTAAGTAATACTGCAAGGGAACACGATGGGTGCGTCTACTGAATCTTATACAACAACACTTATCGATGCTGAGGGACATGTCATTAAGCTGACACATCATAAACGATGTTGAGGACATTTTGCAAAATAAGTATGTCTTGAGCTGACGTCACCTGACGATACAACTTCAAGTCGTCAGCAAAAAGTAAAAAATTTGAGGAGAGCAACGATTCTCAATAAGCTGAATAGAAGGGGGCCCAAGTGAGAACCTTGGGGTACCCAGAGGATGCATGGAAAAGAGAAGAAAGATAGCCATCGATCTTGACTTGTTGCATTCTGTTAGTAAGGTAAGATTTTATCCATGAAAGTAAATGTCCAGAAACACCAAAACTTGAAAACTTTGAAAGAAGGATGTTGTGGTTTACCTTATCAAAGGCTTTACTGAAGTCAGTATATATTGCATGAGTTTCTGCATTATTAGCACGATGAATTTATAAATGTTGTAAAGAGAAACAGGTTCGTCTCAACAGATCTACCGGCTGTAAAACCGTGCTGTTGACTGATCACAATCTGATGAAATATTTTTGAAAGAATTTTTATCACGCTCTGCTCAAATTATTTTGGAATCGCAGACAGAATGCTGATGAGTCTGTACTTTGTTACATCATTTTTGCTGCCTGACTTGTAAATAGGAAAAACGTAGCAGAGCTTCCACATTTCTGGAAAAATTCCGGAAGATAATGATTTGTTGAAAATATTAAATAGAGGGAGATACAAAGTGTTAGAACAAGATTTTTGTACTCTGTTAGGAATACCATCAGGTCCTGCAGACTTGTTGATGTCCACTTGCGTTAAAATCCTCTTAATATCGGTTGGGTCTATGACAATGCTTGAAACATTCTCAAATCGATCAGCAAAGGTTCCAGCGTCGGAATTTCTCTGAGGGTTATAGACGGAGGAGAAATAGTCACCGAAAAAATTAGCTATGTCAACACCGTTGGACGCCTTTTCTGAGGCAAGAAACATTTCGTTAGATTGATTAGATTGGGAGTGAATAAAGTTCCAAAAAATTTTCATATTGCGTGCCTATGGCTCTTTCAGTATCACTTATGTATAATTTGTAGCACTCCTTGGTGAGGTTTTTACAATCTCTCCGAAATTGTACTAAATGCAAAGTAATCCAAACCACTATTCGACCGCTTGAATCGTTTGTGAGCAATTTTCTTTTGAAAAATCAGATTTTTCAATTCGTTAGAGAACCAGATAGGAAATTTATCGCTGTACGAAGGTGCCTTTATGGGAACAAACATAATATTAAAGCAGTCGAACAGTACCGAGTAAAAGCTCTTAACAGTTTCGTTTAGATCCTCCATCATAATGGATCGCTAATCAAAGGAAAGAAAATATATAATATTTATATATATAATATATATAACGATCACAGCCCACCAGACCGTCAGATGTTACAAGTGAAATGGGCCCAAAGTTGGCAAAGCATAGATCCTGGATTGAACCATGATCGTTAGCCACCCCATTGTATTGAGATAGATTAAGAGAAGCAGGACTATCACATAACAATATTTCCTTAGTTGTCCTTACATTTCCAGGTAATAAACCAAAGAGATCCTTACTAGTGGACCACATTATTTCGGAAAGATTATAATCTCCAAGAACAAGCACATTATCAAACATTTCACCGGCACTAGCAACTGATT
This sequence comes from Ceutorhynchus assimilis, assembly GCA_917834065.1. NCBI lineage: Eukaryota > Metazoa > Arthropoda > Insecta > Coleoptera > Curculionidae > Ceutorhynchus > Ceutorhynchus assimilis. The sequence continues at coordinate 44,542,568 of OU892280.1, read as the reverse complement.
TCAAATGGTTTTCATAATGCGACACATCCATGGTAGGTGGAATGTAGACACAGCCAATACAGAAGATCAAGCCACCCAGCGTCACAGACACCCACGTTTTCTCCACCTATGCTTCACCAATTGATAGGCGACGAGATTTAAGGCAATTATTTACTGCTAGAAAGACCCCACCTCCATGGCTTTTAGTACTGTTCAGACTGCTTCTATCAGAGCGATAAACCGTGTAACGCGATTCAAGAAATTCGGCATCACAGATACTACAGTCTAGCCAGGTTTCCGTAAGTGCAAGAACTGAGAAAGACTCGGCGCGAGCAGCACAGAAAGCATCTTTTATAGTTTGGTTTTTAAGCCTCTTACATTTTGGTACAGAAAGGTAGCACAATCTAACGAGACTGGTCCTCTCTGTCTCCTCTAATTTAAAGAGAAAATCTTATAGAATTGTAAATACTTCCGATCTCACTTCTGTAAATTAGACCTTTAAATATTCCACAATTGCTATTTTTCATTTTTACGATTCTCTATAAACACAAAAGTTACAGATCATCGTAAGCTATAGCTTTACGAATTCATAGAAATTTTACGATTTATGAACAATAAATTTGTCTACTATGTACTTTTTTCCATATGCGAATAAAACAATATGGAATAAATAAGATGTGTGTAGTGTCTTCTCTTCTCAAAGTTCCTGTACTCCTGGATGTAGGTAGGTCTCATCCAAATCTGTCCACATTTTTTTTTTGTTAAGGGCTGTCTCTATAGTCTATCCAGGTTTCTCCTACAGTTCCCTGGCTGTGTGTCATTGTTCATCTTTTCCGGGGGTCTCAACACTTCTCTTGGCTGAGATAGTATGTATTTCTTTTCCTGGTTTTTCTATGTTGGAAGAGAAAGTAGTAGGTAAAGTCTGTTGATTATAATTTGATACTCCAAAAAAATGTGAGCTGGTGGCTCCCTACATTAAAACGCCAATGGTCATCTGACGTCTCACCTGTTTTTGCCATAAGCTTCACCCCCTCGCTCCTCATAGGGAAAGTGTCAGATTAAAAACGACGGACAATATACATACAATAATCGTAAAGTTTTCGTTTCAGATTTATTGGTATTTAATCTGTCTCCTTGTATTTCTTATCGAGTTAGAATTTGGCAATCTTCATGCTAGAGTTTTAGTAGGTAGATATCGTAAATATATTTTATGAGGGTTGAATAGCTGGAACCGATTCTTGCGTAATCCAATCTCGTTTCGCCGAAGTCAAGTGCCTTCTGGTCGACAAGACAAAAGCCAAAAATATAAGAGTACATTATATTCCGTCCTTTCATTGATTAGCGAGTGTATACTTCGCAGATGGTCAATAATACAACGATAATACCGAAACCAGACTTGACTTGACTTGACTATCGCCATGTCCGTAAACATTTTAGGATACTTGTACTGTAAAGATTTATTTGTTTCAAACATTTTGTGGCTCCATGTTTCGATAAGTCATTGGAAAGTAAACTTTTGTGCCATAAATTTCATTTCCTAAACAGTTATTTATTTTGAATCCATGTATTACTGATAAAGTAACCATTATTTTGTATACTAGACAGATATTTAAGAGACACTCTGTAAATACTTAGTTTCTTTACTCTAGTCTAACTTACTATGCCACATGTTTCCATATGTCTTCAATTACAGTCAGTTAAAGGCAAAATTTATTGGCGCAACAGAATAACACATTTTATTTAAAAACTTTGGGATTGTAATCTATGCAATCACAAATCAAGCTGCATTAAGCGGAATTTTAATAGAGAATCCTTAAATTGTCTTGTCAACAATAAGCCACTTAAAATTCAATTTGCTCCAATAAAAACTTCCTGAGAAGAGTCACAATTGAAGAAAAAGGTCATTAAACTTGAATGACTGATGTTATTTAGGACTAAGCTTACCGGTAACAGCTCCACCCAGCATACCACCAAAACAGAAAATTGACACCATCAGCGAGAACACCAGGGTGATACTCTCCTTTGTTGGTACAATTCCACTCCTGTCTTCCAGTGTTCCGTTTATCCATTGTTCTACAACCTACAAAAAGGAACTTACAGATTTTAGTCAAAAAATGAAAAACGTGCTTACTTTTTGGGAATTGTTAGTGACTCCTGTATTGTAACCGTGTTGGAATGACGAGCCCAGTGCTGAGGCAGCGATAGCAAAAGCCAATTTTCCATTGAAACCCTGCAAAAAATTATATAATACATCAATAGTATAACCTTTGATAGAAAAGAAAGTAATTTTTTAATTTATTGGCTTGGAAATCCGGCAAGGTCAAGTAACATATCAAACACTCTTTTCTAGTGAAATCGACAAGGACATAAATATACAATACGTTATAATTTCATAGTGTGCACGTTTCGAAAATATATATCAGCAAAATGTCTGCACTTTCAGGAGTAACACAGAATATTCTTGGAATAGAAAAATCCTGAAGTTGCGGGCTCATGAGTCATTTTATTCTTAGACTTAAACGTGCAGGATTTTTTCTTATTGTTTCTAATTCAGCTTAAGTGCTAATGTCGTGATCGATTGAACGTAGCCATTGTTCTATTTAGGGCTTTCATTTAAATTTCTAAAATCTCACAAGTTTGCATTCAAATTTCAGGTTCACGACCTGGACAACTTTGATAATAAATATTCATGATGTATAAAATACTATATTATCTCATGTTACAGGATATGAAAGGGCCGTATCAGTTTTATTCAAGCTTTGGTTTCCGGTTTTACATTACATTTTATTCAGTGTAGTGTGAATAATTATTTGGGCAAATTATAGTATTTGGAATTCTGACTGGGACGGACTTGGATCTATAATATTTCCTGTCTTGAATTTCAACTGTAATTAAGCGCTTTATTTATCTTTGCATGTACATTTTTGATAATCAAGAGGCCAAACCTATGAGTAGAAAATGTATAAGTATAAAAAATACCTAGCTATTGTATAGGTATTTGCTAATAATAAATTTTTGCAATGGGTACTTTATTGAAAACAGGCTATGCTACTGAAAAAAGCATTTAACATCTTTCCCATGACATGACTGGAACTCTGTTGATGATACAACAGAAAATCTGAAAAGTGCTGGCTGGAAGGGCGTCTAGAAATAGTAAATAACTTTTATTGGATTCAAGAAAAGTATCTTACAAATACACTGAAAAATACTTGAAAAAACTCTTTCTGAATGTATGAAATCGGAAAGAATAAAAATAAAAAGCGCATTAAGAAATGTTAATGTTCCAGAAACCACAATTTTAGAATATCTGAATGAGGCTCTGATTTATTGCAATAAGGGCTCGGGATCTGGTTAGAACGGGTGGAACACCACAACACCACAGAACTCGGTATAAAAAGGTACAGAAAGTAATGTAAGAAAATCCGAAGGCATTATTAAGTCATCGCGGCAATCAATAGTGGCGAAGGATACAACAAAGGTTTCAAGAGGCTACTCAATTTTAAACCCAGAGGAAGCTAGTCACATGTTTGGCCCGAATTATCATCATTTTAGACCTAATTTTTTTCAGTACGTATTTGTACAAGCATTTGTGTATAGGCGGTCAAAAACCGACCTTCAAATTGTCGAAAAACCATTTCAACGAATCAAGGAATGATAGTTTAGGTTAAAAACAATGTACTTATTATTTATTTGACCCTTGAGCAAAAAAAAATTGAGGGTCATCACCATTAAGATTAGAAATGACAAAGAATTATACCTGTCCAATTATTGTGGCAAAAATGCAAAACAGGCTTCGAGGACAAACAACTTTCCATGGAATACCTACTGTATATATGGTACAGCAGTAGGTTTTTTTAAAGTCGATTAAGTGGGTATTCCTTTTCAGAAAACTATTTTTTTTTTTAAGTTTAGGGTTCAATGATGCTTTTTACTAGATTTCATTTATCAATGAAAATTTCGTCATAGTCTTGGATTGTATAAGGGGACTAGTTCAAAAACTTGATGAAAACTTTTTATTTGTAAGAAAATCTGGTACACGCATAAACACAAGAAAATTATTGACAAATATCTTAGTTGAAAATATTATAAAATTGATATTTAATCTTTTAGAATAGAGAATAGTTTAGAATCTTACTTTTATGTTGAAACATAATATTTATCTCTTAAGCCGCCCAGATAGAAACCAACAAATAATATATCAGGTTACATAAAACAAATACATCAGCATGATGCATTCAACCAAATAAAGATAAATTTAATTCAATGAAATTTACAGGAAAATTTCCCTCCAGTTTAGTGCTTTGGATTTTTTTGGTCTAAAATATTAATTTTTGTTCTAAAACCTAAATTACTTATACCTACGTATTCGAATTATTTTATTGATATATCTTTTAGCTACTTGAATTATGACGTGATATGATTATATTATATTACCCTTATCTTATGATAAACGCTGCTATCATCATCCAAATCTCAAAGTTAACAATTGGATCAATTGAGGAATTTTTGTGTTGTCTTTTACCATAGTCTACTGCTATAGGTATCTTTAATTGATAACACTCTTAAATTTGAAGTGTGAGTATGAGAAAAGCTATAAGCATTTTAGTTTTAATACAAAATAGATAACTCTCAGACAGTTTTAAAATATTTAAACTTAGACAAATCTGATACAGATGACAATAATAGAGTTTTATGTCCTATCTGAGACATATATGTCTATATTTTGGAAAACGGTCAAAATACAACTAAAAATAGTAGTGAAGTTACAAAAATTCCCATAGAGCTGAAAATTGGTATGAATGTTCGGAACACCATTATAAATAAATGCTAAAAAGTCCCCATCGATCCCATACCTGGAATTTTTTTAATTCAAGGTCAAGGCCTATTCCGCGGTCCATTGTGATCCTGTTTAATTTAAAACAATTGGATAATAAAAAATAATAGTATTGCAAATGATGAAAGCTGTATAAATAAATAAAAATATTTTTTTGTGCCCTGAGGATAACCTAGTTTAGGTCGGAACGTCGACAAATACATATTTTTCATCTCCAACGCTGTTTTATTGACCTGAATCCAACTTCTAAAAAACTAATCAAAAAGCATGTCAGGTCAAAAGGAAGAGAGTGAAACTGTTACTGTTGATCGTGGCATGAAGACATTAATCAATTCAAGTACCTACTGAAAGAGCTGATGAATTTTTGAAATATCTGAAAAATCAGAAATCTGCACTGCTCAGAGCTGGGCAAAGCCCTCAGTAAAAGGGCTTGAAGCACTAAGCCCTAAGCCCTCTATCAAAGTGCTTAAATTTCAAGCACAAATTCCTTTTTATTTTCAAAAGTGCTTCACAAGCACAAAGCCCTCAAAGTGATTTAAAAAGGGATTTCAAGCTCTTTAAATGTGCTTGATGTTCTTTAAATGTGCTTCAAGCTCTTTAAAGGTGCTTGAAGCTCTTTTAATGTACTTGAAGCCCTGTAAATGTGCCTAAAGCAATTTGAATTTGTATTAAAATTCTCAAAGTGGCATAAGCTACCGCGTACACTCATCAGTTGAATTAGTACAGTAGAGATGAACATTAAATTTCACAGAGTAGCAGTATTTTTTTTTTTTTTTGAGATATAGTTCTGGAGTACTTGGGGTAGTTGGGGTACTACATGGTAATTCAATTTTAAGGTTTTCAGAATGTTTAATGAGAAAAGTGAAAAAAAAATCCCGTGGTAAAGTTAAATAATAGGGTACCAATATAAATTAATTATTTATTTGAATTATCATTTCATTCACTTTTTTTTAAATTCAATTCTAAGCTGAAACCCAAAACCTCCATTGTTAAGAGAGAAAAGACATTGGACGGTTCTAGTTCAAATATCTAATAGAAAAAAAAATTAAGCGACAAAACACATCGATCGAAAATTTTTAGGTGGGGGATAGGTTCAGTGTTGCCAATAGTATTTTCTTAATTCCGTCAACTTTGCTGTAGATTTCCGTCTAAAATCCGTTAAACCATTTTCTTTTCCGTCAATAAAATCCGTCAGAATGAAAAATGCGAAATGCGCTAAACAAATAAAATGCATTCAGTAGGGCCAACCAAATTATGCAGAGTTAGCGACATTGAAGACAATGCCATTTGATTTTAGACGTTTTTAGAAACACTGATCCGATTCACCCAATCATCGGCTGTTTGTATTTTATCCTTTTCCAATAAAACCATTGAAAAAAGACAGATAACATCAGCTGGTGATCGGGTTAGTCGGATCAACGTTTCCGTAAAGGCTTGTTTACAGACCAAAAATAGCTTGAATCGCTAAACAACCAGTTTATTACATTTATAGAACATAATTTAGAATTTTTAAACGGAAATTTATGGCGTTTCCGATTGGTTGATTCACTGCGCACTGAGTGTATTTGCATCCTTTTATTCGACCTGTAGAAGAAAAAGACAGGAATAGAAAAAATTGTACTAGTTCATTTTACACTAGATCTACCAATCGGAAACGCCATTAAAGTCTGTTATGTTGGCAATACAATGTAAAATTGTCAATTCTTTTAAATTTTTTTATGTAGATAGGGTTTGTGTTGCCAACATAGTTGCTACATTTCTGACTTGGGGAATTATCTTTAAAAAAAAACAGATTTAAGTTCCCGTTAAAAAATCCGTCACCCGTTGAAACTGTTTTTTTTTTCCGCTTCCCTTCACCAAAATCCGTTAGATATGACGGGAAATCCGCTAAGTTGGCAACGCTGGATAGGTTAAATGATGGTCAATTCCAAATTTCTTTCAAAGTGCTTCAAGCCCTTTTAAAGTGCTTCAAGCCCTTTCAGAGTGCTTCAAGCATCCAAAAGTGCTTCAAGCCCTCTAAAAGTAATTGAAGCTCATTAAAAGGGCTTGAATTACTTTTTTTCAATTACAAATTACCAAGCACTTTTCTAGAGTAATTGACTTTGCAAGCCCCAATTATAAATATAAAAAAGGGATGGAAGCACAGGGCTTTCAAGTCCTCAAAGTCCTTCAAGCACTTTCACAAGCACAAAGCACTCAAGCCGTGCCCAGCTCTGGCACTGCTACACTTTTTTGACACACCCTGGATGTCTAAAACTGACTTAGGCTATTCGCGAAAGGTCCCGAAGAAGGCGACATCTCATCTATGATCAACTTTGGTACTCAAAACTCAGTGAACAATAAAGCAAGTTTGCATTTGGCCCCCGGCATTGTTTCTGGAAGACACTGGAAGTTTTCAATTTTTTACAGAATATTATTCTTTTTATGTATTGTTTCTGTTATATAAATCACAAAAACACCATAAAACACAATTTAACAAAAACTAACCTCAAAAAACTGGCTTTGTTGTTCACTGAGTTCGGCAGACATATTGCTATTTTTCGCGTAATTTAGCGCCATCTATTGGTACAGGAATTTCGCCAATGGTTCGAATATAACCAAACGTTAACTAGAGTAAACGAATCGGTTGACAGATGGTTACTGAAAATTCCGGTTACTTGGGGAACACAAATATGAAATAAAAAATGATTGACAGAATTTACAGATAAAACCAACAGATCCGACATTTGATACATAGCCGGTAACTATTTTGACATCTGGTTAACCAGATTTCAGGAAACCAAGGTCCAAAAGTAACCACTTTTCCAGGAACCAGAGTGGTTTCATTCTAAAATTCTGAAAAATGCTAATTCTCGATAAATTCTAAAAATTCAAAAAGATTTCCAAAAATCCCTAGAGATTGCGCAGTGCGCAGACTCTTGAGCATGCGCTATAGGTGAAAATTCTAAATTATTTCTAAAAAATTCTAATTCAATTCTAAACAATACTTAGAAATTCTAAATAATTCTAGAAAATGCTAGAAAATACTAAAAAATGCTAAAAAAATACTAATAATTCAAAAATTCTAAGAAATTCTAAAAAATTCAAATCAGTTTGTACACCAAAATTCTAAGGTGGTTTCCCCCTCGGGGGTATGTTTCATATACATTTTCAGTTTCAATTTCGTTCATGTTATAGTAAGATAACAGTACAGTATGACGGAAAAAAAAAGCACGCTTTAAAGTACAATACTTTACAGGTAGGGTTGCCAAGCGTCCCGCTTTTAGCGGGATTGCCCGCTTTTGATATTCAAAGTCCCGCGTCCCGCGCCCTCTATTGGCGGGACGCTGTTTGTCCCGCTTTTTCGCTGTAGTGCATAATTATTTACAAATTTACGACTTTTGGCCTAATTTACTGTTCCTAATAGGGAACAATCATATTTTTCAAATTATTTTTTTTCTTATTGCTTATGTTTTCAAATATAAAATATATAGATTTTTTTTTGTATTAGATCCTCATTAAAATCAAAAATAGTTATTTATGTATCAAGGGTACTAAGTAGATGATTATGCCCTGAGGGCGACAGTCTTACAAAGCCGAGGGCCTCTGGCCCGAGGGTTCGTAAGTCGCCCGAGGGTATATATATCTATTAGTACCCGTGGTGCATACAAATTTTTATGTCACACCAGTTGGTTGTGAATAGAAAATACCTGGGAAAAAAGTATCACTTCCCAAATTGTCATCAGTGTGCAAACATCATCATTTTTTGACAAAAATAATATGTTTATAAGCGTAAATTTATATTTTGTTGATAAAGAATAAGTTAATTGAAAACTGTTTTTTGCGTCTTTATGCCCGCGCGGGCCATAATGTGTACTTTATGCCCGCACGGGCATAAAGTAATGAATTATGTAGATGATATCTAAGGTATAAAAACACAATAATGTATTGGTATGACATAAAATATTTTAAATTTCAAATTATTTTCGTTGGCGCGAAAACGATAACCTTCAAAATGGTGGTACTTGTGACGTCAACTGTCTGTAAACACAAAGTTAAGGACGTTAAGGTCTGTTCTCACAAGAGCCTCTGACACTTTGCAAACTGTCAGAAAGAATCGCTCAGCTTGAACCTTCGACTGCATGAAAAGCAGTTATTACGTGGTGTTTCCGTATTTAGTGCCGTATTGTGACATTTCGTGTGTTAAATCGTTCATCATGGTTGGATTGATAAAGGATTTACCACAGTCTTACGATCTTCCCTCTATACTAGACTCATTTATGGTGGTTCAATATCAGTCGTGGCGTGACGTGAGCTAATCGTGGACTAATCGTTCTACGACTCAAGAGTGAACCACGAAAACGTGGACCGTGGATTCACGATCAGTGTAAACTACCCTTAACCTTAATTTACGAACAGTTGACGTCACTGGAAGCGGCCATGTTAAACGTAACTTTTCCGCGCGAAAGTTTTCAATTTAAAACTAATAATTGCCGTATGACTACAATATCGATAAATTTATCGCAACCCTGCTCATATTCAATATTTTACAGAAAAAGGTGCAACATAAAAACAAAATAAGCCATATTTATTTCTCATTAAAATTCCCTATTCGAAAAATATATTATCGGTTTTTCATCAAAGATTGCTTTGATTACGAAAACGTAAGTCGCATTATTTCTTTATTGGTCAGGATTTTTGACATGACATTTTGAAATTTAAAGTTCAAAATTAAAGAAAAATAATGCAGACATACAATAGCAATTTTCGATTGTTTTCTTTTTTTTGAAGACCCGTTACAACCATGAGTGAGCTTTGAAAGTGGGACACCCAACTGACAGATCTTGTCATGTTTCGCTATTTTGGGTATTTCAGACTTTTATATGCTAAAGTGTTAATTTGCAGATAGGTTTTTCTTAGAGAGTAATATGTCATTGCCGCATGTATGTGCTGTGCTGGTGACAATCGCACGTTTAACAATGGGAAAAATCGGGTGTCCCATTTTTAATGCCCGTGTGACTGTACATGGAATGAATCGTAATCAATTACTGATTGTATATGAGAACATGTTAAATCGGTATTACAAATAAAAGTACCTCTTTTACGTGCGGTAAAATCTTAGACCAAATATTCATTTATTAAAAAATTAAGTACAATATGTTTGTAATTGAATAACTTTTCGTATAGAATAAATTTGTGTAAAAGTGACTCCTGTCCCGCATTTTCATTCAATGTCCCGCTTTTTTTACAAGAAAATCCCGCTAAGGGCCAAATTATGGACTGACTGGTAAACGTCTGGTTGTAACCTAGCAGGTACTTTCTATACACTAGAGAATAGAAAATACCTGCTAGGTAACAACCAGACACTTACCAGTTGGTCCATAATTTGGCCCTAAACGCAAATAAGGACTTGGCAACCCTATTTACAGGTGGCGTGGAAACGTGTGCATTTTATGAAGATTACAGGTTTTTAACTTTTAGAATCGTTATATCTCATAATCGGTGGCTTTTAGGAAACAAAGTATTGAGACATTTTTTATAGATAAATATGATCTACAATTTTTGTCTGACCCAATTTTATGACATGATTATACTTACCGTTTTGCTGAAAAACGCGAAAAACCCATTATTGAGACGATTGATCTTGAATTAAAAAAATTCCAGGTATGGGATCGATGGGGACTTTTTAGCATTTATTTATAATGGTGTTCCGAACATTCACACCAATTTTCAGCTCTATGGGAATTTTTGTACCCTTGCATGTTTAAATTGACCGGAGTATATTAGGATTTTCAGATCTATTCTATTAAAAAGCCCAAGTACACATTAAAACAAAGATATATAGTATTTTTAATACCTATTTAGAAGTACCTGTCGTTTTAGTGACAAAACGTATGTCGCATCTTGACACACAAATAAAATTAGGTTAGGAATTTCCTATTTGTAGATGAAATTGACGTATTAGCAATCGACGTTCGTTTTTGTTGGTAATTTTTTGTTTCATCTGATTCGTGATTGATAAATAAGGATGGGGTTATTCTAAATGGGTATTACAAATACTATACCACTCAATTACTATTATTATCAGAGCTGCAAAATCACCAGAGATTCTCATGTCTCCTCCAAGAATTTGATAAGGTCCAACATTCAACATTGCGTTTTTTAGACATGGTTTTTGACATTTATCGAGTTCCCTTACTTATTTCAACTTAAACGTATTGTTGCGAGCTACAAATTCTTCATATAGGTAAGTTTGATGGGATTTAGTTGAGTATAGGTTCAGCCTTTTTGTTTATGTCTATATTTCCTCCCCTGTTCCTTCAAGTTCCTAATTTTTCCACCATTCTAGAATACACTATATACAGACTTTTCAGGAAGCAATAAATACTATCATCTGATAAAAGTATAGTTCGCCTTACGAGTCTAGCACTACGACATCTGAAGGGCAAGGGGGAATAACGCCATTTATTTCAAGCTTTATGCTGCCTGTCATAGGCGTGCGGGCAGCGTTTTTAAATATTACTTTTTCCTTATAAATGTAGGTGTGTAACATAGATAAATATCAAGGTATTTTCTATTGGAAGTCAAATAGGCAATATTGCAATTTTTTTATCCGCATTCTTTCCATAGTGCTAGACTCGTAAGGCGAAATTTACTCTTCAAATTCGTCAACCGTCATTTCCTCGGCAATCTCTTCTCCTACGAATCCCTTATCTTTTAACGAAAACTCTCGATGTTGTCTTGCCACATGTTCTTTATTAAGCCAAGTCTCGGGCCATGTTCGACCCAAGATACCTACCAAGATAAGATAAATCAGGATGAGAAAAATACTTTTAGGATCTTTGATGGAGATTGTGTGAAGAAGGCAGAAGGATATGATTTATGTACCAGAGAAAAATACAGTCCAACTCCACCTTGATGTAATATTTTTACACTAGAAAATACCATTCAAGTGAGCAATTCAACCAACAGACCGAGAAGGGGACAGAGGACCAACAATCGTAATGAATGAGATGGAAGACGGAAGATAATAATAAGAAGGAAAGTTATGAAAATGGCAGTTATAGCAGCAGAGTCTAGAAGCTTATATCAATAAGATGCAGATGAAGTAGTTTAGAACAATAGGATAGGTACCATCGTCACCAAAAGTAACTGGGACAGCATCATATTAGCTCATGTACTATTATATGAATTTTAGTGTCAAATATTTGTCAAACTATAAATCAAATGCATTGAAATGAATGACGGTCGAATTAGTCCAGGAGATTATTATGCATTATTTTTGTCCCAGATACTTTTGGTGACGATGGTACATACAACTTGAGAAGAGAGGAAAAAAAATCGAGATTTGCTAATTGATGATGAACCGTTGACAAAATTATAATGGTGTAATGGCTACTAGGTGACTGCAAAAATTGAAACGAGCTATGGGTTCTAAAACTAGTGATTTTGTAGCGCTTCCTTCCGTCACAAAGAAGATAACGCAACAAACAGAACAGAAATGCAACCACTCACAAAACAGTTAGATTTGCGAGTCAAAAATCCTATTTCAATATTTTGCAAGTATACGATTATTCAAAAATTAATTGAGCATTGTTTCTCTGAAAGATCAAAGTATTTTTTTTTTGCAAACGACAAAATCATTTTTTATTTATTATATTTGACAGATTATAATTATATTTTAATTTGCCTAGCATTTTAACACGTTCTGATGTACCATTTAATCAAATTGTATATAAAATAGGGGATACAAACGTGATATTTTGGTGTCATGGATTTTTTTAGTTATACAGTTTTTGTTCATGAATAATAAATATCTACCTACTTAACAATAAAATTAAAAATGAACAGAACATCAGAAAAGTGAATAATTAGGCAGCAGTAGGTACGCCTTGTCGCCTTTTATACAATAGAAACGAAATGTCGGAATTATTAATAAAGTTATATAAAAACGTTAGAACAGAAATATAAGGGGTAATGTAGGTACAATTTGACAAAAAACCGTACTATATGGGCTAGGCTACTATGATAATTTGAAGGGATAATGTACCATTTGACAGAAAACCGTACTATATGGGCTAGGCTACTATGATAATTTGAAGTCAGATTCACAATGCAATGACATTATGTGCATGTTGCCAAATACGGCCCTGAGAATCGCATGTAAATTTTAAATAAACATGATTCGGTAATATTCCGATTGGGAATAAAAAATTGAGGAATTTTGAATTGTTAAACTTTATCTGGAAAAAGTAATACATTCAAAATTTAAAAAAAAAAATCTGGTCCTTTGAGCCGGATTTAATTAAATAAAAATAATTGAACTCACTCCTCTACCAGTCGATGTTAAATTTCCAACTTCCTTTTCCTTTACACCATTATCAATGAACTTATCCAATCTACCATTTTCTTCAATTTCAGTTTTATCACCGCCTTTGCCCATTTTGAGACTTCACTTTAAAACAACGTAAAATAACCGCAAACCAACTTCTATATTGTAAACCGAAACCGGTAAATGAAAAGTAAACTTTGCGCGGGTTAAATGAGCTTTTTCTGTCTGACTTGTACAGAACACACCACTAATACCGTTCTCCGTAGTCTGTTTTCTATAGACATTCACGCTTTCAAAAAGCTTGTTTTATAGAAGTGCAAGGACCTTTCTGATTGGTCGGAATTGGAGGCTTGCGCGACACACCTGCCTGTATAATAGATACTGGTTTGAGTTTGGGGACCTTTTTATGACCTAGACAAATTATTATATTTTTATGTATACCTATTAGATAAAAATATATATAGGGTGTGTATGTTGCTAAATAAAGCTATTTTGATTTATTCTTATACGAAAGTTTAGATATATGGTCTTCTTCTGGATCTCTTGAAATAGAAGTGAACATATTTCACAACATTGACCGATTTCTTCTAAGTAGGTATCGTGAAAAAGTTATAGTCGCATACCTACTTGTTTGCTGAACAAAAGTCTGCAAAAGAGTGCGACACAGAAACAAAATTTTTCCTACGAGCTTCATATCAGGTAGGTAATAACAAAAAATTGAAAAAAAAAAAACGATAATTTGTTTACCTAAGCTTGTAGATTTTTGCATATAAATAGAGAACAAATCTGACAATGTGTCAAAGTTAATTTATATTTGGTGTTTGTATAGATGTTGGCTGATATAGAAATAGAGGAAAAATTTGTCATCATGTGTCAAACTCGACAGGTGCACTTATTGTTGCTTGACAATTATAATTTCTTTTCGGCACTCAGTGCGGATAAGGCCTGTATCCGCACTGAGTGCGGACAAGTGTAACTTTGAGCCCCGAAAAGCGTGCGGAAAAGTACTACTTTGCGCACGCTCGTAGGAAAAAAGTATTAATAAATCCCATTTGTATTGCAATAAACCTTGAAACTGTTTAGCCAGGAAAAATGTATTTTTCCAATGGGTTAGCAATAATATAAAATATTGTGCAACAAAGGGTCTCCGACATAGTCAAACATCATCCTTATTTTGGTATGTATCCAAAAAGAAAACCTCTTCTAACAAATATTTCTGGTTATTTATCACCCTACCTGTGTTGTTAAGTAATTACGTTGGGCGGAAACGCCGACGCCACTGTGCTCCGGCCGTTGCGGGAATATCGAGGATCCCATGTTGCGCATTATTGAATATAGCAAGAATTTACGAAAGTAGTAATTCTAGGCCTAGGGCAAACACCTTTAGGGCTTTTTGGTTTGACTGGTTTCGTATATCCACGAAGCGCGTAGTTTGTAAGTTATAGTGGTGCCGCGAGACGAGACGAGACTTAATAAGGTTGGTCTCGTCTCGTCTCGACACCTCTTCATATTACCAAGAGTGCTCGAGAAGGATTTTTGAAATTATTTTTCTAGGGTTCCTCAAAGTATCCCCTAACTACATGGAGAGCTTTTATGCTATTTTCTAGACACCCTATATTTATGGTTTTTATATTTTTATAATGACTAAGTTTATTTCACGTGTTGTATCCGGATACTAAATGAATTGGAATAATAATGGGGGTTAACAATCCTAAAACAAACACCCAGGATAAGAGAGTTTATCTGAATCGGAGTACTTAATCCTCCAAATTTGTAGAATTGGAAATTGGATTTGAAATGGATTATCTCAAATGTGAAATAAACACCTGAAGGGCCGGTTTCTCAATAGTAAGTCACCCCCGGGGGCCCCAGGTTGAAACCAACCTGGAGGTGACTCGCTATTGAGAAACCAACCCTAAATCTCGGATGAAAAAAATACATTTTTCTACTGACGTTTCATAATAGCAACTTTTCGATTGTCATTTCAGTTTTGAAACGACATTCTTTTAGGCACTGAGTGCGTGAAAGTTACTTTTAGGCACTCAGTGCGTAAAAGTGACTTTTGAATGCGTAAAAGTGACTTATGAGTGCGTAAAAGTAATTTTTAAGCACTAGTGCCTAAAAGTGTCATTCATTATTCAGAAATAAAAAACAACACTAACCACATATTTGAATTTTGTTTTGTATTTATTATGAATATTGAAAATGGAATTACTGAATTGAACGTTTGGGTTACTCAAAACAGAACTTTGTGTTATTACCTACTTTCTAGGATTTTAATTATTGATGCCGAATTTTGAAAAGAAAATCGCATGAAAAGTGTCAGGTGTCAAGTGAAAGCAGGTGACAAAGATTTTGGGTGTAATCGACTTATTCACATGAAATAAAATTGTGTTTTTTTTATTATAAAATGCCAGTAGAAAAAATCTTGTATACAATACGTTACGAAACGATGTCTTTTAGTCACTCGACGTGTTGTCCAACTCGGCTTTGCCTCGTTGGACAATTTTCACGTCGCGTGCCTAAAAGACGCTCATTTCGTAACTTATTGTATAAATAGCTATTTTCTACAACTGTCAAAAAATGATGATGTTCGCACACTCATGACAGTTTGCGAAGTGACACTTTTTTTCCCAGGTAATGATTTTTTAACGTTCCCGCATGACGCCGTGCGCGAACTAGCTATTTCGCACACTAGTGTCATGGTGACACATACCTGTCAGGAAATCAAAAATAATTAAAATTCACCCACCTTTGATTGAAAATGCAATTTTGGCTTCGAATGATCGATATTTAAATGGAATTGTAGAAAAAATATTGTTTGAAACTCAGGCGCGAAATACTTTGGTGATTTGAAACTATTTTTCATCATTGTTGCCTTTCATGAAGTTAGACACAAACGAGTCAAACGACACACAGCAAATTGCGCGTGCGCTTTTAACAAGGCTTAAGAAAGAATTAGTACTAATCCTAATCCATTTGAAATAGTTGTGAAATAAACAAATATGGATTAATAATCCTTAAACCACTTATGGCCGTTTCCACCGACGATTTCAGGGGAGCCCTAACGATAAGTATTCCCTAAAATGACATTTTCACATGGAGGAATGTCAGTTTAAGGCATGCCTATCGTTAGGGCTTCCCTAAAATAGTTGGTGGAAATGGCCATTAGTATCCGGACAACGCGTGAAATGAACGTAGTCAATATAACGGAAGTCCAAACTGCCACAGAAAAAAGAATCACCCTGTATTTTTTTTTTGTTAACTAATGGGATGCTTTCTACATACTTTATCTTCAGATCGAACTTCCAGTTTAGCCGAAATGCTTATGCTTTAAACATTTTTTAAAATTGATTTCACTACTGGCTAAACCGAAAGTGGAATCTGAAAATTAAGTAGGTAAAGTTCGTTTCACGAAGGTTTATACTTTTGACATCGAAGACGTCATAACTTGAAAAAAAAAAGGGTTGTTGTAGAGATTGATTCATATGCCACATTCACTTTTTTTGACAAATTAAAACGAACGGCCAAGTTTTCAAATTCACCATTTGCTTATTCGCATTTCTCTGAGTAACCTATCCTTGTTTTGCTACTGTCAAATGACAAAGACAGCATTACATCGGTGAAAATGCGCATATGTCATTCATGATTTTAAAAACTTGCCCAATGACTTCTGGTTTAAAAACCGACGAACGATTTTGACGTCATTGATTTGTTTCTGTTTCAGTCAATTTCAATTTTTTAAAAAAGGAAGGTAAATTATGTCAAAAGTATAAACCCTCGGGAAACAAAGCGTATGTAGAAATCATTCCATTAATTGTTAGTATTAAAATTAACAAAAAAACTGCAGCGTGATTCTTTTAAAAACTTTTTCTACGAGCGTGCGGGAAATGGCTCTTCCCGCACGATTTGCTGTGCGGGAAGACTAACTTCCTGCACCGGTGCGGGAAGAGATTTCTTCCCGCACTCAGAGTTTGAAATAATCATTGTGACATGGAATTGTTTGTATTGTTGATACACCTATACCTGTACCTTTACCTTTTTATAAACACCTTTTAATACATTTTTAATTCTACCTTCTGCATAATCGCATTTTATTTAAATTAAACGCTTCGTAAAATCAGCTTTAGTATGCTCGTAGAAAAAATATAGTTCCTAACTCTTGCGGGAAGAAATTTCCGGCACTCGGGCGCTTCGCACCCTCGTGCCGGAAATTTCTCTTCCCGCACTTGTTAGGAAAATAGCTATTTTTAACGATTTTTTTTTTAACGTCCAATTTTTTTTCTGATTTCAAATTCAAATAGCTCAGGATAGTCCAATAATAAAGCTACGGAAGAAATTTTTTTATTGTAGTCTCGAGGCTCGAGGCTCGAGACTCTCGCCGAGTCTGGTCTCGTGTCGTCCAGACTTCACGAGACGAGGACGAGACCAAAAGCCAGTCTCGTCTCGACTGAGAAGAGTCTCGCGGCATCACTAGTAAGTTACACTAAGCTAAAATTAGAGAATTGCTGTTTAGAGTTAAGTAAGAACATAAGGTATAGTAAAATTTGGAGGAGAAATAGATAAGGTTGAAAACATTATATTTACGACAGTAGGATATTTCACGATTAGACACTCGGAAAAGTTTTGGGCTGCAACCTACTTGCACACTTGCACTAGGATTGATATTGGTATAAATCTCTCAAGTTGGGGAAGTTGTACCCGATAACAAGAAAATTCGCGAATGGAAGTTAATCGCGCAATAAACAAAAGAAATTGAAATGAACGGATGCGAATTAATTAGACAATTCTAAAAGCAACTACGCGCTATGAAACGGAGTCGGAACCGAGAAGAATAAATATAGTTTAAAAAAACTAAAAAACACGCTTTTATAGTAAATTGAACTAAAAAGTGACAAATAATTTTTAATATAAACAGAAAATATTAATGAACAAAAAATATTAGAATTATTGTGAAAAAAGCGTGGGGTGCTTTGTTCCACATTTCTCGTACATTGAGCTCCCCACGCTTTTTTCACAATAATTCTAATATTTTTTGTTCATTAATATTTTCTGTTTATATTAAAAATTACTTTTCACTTGTTAGTTCAATTTACTATAAAAGCGTGTTTTTTAGTTTTTTTAAACTATATTTATTTTTCACTTTTTAGTTCGATGTATTATTTTGTTGTTCATTTTTTTATTTTGAAGAAAAACTTTAATTCTTATTTGTGTTTTGTTTATATTTTGCACCATTTATCTTTATCAACGGCTAGTGCGTCGCACCGCACCGGTATCACACTCACACTGAGTGTGTCATTTCTGAATTCGCCCCAGAGATTTCCAGACTTTTGCAGACATTATCCAGACCTTTCCAGAGTCTTCCAGATTTCATCCAGATTTATCCAGACTTGTACAGACTGATCCGGATTCTGGAAAATGATCTCTAGGTCTTTTGGGACCTTTTCCAGAATTTTTCCGACCCTTTCAAGAAGTTTCCAGGCCTTATCCAGATGTTTCAAGAGATTTCCAGACTCTTCCAGACAATATCCAGACTTATCCAGAGTTTTACAGACTTCATCCAGATTTATCCAGCCCTTATCCAGACTTGTACAGACTGCTCCGAATTCTAGAAAATGATCCTCAGGTCTTTTGGAACCTTTTCCAGAATTTTTCCGACCCTCTCAAGAAGTTTCCAGACGTTTCCAGACGTTTCCAGACTTTTCCAGACATTATCCAGACTTATCCAGAGCTTTCCAGAGTTTTCCAGACTTCATCTAGATTTATCCAGACTTTATCCAGACTTTTTCAGACTGATCCGGAATCTATAAAATGATCCCCAGGTCTATTGGGACTTTTTCCAGAATTTTTCTGACCCTTTCCAGAAATTTCCAAGTCTTTTCCAGATGTTTCCAGAGATTTCCAGACCTTTACAGACAATATACAGACTTATCCAGACTTGTACAGGCTGATCCGGATTCTGGAAAAAGATCCCCAGATCTTTTGGGACCTTTGGCAGAATTTTTCCGACCCTTTCCAGAAATTTCCAGGCTCTTTCCAGACGTTTCCAGAGATTTCCAGACATTTTCCAGACTTTTCCAGGCTTTATCCAGATTTATCCAGACTTGTTGCAGCTCACTTGGCTTGTTCCAGGTTCTTGTTCATACACTTCCCAAGGGTCCAAAAGTTCGCACGCATCCCTATGTGCCCGTGCGATAAACATTTTCAATGTTACTTACAAACATACATACATACAAACATACATACATACAAACATACATACATACATACAAACATACATACATACAAACATACATACATACAAACATACATACATACAAACATACATACATACAGGTGAAGCTAATATAAGCGTGTTAAAAAAGACCAGTGATAAATTAGACTCGAGGTCAATTCTCTCATCGATCGACCGACTTATTTCTTCATTTCTAATATGATCTAGTCTGGATGTTCTGTTGCTTCTTCTCCAGTAATCCATTTCCACAGCCAAGAGCTGTGCCCTGTCCCTCTTCATTAATTCCCAGGTTTCTGAGCCATACGTAGTTATAGTTTCAACAATGGTATAGTGTATTATTTTCTACTTCCTTTTTCTTATTTTGACCAACATTATAGTATAAGGCGCTTTCACCATTGGAAGAACGGGCCCATCAAGATATTTGAACGTAATGACAGATTATTCAAGAATTGGGCCCTGTGTGTCAAGTATCAGCTAGAGGTGAATTGAACCCGAATAAGTTAATAATCGGATAATTAGTGGAACTCGATTCGATAGTAAGATTGTGACTTCACCCTCAACACCTTATCAGATTCCAACTGGTCTTCGAACTTAGATCCAAAAAGTGGATATTGTCAGGTGGAACATAAAGGATAAAGAGAAGACCGCCTGGGAAATGGCCTATATCAATTTAACGTCATGCAGTTTGGAGTTAACAAATCACTTGCCACCTTTGATAGACTTTTATTGGCCTTAAATTAAATTAGTTCTGCGAGGACTCGCTTGGGAGACATATGCTTGGTTTACCTGAATGGTAATTGGTACATATTTTCATGGACACGAAAGTTTTTGCCAGGATTCCGAAGTGCTAACTTACAGTTGACTCCAAAGAAGTGTGTCCTGTCCCAAGAAGGAGTGAACTTCTTTGGACATGTGCTTTTTTGAAGGGAAATAGGAACAGTGAGGAAAACCATCTATTTAAAATATTATTTCTTGAAATCTTAACTTAAAAAAAAAAAACGTTCACTCAATAAAAGTAAATGTTGCAACCTTGTATGCGCCGTGAAGCGTACTGAAAGGGTAGATACCGAACGGGAGATAGAGAATACGCAACTAGACTAGAGATCAAGCTAGGCTGGTCCCTTAGACGCGTGTCTGTAATTATTCATTATTCAATTTTTATTATTTTGCATTAAACTGATTGTTCAATCCATTTTGTTATTAGTGTGTGTCAGGAGCAATCACAGGTGAGTTAAATAATTTTTATTTTGCTTTTGAGAGTTCAATTTATGCAAGTACCTATTATTTTGTTCATTTTTATGTATTTTTTTGTTTGTTTATAACATTTTTTATAGCATATGCATTGTATTTAACAAAAATCGTTTCATGCTGTAAACAACACAGATAAAGAAGTAAATTAAAACCTAAGAAATTATGTGCTGTCTTTTTGTGCTGAGGTTTTGATTTTGTGTAGTCAGAACGTGCATCGGGGCGTTGTTGAATTTACCAACATTTTCATACCCTGATAAGCGAATATCCTACCAAAAAAAGGAAAGAGATATTGGCTCAAAATAACAACTATAGCTGTGAGTCTACGTAACCAGGGACCTCAGTACCTGCCGCAGATGGGCTAAACAACAAAAACTCTTCAGTATTGATTATAGGTAATGTTGATTGAATGTTGTGTGTGTAATTGAAATTTTAGCACAAGAACAGGGGCGGTACCTAATTTATTGACTTAAATTATTGAATTAATGACTCACAATTATTAAAATGACACAGTATGTTTCGATTTTTGAGGAATGTTAGATCGAGGGTTTCTCTGCCGTGCTCTTTCCCCTCGTTAGTTCCAGGATGAGAACGGTACGATTTACTTTGATAATAAAGTAGACGTTTCACAAATTTTTCGTTTCCTTTACATATCACAGCTTCCCTTAAATTTCCCAAATATTTGCTACGTCGGGCGCATGTCCAGTAAGTAAAATTGAGTAAGTTTTCACAACGTAGGTCCTATTTGTTTTTCATTTCGTTTTTCAGAAGAATTGTTGTTTAAAAGGTAATAAAAATTCTCATCGTTCAATCTTACTGAACGAACCCGGGTATGTTATACTACAACAGGAATGAAGACTGCAGTTACTACCGACGGTTTGTCAAGGATTTTGGAAAGATTCTACACTCTACACCAACTTACTAGAGAAAAACGCGCACTTTGATTGATCCTCAGAATGTGAACAGTCTCACTTGGAGCTGAAAAACAGATTGACCAGCGTTCTAGTTTCAGCGTGGAATAGGAGCTGTTCACTGCCAAATTCAAAGTGACGAAGAAGTTATACCTAGTCATCAGATAGTGTAGTAGATTCCTGGGAAAGGCGAAGTGAAATTATCATGTCACCCGAAAGGAACTTCGGGCAGTCGTAAGATCCATTGAGCATTAGCCCAGTTTTCTCTAGGAATATTCGGAAACGAAGAATGTTAGAACGGATCATTATGCCTCACGCGCGTTGGTTAGTGAAATTACAAAGTGACGATCGTGTACCTATTGACAACTCAAGGCAAGAGGAAAAGGAAGTAGTGAAAAACTGGAATTGTTAATTGTTCAATGGATAAGAGCTTACTTAGTATACCGAAACTAATACTTATACTGAGGACAATATTACCAAGGAAGACTTCGAGAAAACAAAATGGTGAAAATGAATTTGAATTTCGGGTGCTAGCAAACGGACAACGACCAGGATGGCACGATATTTACAGTATCTGTACAACTGTTAAAAGAAGAAATGATCGAATACTCCAGGGAAATTAGACTTCCTCTGTGGAATGGGGCCGAGCAAGTTGAATTTTTGCAGAGACCTTCGTTTTGAGATTCTAATGAAGCACAAAAAAATCTCATATGCCTACCCTTGTGCGGCTTGAGATATTGGAGAAAAAAAGTAATGAAAATTGTTTTTTTGCGAAAATCTCGCTTCAAGTGCATCTGCGACGTTGAAGAACTCAAAACAAAACTTACGTAAAATAGTATTCTCTACAAAATTGCTCATATAGATTTTTTTTATCAAGACGTTTTCGAGATATAGCGTGATAAAGCGGGAGCGCGCATTCAAGGTGATACTGTACTATACTGCGGAGCTATAACTATAAATGCATTTTTCCTATTCTGTTCTGGAGAATAAACTTTTCAATAGTGAAATTGTTAGAAATTTGTTTATTTATAATAAAATATAATAAATAATTGATAACATAACATCATGCATAACAAAAAAATACATTCTTTTCCGAACCACTTTAGTAGTAGAATGCAAGGCGGATTTTCTTTTTGACATTTTGGTTTATGTTTTATTCATTTATAAAAATGGACAAAATACAGTAAATTCAACTATTATTATAAATAAACAAATTTCTAACTACGTTGTGATTTCATCGTTTTGTCGGAAAGACTCAACGCACGGAGGTACTATGATTCTTGTGAACGAAAAAGACCTATAAAAACCTTTCCTTGATCACAGTTGTGAAGTATGAGGATTTGTTGGTGGAGAGGGAGTTTGAGTTTTCGATCATTTTGGAGGAGGGTTACAACTTATATATTTTATGCTTGTACAGACCCCCAAGCTCTGACGTCACGATTTTTCTGGACAGATTAGAGTACCTCTTGTCGCAATTCCCATTACATTCTAAAATAGTATTGGCGGGCGATTTGAATATAAATTTTAATGATAAAGACTCAACATCAACTCAGTCGCTCTGCAGTGTCTTTAATTCTTTTAATTTGAAAATGCATGTTTCTGAATCCACACGCATTACTCAGCAGTCAGCGACTCTCATTGATTATATCTGCACCAATTTTGATCTTGACTTGGACTGTGTTACGCTGCCTTCTGGACTCTCTGATCATGAGGCGATAGTGGCTCGTATTCCCTGTCTGGGTCATCAGCGTGGTGAGGGGTCGAGAATGGGTAGAATATTTAGTTCGAGAAATTTCAGAGGTTTTCATGAACAGTGTGCGTTAGTCTCTTGGGAAGACACTCATCAATCTAGGGATCCCTTGACAGCGTTTCATGTGAAATTGAGCCATGTTTTTAATAAGTGTTTTCCTTTAAAAAAATTGAAGTTAAAAACAACAAAGCCTTGGATTGGCAAAGGTATAAAAATCTCTGCTACAAATTTAAGATCCCTGCACACTATACGAAAATTTCATCTAGATAATATATTTTTTGTTAATTACTTCAACCGATACAGACGTACATATAGACAATTAATTAAGCATGCTAAGAGAGAATACTATAATCAACGAATAGAGAGAGCGGGCAACAAATCCAAGGAGCAGTGGTCCGTAATTAATAACTTGAGAGGGAAAAATAACTCCCTGCATTTCACGGTACCTATTGAGCCGGATACGTTGAACCAATTTTTCTGCTCTATAGCACATAAGTTAACATCTAACCTATCTAATCGGGTGGATCCTCTTGATTATTACTGCGATGTGTGGGTTCACGAGGATTTCTGTCTGACTTGTATTGACATTGATGAGCTGCACAATATCCTTGGCCAAATAAAGAACAAGCATTCAGCTGGGTTTGATGGTGTGTCCGTCAGAATATTGGAATGCTTGCCTTGGGAGGCACTTTCTGCTCTTGTTGATGCCATCAACAATTCTTTCCGAACAGGAGTATTTCCTCTGTGCCTGAAAAAAGCACTTGTAATTCCTTTACATAAGGGGGGTGATTCTGATGATCCCTCCAACTATCGGCCTATTTCTCTCCTAACCACCCTCTCCAAGGTTATCGAGAAGCTTGTAAAATCAAGATTACTGCACTTCCTCACGACTAATAACCTTATAACACCCAGCCAGTTTGGTTTTCAAGCATCCAAAAACACCAGCGATGCCATATTCTCACTGCTCGAGAATATATATCTTAGTCTGAATGAAGGCGAGGCTCTTGCCGCGGTGTTTTGCGATTTCTCTAAAGCTTTTGACTGTGTTAATCATCGAATCCTGCTGCAAAAGCTTCATCACTATGGCATCCGCAATGCAGAACATCGTTGGTTTGAGTCATATCTTTCAGAAAGGTCGCAGTTTGTGAAGACTGACGTAGGCTGTTCTGCTTTATCTGGTGTGGACTTTGGAGTGCCTCAAGGTTCGGTTCTAGGCCCGTTATTGTTTTTGCTCTACATAAATGATGTTACAAGTTTGGATATTGAGGGCAAATTTACCCTTTTTGCGGACGATACCACCCTTTTATGGCACTCGAAAGATCAGGAACATTTGAGAAATGCTGTTGATAGTGACTTAAAAAAAATGAAGACTTGGTGTGACTCAAATTTTTTGTGTTTCAATATAAGTAAGACTAATATTTTGACGTTTGGTTTTGCTCTTAACGATCTTACCATGGATGATAAACCCATAGAAAGCAGAACGGATGCCAAATTTCTTGGTCTTTATATTGATACGAAGCTGAAGTTTGAGAAACATATTACTGAGCTTGGCAAGAGATTGGCATCAAGTTGCTTCGCGATCAGGGTGGTATCTGTGGAGCTTGGTTCTTCAGCGGCGAAGATGGTATACCATTCATTGCTCGAGTCTCGTCTAAGATACGGCATTGTGTTTTGGGGCTTTTGTAGTCTGCAACTTCTGAACTCTATATTTGTTATTCAAAAGAGAGCACTTAGATATATGTGCAGAGCGAATCCCAGGGATCACTGCAGACCATTATTTGTTAAATTCAAGGTTTTAACTGTGATATGTTTGTTTATTTTAGAAACGGTTTGTTTGATACACCGGAAGTACTCAGCTGGTGTCACTTGGGATAATAGACAGAATGCTTATAATACCAGGCAGAGTTCTAATATTAGTCTTCCAATCCCAAAGTCTACCTTAACTAAGCGCTCTATAATGTACGAGATTATTAAGATTTACAACCATCTTAATGTGACCTGTAGATCTTTGCCATATAAAGCATTTCGAAAGACCGTGGTGGACCTCCTTGCTGGTAAGGCATACTATAGCCTAGAGGAATTTTATCAAGACAGCTCTCGAGCTTGAATTGTGCAGCTTTTAAATTTAAGTACAATTTTCGTCTTGTGCTCAAAGTTTTGCTGTTTGTATTCCTTTTCCTGCTGTGATGTACCTATCGTTGGAGCCACATCTGTATAGTTGTGATTGTTTTATCTAATTTGTTTTATTTAAATTTGTAATGTTTTTCTTTTAAGTTATTTTTGTATTTTAATTTTAATCTGTATTGTTTTAATTTTCAAATTGACGTGGAATGTAATCAAGAACGGAAAAAAAAAGATAAACACTAGATTTAAGTATTTGTTTTTTATATTTTTTAGAAGTACTAGTGACATTTATACATACTTATAAGTAGTTATAAGGCTTTGTCAATGAATACCCTGTATTTTGGACAATAAAGCATATTTGATTTGATTTGATTTGATTAACAATTTTATTATTGAAAGTTTCATTTTCCAGACTAACAGATTAGGAAAAATTCAATTATAGCGTTATAGCTCCGCAGTATAATACTTTACTACCTATTAGTCTAATATCTCGAAAACGGTTGGTCGTACGAAAACAATGTATATGAGCAATTTTGTAGTGAATACTATTTTACGTAAGTTTTGTTTCGGGTACTTCGACGTCAGATGCACTGGAAGCGAGATTTTCGCGAATAACTGATTTTGATGACTTTGATCTTCGATATCTCAAGATGCATAAGGGTAGGCATATGAGATTTTTTTGTGCTTCAAAAGAACATCAAAACGAAGGTCTCTGCAAAAATTCAGCTTGTTCGGCCTCATTCCGCGATGGCCTGTTTTTTGTCTTATTTCCCTGGGGTAGAGAGGAACAATCGAGCCATCAATATCTATCTTTCGATGTTTTGGAATAAGCACCAACGAAACGGATAAACTTGTACCCCTTTTCCTTCTGGTTTACACATACATATAGGACCTCTGAGCACGAGTCAACCGGCGTTACACCGTCGTTGCTGTTGCACGGAGGAGAAATGAAACTTAGTATGAACCACTGATCTCAAAAATAAATGGATGAACAAAGAACGCTTCTAATGCTGCTGCTGCTAATTTACGAGGTCAAAATCTAAACAAAAACAACTGACTGGGACAGCTGTGAGCGTGCGCAGTAGATACATGTATTGTGCGTGTACAAAATCTGGCCAATGAAAATGAAGGAATTTCAAAATTTAGAACAGTTGTTCGAAAGATAAGACACACTTGCCATACGCGATACCACGCCATGGCACGCCACGCCATCCGTCCATTTGCACACAAACTGTCCCACGTGAACCTGTGTCACATTGGGTGGGGTGGCGTGGCGTGTTGCTAGTGAGTTTCGGCCTTTAGGCTGTTCCGTTGCACAACTGTTCGTAGAATATTGACCCCAAATTTTCGCACAAATTTTGTCAATCAAGCCGTATGAATTGTTTATCCATTTATTTTTCAGATCAGTGGTATGAACCCGCATGCGTAACAATATTTTAGGAATCGCACAACGTTTGCGGCTTAATCAAAGTAGACTCGAACAGAAGCGTACCTATTTTATAATATCACAAACCAGATAATTCCAGCATTGGGAGAAAATCAGTTTTAGAAAAATATCCAATAGTTATGAATATTTGATAATGAAACCTTATAGGCTATTTGCCTAAAGAGCTCGTTGAAACGCAATTGTTTTTCGAAGCTTTTTCAAAAATGCGTTTCCAATTAGAAGTACCTCCTAATCAAAAACAATTAGTTATTCTACAATAAATATTTATATTTTTAAAAAAAAAACACACATAAATCTTGTTTAAAACAATAGGATTATAAAGGCTATAGTAAATATTTTGCACTTTTAAAGAAAATACTTTTTTCTCTAAAAAAAAATTAAATCTTGTTCAAATTTAGACATGAATTCTAATTACCAAAAGTCATTTATTTACCTAATGTATAATATTATCTACCGTTGGTAAACCAGAAAATGCAACAAAGCAGCTTCTGTTACAGATTTTATGAAATAATTGGCATTGAATATTCGTCCTAGAAAATTAAAAATTTATATTGAATCAACGATTTTAAGCTATGCGCGCAGCTGACGTATTTGAAGAAACCTTTGCCTATCTGATAAAATTGCTCATGATGAACTTTACATTTTGAAATATCCTCTAGGGATTAGAAAGATTTTAGGTATACAATGACTATGGCGATTAGTATGGGATTAAGCCAAGATAAACATAAAATATGACGTATAATATTAATTAAAAAGAATAACTTTATATTTATGATAGTGATAAATGTGATAATTTGCTTTTATATCAAATTAGCAACTTTGCTTTAATTTTAGTATTTAGTTCCATATGCCACATCATCATATTTTGCGTAAAATTTCAACTTTCAGATCGCAATATGTATTTACATAAACTGGATTTTGCAAATTCTAGGAGGGAAGCATGTAAAGTTCAATATTTACATATTTCTGTATTAATTATTGTAATGACTTAAAAGTAAAAATCAATCATAAATATTTTGTAATTGGTAAAGTAGCTGAATAGTGGATTGTGTCAATATCCAAAAAATATAGCTGTGGCTGGAGGAATGATTTCAATTTTGAACTAAGCACAGTGAAGCTCATATTCATACAAAGAATTCAACGGTAAATTGAGCGACTCACCTCCCAACTTCCTTTTGTTTTTCCCATTTTATCGGACTCTCAGAAATGCCAACAAAAACTTCTTTTGATGTTTTTCTTCTACACAACAAACATCAATTCACAAAAATATAAACCGATATTCGTGTTAAGAAGAGCTGCCACTCATTTATCGTGTGTATAGTAATAGCTTTTGTCAATACTAAACGCCATATCGTGCGTTATTCTATATGGTTAGGTTAGTTAAACTTTCGTGGGCAGTTGTGGGTCAATTATTGCCTATTTGAGCTCAATTGTCCATTTTAAGTAGATATTATTTTGTCCTCCTGGTACGATTGTGTTGTTTGCATGCGTTTTTATCTTTTATTTTCTCGGATTCTTATAGAAATCTTTTTTTTTCTTCAGTTTTTTGATATGCCTCAAATTCATTGGGAAAAAAATTAGCAAGAAATCTCTAGTTCAGAAATACAAATATTACAAAAAGGTTTGAGTTATGAAAAATAGCGACCCCATGTTCATGTCTATGGGAAGTCCGAGCTTGGTCTTCTCTTCCGTTTAAACAAAAACAAATATGGTGCTTAAATTAGCCATAGGTCAAGGATCCGTGTATATTTTACGAGATTTATGCACCCACAATCTTTTCATACAAAGGTGAACTTCTTTTCATAAAAAATGGTTGTGAATCTGATTGCATTGAAACTACCTGGGTCAAACCCAATGTCGATGTTATATTGTGGTGAAGGCAAAAGCTTGGCAATAATCAAAAGGTGCAGTAAAGGATAGAACTTAATCAAAGTTTACTTAAGATATTTATTATTTAATGTACTATGTAAGCTCCTATGATGTGTTTATTTTAATTTAATCAAATGAGGTTACCTAAATTTAATCTGCATGGGGGATGTTTAGGTAAAGGCCATAGAGGTAGAGGCTATTTCATTGCAGTTGATAGCTCAAATCGAGGTTTAGGACCATAAGGTCATTGTAAAACCGCATTGTAAACCATGGTTCACAATGAATTTATGGTCCTAAACCTCGATAAAAGCATTCTAAAAGGTTTCCAGTTCTAAATTAAATCGTAATTGTTCTAAAATATCTCTGAAGTTTCTAAATTGTTCCAAAATGCTTCATTCTAATAATGGTTCTGAAGTTTCCAAAATGTTTTGAAGTGCTACAGAATGGTTTCGGAAATTATGAATTGAATTTTAAGTGTTTTGAACTTTCGAAAAGGCTTATTATTAAAGTTCTAAAGTGTTCTGTAACATTCTAAATGGTTTCAAGTAAGTTCTAAAATTGAATAAAAAACGAATTCTGTGGGAAATTTTCGTAGACATCTTAAAGACGTTCTTACGATGTCCACCAAACAATATTCAATTACTTAAAAACATCTTGAAGACATCGTATGTTACAAAACCCAACGACTTTCAGACGTCTGCCTATAAAGACGCCTATAGAACTAAGGCATTCAAGACGTCTTCAACGAAATTTCTAAAAGAAGTCTTTGAATCTCTTTTGAATACATGAATCATTATTCACTTTTAGGCCTGGTTGTACGAAATAGTGTGGCTCAGTTGTTCTTAAAATGTGAATTCAGAGGACATCTTATTATGGGACTTTTTAGACGTTTTTTTTTTGTTGATCTTCAGACGTTCAGATGTAATGCAGAATGCAGACCTAAAAAAGACGTCTCTAAGACTTTGTGTGCTGTCTGAGTCTGGGTAGTTTCCTGCCCAAATGTTTTTCTGGTCATATGTGTTTTTGCTCTCTCTCAACAAAAATAATTAGATTTTTAAATTTATTGAATTTTTCTTCCATTAAATATAGTTTTTCATTCTGCACAAAAAAAAATACTTATTTGAGTTTTTTTTCAGATGTTTTGAAAAATTCCATGTTGCCAAATGAAATAAATGTCAATAACTTTTTCGTTTTACAGCTAATGGTCTTGAAATTTCTTTAATATTAGTAACTTTTGATTCTCCACAAAAAAGTTCTCTTGAGTTTTTTTGAAATAATGCATACTTTAGGAAATAATCAATAAATTCGAAAAAAATCAAGATTGCGGCCATTTTTTTCCAAGTTCCACCAACGCGACAAAGTGCGATTTTTGAGGGATTAATTAGGACCCTAATGACTACTCATTTCTGCAGAGATCACTTTGTTTTATACTAATTTTTTCTACCCCAACCACCTTTTTTGACTAGCCTATTTATTATTTACCTAGAAACGAAAGATGAAACAAGTAACAAATGATATTTTAATGCACCTATTAATTTTTATCGCACAAGAGTCCAAAAAATGTTCAATTTTGTGATTGTGCCTCTTTTATCGTAAAATGCCTACGTGCCCTTGGAAGCGCATCAAATTTCAACAGGTAGAAATTATTTTTAACTTTTCCAAGAAGAAGGTTCTGGGCTGGGATTTATTTGTCTTGCATGTGTATGGAACTGGTTTTAAGATTTAAGCTCTTTTTATACATAATTCTGACACCACAGGAATTTTCATTATTGTCCAAAAAGATAAATCTTTGTTTTTTTATTGTTTCTGGAGTGATTTTACTTACAATCAGGTTTGTTTCCTGGCTTTGATTGATTATTTATTGTATTTTACTGAAAATAGGATTATTTTTCGTGACATATTTATCTAAAGGTTTCGCAATAAAAAAAATTTAGTAGGTACCTACCTGCCTAAAAATACTTAAGGATATTTTGAAAAAAAAAAAAAAAATCTATTCCATTTACAAGGAATTTTTGAACCTAAATAGGATTTACAATTTAAACAAACAGTATTTTACTCAGAAACAGCCTTTAGAAAAAACTGACTAAGATCCCACCCGATAATTCCAAGAAAGTACTTTATTGATACCGGTCTGGCAAGTGAACATTTAGCAGGCCAATTTCAATGCAATGAAAGGTCTAGAAAAAGTCTAAGGTTAAATAGAGAACGAAAACAATTTCCCCTGTTCCACCTCCAGCATTTTCAGCGCTCTATGCTGGAGGTGGAACAGTACACAAAAGTACTCTGTGAGTGTGGAGTAACGTACCTCGGAGAAATGCAACAACCATTAGAAACCAGCACAAAAAAAATACAAGACCAACACACAGAGCGCCTGAAAATAGCCAAGGCTATAGGAAGTCCTATAATAAACATTTTTGTATACCTATATCTTTACTTTTCTCTGTAATATAATATACTTTTTGAAGTGAAACTTCTTGGCGGCGATCTGATATTTAGACGAGAATGGAGAGTGATTTGAAAGACGTGTCCCGTATTGGTAAATTTCGTTACACGGCAGATAAAAAAGATATAACGTATAGAGACGGAGGAAGTCATCCATATATTTGGGGTGTGACGATATTTGACAATGATAGCCGACTAACGATTGACCGAAACCAAGAATTATAAGCAAAGAGGATTGCCTATTATTGTCAAGCGCCGATACCCTTGTGACGTCAGTACAGATTCGCGTTTCCCTTTTGTGTGGTCCTTCGTCTTTACCCCGACTCATACGGTAATAAGTCTAAAAGATGTATGAGTTTCCAAAGTGTACGATTTTTTCATTAATAATGTTAATGTTTTCTTCTTTTTTTAGGAAATTAGTTTATATTTTTGTGTCTTTCATTTCCAAAGTGTACTTAATTTCCATTTTGCTTGTCTCTCTTTCCCAGCTGTTGTTAATTATATTATGAAAGCATCTATTTCTCTACAAATAAACTCCTTTCTTTACTAGACACCCATTTTTTCTGTTTTGCGATCAAATTATTTCAATAAATAGAAAAAAAATATAGTCATCACTAATCTGTATTGTTGTTGTTTATTTTAATAATTGATTTAATGGTTTTTTAAGGTCTGCCTTAATCCTGTTTATTTTCTTGCTTAGGTAGCCCTTATTGTTGCAGATGTGCCGTATATCGCTTTGATGATTCCCTGTTTGCTTCACTATCAATGGTTGGTTGGAACCATATGGTATTGTACCATTGGAGGGTCGAAAAAACCTAGCTGAAAGTAGAAATTTCGTAGGCAGGACTCCAATAAGTCCATCACACCATCTAGGGGAATGGTGGAGTGGTCAGCTGTGATATAGTGTCTAGTCTACGTTTAGCAATGGCCTTAAAATTTTCAGCGATTCTTGGTGTAAAAGTATTCTACGTCAAAGCTTACAAACTCATCTTCAGGACTTTGTGTGATATCTTCGAGGACGATAACGAAATTTTGCAAATTTTTGTCATTATAGGAGGTTCTGCCTTGTATTGATGATACGCAGTAAGACTTTTGACTTTGCTTTGGATAAATCGCTTGTTGAGGCTCGAGGCTCTTTCAAGTTTTCAACAAAGGGCGTTGGATCTTTAGGAAGGAATCTGTAGCTTCCTTTCTGCAAGATTTCGTCTTTCTCGTTGTCATAATCTATGCTGTCTCTACTCTCTCTTCGTCAGAGATTCGAACGAATTGATAATGTCAAGGTTATCAAAATTGGGGATTTGTGTGCTTTTATATACATTTTGGTGTTTACTTATAAATATTGCCTCCTTGAATTTTCTATTGCGCCAATTTCGTCGTCAAAAAATTGTAGCTGACCTTAAAAATAAAGGGTTCAAGGCCCTAGAAGCCTCCAACAAACTTAAGTAGAGAACAAAACTGTAAGAAGACGAAAAGAAGATACTCTATATTTGAAGCTGTCGCTAGTTACCTTTTCCTACCTATAATATATCTACTAGTACATCCCCCTTTCTTCACAAACACAAACTTAACTAAGTAACAACAAAAGAATACATAATAAATATGATTTTACAGATTAGGTAAACGTTTTAAATATCTTCTATTTCTTCTATATATCTGTCCATTGTTTGTTTCAACCTTATAAGATCGAGGAGCCACTTCATCTTGAACGAATGCTTCGTTTTGATTATCTGAAATCCATACCCTCTGCCCTCTATCGTATTGTCCAACATTCCGCGCTCTATGTCTTTGGTCAAAATAGTATTTCTGTTGCTTCTTCTCTTTTTCCTTATTCTCGTTAATTTTTTTTAAATCTGGCAATTTTGATTTCAAAAATGATTTTGGAACTTCTATTTGCTCTCGTAAATTTTTTCCCATCAAAAGTTGACTTGGACTCGCGCCACAACTCAGAGGTGTATTTCTGTAGGCAAGTAATCCTAAGTTGAAATCCTCTGACCTTTTAAGAATCTTTTTAGCTGTTTTAACACCACTTTCTGCCAAACCATTTGATTGTGCATGATATGGGCTGCTTGAACGCCATTCAAGTCCATAAGTTTTTGCAAAATTTTTGAAGAATAAACAATTGTATTGGGGTCCATTATCCGTACGTAATATTTTTGGAATTCCAAATCTGGCAAATATTTTCTTGAGTTCTTCTACTATAGTTGCACTAGTTGTATTTTTCAATTCAATTACTTCCAAAAATAAACTATAATAATCTTGTACAACCATATACATTTTGTTTTTAAATTGGAATAAATCAGATCCAACAATCCACCAAGGTAGACTAGGGATTTCCAAATTTAAAATCGGTTCAGTCACAAGAGGTTTATCTTTTATACATATCTCACAATTTTCAATAAGATCTTTAATTTGAGAAGTTATTCCTGGCCACCAAATCATTTTTTTGGCTCTTGCAATACATTTTGTAATTCCTAAATGTCCTGTGTGTATAAATTTCAGATATTTTCTTTTTAAATTTGATGGAACTATTATTTTATCATTGTACATAAGTAAATTTTCCACCAAAGCAATTGCTGTCCTATATTTATAAAATGGAAGTAGCTCTTTATCACATAAATTTCTATTTTCAGGCCATCCTTTAAACAAATACTCTTTCAACTTGATTAACGTCAAATCTTCTTGTTGGGCTTGCTGTAAATCCTGATATTCTGCTGTAATTGTCAGACTTGCAATAGTCTTAAAATTTTCTTCCAATATATCTAGATCTTCTGTTCCAATAGGTAATGGAGCTCTGCTAAGAGCATCTGGTCCAGTAAGTTCTTTCCCAGGTATGTAAGTCACAAAATAATCATAAATTAGAAGTTTCATTCTGAAATTTTGCAATCTTATTGTTAATTCGTTAATAGGTTTCTTTGTTAAAATTTCTACCAGAGGCTTATGATCAGTTCTAATTTCAAATTGTTTTCCTAATAAAAATTGCCTAAAACGATTAACAGTATACGTTATTCCTAGAGTTTCTTTTTCTATCTGACTGTACCCTTTTTCTGGTTTACTTAGTGACTTGGAACAATAAGATACAGGTCTCCAATTTCCATCTGGTTGTTTTTGTTCAATTATTCCTCCTATCCCTAGCATAGAAGTATCTGCAGATACTCTGATGTCATATTTAACATTATATGCTGCAAGAATTGGAGCTTCTGTTAACATTTTTTTTATATCGGAAAAACATTTTTTTTGTTCTGGACCCCATATAAATTCGTTATTTTTTTTGCAACAATTCTCTTAAAGGAGACGTTTCATCTGAATATTTATTTAAAAATTTTGTAATATATGTCGTTAATCCTAAGAACCTTCTAACTTCCGATACTGTTTCCGGTTTTGGAAATTTCGTAATTGCTTCTACATAATCTTTGTTTGGTTCAATTCCCTTATCGCTGACTATATATCCTAAATAATTTATTTTATTTGCGCCAAATGAACATTTTTCCTTATTTAAAGTAATTCCATATTCATTTAAAGTTTTCATTACTTTTAATAAATTTTGATCATGTTCTTGTTTATTTCTGCCACTAATTAAAATATCATCTGCATGTACGGTTACAGAATTAACTCCACAGACGTCTATAATCTGATTTAAAGTTTTCTGAAAAACTTCTGGCAAAGAACATATTCCAAATGGACAAGTTTTATAGGCAAATCTACCGAAAGGACTTATAAAAGTTGTTAAAAGTTTTGAAGATTCAGAAAGCTTTAACTGGTGGAAACCTTTGGAACAATCTAGTTTTGAGAACAAAATTCCATCTTCTATTTTAGCTAACGTTTCCTCAACTGATGGTAACTGATAAAGTTCTCTTTTAACAAATTTATTTAGATTTGTATAATCTACACATATTCGGATTTTATCACCTTTTTTTTTAGCAACTACAATAGGTGAACACCAATCGGTAGGTTGATCTACTTTCTCAATTATTCCATCATTTATTAATTTATTTAATTCTTGTCGAACTTTTTCTATTAGAGGCATTGGAATCCGTCTTGGTACAGATACACTATAAGGCTCTACATTTTCAGCTAATTTTATAGCATACTCAAAATTTTTAATTCTTCCAATGCCTTTAAACAAATTTGGAAATAAATCAGTTAAGTATTGTTCATAATTACTTACTTTTATTTCGTTGATAGGTGAATTTTTAACATTTTTGTTTATAATTAAATTTCCATCTTTCCATTTGATGATTTTCAATTTTTCAAGTGCTGGTCTTCCTAAAAGGTTATCGTTCGTATCTGCCACAAATATTTTGATCTTCTCTCTAATATCCCTGTATTTTACATCAACTTTAATTTTTCCTTTGGTATTAATCTTAGCATTTTCCCCAGCACCAACTAACATAACGCAAGTTTTATGTAATTTTGGTTTTTCTTTCAACATATTATAGGTAGCATATGATAAAACTGTGGTATCTGCACCAGTATCAATTTTAAAATTTACCATTTGTCTTTGGATTTCCAATTTTACAATATACGGAGCATTGTGATGTGTGCATATATTTCCAATAATTTTTATTTCATTACATTTATTTGGATTTTCAAATTCGTCACTGGATTCTGTCGAAGAATATGATAAGTCCTGACTGGTTGTTGGCATTACTGTTTGCTTATTTATTTCCTTAATACTTTTTGTTCTACAATATTTTGCGTAATGTCCTCTCATGCCACATTTTGAACATACAATCTTAAATGCAGGGCACTGCTGAATTATATGTTTATTTTTTGAACCACATCTTGAACATTTTTCATTTTTTTCATAATTCTTGAATTTGGTGAATTTTGAATTTTTCCTTACAGTATTTATTTCTCGATTTATTTCTTTGAAATCCAAAAACCTATTTCTCAATTCTCC
Source organism: Ceutorhynchus assimilis (assembly GCA_917834065.1). Classification (NCBI taxonomy): domain Eukaryota; kingdom Metazoa; phylum Arthropoda; class Insecta; order Coleoptera; family Curculionidae; genus Ceutorhynchus; species Ceutorhynchus assimilis. The sequence goes on along the minus strand of OU892280.1, from coordinate 44,506,518 downwards.
GTTTTGTTTTTTAATACATTCAGCCTGATTGATTTTTGTTATTGTTGATTCAAGCGTCAAAAATGTATCCAACTGTAAAGATTCTGAAAGACTTTTATCCAAAATTCCAACCACAAGACGATCTCTTATTAATTCATTTTCTATAATACCATAATTACATTTTTTTGCTAATTTAATTACTTCTTCAATGTATTCTTGAGAGGTTTCTCCTTCGATTTGGTTTTTCAAATTGAATTTAGCCCGTTCATATATGATATTAACAGTTTTCTTAAAATATTTATTAAAATCGTCGATAAGACTCGTATAAGTTTGATAATCCTCTTCTTTTGTCTGCAAACGATCAAAAATTTTCCCAACATCTTTTCCCATAAAAAGTAGAACATTGTTAATTTGGGTATTTTCAGAGTAATTTTGAAGTTTGATTGCAGCACGGTACCTTTCATAGTGTTTCAACCATTTTTCCCATTCATCCTTTCCAAATAAAAATTTTTCAGGCTTTGGGACGTCTCTAATGCTGCTCTCTGAAGTTTCTCGTGTGGATTCGGTTTGACTTTCCCGTCGTCCAAAAACATTTTGCTGCGCCAGCAATGCTTGCAAATTTTGAACCTGTGTTCTCAAATCTTCTATATTTTCTTCCACATCTAAAGGTGGATTTTCATTCGTTTTTCGTTTATATCTAGGCATTTGGAAAATCTGACAGCATGTAAGAAGACGAATAGAAGATACTTTATATTTGAAGCTCACTTTATTACTTTCTGTCAAGTTTCGACATCTGTCGCTAGTTACCTTTTCCTACCTATAATATATCTACTAGTACACACCACTAAACATGTTTATGTTAACATTTAGCCATGATGAAGACATCAACAAAATTTTCGAAATTCCCAAAATACTTGGAACTCAAGTGGAAATGAAAGCACTAAAAACTTCCAAATTAGTCCCTCAATGCAAAAAATGTCAATCTTATGGACATACTCAAAAATATTGCGCTAAAGAACCACGATGTGTGAGATGTACAGGAAAACATCTCACTGTAGACTGTTCGAAACCAAAAGATTCTGAGCCAAAATGCGTCCACTGCAGCGACAAACACCCAGCTAACTATAGGGGGTGCATTGTAGCTAAAGAAATACAAAAATTAAGGAATAACCCGAAAAAGCCAACTCCCACACCACAAGCAAGCACAAATGGTCACAGCCAACAACCAAGAAACGCAGCTACGCAAAACTCTGCAACAAGGACTTACAGCCAAGCAGTAGCATCAGTTCCTGCGACTGTTAGTGGCAACTCTATTAACCAAAGCACTATGGAACAAACATTGCAATTGATTTTGGAAAAATTAAACAAACTTGATGAGCGATTAACTAAACTGGAAAATAGCAATAATGGCGCTATCATCAATCGTCAAAATGGTCAGTACAAAAGATTGACATTTGCCTCATATCAGAAACGCATTTTACAAATCAATCCTATATTAAATTTAAAGGATATAAAGTGTATCACACAATTCATCCTAGCAATACAGCACATGGAGGAAGCGCTGTTATAATTAAAGAAAACATATCTCACATTGAAGAGACGGAATACAAAACAATTGAAATTCAAGCTACAGCAGTAAGTGTAAAAACCAAAACATATACACTAACCATATCTGCTGCCTGTATACCACCAAGGCATTTATTGAAGAAAAATCAATATCTCAATTTTCTTAGAAAGTTGGGAAATCGATTTATAGTTGGGGGTGACTTTAATGCAAAAAATACCTACTGGGGTTCCAGACTAACCAATTCCAAGGGGAAGGAACTTCTGCAAGCTATTAATGAATATCAATGCCAGCCCCTATCCACAGGTAGGCCAACATATTATCCAACCGATCCTGGAAAAATTCCCGATCTAATCGATTTTTTCGTAATAAAAAATATATCTCCAAATTTTCTGGAGATAGAAGAAAGTTATGATTTACACTCAGATCACTCACCTATTATCCTAACTCTGAGTGAATATATAATTAAGAAAAAAGCACCTATCTCATTAGTTAATAAACTGACGGACTGGGCTAGTTTTAAACAAAGTCTGTCGGAAAAGATAAACTTATCAGTACCGTTGCGAACGCCACAACAAATTGATGAAGAAGGTCAACAAGCATAGCTTGAGAAAACAGTCCCAAATTAAAAAGAATTTTTAAGGGAAAAAACTACCCAAAAGAAATTAGAATCAAAAATGACTCTATTAACAATTACCTTAGTGAACTCACCGGCGACAAAAGCACTGATTATTCTCTTTGGAAAGCAACTAAAGGCCTTAAAAGACCAGTTACCCAAATTCCACCCATAAGAAAGTCAAATCATCAATGGGCAAGGAGTAACGAAGAAAAAGTAGAACTTTTTGCAAGTCATTTAGAAAAGACATTCCAGCCTAACGAAGCACAGGATGAAAATCTTCCCTGGAATGAACCTTATCGAGAAGAAGGCAACATTAAGCCTACTTCACTAAGAGAAATATTAACAGAGATCAAACAAAATATCAATCCGAAAAAAGCTCCAGGATATGACCTAATTACTGGGGAAGTAATAAAACAACTCCCCAGGAAAGCTATTGTGAAATTATGCAACCTTTTCAATGCGTCCTTTAGGGTTAAATACGTACCTAAACTTTGGAAAGTTGCAGAAGTTATTATGATACCAAAACCCGGAAAACCACCTCATGATGTGTCATCTTATAGGCCAATATCATTATTGCATTTTATCTAAGCTTTATGAAAAGATACTGCTAAAAAGAATAAAACCGATCATAGAAAGACAGGAAATCATTCCAACTCATCAATTTGGATTCCGCGACAAGCACTCTACGATCGACCAAGTACACAGAATAACGAATTTAATAGAAAAATCGCTGGAAGAGGGAAAAGTCTGTTCCGCAGTTTTCCTCGATGTAGCGCAAGCATTTGACAAAGTTTGGCATGAGGCTTAAACTATAAACTAAAGCTGTTTCTGCCAAAACAATATTCTGATATTTTGGAATCATATATGTGTGATAGACATTTCAGAGTCAAACAGGAAGATTTTGAGTCAAATTTACGAAAAATAAAAGCAGGTGTACCGTGTACCTCAGGGTAGCGTGCTAGGTCCCTACTTATATTTATTATTTACATGCGACATCCCAAAACCAGAAAATTGTCATTTAGCAACATTCGCCGACGATACTGGTTTAATTACAGTGGAAAAAAGTATTGAACAATCAACAGAAAAACTACAGAACGCTGTCAGTGAAGTTCAAAATTGGACCAAAAAATGGCGAATAAAATTGAATGAAACCAAATCAATTCACGTTGATTTTTCAAACAAAAACGTAAATCACATACAAATCACACTTAATGACACCCCTATACCATATTCAAATCAAGCTAAATATCTTGGTATGACTCTTGATGCGAAATTGCGCTGGAAAGCACATGTTAAAAAAAAAGGCAAGAGCTTGAATTTAAGTATAGAAAAATGTTACTACTTTATAGGCAAATACTGAAACCAGTATGGGCATATGGAATTCAACTTTGGGGTTGCACTAAAGATAGTAACATACAAGTTATTCAAAGATTCCAAAATAAAGTACTAAGAAACATTGTTAATGCACCTTGGTACGTTCAAAATAGTGATCTACATCGGAAACTAGGAATTGATACTGTAACAGAGACTATAAGCAAGTACGCAAAAAGCCATGAAGATAGACTACATCGGCATGTGAATGTGGAAGTGATTGAGCTCCTAGACAACACTGAGCTAGTTAGAAGACTGAGAAGGGTGAAGCCGTTCGAGCTAGTGAACTGAAATTGAAAAACACAACAAAATAGTGCTATAAACACATCAAAATTGTGATTTACAGTTTAAGCAAAGTGGGGAAAACTGTTGAGTGAACCTCAAGAATTGTAAACTTTATAGTAAACTAGCTGACCCGGCGAACTTCGTACCGCCTCTGAATTATTAAATACCTATTAAATGTGTGAACGTATCTATTAGCTGAATTAAATTCAGTTTTTTTCGATGGTGAATTTGGCTTTGGTTGAAAAAAATTAATGTTTACTCTCTGGATCAGAAGTCACCTAAAATTAAAAGTTTACATTATCCCTTTTTAGGCAGCTTGTGGGCATTATTCTTGTAAAGTGTACCATCAAATAAATAAACTCAGGCACAGGAATGTTCAAAGAATGTAAAGAAAACAAACAAATCTCCAGCGCAGCCTTGTTTCACTCTATCTGCACTGCACTACTCCATCTATTCTACTCTATCCGCACTATTCTATCTGATCTACTCTTTCTGCACCACTCTATCTGATCGGAATAGTGGAATAGTTCTGTTCGGAATAGCTCCAGTTCCTGAGTAGCATTGTTCTACTATATCTGCAATGAAATTACCGCGCAACTGCGAGCTTCGTTCTAGGTATCAGAGATAGCGCCATATACAAAATGGTTTGCAATGAAAATGTGACGGTAAACTTGGTAGGTATCGGTTATGAGATGGCGCCGTATGCAGATTAGTGAATTTTTTTTCATAAATAAGTAAAATAGGTAATTTTGTTTTTTGTCTTTTTTTTTGGATTTCTTCGATTTATTATGTTAGTATGGACAAAGACAAATCCAATAAAGCAAAAATCAGTCCAGCTGTTCTCGAGTTATAAGTGCTAGAACCAACACAACTGTGTTCTATATACAGTGTCATTACTTAAGTGTGCAACATATGGGATTTTTTTTTAGTAATAGCACAATCAAAATACAAACAAGGCCAAAAGTTGGTGCATGCCTGATAATCATATTAGGTGCACTCAGAATGGTTGCAAGTCAAACAGCATACAGGGTGGCTCAAAAAATATCAAAATTCTACTAATATTTACCTAAATAAAATAAAACTTTTGCACTTTAAGGAGAGTTTTTTCAATATGACTATTATCATTAGTAATGTTTTAACTTGTTAAAAAAAAATATTGCGACATTTTAAAGTTGTGTTGAATATCATTGCAACAAACATGAATTTTGTGATTCCAGAAAAAATTAAAAATTTAAGTTAATTTTGCAAATATGCTTGAATTTGAACAAAGTTATGTAAAATTGATTTGATTTTAATTAATTTTTGAAAGTATTAAGGGCGGAAATAAAAAATAAAAAAAATATAGAAATTATAGATTTTTTTCGGAAAAAAAAAAAAAAAAACTTAGGAGGTTATGTTTTGGTATTTAGGCATAACTTTTATTTCCAAACAACTTTTCTCTATAACATTTTGCTGAATTTTCTAAAATAAGGGTACTTTACAGTACCAGCTTTGATATTGTTTGAGCTACCCTGAATGCTGTTTGACTTGCAACCATTCTAAGTGTACCTAATATGATTATCAGACATGCACCAACTTTTGGCCTTGTTTGTATTTGGGTTGTGCTCTAGGTTGTGCTATTACTAAAAAAAATCCCCATATGTTGCACACTTAAAAAATCACACTGTATATAGATAAAATGATAACAAAATGATCCTCCATTTATTGAATAATTCATTTATTGCAAAAAATGTGATAAATGAAGAACCGCTCAACCGATTTTGTGCAAACTTCACATAAACCATCATCTAATAAATAGTCCGAACAAAGCCCATTTGGTTTGGCTAGGTGAGCCCGTTCTTGAGTTATAAAATTACAACGAAAAGTGGCATTAATTTTTATATATATAGATTAGGTTAAAACAAAATTGCTAATTAGTCTTACTGACTAGATTGTAAAGTAATAAACACAATGTGTTTGACAAATAAAAAAAAAAAAAAAAAAAAATTCGTCGTTGGTTTTTACTTTATCCTTAAGTATTTCAATATACATTATACACACACACCGGCAAAATTAGGGGAACGGACAAAATTTACACTAAGTTTGACATCAATTTTCTCTTGAACCCTCCCCTCCGCTCGATTTCGATGAATTTTTCACAGATTGTAGCTTAATTGTTCAGGAATACATCTGACTATTATTAAATGATTCGTCTTTATATCATATACAGGGATGGAAAGAAAGTTAGTAATTTTCAGAGATTTTTGAGACACCCTGTGGATTGAAGCACTGGAAATTCAGGATAGTTTTCAACACCAAATTGTAGCCTGATCTTTTCCGCATCACATTTTCATTTTTAATTAATTCTGATATTTTCAATATTATTGAAAATACAGTTTCGAAAAAAAGGTGGATATTGATCTTAATTTTCTCCACGTCGACATATGAATTGGTTATGAAAATGTGTCGTTTTCCAACTTCAAGTCCTGTGTGTGAATGTTTACTTCAAGTTAAATATTGTTCGCAGTTTCACCTCTTACCGATCAATTTATTATGAAAAAAATGCTCACAAATATACAAGGGGATCAGAAAGTCCCTTTCATGATTTCCATTTGGTGGAGTGTTATTTATCTTAACTAAATTCTCCCTTCACACTTGAACCGAGCTTAGGATTTCTCCAATTTATCCTTCAACAGATCTTGCCACAAAGTAGGATATTGATGAATTTAATCTTATTTGAACAGGAAAAATTATGTTCACGAATACAATTTTGTCTCTGTTGTTGGTTATTGTCAAGTTAAAGTCAAGCGAAAGTCAACATTCTTATTTAATTTTAACTGATGAACATCCAACATGGGTGATATGACTCCTACTGATGTGGCGAGGGCTGTAGCGTTGATTGAAAATGGTACGCGCGTAGATCTTACACTGATGTTGCTGACATGTTAGGAAAATTAAAATCCACGATCTATCGTAATGTAAGACGTTGGGGGCAAACGAGAGAGTATCTGAGGAGACTAGGCCAAGGTAGAAATCGGTCAACCACGGCCAGAGACGACAGATTTATTGTTTTGCAAATATTACGGAAAAGGCCACAAATAAAAAACAAACTGAAAGAAATACGTGGAAGGAGAACAACTCATCGAAACATCAGCAGAAGGCTCAAAGAAATTGGTTTGAAGGCGTATAGAACAAAAAAAACTCCAGCAGCGTCATCGAGTAGCAAGACTACGCTTCGCTAGGGAGCATAAGAATTGGGAATATGACCATTGGACCAACGTTCTTTTTACAGATGAGAGCCGCTTTTGCATTAATTCGATCGATGGCAGGGAAAGATTATATCGCCGCCGAGGAGAACAAAATGAAGAATTTAATTTCACTGTCTCCTACAGTGGAGGTTCAATAATGGTCTGAAGTGGGATATGTTCAGGGGCACGAACAGAATTGGTGGTTGGTTAATGGCGCTTTAAATGCAGACAGATACATACGAGATGTTCTGCAACAGCATGTCGTACCATTTGGCACCCATATCAGAGAAAACTCCCTGCTAATGCACGACAATGCTCGCCCTCACGTGGCGCGCCGCGTCTCCGACTTTTTGAATACCGTCGGAATAAGAGCAATGGATTGGCCTGCATGTTCCCCAGATCTTTATCCAATCGAACATGTCTGGGACATGTTGAGAAGACGATTAAGGTCCAGAATTCCTGCAGTTCAAAATCGCGAACAACCAGCAGCTGATCTGGTTGAGATCTACGACGATCTGCCCCAAGAGATGATTGATGATGTCATCAGAAGCATGAGGAGACGTAGCACTGCTGTAATAAGGTAGGGTGGCCATATTGTTTTTTTGTATGAATGCTGTATGCACACATCTGAAATTTTGGGACCAATGAGTGGAAAAAGCACTGAATGCAAAAAAAAAACGGTGCCACGCCCAAAAAAAGTTCAGCAAATTTCGTCGACTTTGTAGCTCGTTTTAGAACTTTATATTTATTAGGTAGTTTATTAGTTCCATTTAAAAAAAAAAACTCATTTATTAGACATTTAAACACAAAAAAAGTAACAAAGACAAAAAAATGTAGAGATGTGGCGTCAGTTATCGACGGACAATTTTTCGTACAATTTTTAAGAAGAAAAAAAACTTAATTATGATCCGAATCGCTGTACAAAATCAAATGCTGGACAGACTTTCAAAATGCTGTACAATACAGCGAAATACTGTACGCATGCTCACCCTATCATAAGTCCTAAGCCTTGGTTAAGTGTGAAGGGAGAGTTTAGTTCACATAAATAACATTCAACCAAATGGAAATTATGAAAGGGACTTTCTAATCCCGCTGTAATAGTTATTTAAGTATTAAGGGCGGTAAGTGTCGTTTACCGCCCGAGATTGTTTGAAGACCGACGCGTAGCGGAGGTCTTCAATATTCGAGGGCGGTTAACGACACTTAACGCCCAAAATACTTATTACGTTTTATGCACGATCGGGCTATTCCAGTTCAAAAACTTAATTTATAGAATGGCATCCAATTGACATTTTCAAAAATATAATTGTCTTCCTCCTATAAAGGCGCGTTCCCAATGAAAAATTGGCAACTTTTGTATTTGCAACGCTTCCAAAAATCACAACTCTTATTTCCATGGTTATCCACCACCGCACATTATCTATAACAATTATTATTATTATTATAGTTGGCTGGACTACTTGTTTCTAATGGTTGGTATGGTTGTTATGGTGCTTCTCAAATTGTTTATTTGTGTTAGTTACGCAAAACTCGCTTTCAAACAATACGGTTGCAAGCTGCAAATACGCTTTTTTGAAATTTAAGGAGAAATATGAGTGAAAATAGTGATAGTGAACTGGAAAATGCTTGGAATATTGGTTGTGACGCTGTGATTCCGGAAAAATCAAGGCAACGGTACGAAAAAACCTTTGAAATCTTTAAGAAGTGGTGCGTTGACAAAAACTGGGCTGTTTCGGAGAAAGTGCTTTTGGCATACTTTGTACACCGAAATCAGAAGTTAAAATCACCTGGAAGCTTATGGGCTGAGTATTCCATGCTGAAGGCGACACTTTTTCTGAAGGAAAATGTTGACATTTCGAAATACGCAACTTTAATTGCCTTTCTGAAAAGAAAAAACGTTGGCCATACACCGAAAAAATCTAAAGTTTTCACAAAGGAGGATTTATACAGGTTTCTAATGGAGGCACCAGATGATAGATACTTGATTTTGAAAGTGAGTTAATTTACCTGTGTTTTTAACAATGCAAAGAATTAATTTGTTGTTTTTTCGTAGATAGGCATGATATTTGGTGTAGCTGGAGCATGCAGAAGGGAGGAATTATGTAATTTGACTTTACAAGACATAGATAATCAGGAAACGTTCATTTTTGTTAAAATACCCAATACAAAAACCAATATTCAAAGGAGTTTCACCATCACTGGTAAAGAAGACCAGCGAGTAGATTATTTGGAGATTTGTAGGAAATATATCGAACTACGACAAAAAACCGCAAAATCAAACAAGTTATTCTTAAAAATTCGAAACGGCTTTTGCACTAATCAAGTTGTAGGAAAGAATACCATAGGAAAATGGCCAGCACAAATTGCCACATTTTTAAATTTGCAAAATCCTTCTCAATACACTGGACATGCTTTTCGCAGAACTTCTGCGACGCTTCTTGCAAATAGCGGCGTAGAAGTATTAGCTCTCAAAAGACATGGAGGTTGGAAATCCTCGACGGTTGCCGAGGGTTATATCGAGGACTCCATAGAGAGCAAATTGAAATTCGCAGACCAAATTTTACACCAAACTCCTTCAACAAGTGGTAAGACTTCGATCCAAACAACATCCAGACAACTAAACGATGAACCTCATCCTGTTTCTCTGATAAATGATACAGAAAATACGGTTGTTCTTGATAAGCACATAAGAAAAGGAGGTGTTGTGATAGATAATTCACATAACTGTATATTTAATTTGTATGTTAACAAAAAATAATAATATTTAAATTCTATTAATATTAAACCTATGTACTATAGTTGTTGAGGTGCATAATAAATTATAATTCTTGTTTTATTTCTATTTCCATAGTTGACAACACGGATTAAATTGAACTAGTGGCCTCCACCAATATTCGAGAGTGTTTGATGACACGAAAATAGCGGGCGGTAAGTTCAAGTAGTACTTACCGCCCGCTCGTGCATAAAGTCTGTTTTTTTTTAAAGATAAAAGTCAAAATGACATTATGTTGGCAATACAATGTAAATTGTCAATGCTTTAAATTTTTTTATGTAGAAAAGGCTTGTGTTGCCAACATAGTTACTAAATTTTTGACTTGGGGAATTATCTTTAAAAAAACAAACAGACTTTCTATTTGTGAGCATTCTTTTCACGATAAATTGATCGGTAAGAGGTAAAGCTGCGAGCAATATTTAACTTGAAGTAAACATTCACACACACTACTTACTACTTGAAGTTGGAAAACGACATATTTTCATATCCAATTCGTATGTCGACGTGGAGGAAATTCAGGTCAATATCCACCTTTTCTTCGAAACTCTGTATTTTCAATAATATTGAAAATATCAGAGTGAATAGAAAATGAAAATGTTCGGAAAAGATCAAGCTACGATTTGGTGTTGAAAACTGTTGTGAATTTCCAGTGGTTCATTCCACTGGGTGTCTCAAAAAACTCTGAAAATTACTGACTTTCTTTCCATCCCTGTATATGATATAAAGACGAATCATTTATTAACGGTAATACATCAGATGTATTCCTGAAGAATTAAGCTACAATCTTTGAAAAATTCATCGAAATCGAGCCGAGGGTTCAAGAGAAAATTGATGTGAAGCTTAGTGTAAATTTTGTCTGTTACCGTAATTTTGCCAGTGTGTGTAGTTCAGAGGTTTGACATAAAGACATAACAGCAGAAGTCCTGGAAGCAACTGAACTAGACTTTTAGAGAAGAGCGACAGACAGGACAAAAATGGAAAGGATAACAAACCGGAGAATTAAAAAATATATACAGAACCCATAAAGTCAAATAACGACGTTAATTAGCTAATGCATCAGAATTATTGTAATAAACTAATAATTTCTACTATCATCAAGTGACACGTAAAAAAATACTTTGCTCATTTTATTGAGTACCAAACTTGTTTTGGTCAGTCCTCTGGCCCATTAGAGGCCATTAAGTCAAGACGGCTATTTTCGAAAACAATCTCTATTGCTAGACCAAGTTAATGTGGGCTTTAATTAGGACGGATGTTATTTTATCTAGGAACTTCCTTTGTATACACATTAAGTAATTCTTATGTCTATCTATTTCTTTATTTCAATACAATATACCTATTTCAAACTTTCAAGTCGTCCCTGAACCACAAAAAAAATGCTTCTCAAGCAAAATCAAAAATTTCACAAGAAAATAATGTCAAAAACAAAACCATCAAAGTATTCTACGAAATCTATTACTAAACTACAACATGTGCTTTAATTAATTTACCAATAAACTATTGAGCAATTTCTACAGAAGAAACTTACCAAATCATTAACTTTAGAATTAGTATCGGCTGTCGATGATGTGGAATCGTTGTTTTCTTTTGCCTCTTTTTTGCCTAATTCCTTTTTTAGAATGCATGAAAAATCAGAAATTTATTTAGAAATACATACAAAATAATAAAATTACCAATCCAACTACATTGGGTAGGTTTAGATCATGCCTTATTATTCATATTTGCTCTAGGTTACAGGTTAATCTTCAAATTTTATTAGCGTTTTGCTAATTATTAGCAAATATTTGAAAAGCTTATTTTTCTGTCCGAGTAAATATTGCAACGCAACCCACAGAGGCAGGTTCTACTCATATAAAAAAAATATCTCACCTCAGATTCCATATTTGAAACTTTTGAAAGCCGCATGAAAAATTAAAATAGTATATTTAAAAACAAAACACTTACATTATTACAATTTCATATTATAGATTTATCGGTTACACCTTTCTAGAGTTTTCCACCTTATTAAACTCGGTAAATATATAATGTGCTGATAAAAATATGGCATATTTATTGCAAATTTGTGCAAATTTGAAAACCTTGAAAAAAAAAATGTGTGGATAAATACTGGTTCAGTCCGCTAGTATTTTAAGGAAGATTATTAATTGGCTAATCAGCTATGAAACTAATATCAATATGTGAACAGAGTCTTAGTGTTTAATGACTTAATCAATGAGATCTTGTATTACTGTAGGGCAAATCACTAATTAAACAAAGATTTTTGCCGGTAATATCACCAGATTGGAATTTTGTCCATACATAGTTCAATTTTCGTACAATATTTTACCAACAAATTCTATTAAAAAAACACCTGATTTTAAAAAATCGACCACAAAGCAAACAAGTACCTAATTAAATAATTAAGAATAGGTACAAATAAATTTACTTACAGTTTGTTTGACGTTTTTTTATGTAAAAAACACTCACTGTGTTACTAAAAGGCCTATTGCACACTGGATGGAGGAAAAACGTGATGGGAAATACCCTTCAATCGTCCTCCGAAGAGTCTGGGGGTGAAAAGCCTGCAGGGGTGGATTTATATAGAGATTTCCTTCCCCCCAGCTGAGGAAAATGTTATGAAAAGTTGCGAAAGTTGGATTTATTGGAGAGCAAATTATTACATATCTAGCTAATTTTAATTTTCTGAGTTTAATAAAGATTTTGAATTTTTTCTCTATTTCATTTAAATTCAAATTTCTAGATATTTCAAAATTTTATTCCTATAGCTTCCGACTATAAACTTAATTTTGAATCTAGTGAAAGATTTTTTTTAGGTTCAGGGTATTCAAAAAGTTTTTTCTTTATGTCATTATTCCAGAAGGTTCAGAATTCTGAGCTGCATCTTAGATTTTCTCAGATCATTTTTAAAAAGCAAACTATCATCTTCATATGTTCCACTATTCCAGTACTTATAACATCAAAATTTCTAAGTTGAAAACTAATTTTTCAAATCAAATCAAAATATGCTTTATTATATAAAAAGACATAGTCTCATTTACAAAGCTCAAATATAATATAATATGCTTATATGTTGGTAATTAAATAAGGGAAAATTTAAATTTAAATTAAATATACAGTCACTGAATTGCATTATAAAAAATGTCACAAAACTGTAAAATAAATAAAAAAAGAAAATATATAAAAACATACAAACATATTGTAAGTACAAGAAAGGTGAAATAAAAATGATAAAATAAGAGTCACACCAAATATGTCCAAAAATAAAGCCTACAATACATAAAGGTTTACTACCTCATTTAAGTCTAGAATATAGTTTATGAAAGAAACTGTCACAACCATACCAGTCTGAAAAGTTTCGGAATAAAAGTCGTCCAATGTATAATATGCTTTGTCCTGTAAAAACAATTTAATGTTCTGAACACTTCTATATACACTCGAGGCAAATGATTATAAACTTATTGGCTCTCATAAATCAGTGAATTCTTAGTAAGAGCACTTTTTGGTATGGGAAGCCGAAGATCACCGTCAGCTCTAGTACTGTAACCATTTCCATATTCCATGTTTTTATATTTTTTATGAATTAAGATTACGGTTTCTAATACAAAAAGACATGGTAATGTAAGTATTTTTTCATTTTCAAAATAATATGGTCCACAATGGTCTCTTGGTTTTAATCTACAAAGATACCTTAGAGCACGCTTCTGAAGAACAAAAACAGATTGAAATAGCTGTCCCACAACCCGCTATTCCGTATCTCAGGTTTGATTCCACCAAAGAAAAATACACCGATCTTGCCAAAGAATGACCCAAGTCCATACTGAGGCCAATTTTTCATTAAGAGCATTGACATGTACTGAAAATTTTAATTGCTTGTCAATTTGTAAACCCAAAAATTTTACACCACTTCTATTTTCCAGAATGCTTTTTTCCAAAGGAATATTTTTTAAATCACATTTGAAAGACAAACTAATAGTTTTGCCAATGTTTAAAGAGAGACAATTTGCATCACACCAATGCTTAATTTTTGTTATGTGTCTCAACATTAGAGTGTTGAGCCGATCTGGGCACTGATTCAGCCATAAAATCGTGGATCATCCGCAAACAAAGTGAGGTGACCAGTAATATCAAGATTTCCTAGATCATTGATGTATGAAAGAAAAAGAAGCGGTCCCAAAACTTAACCCTGGGGCACACCATAGGAATTTACAAGCAGTTCGGAATCGCTTCCCTGCCATCTAAACAGCTGACTTTCTGTTCGATAAATACGATGAAAGCCACCCCAAAGCAACCCCGCGAAATCTATAACATTGAAGCTTCTGCATCAGTATTTCCCGTTTCAGTTTCAGTTACTTAAATATATTTTTCACTACCAAATTTTTCGATTTACCGTGGAAAAGTTTTCATTTTAGAAGCAACGTTTTAAAATATTGGAGTTTTCTAGCTGTCTCAATTCAAGACTACTGAAGCTCGGAAGGTCGTGACTAACTTATGAATGAACTCTTTCGTAGCTTTTTCCCATTACTGAGCTGAATATGAACTTTTTAAGTAGTTGAGGCTCAAATCATTGTAAACCCTGGTTTAAAATAGTTTTATGGTCCTGAACCTCGATTTGAGCTATCAACTGAAATGAAATAGACTATAGTTAGTATCTATCATTTATATTCAACATAGTGACTTAACACATTAACTGTCAATGGGTAACATATGGTTATGTGGGCCAAAAAATCAAACCCTATAATTTGTCCTAAAACAAGTTAATAGAGAGTTATTGGAACTATTAAATACTGCCACGCAGTATTAAGGATCTACGTTATCTTATTAGCGCATCAGCACTATTTTTCCAAGAAAAAAACAGTTATTGGAAGACTCTAGTAGGTGCTAGAGTATTACCTTATTTTTTATTCATAATTTTGACAGATGATAGCTATGTTTATAAATTTCAGCCTCGACAAGTGTTTATTTTTGTTTGTGATTTTCTGCTAATACCCATTTTTTGATGTTACCCACAGTAAAATGGAAAACTATTGTAAAAAATAAATTTTCTAAGTAAAATTACGTCATCGTCGAAAAATGAAACGTCAAAGTCGTCCAAAATGCTAAAATGGCTAATTTAAATACTGCTTATCCTTATTGCACGTCCAATAACTCTCTAATATCCCCCCAAAAAACCATATTTTATGTTTTTTACCTTTGTAGTGTGATTTTTTGACGCATTTTGCTGTCATTCATATATGAACGACGCGGCCCCACCATGAAAAAATTACCGTTTTTTTTTTGTGGAGGGGCCACGTCATTCATATTTGAATGACAGGAAAGCATTCGAAACTTATCCACCAATACGTTCTTATTTTGGTAATAGGAAGAATTTATCCGGTATGCCGGTAAAACGTACATAATTTAACCCATATAAATGTTCGTTTTTATTTTATTTAGGAAAAAACTGATTTTTTTTGCCATACCTAACTCTGGTCCCTGTTCAAATTTGGCCAGGGCATGTATACCTATAGATTCCCGAATAAAACTGCAATGCTAATCTCCGCTAACGTCATTCATATGCGAACGACGCGGCCCAGTAGTACTTAATCACCGACATTCATATATGAATGACACATCGTTTATTGAAACGGTACCGTCATCCATATATAAATGACAAGACAGTCAACGTGTTAATGTAAGTCTGATAAAAAAACATTTACCATCAGATTTCGTAATGTTAGGCTTCTATTCGTCCATATCAGAGATCTGGGGTTGGTTTTGTCTCTGTAAGGTATGGCGATCAACATCACTATTTCTATCCTCATCCACTTTCTATTTATTCACTTGCAAGAGACCAAGTGCGAGGGCGGCGATAACGC
This sequence comes from Ceutorhynchus assimilis, assembly GCA_917834065.1. Taxonomy (NCBI): domain Eukaryota; kingdom Metazoa; phylum Arthropoda; class Insecta; order Coleoptera; family Curculionidae; genus Ceutorhynchus; species Ceutorhynchus assimilis. Next base: position 44,490,845 of record OU892280.1, on the reverse strand, counting down.
TGCCTCAACCAAATACAACGGTTTTTGCAAATACGTAAAATCAACCAAGGGAAAACTTGAAACAAGCCAAAATCTATAAATCTGCGATACAACCTTGATACAACAACCATCAAAGCAAAGCACTGGAACTACTTGATGAGTGAGAGTATACAAATACCTTTGTGTGGATGAAAACGACGTAAAACACCAAAAAAAAAGAAATATATCGAAACAGAATAAATAATACCTACCTACTACTGGAAAACGACAAAAATAGCAAGCACTGAATTCAACGCCGAACACAAAGGATTTTAACTAACTTCAAACTAAACCTAAATTACATCAACTTCATCCTTTATCTACTGTAAAAAATTAGGAAATAAGAGATAACACAACATAAAATGAACGATAATAGAATAATAAACAGTTACAGATGGCCGCCAATAACCTTCACTTAAGGCTAGTAAAGGTTCCACTAAAGATTTCTAATTCAACAAATAAGCAAAGGCAATATACATAAAAATATATGAATGGCATGGGACATACATAATTAGTTGCATCGTTGGGTTGATGAAATGTGTGAGAGGAACGAGTGATTCTGCAAGGAACAACACAAGACAGTAAGTGAGGACAATCAACAATGTGGAATGTGGTTGACTAGATTGTACAGCAGATGAAGGTCTCGAATCTTTTTTCTGGGTGAGAAGGATGAGAATAAGGTCGCAGCACAGGCCAGTACCTGAGGTTGATATGCCTAAGAAACCTTCTCTGGACTGTACGTATTCGATTCTATGCACATGAGTAGTATAATAAAGGTTCCATACAAATGAAGCATATTAAAAATTGGTCCCCATCAGTGCATAGTAAAATGTCGTAAGAGAGTACACCTTAGAAAACTCTCCAGTATGAGGCTCGTTGAACCTAAGCAATCCGAATGATTTACTAACAATACAAGAAATATGTAGAGTCAACGAGAGAGATGAGTCCAAGTTAAGACCTAAGTCTCACAACATATCGACCACTGAAACAGGCTGGCCATCAACATCTACTGAAAGTACTGACTGAGAAGACCGCAATCTAGAAAACTTGATAAATTTACACTTTGAGATAATGAGGACCACCCTGAAGATCAAAACAATCTCCAAAAGTATTGATCATTGATCACGCTAAACATCTTCATGTCATCAGCGGAAAGCAGGAACTCTATGGCATTATATAACACATTGAAGAACAAATTGAGCGTATCGACATTGTCTAGGCGGTAAAAATTCTCCCAGGATCTAGATATCAGGAAATCATTCAATAACCGGAAGTCAGTAGACTTGAGGGCATAGTAAACGTTTGTGTACGGAGGGCTACTTTCAGAAGAATGGAAGCTGTGATAATATTGGAGGTTATCGGCGGGTGATTGACATCAATACCAACAAGTGTTGGTCAGCGGCATAGAGGTCAGCGGTCCTTACATTAAGGACATCATCACTCAGAACTAAATCTAGAATGGATAACATTAATACCATTAGGTATAGAGTAAAATTTTTTGTATCCCCCTTCCCAATGTTCCAGTCTAGGAACCCAGCTGATAGTCGGCGCAAATCCTGACTTGGCAAAATTGGTCCGCGCTACTCTCAAGGTTGGGAACCACTGCTTTAGAGTGATGTTTGAAATAGTGTACCTCTATGTAGTGTACAGTGTGAACCTGGCCGTCATTTTGACTCTGCTATACCTACTCCGCAGGTTCGTTGGACAAGGTTTAGTTTAGTTCCTTGTTGTTGACCTCCATCGAAAGAATGAATGATATTTATTTGTTATATAAATATATCACATTACTCGTTACCCGTGGATTATATGTATACCTAACTATAATATTATAAGTTTGTTTAATGTTACAAACTGTTGTTACATTACTTTATTTGATTTTCGTTTATAATGTTAATGTAACTTACTTATTAGCTAATTGCTATGTAGGTACCTTTATATAATGCTAATAATTGCAAATAAGTAACAGTTATATAAATATGTTATACCTATTACTTGTTGCTCCTATTATAACGTCAATAATCAATGTTTGCTGGGACGTAGCTTTTGGTACATCGAAATCACCAACTTTGCTAAATCTTGCTCCAGGATAGTAATTGTTTACTAGTCATAATATCATCTACCTTATTTCTTAAACCGCGAACGTTCTGATAATACCTACACACTCAAGTGTATATGATTTCTAAGTTGGGTATTGTAGTGGTCCATCATTATTTGATGTCCGAAACACCGACAAAATGAGCAAATATCAGCTTCCACTACTACATAACTATTCAAAATTCAAAACCGTGCCCAACTTTTACTTTCGAATTTCTATTTTAATTTTTCACTTAACCGGTCCTGCCTCCACATTGTGACGTGAAATCACGTGGTTTTGTTTGGGTCTATGTGCTCCTGTGCACACCTCTCCCATATTTCGCCATATTTCACCATACGTTGTTTAGCCGGTAAAATTATCTAATCTTAAACGTATTTGTTCAACAGATGTATCCTAATTGGAGCATTAATTTGTTAAAGTTATTAAACCCCCTTTAAAGCATATATCTGTCCCACTTGCTAGAAACTAGCAACAAATAAAAGAAGGATATGTTATTTTTAGCAAATCGATTTGTGGAGGCAAACCCACTCGGAACGGTTGGATTGGTCCGCGTGACGGGTGTGCCTCGCAGTTATATTTGACGTCACTGAGCCTATTTTAAGATTGTTGAAATTTTCTAAGCAATGTTGCCGTAGGTGCTTTAAGTATTCTTATTTGTCGACATTTCACAGTGTTAAAGCAAGTATATGGTTATTCGTTTGGCAATGCTGAAGGCCCACACATCCATATGCATCAAATTCGGTTGTTTTTCCTGATTGAAAACCATGTAAATGAAAGGAACTGTTGCGTAAGGCTTTGAAAAAATATGAAATCTCTGAAGAATTATTGTTTTCAGAGATCGTTTGTTTTGAAGATGTCTAGGAGCAGGTCTATGGAATTTATGCATCATGCTTTAGGAACTTTTACAATTTGCGCATTATTTTTCTGTAGTTCACATAACAGGGGAGCTCCTACGAAGTGAAGGTCAAGGACTAGAAAAAAAATTAAACAATATTGGCAACTATCAAAAATTCATCGAAGTGCCGTTTTTCATTCAATATTTAATTAATATCTCGTGGCAAAATATCCGAATCCAGCAATACATAGTAGTAAAGAGTTTTTATGAGTTTTTCTTTATCTGTAATAATTGCTTCTCTCATTTTTATGTTTCTTTTGTATAATAAACGCTTTGCCATTGCTAGAACTCTCTATTGAAACATGTCTCATCGAATCTGAGATTGTAATCAAGGTCATCTTCAGTAACGGATACAAATCACCCAATCGCGCCAACAATAAACTAATTATTTGACTCATGCCATACGTTAAAAGTCCCATAACATTTCTATTCACCATAGTGACGTCCTTCAAATTACAGCGACAATTCCACTTATGTATAAATAATCCCATTTGAAATGTCAAAAATCGTAGTTTGCTAGCGGATAAATAGGAAGGAAGAGAAAATATAACTGGATAAAAAAATCGGATAAATTTTCTGTTGATGCAATCGTTACTATAGTAACAATTGCATGAAAAACTTTTCGGCCCCCTCTCCTCGGGGTTTTTCCCCCTAAAAAAGGGGGCCCCAGGGGGCCGGGCTCCCCAAATATGGGGCTCCGGCGGGGCTTCGCCCCCAAAAAGGGGGCCCTTGGGGCTGGCCCCCCAAAAAGGGGGCTCCCTCGGGGCTTCGCCCCTCAAATAGGGGGCTCTTGCAGGGCTTTGCCCCCCCCCAAATAGGGGGCCACCGGATTTAATTATGGGTACCAGAAAAAAAGTGTGCGAGAGAAAAAATCCCGCACACTTTTGGGAAAGGGTTTCTTTGCGTACGCAAAAGTACTACTTTTCGCACACTCGTGGCAAAATATTTTATTTTGATTTTGCATTCGTGGAATTGCCTACGATAATTTTTTTTGAAGTAGAAAAATTGCAGCAAAACATTTTAAACCTGTATTTTAACCCAATCAAAGGCCCGCTTTAACACGTTTCCGTCACCACTGGAAAAATTTCCGGACATTTTTCTCTTGGTGGGTACCCTAGACGAAATTAATCTGGAATTTTTTTTGTTATAGCATATTCACATTTCACATGCGGCTGGTACGTTGCTGATACTTTCAATTCATGTCTGCCAGGTTTTGGAACAACATATTGAAATTTTGATTAAAAACTTTCTTACCGAATCTCCCTTGTTGTTGAATTAATTACAAGATTATACACGATTTTTTTTAGAAAACAGGGGTAATTTTTAAAAAATCGTGTACTCAAAAAATTTCTGATAATAATTAAGTAAATCACTTAGGGTGATTATAAGTGACAATTTTTTTGCTGTTATTTCCATCGATGTAATGCTAATTTTTGGTACAATACCAATTAACAACAAATCAAGAGCCAGTGATATGTAATCGAAATTTGAACGATCCACTGCCTCACAAATGGTTTGCGTATGTCAGAAGTGATGAAGTGATACTTTATTATACTCTTGCTACTAATTCGTGAAAATAATCCCTTTCAATACCACTCGAGCTTTAAAATTAACCAAATAAATTTTCACTTATGCGTGTCTTCGTCTTCATTGCAAGAAAACACGCAATAGTGAAAAATTATCAGTATTTTTAACCAGAGATTGTCTTTGCCAGAGATCATTTTTTCGAAGTAGAAAAACTTACAGCGAACAATTTTTGAGAGTCAATTAAATTTTGTTATTTTTTGTCATGTGACACAAACACATTCCAACATTATACAGATCTCATGGGCTGTTTTCTCTTTATCACGTTGCAGTCAAACAAAATTCGAATAACCCTCGCACATTGTTTTCATTGCTAATTTTACTCGTCCTACGGACTCGTGAAATTAACACACAATCGTGAAAATTTAGGTATCTGTGGTTTTGGTATTATTCCCGATAACTTTCTTCAGGGTAGTTTCCAATCACTATGGACACCAACGTTTGTATTATCAGAAATATTTCTGACCGAATATCCCATGGACATTTGTCAAGTGTCTCATAGTTTTATGTTAAATTAAGCACTTTTGTTGACAACGTGACATGTTCTCTCTCTCAAAACTTAATGACGTTTTAAGGCAGCAGGCTGAACTGGTATTTCCTCGCTCGGTATTCGTAACTTTAAATGATCTACTCGGGAAATACCGGCTTGCTCAATGGTGTAAGCAAATGTCGATGTCCTAGTGCACAAACCTTCTAATCTCAGAACATTTTTCTATTGACAAATGTTGTGATTGAAATACTCAATTTCAAAGACTGGTAAGTTCATCTGGCACTATAATCTCAAAAATTATTATTATGTTTACCATATTATCAACAATCGGTTATTGCATTTATAATACTTTTCAATACTGTAAATTACAATTTTATGCACGAGCGGGCGGTAAGTACTACTTACCGCCCGCGTTTGCGGGCGGTAAGTTGAACTTACCGCCCGCTATTTTCGTGTCATCAAACACTCTCGAATATTGGTGGAGGCCACTAGTTCAATTTAATCCGTGTTGTCAACTATGGAAATAGAAATAAAACAAGAATTATAATTTATTATGCACCTCAACAACTATAGTACATAGGTTTAATATTAATAGAATTTAAATATTATTATTTTTTGTTAACATACAAATTAAATATACAGTTATGTGAATTATCTATCACAACACCTCCTTTTCTTATGTGCTTATCAAGAACAACCGTATTTTCTGTATCATTTATCAGAGAAACAGGATGAGGTTCATCGTTTAGTTGTCTGGATGTTGTTTGGATCGAAGTCTTACCACTTGTTGAAGGAGTTTGGTGTAAAATTTGGTCTGCGAATTTCAATTTGCTCTCTATGGAGTCCTCGATATAACCCTCGGCAACCGTCGAGGATTTCCAACCTCCATGTCTTTTGAGAGCTAATACTTCTACGCCGCTATTTGCAAGAAGCGTCGCAGAAGTTCTGCGAAAAGCATGACCAGTGTATTGAGAAGGATTTTGCAAATTTAAAAATGTGGCAATTTGTGCTGGCCATTTTCCTATGGTATTCTTTCCTACAACTTGATTAGTGCAAAAGCCGTTTCGAATTTTTAAGAATAACTTGTTTGATTTTGCGGTTTTTTGTCGTAGTTCGATATATTTCCTACAAATCTCCAAATAATCCACTCGCTGGTCTTCTTTACCAGTGATGGTGAAACTCCTTTGAATATTGGTTTTTGTATTGGGTATTTTAACAAAAATGAACGTTTCCTGATTATCTATGTCTTGTAAAGTCAAATTACATAATTCCTCCCTTCTGCATGCTCCAGCTACACCAAATATCATGCCTATCTACGAAAAAACAACAAATTAATTCTTTGCATTGTTAAAAACACAGGTAAATTAACTCACTTTCAAAATCAAGTATCTATCATCTGGTGCCTCCATTAGAAACCTGTATAAATCCTCCTTTGTGAAAACTTTAGATTTTTTCGGTGTATGGCCAACGTTTTTTCTTTTCAGAAAGGCAATTAAAGTTGCGTATTTCGAAATGTCAACATTTTCCTTCAGAAAAAGTGTCGCCTTCAGCATGGAATACTCAGCCCATAAGCTTCCAGGTGATTTTAACTTCTGATTTCGGTGTACAAAGTATGCCAAAAGCACTTTCTCCGAAACAGCCCAGTTTTTGTCAACGCACCACTTCTTAAAGATTTCAAAGGTTTTTTCGTACCGTTGCCTTGATTTTTCCGGAATCACAGCGTCACAACCAATATTCCAAGCATTTTCCAGTTCACTATCACTATTTTCACTCATATTTCTCCTTAAATTTCAAAAAAGCGTATTTGCAGTTTGCAACCGTATTGTTTGAAAGCGAGTTTTGCGTAACTAACACAAATAAACAATTTGAGAAGCACCATAACAACCATACCAACCATTAGAAACAAGTAGTCCAGCCAACTATAATAATAATAATAATTGTTATAGATAATGTGCGGTGGTGGATAACCATGGAAATAAGAGTTGTGATTTTTGGAAGCGTTGCAAATACAAAAGTTGCCAATTTTTCATTGGGAACGCGCCTTTATAGGAGGAAGACAATTCTATTTTTGAAAATGTCAATTGGATGCCATTCTATAAATTAAGTTTTTGAACTGGAATAGCCCGATCGTGCATAAAACGTAATAAGTATTTTGGGCGTTAAGTGTCGTTAACCGCCCTCGAATATTGAAGACCTCCGCTACGCGTCGGTCTTCAAACAATCTCGGGCGGTAAACGACACTTACCGCCCTTAATACTTAAATAACTATTGATGTGTTTGTAACACTATTTTGTTGTTGTTTTATAATTTTAGTTCAGTAGTTCAAACGGCTTCACCCTTCTTAGTCTTCGAACTAGGTAGCTCAGAGTTGTCAAGGAGCTCAATCTGTGGTCGCGATTGAGCATGCCGATGAAGTCTGTCTTTATGGATTTTTGCGTACCTTCTTATAGTCTCTGTCACAGTTTCAATTTTTAGGTCCTTATGTAGGTCACTATTTCGAACGTACGAAGGTGCATTAACAATGTTTCTTAGTAGGTACTTTATTTTGAAATCTTTGTATAGCTTTGAGGAAAACCACCTATTTAAAATATTATTTCTTTAAATCTTAACTTTTTAAAAAAACGTTTAGGTACTGAATAAAAATAATTGTTGCAACCTTGTATGCGCCGTGAAGCGTACTGAAAGGATACTGAACCGAACGGGAGGTAGAAAAGAGGCGATTAGGTATTAGAGAGACTACAGAACAAGCTGGACTGGTCCCTTAGACGCGTGTCTGTAATTATTCATTATTCAATTTTCATTTTTATTTTGCATTAAATTGATTGTTCATTCCAATTTGTTATTAGTGTGTGTATCAAGGAGCGATCACAGGTTAGTTGAATAATTGTTATTTTGTTTTTGAGAGTTCAATTATTTATACAAGTATCATTTTTTTCATTTTTATGTTTTTTTGTTTGTTTATAACATTTTTTATAACATGTGCATTGTTCATGTAAACAAAAATCGTTTCATGCTGTAAACAACACCGATAAAGAAGTAAATTAAAACCTAAGAAATTATGTGCTGTCTTTTTGTGCTGAGATTTCGATTTTGTGTATTTAGAGCCTGTATTTGGGGCTTGTTGAATTTACTAACATTTTCCTACCCTGACGAGAGAATATCCTAACAAATTGAAATAATCAATCTAGAGATATTGGCTCAAAAACAACTATAGCTGAGTAGCTTCCCGTATGGGACCTCAGTACCTGCTGGAAAACTAGCTAACTAGCAAAAAAAACTCTTCAGTATTGAATATAGGTAGGGTTGATCGAATGTAGTGTGTGTGATTGAAAGTTTAGCACAAAGACAAAGGATGGTACCTAGTTTAAACTTTTATTGACTTAAATTATTGAGCAATTATTATAAAAAAGTATGTTTCGATTTTTCGGGAATGTTAGATCGAGGGTTTCTCTGCCGTGCTCTATCCCCTCGTTAGTTCCAGGATGAGAACGGTACGATTTACTTTAATAATAAAGTAGACGTTTCACAAATTTCTCGTTTCTTTTACATATTACAGCTTTCCTTAAATTTCCCAAATATTTGCTATGGCGGGCGCATGTCCAGTAAGTAAAATTGAGTAAGTTTCCACAACGTAGGTCCTATTTGTTTTTCATTCCGTTTTTCAGAAGATTTGTTGGTATTAAAAATTTTCATCGTTCAATCTTACTGAACGAACCCGGGTATGTTATACTACAGCTTGTATGTTACTCTCTTTAGTACAACCCCAAAGTTGAATACCAATAGGCCCATACTGGTTTCAGTATTTGTCTATAAAGCAGTAACTTGTTATGTATGGTTAAATTGGACTTCGTTCCAATTAACCAGTACATTTTTTTTCTATACTCTAATTCAAGCTCGTCTCTTTTTTTCTTAACATGTGCTTTCCGGCGCAATTTCGCATCGAGCGTCATACCAAGATATTTCGCTTGATTTGAATATGGTATAGGAGTGTTATCAAGGCTGACTTGTATGTGATTTACGTTTTTGTTTGTAACATCAACATGAATTGATTTGGGTTTCATTTAATTTTATTCGCCATTTTTTGGTCCAATTTTGTACTTCAGTGACAATGTTCTACAATTTTTCTGTTGATTGTCCAATACTTCCAGTATTTGAACCCAGTATCGTCGGTGAATGTTGCTAAATGAATGATAATTTTCTGGTTTTGGGATGTCGCAAGTAAATAATAAATATAAGTAGGAGCCTAGCACGGTACCCTAGGTACACCTGCTTTTATTTTTCGTAAATTTGAATCAAAATATTTCTGTTTGACTCTGAAATGTCTATCATATATACAGGGTGTTCCTAAATATCATGTACAAACGGAAGGGGGTGATTCTTTGGTTTATTTTGTGACTAAAATTTCTGATAAACATAGGTCCGCAAACGCTTCGTTACAGATCTACAGGGTGTTAAAATTTAAATGTATTCATATTGAAAATGAGCAAGAATATGGCGGCGAGGGGTGTCTTACTTTTAGATTCCTATTGAAAATGAGCAAGAATATGGCTGTGAAACCTCTATTCTCGTCATTGTAGGTAAAAAGGGTGTATGAGTCATTTTAGTTTCATCTAGCTAATTACATAGATTTGTTTTTTAATTTTTTTCTCGATAAGGGTCGGCGATACGAAAAAACTACAAGAGAACAAAAAGTTTCTAAATAAGGTAGAAAAATTATTTTGTTTCTTAGAATCGACCAGCGGCGCACCACGAAAAAGTTCAGTATAAGAAAAGGGGGCATGACCCCTAAAAAAACATCACCCTGTATATTCTGGCAAACGTTTGACATGTGCAATCATCCAGCTCTTATTGCGTAACCTATATTTTAAATTTGACCTAAATCCCTCAAAAATTGCAGCAGCTATAAAGAAAAAACTTAAAAAATATAAAAATTTCAACACCCTGTAGATCGGTAACGAAGCTTTTGCGGACCTATGTTTATTAGAGATTTCAGCCATACAATAAAACAAAAAATCACCCCTTTTCGTTTGTACATAATATTTAGGAACGCTCTGTATATCAGATCAGATCTTAAATCAGGCTAGGCAAGAATATGAACAGAATTTATTACAAGCTCCTGTTAGGAAATTTTTCTCTCATATAAAACATTCCCTAAACTCTCGTCTCCAAAATTTTGTGTTTAGAACTTAGAACACGAATCAGACTACTTACGATGAGACTGAAATTACCATTTGCAAACCAGTTCTAGAGAATCTTTACTCAAGAAGATAAAAACCTACCAACTCGTTCACCTGAACTATGCACCGCTGCAGAGATAAATAATATACAGTTCACCCCAGAAAAAGTACAATGACCATTTCATCTCTAAATGGAAAGGCGGAGTCTTGTCCTGGTCCTGAAGGAATTCCATCGCTCTTTCTGAAAAACTGTTTAAAAGCACTTTCCAGTCCTATAGCTATTATTCTAAATTCTATAATGAATGCTCTTATTCCAGAAGTATGAAAATCCTAATAGTAGTACCAATCTTTAAAAAGGGAACAGACTGAAACCATCAAATTACAGAACAAGTCTCACCAGTGTACTCTGCAAATGCATGCAGAAAATCGTGGTGAATGAGCTAACGTCTATTCACAAGAACAGCAAGTAATACCAGCTTCTCAGCATGGGTTCCTACCAGGAAGATCAACATTTACTTACCTGCTGGAAAGATTCAACAAATGGACTCAAATGATGATGATAATAATATACCATTTGACATTATCTACATAGATTTTGAAAAAGATTTGGAGACTCCTTCTTAAATCGGTGCATAATGGAATACGGGGCAATGTTCATAGAGATTTTTTTTTTAATATAATTAGCGAACTTATCCAAGGAAGAACCTTTCAAGTCAAAATAGGCAATGTTGTTTCCATTAGTCGCCAACGCGTGAACAGCGAAGTGCCACAAGGCTCGGTAATTGCGACTTTGCTGTTTATATTATAAATAAGCGACCTACCTGCAGATCACGCTTGAGACACCTTATCCTTTGCAGGCGATACAAATTCGACGTGCAGAGCAAGTGACCAATACCTACAAATATAGAGCGATCTCGATAAAATTAAACGATGGAAAATAACATTGGCAGATAGCAGATGCCGTTAAACGAATCTAAGTGCACTGATCCTCACTTAGGGAGAACTAATTCCAATCATCACAGGTATACTATAGGAAACTCTGAGGTGACTCCAGTAGAAAAACAGAAAGATCTAGGCTTAAAGTCACAAAAGACCTCAAATGGAAGTGTCACATCCCAACAACTATCAAAAAAATGAATACCTTGATTTACCTTGTAAAAAAGTCGTTTAGAAACCTATTTAGCGATAGTGATATGATACGCTTTTAAAGACATACCATGGTCACCAAAAGTAACTGGGACTCTTACTATTAGAGTTTGTTTTTTTTTTTAAAGATAATTTCCCAAGTCAAAAATTTAGTAACTATGTTGGCAACACAAGCCTTTTCTACATAAAAAATTTGAAAGCATGACAATTTTACATTGTATTGCCAACATAATGTCATTTTGACTTTTATCTTTAAAAAAAAAACTTTACATGAATTTTATTGTCACATATTTGTCAAACTATAGGCGAGTTCGAATCCTCTGCGAGTTAAAAGATGACATTGTTGACAGAATCTCACGTGATCGTTCATTTGAAGTAATAGAACTGATCACGTGGGGCCAGTCATCTTTTCGCTCGCGGAGGATTAACCGAACTCGCCTTATGAACCATTTGCCTTTCAGATATTATTGGCGTAGCATAATCCATGGAAATTTGACAGGTTGATCCTCGTATAATAATGACAGTATATGTCAAATTCCAGACAGTTTTAAGTGTGTTTCACATAATTTCGTAAATGTCGCAGTATTAAAATTCTCTGGCCTATCTGGCCAATCAAATTTGACAAATTTGTCAATATATTTTTCAATAGTGTAATACATAAACGGTACTTTACTATATTCTCCATACCTGCAAAATCTATTCACATTTTTCAAAATTCGGCATTGTCAAATTTATTTCATATTTAAGATCCCTTAAATAATTTCTCAATAGAAAATAAGGGAAATAGGAAATAATAAAATGTTACGGCTATTTCGAGAAAAGCAAACCAGAGGTTTTTCAGGGAATAATAATTGAAGCCCAACTACCAGATACATTTGGGGTAGGTATAATTTGAATATAGATATAAAGCCATTTCTCACAACCAGCAACCAATATTTTTAATGGACCAAACCCGAAAAGAAGTTGCTGCGAAACCATATTTATGCTGTTAAGCTTATTGTTATGGTTACGTTGGATTTATTTTATTTCAAATTAATTTAATAATTTTACTAAGTACCCATTTTTTAAAAAAAATTAATTTGAAAAAATATTTTGGAATTGAATCTACTCAGATATTTTAAACATTCTGGCAACTCGGCTGTCTGTTCTATAACCCTGAAATTTAAAAAATACTTTGTCATCAAATGTCATTATTAAACGAGGGTCAACCTGTCAAATTTCCATGGATAATGCTACGCTAATAATATGTATCTGAAAAGCCAGGCCAGCATTGAAATGAATGACGGTAGAATTAGTCCAGGAGATTATTAGTCATTATTTGTGTCCCAGATACTTTTGGTGACGATTGTACATAAAACCAAATGTAGAATATATCTAAAGTATATAGAGTCCTTATTATGTCAAAGATATAGATCTTCTATTAGAGAAAGTTCAGCGAATGGTAACTAAAATCCCTTCAGAGCTTAGGATCTCTCTTATGAAGAACGTTCACAGCGCCTTATTCTTACCACCCTCTACCAAAGAAGATAGCGTGTGCTCATTACAAATGCAATATCATCAACATGTTTATTCCTGCCGATAATACGCACCTAAGAGGACATAACAAGAAATTACAAGGAAAAATTTTCCAAATTGTTAACGCGCAATTTCTTAACAAACAGGATCGTGTATTCGTGGAATAACCTAGTCAGGATACCGTAATGCCACTTGTGTTAACTCCTTCAAAAATCGTGTAGATAGAGATCTAAAGGGGGTGTGACCCTAAAAAACCACTTAAGCTACTTAAATCAAGAAAAAAATCTGAGATCTCTCGTGAAAACCGCAGTCCTATATTCAAAATAGTCTCCGAGAAAATTCCTTGTAAAGATAAATTAATGAGGATTTTGTAATGTCACAACCGCCGAAATCGCAGTATTCTGTTCGTTCAGTCCATATACTTTAAGTGGTTACAGGAGATAATTGTCTTTTGTTTTGGAAAGTTCTTACACGTGTTAATACTGTCCCTGACAATCGAGTGTGACGTCACAAACGCCTAGTTGTAACTTTAAACCGCCCTAACTCGAAAACGGACTATCGTAGCAAGATGCGGTTTAAATATTTATTCTTAGATTTTTTTACACTTAAACTTTCATTTTTGGGTCACACCCCCTTAAGTGAAAACAATAACCAGTTTGTGCATTATCTCAAAGTAAACTAGTGGCAAAGTACTTAGCATATCTAGATGTGACACTTAATTATAGACCTAAAATTTTGAACTAATATAAACCAATCTACTTGGTCGATCGTAGAATGCTTGTCGCGATATCATAATATTGATAAGTTGGGATGATTTCCTGTCTTTCTATTATTGTTCTTATTCTTTTTAGTAGTATCTTTTCAAAGAGCTTAGATAAAACTGGCAATAATGATATTGGCCGTATAATAAAATATGTAATTTGATACTTTTACATTTAAAGTGAAACTATGTTTGTGCGAGAATTTGGGTATAAACCATATTTTCAACAGGTCCACTTTTTTTTTAATATGGTGCTATAGTGGGTTGATAACAAAGCTAAAATCGAAAATAATATAGTATTCATTATTCATAGATATTGAGACACAGTTCATCAATATTCTATTGAGAGCTGCTTCATGGAAAGGTTCTAAGGTAAAAATTTCGTTTACAATTATTGCTCAAACAGTTACGCTTATCTGCCTATTCAGGATATGGGCCCAAGTTGAATGTTACATCTAATGTTGAAATTAAACTGCCTTTAAATAATAATTATTGTTCATTTAAAAAATACTTCAATTATCTAGCTATACCAGACGTCCAGAGGACTACCTTATTCGTCTACAGAACACAGCATACTTATTCCTTTGACAGTTCGTATCTGCCATCGTAGGAAAGAGATTCTGCTAAGCAAAAAATAGAGATGAATTTACCCAAACATAAATTATGTTAGGAAGCAGTAAAACAGATACATGGCAGTGAAAAATGCAAGAAAAGGTGTAGAACGCCGTGGAGAAGAAGAATTAATAAAAAGCTAATGCTAAGCGGAAAAACTTATGTAAATTGCAGTGGAAGAGAATTATGTAGCTGACAAAATACCCAAATAAGTAAATAGTACGAAGTGTCGGTACAAGTGTAATTAACATATTTCTGAAGAACAATATCCCAAGAATATTATAATCTAGCATGCCCTTATGGTTATGTCCTCATGTTACTTTTAAGATTCCAAGCCCGTTATCTTGGAATTTATTTAATCCGAGCGAGTTTGTTGGAGCTACAATCTGGTGCGAACACTTACTCTATATTCCTTTTAGTCTAGTGATTAGGCCTAAGCAAAAAGATGTTCGAGAAAAAATTAAATAAAGTCACTCTCACTTTGTATATGTATATTAAGAATTTGGATTAAAAATTAAAAAAAAAAAAAACTAGAAGGAATATTTAAAAAAAAAGCCATAAATAATTAAAAATGCACCAACAAAAATGTGTTGGTACCTCGAGATACTTTATTTTCAACCAAGTTCACATGAGTTATCCCTGAATATTTACAAATCAAGGGCCCGATTGGCCATTCATTCATATGCCAATTGATATTATCAAATGAACAACGCACTTTACTTGAAGTAATTGCCCACCTACTTTTTTTTGGCGCGACATGTAAATGGGCGCCGCGTCTCTGGCTTACTTGCGCAATTTTCAATGTAAACAATGAGTTACGTGTGAAGTAATCGAGTCTATTTTTCCATAAACACGTGACTCAATAAAAATAACGTTCGAGAGTGATTTTTGGCACGAGATCATACTCGCGATGTGTGACAATAATAATTATTTCCGTAGATTTCTTGGAGAAAATCTCTTCGAATTCCAATCCATTTCAACCATATTTTTGAAATCTATTTTTACATACATAAAAACTATCCTGCACCAACGCTGTACAAAAAAATTAATATTCTCAATTTTTGTATTATGTATTGTTATACAATTTTCAACCCAAAAAGTATATAAACTGTTTCTCAAATTCGTGATAACATCTAGCAATCCTGAAATGATCTTTACACTAATAATTCTAGTGTTACATCTATGTTCGTAGCAACATATAATAGTGAAGTAAGTATAAAAGAATAGTATTCTTGTGAACAATTTGTTATTTCATTGAGCTAATGAGTAGGACATAGTATATTCTATTTGTGAATAATTTCCAGTATTCTGTTTGCCAGAATCTAGAGAGACTGTAAACTGTCCCAATAATGAATATTCCTTAGCGCAGTATGCATCCAATCCAGTTTTGATATAGAGAAATCAACAATTTTGTACAATGCATTTGTCATTGTAAGTGATATATATAATTAAAAAATATAAGATTTATTTAGTGAATCCGAGAAAGGTATCGACAGAATTAGGGATGCTCAGCAATAGCTGAAAATTGGTAAAGGGTGTTTTTTTTAGAGGTATAGAACTTTGAACTAGAATAAAACTCATAAAAATCATGTTAACGGCCATGATATTGACTTTATTAGAAAGGTAATTTTATGCCTTAGTGCTTAAAAATGATTTGGGGCATATGAGCGCCGCGACTGGCTCAAACGAAGCTCAGTCTGGGAGTCCAATTTTGGACCACTTTTTCGAATATCTGGGAACGTTAATCGGCAATAACACGGCAAATTTTGGCTTCCAGCCGATTCAACGTTGTTGGTTTATTACCAGTAGACTAGCGACTTCACATAGCCTCACAGAATTGAATTCATAGGTGTGAGACTATACCACCGTGGAGGCCAATTCACAAGTTCATTGCGCGAAATTATACGGTCATCGAATGTTTCCTGAAATAAGTTGATTGTGTCACGCTCTGTGTGGCATGTTGCGCCATCTTGTTGGAACCAGAACTCTTTCACACTAACGTCATTCAACTGGGGAACAAGAAAGTCAGTAATCAAGAATCGATACCGCTCTCCATTGACTGTCCCGTTCTGACTGGCATCATTTTTAAAGAAATATGGGCCAATGATTCCACTTACCCAACAAGCACACGAAACAAGGAGTCTTTCTGGATTATCAATCAGAGTATGCGTAGTGCGAAAACGATTCATGATTGTCCGAATAACTTGCTGGGATGGACAATTATGTCGACCGTAAAATGGACGTAGCGCACATAGCGGAAGTTTCGCGAACTGAATCACGATTTTCGAAGTAAATTCGTACAATTTGCAAGCGTTGCTCTGGCGTAAGTCTTTTCATAATGAAATGGCAAGATATAATAACCGGAAATGAGCTGTCACCTGTCAAATTTACTGTCACTAGGAACAGTGTTACTAGGTAGAAAAACAAACCTCTAAAAAAAACACCCTTTAGATATATATATTTTTTTTTTTTTACGGATATGCGCACTCGCAGGGAAATGTCCTATCACGCTCGAGAAGCGGCAAGTGCGCGGAAATGTCGGTGTATGTTGGTCTTGAAACGGTTCAGGTTGTAACCTGCAGGGAAAACCGTCGCAGGGAGTTTATTCCACAGCGATGCTGTTCTCCAGAGATATGAATTCTGATATAATGAGGTTCTTGGTGCCTCTAGTTTGACAGTAAATTCATGGTTACCGTCTGTTTGACGGGTTCGCCTGGTAGGCGCTACTCTCGGTGGAATCATACGTGCCAACTCTTCAGAGCATTTTCCGTGATAGTACCTGTAGAAGAGAGATAAATCGCCCACAGATCTGCGATGTTCGAGACCATCCAAGTTACGAGTAAGTGCGGGGTCATTGATCAGCTTGATAGCTCGTTTTTGCACGGTGTTCAAAAGCATTAAGGTATGTTTGGGTGCTGCACTCCATATATGTGAGCAGTACTCCATAGTTGGTCGAATCTGGGCTTTGTAGAGTGTCAGCAATTGGCTTGGTGTGTACAGATGTCTTGTACGAAATAGCACCCCAAGCTTTTGGGACGCCCTTTTAGCAATATCTGCCACGTGACTGTGCCAAGACATGTTGGTCTCTGCAGTAACCCCCAAGATGTTCAACTGACTCTGTAATGTGACAGCACTTCCAGATAGCATGATGTTTGGCTCACCGGTGCTGGTCTTTTTTGAAAACAGAGCTGCTTGGGTTTTCTGCGCGTTGAACTGTACAAGGTTTTTGTTACCCCAGTCCTCTATTATCTCCAGGTCGTTATTTATCTGCGATATTTGAGTTAGTCTAAGATGATGGAATTCACGTGCGGAAAGACCTGTGGGTGGTATGAGTGAGGAGACTACATTGCCATCGTCTGCAAAGCAATAAAGTGCATTTACTGTTTTATCTATGAGGTCATTTATGTAAATCAGAAAAAGAGTTGGCGAAAGGATTGCTCCCTGTGGCACACCAGCATTTTTTTGGTAAGAGTTGGAGTTCTGGCCATCCAGTGCAACATAAATGGATCTGTCCTTTAGGTAACTTTCAAACCAAGTGCAAAGTTTCGGCGATAATCCCATTGCTTTGAGCTTGTTGAGCAGATTTTCATGCCAAACTTTGTCGAATGCTTTAGATATATCTAAGGCAATTGTTCTTGTTTCACCCCGCAACTCAATCGCTTTTTGCCATAAGTGAGTGACGTATGTAAGTAAATCGCCAGTTGATCTATATTTTCGAAATCCGTATTGCTTATCGTTGATAATTTTGTACTTTTCCAAGTACTTGGTTAGGTGATTGTTCACAACTCTTTCCATTACTTTTGATATCACCGGAAGTAGAGCAATTGGTCTATAGTTTAACGGATCTGTCTTTTTTCCTTTCTTTGGAATGGGTTGTACTGCGGCAGACTTCCATGATGATGGATATACTCCTTGCCTGTAAGACAAATTGAATAATTTTGCGAAAGTTGGGGTGAGTTCGTTGGCGCAATTTTTGAGTACTATTGCGGGAATGCCATCCGGACCCATTGCTTTGTTTGTATCTAGCTTTTTAAGGGATTTTCGTATTTCTCTGTGACAAAAGGGTACCTCTGGCATACTATGGGAAACCCTTTCAATGAACGGTGGAGTTTTTCCGTTTGGCACTGTTAGGTTGGAGTTGGAGGAAAACATTTGGGCCAGCATATTGGCTTTTTCCTCTGATGTTGTGGCTAAGTGATTATTTTTATCTGTAAGTGGTGGTATGGATGACTTGGTGAAGTTAGATCCAACAGCTTTTGCAAGAGACCAAAAGGACCTAGAACTACTTGGACATTTCAGCAACCTGTTTTTTATTCTTTGATTGTATGTTTCTTTAGCGGAGTCAATAGTAATTTTGCAACTATTTCTGGCTTCTCTAAATTCTGTGTGGTTTTGAGCGGTTTGTTGTCGTTTCCAAAGGTTATATGCTCTGTGTTTTTTCTGTACAGCCGTTTGACACTGGCTGTTGAACCAAGGTTTTGCATTAGCTCTACGTTTAGTTGTATGTGGGATATATGCATCCATTCCAGATAAGATTACTTGTGTTATTTCATTACAGCAAATAGTGGGATCAGCTGTTTTAAAGCAAACCTCTTGTCATGGAAAATCCAGGTAAAACTGTTTTAGGTCATTCCATTTTGCCGATTTATAGTGCCACATTTTACGAGGAAGTGGTTGTTGGCTTGGTGGGATGAGCATTTCGCACTTTGTTATTATAAGTTTATGATCGGACGAACCAAGTGGAGCATCTACTTGAATTGTGTACGAGTCAGGATTTGTGGTTAGGAACAAGTCTAAAAGCGCTGCAAATTCTCCCCTTTCTGAGATACGGGTAGGTTCATCGACAAGCTGCGTTAGACCACAACTTATGGCAAAAGCTTCTGCTTCTCTGCCTTCGTTATCTGTTTTGTTGTGGTGTTTCAGCCAGGGTATATTGTGGACGTTGAAATCGCCTAAAAAGACAATTTCCGCCTGTGGATAGTTTGACTGTATACTATCACAGCTTTCGGATAATGTCGCGAAAAAGTTTTGGTACTCGGTGTTAGATGGCGGTCGGTAGAGGCAGCAGATAAACTTGGTCGATGACTTTGAGGTGAATTTTAGCCATATGATATCAAGGTTCGCTGGTTCTAGCTTCTCCTCTCGATGACATGAGAGGTCATTTTTAATGTACACACAGATCCCAAAATTATGTCGAAATCGGTGGTGTAGGTCATAGCCGAGATAAAGATAGTTCACAATAGGTGTTGCAGAACTGATTTTAGTTTCAGTGAGAACAAGGATGTCAGGTCTTTGTTCTTCAAGATGTTGGTGAACTGAATTCATATTTGTACTTATTCCTCTTATATTGCTAAAATCAATTCTGAGTTGAGTTTTTGATCTTCTCTTTATATCTTTGCATGAAGGACCCCCAGGATCACCCGACGCCCGGAGATCCGAGTGGTCGGGTATTTTACCTCCGGAATATTTTGATCCTGGAGGCGCCATCATGCTATCTGTTACTCATTGTTGGAACCGGACTGCCAGCGCAGTAGCGGAACGTGGTGATACCACTTAGCGCTACTCAATTCTGGCATGGTGGTATCTCACCGGTCGACGCCCAATGAGTAAAAAGCATCTACCATCTATTCTTTAATATGTCTTCTCAAATAATATATAGGGTGGCCTCGATTTTGATGGCAGGAACTGATGGCAACCCTCATTGAAAGTCGAGGGCACGCGTTATTTTGCTTGCTAAATACAAATTTTTTAAAGTGACAGCCTTCAAAGTCACTTTCAAAGTTAAAAGAGGATTTTGCATACAGCTGTAGGTCTTTAGACAAAAAAAGAAACATGAAATTGTGTTAATAAAGTGTTTGCCGCATATGATGAGAACCCCCTACACCGCAAGGTACTTCTTATTTGTTGCGCTTATGGTTCTTGAAGTATCTTTTTATAGAACAACTTTACGGCGCTGAGAATCGAGGCAACCCATCCATTTGGTTTAAAGGTTATTATGAACTATTGTTTTATGTAGAAATTATCCATTGCAACGATCACATACCTGTTAGTATTGCCGGCTCTTGGACTATTAGGTATCTTTTCAAATTATACTAGTATAATTTTCAACTAATCATTCAATGTTGCTTCTAGTTAAATTTTCAGTAATTATTTTTTTAGTTTATCACTCTGTTCTTTGGAAGTGCAATGTTATTTTTTTTTGTAAATATATTTATTGTGATTGTCCCAATTGACCTTTTCAATTTAAAAACCTCTCTCTCTGGCATCAAACTGTCAGATGCCAAAAGAGTATGAAAACAATGGTTGACAGCCGTTGACAGTGGTTTGTAGACAAGACTTTTGAAAAAAACTATTATTTCCTCGGTTTTTTCAAGGTTTTTTCCTAACAGTGGTGATTCTGTGTAGTGTGCCTTTTCATAAAAATACATCCTATTCACCGGCGGATGCGTCTTTCCATAAGTTTCTATCAAATTCTATATTTGTCAAAATTTGGATACACAAAATCAGAAAGGATACTCGCAAAAGAAAGAGAAATCTACGCACCATCAAGTATACAAAGTAATCCACGTTCAAGTTTAGTTTGCGGAAGCTGTTTGCTTCCAAAATATTCCATTACCGTCTTCATAGCGAAGTTCTGCGAATGAAGCAGTGACTTTTCCCACATTTTCTTCTCAATTTCAAACCCTGCGCAAATGTTACCGATGGATCCACCATTTTATGTCGGTCATTGTCATTTTCCATTCACTTAATGAAGGTAGCTTACTCATTGGTGAAGTCACCGATTCGAATAAAAACGAGGGAATTGCTAGACACCCAATACACATTGACAAGCAAGCAAATGTTGGCGGGAAAACGAATGTTTTCATACTTATCGTCTATCTCTTTTAATTGAAAACGTCAATTGAACTGCATAAAATAATGCTGAAAAAGTACCGGCATCATGTCAAATCAATTTTAATTTATTGACATACATTGTCTGTAACACAGACGTCAGCCAGTATAATTTACAATTGTTTTTATTGGCCTAGTTTAATTAGAACGACACAAGGTTAAATTTATAGGTACCCACCTAATTAAGGAGGGATCAATGTGCTATTTTCGCAGCAAATACCAAAAAATTATATTATCTTGAAAATTATTCAGGTTTTGTTTGTCAGAATTAGTGCAAATAATTAGGATAATCTTGTCTCATTAACGTTTCACGTTCACTTTAATGCATTACGATTAAAAATAAGAATCACACTGTGTACAGAAAGGAATGAGGCGAAAAAATAGGATCAAATTCAAATTAAAATTTTAGGATGTGTAACTCGAGTTATCAGTCTCAACAAGAAACAGGGAGAGATACTTAGAAAGGCTTAGGAGGAACAGTCAAGCATTTGAGGAGGTGGTCTCAGAACGCAGAAGGAAAATTCTCAGACCAACTCAAAAAACTTAATGAACGCAATACAATTTTATCTAGTGCGCTCCAACTTTTGAAGGAGAAGGAGTTGGAAGTAATATCTCAGGTGGCATCAATGCAGGAAGACAAGGCAAAATTGGAATTGAGAATTGAAGAACTCATTTCTCTAAACCAAAATCTGATAACTTCTGTGAACACTTTGGAAGTTGAAAATGAGGATTACATAAAGGAAGTAAAAAAGTTGAGACAATCAGTAAGTGACCTACAAGCCAAAGCAACCAATTTGAGAGTGACCGCTGCTAGTGTAATCAGTGACCAAGGATCAGATATTTTAGATAGTGAACAATTACTAACGCTAAGAACTGATAAGATTGTGGGTAATATTAACCATATTGTAAAGGTATTAGGAAGAAGGAAAAATAATATTTTAATTTTGTGTGATGAGAGTGGTTTTACCTTAGTCCCTTTGTTTTTAAATAATTATAATACTAACAATGTGAAAATCAAGAAATTTAGCAAAAGATTGAGTGAGTACGCTTTTGAACTGAATAAATATGCTGAATCTGAGATTTCATGGTGTAATATAGGTAACTCAGTGAGAAACAAATCTTCTCCACATATGCTCTGCAAAAAGCTTGCTGAAAATGTATTCTCAGAACGAGTAAGTGTTCAAAAAAACCTGAAATTTGTTAAGATTTTTAATGATATTGAAATAAAAGAAATAATTGGAAAGCCAGGTAGTGCTGATTTTTTACTCCGAACTGCAATGCAGGGAAGGGGAGGGTAGCAGATAATAATCTAATAGGACAATTAATTTATCTTAATGCAAATAGTATGTGGGCACATTTTGATGAGATTCATTCCTTTGTCGTGAGTAACAAACCTAAAATTGTGTGTATCTCGGAAACTCATTTGACGGAGAAAATTAATGACTCTGAGTGTATTCGAGTAGATAGTTCCAGTAGACATACGGGTGGCATCTAAGCATTCCGCATATGTATTTGGCACCTAGGTCTTTTCTATTGGTTCTGTGCGCCATGCGGTCATATTTCAACCAATAAACAGCTAGGTGCCAAACACATATACGAAATGTGATGTAGTGCCAAATTCGTATACGGAATGTTGCACATTCATAGGACTGACAATTTTGAGTTTTATAAGTTGGAAAAACAAAAACATATTAATAGCTATTCAAAAATCTATTTCGAAAAACTAAATAGACCAAAAGGGAATTTAAATTTAAAACATTATTAGTGCACTAATGTCCTTCTACATGTTTTGTTGCATTTGGTTGGTTTGAAGCTACGTTGGCCGAAAGACTGTGACGCCCTTGTGACGCTTTTTTAATCTATTTTTGGGAAGCTCGTCTTCGAATGATCTTCCAAATGGCAATCTTTTCGAGCCCCTACCTGTCCTAGACTGATTAAAGTTGAATTTACTCATGCTTGCCCTGTGTCCAAATCGCCTCACAGAAGAGCTTCCTATGGTCATAGGCGCCGGAATTTCAAAATTACTATGGGGGCTCGGGCTCCAAAAATTAACATGAGTAAAATTAATTATACAGACAGAACCAGGCTACTAGACACATAGGCTTAAATAGGATCAGTTGACAGATGCCCATTTCACTGCAAGATCGCCACGGTGGATCATTAAGCTTCCCTGCATATTATTAAAATTCATGCATCTTCGGGAGCTCGGCTATAATCGGCTCCAGCAACACCATCGGCGTAGCCGCTACCGGAGAAAAGCGCCGAAGTCGCAGAATTTTTGGGTCTTTTTACGGTTATTGGGACTTGGTGGAGGCAATCGGAGATGCGGCCATAAATTTTGATCAGAATTTATAGTAGAACGTTACCTATATTATAATATATGTATGTATTTGATTTATTTACCTCTCTGGCTACGCCAGTGGGCAGCAGCGATTCAATTCGCCTTAACCGGGTACAAGCTAATTCGTCTTATTACTCCCTATGTGTCTAGTAGGTTGGTCTGGTCTGTATATAAATTTTCCATGATAAACTAGGTGAAAAAAGCCCAAGTACATCATGATATATTCATGTGATGTAAACATACCTATCATGAAAACAAACGGAAAGAAAATATAAATCCAACAACTTATTGAAAATACAGGTTTAAATACTACACAACAAAATATTCATACTTTTTGTTAAAGTAGGTATAGTAAAACAACAAAAACATAAATAAACAAGTTCGATATAGAAATAAATAGTTAGGAACTCAATATTTTTGAACCTAGCCACTCCACCCACTACATACAATACCAAAATCACTATGGAGGCTCCGCCCCCATAGCAAATTTCCTACGGCATTGCCCCCATGGTGCCGGCGCCTATGCCTATGGTATCAAAACTTTCTCAAGCTGTTCATGCAAAACTTTAAGGTTGACAAATCAGTTCCATGTTTATGATTTTTATGCAATTTTACCATAATTAAATGCTTGTATGTATGTATGTATGTGTTGTGTTGGAGGTGTCAGTTGCACTGCGACCAAGGTTGATCTATTGTACCCCTCCTTCTGCTGCTAAGTTCGGGTTTCCTGCTTAAAGCAGCCCCTCTAGTCCTAGGTCCTTTAGGTAATTAAATGCTTACTATTGTTTGCCCAGCGGATCTGAGTCTACGGAAGGAATTCGGACGTAAATGTGCCATGTTGCCACGTTTAATTATAAAAAAGCGAAAATACTAAGCATGAAGTATAGTTAATTTGAAAATCCGTTTTTTGATAACAAAATATTGATAACAATAATAAAACGCTAAATATTTTAACGTGGTTGTTAGACCTATCCTTATTTTAATCCTGATTTCTTCAGTTTGGTCTATTGTAAAAAATAAACATTTTCTAAAGATACCATCAGGTTTTGACAATTTGGCAAGCATCCGTCCTGGATGAACCTAATTGGTGGAGTTTTTGGCAGGATTGCCGTTGTCATGGGGGACCATACGGTTGTCAAAGAGCTAACGTCACCTTACGTCTCGCTATTGGCCAGGGCTCACGTCATTTTATCCTCCCATCTTGGAATATCGATTTATATTGACATATCCAGTGGCGAAGATTTGGTCATTGCACTTCCAAAAAGTTACGCACGCAGCTGGGTATTTTATGAATGAAATCAGCCATTTTTTTTTACAACTGCATTCCCCTTACCGTTGCCCCGTAGACACAGACTCGCTGGGCAGACATTAAATGCACTGATTTTATGAACCTTTTTTTTTTTTTTTTTAAAAGACATGTTCCACCAGCTTTAGAAAAGTTAGCAGAACATGACTTGAAAAATGCACAAATCATTATGATATTTACATTGAAATGTTTTATTGTAAATTTCCACTTTTTCTGTTCAATCAGACATCACCAAACTAACCGGGTTTTCATCGGTAAGTTTAAATTTGGTAAAGTCTGATTAATCAGAAAAAGTGTAAATTCACAGAAAAAATGTAAAAAAAGGAAGGAAAAATTTCTATTTAGTGCATTTAATAATTAGCAATTAAGTAGACGAACATTATAATGTTGAACATTGAAATGTTCATAATATTATGATGATTTGTGCATTTTTCAAGTAATATTCTGTTAACTTTATCTAAAGCTGGCAGAACATTTCGTTTTTTTTAGGGAAAAAAAGGGCAATAAATTTTCAATTAGTGCATTTTATTAGCATTTATTCAGCATTCAATTATGGTACAATTGCATTTGTGTTCTGCTGACCTTGCTCTTTTGGCTTTAGGGGCATTCTTTAGCACGTGTTATTAAAAGGAAATGCCCCCTTGCCCCCCCCTCCCCCTGGCTACGCCAGTGGATGGGAGAACGATTATTGATCTTGTTTTTACTAATTTGCCTGACAAGGATATTGACTGTGAGGTTTTGCAGGTCCTAAGGATAAGTGATCATTATCTGTTGTCTATTATCTTTAAAACGCATAAGAGTTCTTTTGTTTCTGGCTAGTACGGTAGAAATATTGATTATCACAGAATTAAAGTTATTTTATCAAGGGTTGTTTGGGACTTTAATCTTAGAGATGTGAATGTAAAGTGTGAACGATTTCTAGATATTGTGGGCGATGTTGTTAATCCTATTGCTCCTAGAAACAAAATAAAGATTTGTACTAGATTTAAGTCGTGGTGGAATGAAAGGGTAAAGGATGGCGATGCAGTAAGAAAGAGAGATGAAAGCTATAGGACATATAAAGAGCAACATACTGATTTAAGCCATGTTATGTATAAAGAAAAGAGAAATAAAGAAGTTAGAGTTATAAGAGAAGAAAAAATGAAGCATTTTGAAAGTGAGGTAGATAACTGTAAAAATAATCCTATTGCAATGTGGAATGCCCTTAAGACTATAATACCTAATGATAAGAGCAATAATAAAATTAATGAAGTTGATTTTGGAGAGGAATTAGTAAGGGATGAAAGTAGATTGCCTCGGCTATTAAATGTGTTTTACGTGAGTAGTATTGGTGAAATTGTAGATTGCATAGACTGTGTTGCTGATTTGAATGTTAGCATTTTTGAAGTTATTGAAGGTTTAAATGCGACACTTTCAGATTTTTCTCTAATTGACAGAGACAGTTTAAGAGAAATGTTTTTTTCTTTCACGGAAAAAATAGCCCTGATGATCTACATATAAATATTGTAAAAAATATATAAGTATGATAGTGTTGAGGATCCCCTGATACATATAAATAATTGTTTTTTAGAGCAGGGAATATTTCTAAATAAACTAAAGATTTCTACTACAAAAGGGCACAACTGTGAAACTGCAATTCAATGTGTGCTGGATGAGTGGATTAGAGATATTGATAGCGGTTATGGTGTAGTTGCAATTTTTCTTGACCTGCAAAGAACATTTGAAACAGTTGATAGGGACACTCTTATGTTTAAGCTCAGGAGTATGGGATTGCGGGGTACGGCATTAAAATGGTTTGGCAGCTATCTTGAAAATCGAAAATAGAAAGTTAGCATGAATAGATATGTTTCTGATGAAATGGTTAATGATTATGGAGTACCCCAGGGGAGTATACTGGGCCCTCTGCTGTTTATAATTTATATTAATGACATGGCACAGCTTAATGGTACCGTAAAAATGCATTTGTTTGCGGATGATACCCTGATTTATATGGCATCAAAGGACCTAAAAGACTGGGTTACTA
This sequence comes from Ceutorhynchus assimilis, assembly GCA_917834065.1. NCBI lineage: Eukaryota > Metazoa > Arthropoda > Insecta > Coleoptera > Curculionidae > Ceutorhynchus > Ceutorhynchus assimilis. The sequence goes on along the minus strand of OU892280.1, from coordinate 44,463,992 downwards.
ATATAGGTAGGGCTCTGGATAGTGTGTATGGGTATTGTTGTAAAAATTAATTAAATATTAATGCAAATAAAACTAAGTTTATGTTATTTGGATCAGAGAGAATACAGAATGAATTTGCATTGAATAAATTAGGGATAACAGTGGGGGCTTAGTTATTGAGCAAGTTAAAAAAATTAAATATTTGGGGGTTATTATAGATGAGAAGCTGACATTTAAGGAATATGCTAATTATGTTATTTCAAAAAAAGTTTTAAAGTAAATTATTTGTCGAGATGCTCTGGATATCTGTCAATGTGGGCTAAATTGGTAATGTATAAAACTCTAATACTGCCTCATTTTAATTACTGTTCTACAATCTTATATCTTTTAAAGCAAAATGAAGTAGCTAGGTTGCAGAGGCTGCAGAATAGAGCCATGAGACTTATTCTTTCTTGCAGTAAGTACACTGTGATAAAGGCCATGTTGGAGTGCCTGCAGTGGCTCTCTGTAAGACTTGTTAAAATTCAATATGTTAGTTTTTATTTTTAAAATCAGGAAGGCTCAAACACCGCCCTACCTTGCCAGTAAGATAGTTAATGTACGACCTACACTGTAACAGCTTATTACGTAACTCATTTTAGCCTGTTTGAGTTACGTAATAAGTTGCATTTTCGTGCTTAGTGATGTAATGAGAGCTCAATATGTAACTCATTTTTATTGCAAAATGCATTTTTTTAAAATTCATTTATCAAAAATTATAAATATAATCTTTTGTGAAAAATTAAAACCATTTCGAATACATGAAAAAAATCTGAGTCGTACATAAAACGTTGTATATCACACGTACGGTAACGCTCATTACACCACTCGTGTGATTATCACGACTCGGTCTACGCTACGACCTCATTTATTTATTTATTTATTTCCATTTCAAATTACACAAATTCATGCAATAAGTACTGTAAAAATAAACATAAATTGAGTGACGTCAAAAAAAAAAAAATCCCAAATAAATATCCATATAACAGGTAGGTAGGTACAAACAATCAATATCATAGGATTAACACTACCACAGCCTCCTATAGTTAACAAGCCATGAAACTGGAAATGACGGCAACGTCGCGTATGGTGCTATTTTGTTATTGGGTTATGTGTTTCTGTGTATTGCTTTCATTGTGTATTGTTGCAATTTAGTATTTTTATGGGCATTTTTGACGAAAAAGTGGATAGAAACACACCAATATATTGCCCATATTTAGTTGATACCTGTTCCTTTGTGCTTTGATTGCAAATTTTTAACAAATGGGTACAGGAGCAAAAATGAAGGTAAGGTACGGTAAAACAATAAAAACAATATTAATATTTGTCTGCAAGAGCATAGGTCTCGATATATTACCTAAGATATTTAAACTTGTTCCAGATGCCATGAAACTACTGTGTTCCTGGGTGCAAATCGAACTATAGGAGTTCCTTAAAAACTGAAGAAATGCAAACATTTTTATTTCCAAAAAAATTCTGAAGTGCAAAAAATGTGGATGAAAGCAATACACCAAGATAATTATACCCGAGATTATACAATAACGAAAAATTCTGTGGTGTGTTGTAAACATTTTGAAGAAACCGAAATAATTAGATTTGAAACAAACAAGGATAAAGGCGTAGTTCGAGAGTTCAAACTAAAACGTCCAACACTTAAAAGTAGGTACCTCTTATTTTCGAAAATCAGCTCAAGTATTTGAATGGACTTGCCTTCCAAAAAAATCCCGAAGAAAGAAAAAGTTAGATTTTCAAAAGACATACTGAAACATAGGCCTATAACACTTTAGACTCTAGAAATATATTCATTTAAATCAATTATTTACTGTTCTTATTTACACAAATAGTTAAATTATTCATTGAATTACTGTTTTTGGCCCTTTAGTACAATAAATTATGTATTTTTTGTGATTCATATTAATAAAATAAAAAATATATATTTATACAAACAAACACCACCAGCACCACTTGGCGGTAAGATTGCGGTGTTGCCTTTTTAACTTCATGGCTTGTTAAATGTAGGGGGCTGTGACACTACTCATTCCTAGCTATTCATATACTCTTCAATTTTATAGGGCTCAAGATTAATTAGAAACTGCTTTAATTTTTGCTTAAAATGTTTTTCATTTGTTGTATTTTTTATGTCATTACTTAATTTATTGTGAAGTCTGACACCCATATAGTAGGGACTTTTCTCAGATAGGGTCAAACGATGGATTGGAAAAGGTATGTCGTTTGTACGAGTGTTGTATCCATGGTTAATATTGACAGAAAAAACGGTTCGTCTGTTTCTAAAAACAAACATGATAATTTCAAATATATACAAACCATAATGGTTAGAATCATCTTAGATCTAAATACACCCCGACATGTTTGTAAAAAGGACATCTTATAAATTATTCTTAAAGTACGTTCCTGAACAACAAAAATGTCTTGAGCCCTAGAGCTAGAGGCCCAAAAAATTATTCCATATCTAGCAGTACTTTCGAAGTTCGCAAAATACAGTATTCTTTTAGATGTATTATCCAAATATTTTGAAACAAATCTCATGCAGTAACATATTGTATTTAATTTCCTGTTCAGATTATCAATATGCTCAGACCAGTCCAAAAACTCATCAATATGCATACCCATAAATTTAGTGCTCTTGCTTATTTCAAACTTACATTCATTGATTATTATAGACTCAGGTTTTTTCATTTTACTCAGTTTGGTTCTGAACAGAATTATATTGGTTTTTTCCTTATTTAGATATAATCTATTTTCTTCAAACCAATTTTCCGCTGATTTAAAAGCATTTTCTGCGTTCTCAGTAAGCTCAGGAAGGTTAGATACTTTCACTAACAAATTTGTGTCATCTGCAAATTGTGTAATACTGAGATTTATAATAATAATAATAATAATAAATGACTTTATTTGCACAAAATTTAGTACATAGGCGAAGTTTAGCCAAAGGCTACTCTACTTAACCTACAATTAATAAAGTAACAAAAAAAAAACTTAAGCATAGATGTCGCCAAAAAAAATGGCATGGCAAGATAAATCAGTAATTAATAAATGTTCTATGTTTACCCCATAAATTACACCAATAACACATTAAGAAATCTAGGAGACTGTCGAACTCACTTGAACTTTCAAAAGATATTTCCTACTCTCTCTACGAAAAGCATTGAGTGAAATACTTTTTATATTTGTTGGAATCTTATTATAAATAAAGGCTGAATTATATGAAAAACTACGCTTGTAATAGGTTAAGCGGTGGCGAGGAACATTCAGTCTATTTACAGATCTCACATTAACCTTATGCAACTGGTTTCTAGGAATTAACTTACTAAAAAGATAGGGAGGAGAAGATGTAAGAGTAATCTTATGAACAAAAACACCAAGATTATAGGAAAATAAGTTTTTAAGGCGAAGCCATCCAAGTTCATTTATCCTTGCAGACACTGTATCATACTTTCTTAAATTAAATATAAATCTGCAACAAGTATTTTGAAATTTTTGCAATCTATACGCAGTAAAATTATCAAGACAAGGAAAGTAGACAATGTTGCAGTAATTAAGAACTGGCAGGATCAAGGATTCGCAAAGTTTTTTCCTTAACTTGAAATTGATTATGTGTCTGTTAATGAAGAGCGGCCTCAAAGCGAAATAAGCTTTTTTAAGAATATTTGAAACGTGAAATTTGAATCTTAGGTCTTCTTCAAAATAGAGTCCAAGATTTTTTACTTTATCCACGCATTGAAGTTCGGTAGTTCCAATGAACAGTTTTAAATTTTGTTTAAAATAATTTAATTTATTTTTTTGACTAAAACACATTACAGAGCACTTAGAGGCATTAAGTTTCAAATTATTTTTCTGTGCATAATCATGTAGAGCTTTGAGGTCATTGTTTATAGCGTGCGAGGCCTCTTCCAACTGATTTAAGGGGAACGAGTGCCGCAATTGTGTATCGTCTGCAAATCCCTGAATTTTGCAGGCTTTGACAACATCAAACATATCCGCAATATACAACAGAAATAGAATTGGTCCCAAAACCGAACCCTGGGGTACACCTGAGGTTATCTCACAAAAATCTGACGGATCCCTGCTTTCCAAAACAACCCTTTGCTTTCTTCCACCAAGATAAGACTGAAAAAAAGACAACGCAGTTTCATCGCATCCGAAATAATGAAGTTTGGCACACAAGACATCATGATCTAAGGTATCGAAGGCCTTCGAAAAGTCCAACAACACCAAAGATGTGACGTCACCCCTGTCCAGTGAGGATATAATTTCGTCAGTAATATTCGCCAAGACCGAAGTAGTGCTATGATCCTTACGAAACCCCGATTGCAAATGAGGGATTATTTCATTTCTTGTCAGATGCTCATAAATTTGTGGCTGCAAAAATTTTTCCAAGATTTTCGATAAAGCAGGGATGATTGAAATGGGCCTAAGATCGGAGTATTTTTCAGGTTTTCCTACTTTGGGTAGAGGTTTAATTAAGGAACATTTCCAAATTTCTGGAAAGTAACCAATCTCTAAGCAACAGTTTAAGATGTGAGTTATATGATTTAAAATAAAATTTGCACAATACCGGATCATTTGGGCAGAGATACCATCACAGCCACAAGCGTTTGATTTGAGCTCACAAATTATTTTGAAAATTTCTCCCGTGGTTGCTAATCTAAAAGAAAAATTCAGGTTTTCTCGAAATTTTGTTCCTTTATAGAAACTTACAGTTTCCGGTTGGTTTTGTAATGGGCTATACACCGATGAAAAATAGTCATTTATTGAATTTGGTTCTCCTAATTTTGGAGGAATAGTATAGTTAGTTTTATTTTTTAAGTTTAAGTTATTTATGGCTTTCCAAAGTTGTTTATTATCCTTGCTACGTTGGTTAAATTCTAAATAAGCCTTTTTCTCTCTACGAATAGCATCCACCACGGTATTACGCATTTGTTTGTAAAACGACCAATGACCAATGTCTTTAGTTTTCTTGAATTTGCTTAGGGCCTTATCCCGTTCTTTCATTAGTAATTTAATATTAGGTGTAATCCAAGGTGCAAACTGTTTTGAAATTTTAGCATGCTTGAAAGGGGCATGCTTATCAAATAAATTCAAAATGTTTTGGTTTAAGAATTGCAGTTTTTGGTCTATATTATTTATGTAGTAAACACTATCCCAATTAATAGATCTTATGTCGAACTCAAGGTCCTCCATAATTAATTGCTTAAAGTTTCTATAAATAACTGTTCTTCGTAGAGGCTTAGAAATGCCAATATTTATTTCACAAAAAGTTGCTTTGTGGTCCGATATTAGGTTTGCGTTTAGGACAGAGCAATTTGTGACAGTAGAAGGTTGATTAAAATAGATAACATCAATAATTTTCTCACTTGTATCAGAAATACGTGTTGACTCGGTCACCAACTGGGTAAAATCATAGCTGGTGAAACATTCAAGAAGCAAATTATTCTGAAAATGAGATATGTTCACATCTCCTAAAATTAAAATTTTATCAAACCGAGGATAGAAATAAGAAAGCAAATCGTCAAAGTGTTTTATACAGCTTGCCAGATTGGTTTTAGGTGGCTTGTACACGACCCCCAAAAGAATACTCTCGTTCTTTATTTTTAAGTTAAGAAATAGGTTTTCAAGGCCGTCAATCGGTTCAAACTGTTCTGTAATGTAATCAAAAGAATTTTGAATGAAAACACCGACACCACCCCCTCTACCTGTGCGATTTTTACATACAAAATTAAAATCAGGATAAGAAACTGGTCAGAGGAAACATTTTCCGTTAACCAAGTTTCGGAAACACACATAACATCTACACTAGAACTATGCAGTAAATTCTGAAAATGGTCGAAACCAGTCGCAAGGGAACGAACGTTAAGATGGCCCAACTTCAGGTTTTTCATATTAGAATTTCACAATAAATTAGAAAAATATTCACAATATTTTTACTTTAATTCCCCTTAGATCCAACAAATATAATCCTCCTTAAAATTTCTCTCAAAACCGAAAAAAAAATAAAATAAAAATAATAATAATGAAAAGAACTGGACTTAATATACTGCCTTGAGGTACCCCACTGTATTTTGCGATATATCTGATTTGTGCTGTATACCATCCTTCTGGATAACAATCCTTTGAGACCTTTGACTCAGATATGATCGAAACCACTCGAAAGCGCGTCCCCTTATTCCATACAAAAAGAGTTTTTGCAGAAGCATGCTTCTGTCTAGGCCAGCGGTTCCCAAACTGGGGGGCGCGCCCCCCTGGGGGGGCGTGAAGCAACATTAAGGGGGGCGTGAGTCTTCTAGAAAATTAATACAAATTTTAAGATTTAAAATAAAAAAATCAGTTAAAATTTAAAAAAGATGTCTACAATCTGACAACAGCGCATACCTAAGCCAAAGCAACTTTGCCATGCGATAATTGCTACTAGAGATGCCACGAATATTCGGCTACTATTCGGTATTCGGCCTATTCGGCCATTTTTTTTTGTATACGGTATCCGGCCGAATATTTGGCCGACTACCGAAAGCTGAATAATGAAAAAAAAACGCACATGACATAATACTCAAAAATGTATCTATTTAATAACAAGTCACAATGAATCTAATTTCTTTGCATTAATTAGTGGTGCTATTTTGATAACTTTTGCTAAAGATAAACTGATAAACAGTAGTATAAGTAATAACGTGCGATCAAAAGAATATAGCTAATAATGCGTAAAATTGCGTATTGTGACACTATATATTCTCAAGTGAACCAAATTCCGTTGTTACCGGGGGCGACGCGATAAGAATGAGACTGGTCTGCACAAAACCCACAGAATATTCGGTGCTACAAACGAGAGCGTTGCCGAATATTCGGTATTCGGCCAAATCACTATTCGTGGCATCTCTAATTGCTACAGCGCACGCTCGCTGCCCACTGTCATGCCAATTCCTCCCCTTCCAAAGTTCAGAACTGCTTTCGGGTGCCATCTGTTGAGCGCTCCCGAGTTACTCCGAAGAACTCCGGCTAACGCGTGGAGTATGACGAGTCACTGACGGGTGTGAAGTGTTCTAAGAGCACCCGAAAGCGTCTCTGTTCAGACGAGACAGTAAGTAAAAAAAATGTTTTTGTATAATGCGAGGTATAATGGGGGAAGGAAGGGGGGCGCGACTACTTCTTGATTTCATAAAGGGAGCGCAGAAGAAAAAAGTTTGGGAACCACTGGTCTAGGCAATCGAATGCCTTTGAAAGGTCCAAAAATATGCCAAGCCCCATATCACCTGCCTCCAAGTGTCTCAATAGTACCTGTGTGAAATGAGAAATAGCGGTATCTTGGCAATATTACAATCGTGAGATACATGCATACAATACTAGGCAAAGGAATAATTTTTACGTGACCGCAAGGAATAAATCGTTTGGACAGAACAGCATTTCTCACAATGGTTTAGACTGTTTTAATGGGTTGCCTCAAGAGTCAGCAACTTTGCCAATATTTAAAAGACGGTTAAGGGGTTATTTGCTGGGAACTTGAGGGTCATTGGTGCCGCACGATGTGTTTTATGGTATTTTGAAAGTATTTTAATTTTGTTTTTGCTGTATTTTATTTTGTTTTATATTTTTTTTGGGGTATTTTAAGCTATCTTTTTTAATGTTTTATAAATTTGACTGCATACCAACTAGTGACTTATTAATATTATTGTATAGTATTTTTTTCAAAACAACAAAGTTTCAAAACAACAAACAAACATAAAATCAGGGAAATTTGTAAAAGTATTAAAAACCAGAATGCTTCAGGAAGCGATAGTATTTCTACAAAAATCATGAAAAACTTGCCAGACAGTCCTCTTTGTATTAATTTGTCTCTGGGCGCTGGAATATTTCCTCCTTGTCTGAAATCGGCAGTAGTAATCCCAATCTTTAAAGGGGGGGGGAGACAGTTCAGATCCATCGAATTATCGACCTATTTCGCTACTGAGTACTCTCTCGAAGATCATGGAGAAAATTGTTAAAGAGCAACTGGTGGATTTTTGAAGAGGCATAATGTTCTTGATCGGAATCAGTTTGGTTTTCAAAGTTCTAGAGGGACAAATGATGCCATCTTCTCATTTTTGGAAAAACTATACCTCAGCTTGAATGATCGAGAGGTGGCTGCGGCAGTGTTTTGTGATTTCTCGAAAGCTTTCGATTGCGTTAATCATGAAATATTGCTGCAGAAACTTAGTCATTATGGCATCCGTGGAACAGCTTCGGACTGGTTCAGGTCAATGCTCTCAGGTAGATGCCAGTTCGTCTGAGTGAATGGGGTTGATTCTGATACGGCTGAGATTATCCATGGTGTGCCGCAGGGGTCTGTGTTGGGACCCATTCTTTTCCTACTCTACGTCAACGACCTACTATCCCTTGCAATTTCGGGGGAATTCACGGCTTTCGCAGACGATGCTACCGGTCTGTGGACTTCAAGGACTCTAGACAATTTTCAGACAACCATCGAAAACGATCTCTCCGAAATTAAGAGGTGGTGTGATACAAATAAATTATGTTTTAACGTACAAAAGACAAACATACTCACTTTCAAGTGCTCTTTGACTGACATCAGACTAGAAAGCGGAATCCTGGCAAATAGAACAACCGTGAAGTTTCTTGGGTTGCACATTGACACACAACTGAAATTTGACTCCCATATTGACCATTTAAATAAAAAATTGGCAAGCGGATGTTACATTGTTAGGACTGTAGTACAGGAACTTGGCAAAAAAGAAGCTAAAACAGCTTATTATTCACTACTAGAATCACACATCAGATACGGGATAGCTTTCTGGGGTTACTCTACGCAAAAATCTATACAGTCTGTATTTGTGCTACAAAAGAGGGCCCTACGTTATCTTTGTAGGAAAGGCTGTAGAGAAACCTGTCGACCGCTTTTTGTACAGGAGGAAATATTAACGGTGCCCTGCATTTTTATTCTTGAGTCGGTTTCTCTGATTTATAGAAAGTTTTCTGGTTTTGTACAGGACAGGAACTACAGTTTAAGGCAAAACTACCTACCGCTGCCAATACCAAAGCTTTCCCTTACAAAAAACTCAATAATTTATGAAAGTGTGAAAATGTTTAACCATCTTCCTCAAGACATTAAGGATAGGGACTGCTATGAGAGTTTCCGTATGTCTGTAAAAAACTACCTGGTCGCCAAGGCATATTATGCTTACTGAATTTTATGAAGATTGAATGGGATAGCTATAGTGTTATATACATACTTTATAAATAATGTCAGTTAATGTAAATGTTGTAACGTGTTTTAGACTGTCAAACTGTTCTGGTCTTGTGTTTGTTCGGTTTGAATTATTGGATATTGTATTAATTTTAAGTATTAATTATAAGATATTCCTTTTTGCTTTGTCAATGAAATTGTGAAATTTTTGGGCAATAAAGCTTATTTGAAATTGAATTTTTTTTATAACTAGCTTTTTTGCTAAATAAAGGATTTAATAAAAAATAAAAAAAATTCTTACCGATTCTACTTCCCTCCGAGGCCTGGTAGTCAAATTCTCCGAAGAATATATCGGCACGTCCAAATCACTAACATTCGAAGACATGCTTCCCTCTCTTCCATCTCTGCCTGGTACCTGGAGCAGTCTCATGGCCTGTTGCTCAGCAACAGTAGGACTTTTCAGATAATGACTTTCTGAGACGTAACCGACGCCGTCGTCGTCGTCACGTCCCAGATCAGTAAACGGAATCGACATGGCGGAAAAGCGGACCTTTTTGGCCCCCTTGAAATTGCTATCCGTGACGTATTATTTGAGGGTTGATATTCGGCCAGAAACGTGCGCGATGTTGAGCTGAAACCATAGAAATATTAACGAACTTGGTCCAAATTAGAAACGAGAGGGTCATGAAATATATTTTATTACAGATTTAACCGTTATTGGTTAGATGTGGCATACATATTTGGTAAATCATATTTATGCCAGGATGTATATTGGATACTTTGTAATGTTGTATCTAGCAACAATCAAGGCCAACTTCAATTTTACTTATTTTTCGTTTTACTTAAATTCGACCAATAATGTTATTCTAAACAAAACTGATAAAATTTCAGAAAGCTAATTTCATTTTACATTGTTAACCTTTCCCTAACTACAAACTTTCTAAATTGCAAATTGAGATCTGCAACTGTTTTTGAATAAAAAAATTATATGAAGTGCATACCAAATCAATCCATGATGTAATTCTTAAACTCAATGTTTTTGAATGCGAGTAAAAATAAAAAATTGTCTGGTAATGAACTTTCATGAAACTTTGCCAAATTTTTGTGTTTCTAGAAATATCATAATTATTCAGACTGAGATGTTTTTTGGTTATATGTGGTAAATTTATATCACTGAGAAACTCAAGTATCCGAAAAACTTCAATTGAGAAATATCTGTTAATTTATTAGGAACTTTCAGAATCAACATAGGACTTTTAAGTAAGGACAGTTACGCCTATAGGAAACGCTAACTGAACAAATTAAAAGAAAATAAGAAAAAACTAAGTAGTTAGTTGAACAAAACGCACATTATACAATAAAAACAATTTCCAAAATTCAATAGGTACCTGTTGTACTCAATTTTTTTAAAATTTTCAACAAAATTAAGCCTGATAGATTATTTCTACGCGCGATTTATACAACAATACTGTCCCAAAGTTTCGGAAAAAAACAACTGAGTGACCCCTCAAAGGCAAAAGTTTGGATAAGCGTCGAAACCGACGTCGCAGCGTCCACGAGGATTTATTTTTGAATCGTCGCCTAGTGACGTTATGGACGCCCCTCTGCTTTTTTTTGGGGGCCACATATAAACAGACAATTATGTTTCCGAGGAAATGGCCGTGAATATAGGAAAATGTTTATGCCTTTACCTGAATTTTTCTTCGCCGGAGAGACACACTATTGCCGACATATTGGGAATTTCTGCTTTCGCACAATTTAAATTGTTTCTACATTTAGAAGATAACTACAACATGGTAAATTTAGACAAATATCACACTTTACTCATATACATACCACCCGACATTTTCATTATAACCATTGGATCTATTATTAGAACTCATATAGAATACATAAAAGTTTGCATCAGCTGGCAACTCGGTTTCCTTGTTAACTGATTGACTAATGGCCTCTTGTTTTACCTAATTACATTGCCAAAAATATAATATTTCCTTGAAAAAAATAATAGCGCCAGGGTAGTGAATAAAACAATACTACTACACAAAATTCACATTTTAATTTTACAAAAATAATGTATCAAAAATCACAAATATAAGAAATAATAGTAAGTATACTTAAAAAACCTACATAATTAAACAATTTAATGTTGCTTAGTGGTTTTAATAGGTTGTTCTTTACCAGTAAAAGTTAAGGGATCAAACAAAAACACATTATAAATAGGGACTTCTTTTCCAGACACTGCCTTGATAACTTCCTGAGCAATTACTCCACCTACTATAGCACAAACTGGTACAACTTCAGCAAAAACCAGTTCAAATAAATCATCACCTAATTTACTTTCGACACAATTTGCATCAAAATCACTTAGAATCTCCTTTTTGATGACTTTCAATAACTCCACGTCTTTGATTTTGTTAGAGATTTCAGGGTTACGACCTTGTCTGTTGCGGAATTCCAATAGAACTGAAATTAAAGTTAGTGAGTTTTGACGATTCTTCATAGCAAATCTGTACCTACTTACTCAGCATCAAATAATAATATGGATTCATTTTCCTGATTTGTTTAATATGATCGAGACTCTGCTTGGTATTTGGCATGATAAGTACTTCTTTTAACTCGGGAAAAATAAATTGATCTTTGACTTTAACAATTTCATTTACTGGCTTTGTGCTTATACCACTATGAGATCGTTTTATTGGAAAAATTTTAATTTGATCCACATAATACTCATGTTCTTGAAAATCGCTGACAGAGTAGCCGAATGATCCAAAGACATCTCCAAAAATCAACTTGATTTTGCTGGCCCTACAGATTTTATCAATTTGCATGAGAAATTCAGTCTTTATGCGGGTAGCTACGACCATAGTGAAGCCTTCGAAGAATTTCGAATCTTTTGTTGTCGGGTCTGATGTGTCGGCAGTAAGTTTGACCAAAGGATTGAGTAGTTGGGCTTTTATGATAAATTCTTCAGCAATCTATAGATTTAATTTATCACAATATGTATAAATCTAGAATATTTCCCTTACCTTTTTCCCTATACCATTACGAGTCAAAAAAAAGTTCTTTTGTTGTTCCTCTTCGGAAACAATGCCATCATCCAAAATAACTAAGGAGTTGATGCCAGATAAAATGATATTTTTGGCAATTTCTGATCCTAGACCCCTAACTCCGATAAGGAGCACGTTGGCAGCTCGTAGTCTATATAATTAAAAATATGATTAGTATTGCCCTTAGGTTCAATCATAGGGTTGCCAAGTTTGAAAATTGAATTCGCAGGACGTGTTGAAAAAATGCAGGACAGTGATGAATAAATCAAGACTTTTTTTATTCACCTATAATTATGGTAATAGTACCAAAAATATACTATAACAGTGTAACAGTTATTTAAGTTATTATAAGTAAAATATATTAATTTTATAAATTAATCTATTTATTTATTTATTTACGGGCAAGACCCATTAAAAGTTTTTAAAAAAGAAACAACAAGAAAACATAAGTACCTTACAACTAAGTAAACATAGGCTAGTAATATTTGGCGTAGTGATAGGATAACAGTACATATACATTTATTAACAGTATAACATTAATTTAAAAGTTATAGGTATAAAAAAAAATTAGGACTTAGGACAGACATAAATATTGACTGATCAAGATGACTTGACATTCTTAGCTATTTAACTTGTTATCACAAACAAATAAGGACAATTACAATCGCATCAGAGAGTTAAGCTCTCTTTTAAAGCTATTTATGGGTCCAAACAAATCCAGGCTACCATGGGTGTTAAATAATTGAGAAGTTCTGGAGATGAATGTATTGAAACCATAGTTTGTACGGTTATTTCTTTCTAAGAAGGTTATGGAAGAGCGGGTGTCCCTTAATGGGATGTGAAGCCCTATTCTGGACAGTAGGTGTGCGGAATCACTAATGGAGTTCAGTACCTTGTAAAAAGTATACAAATATGTTTGATTTCCTCTAGCTGCTAAAGGTTGCAGATTGAAGCATCTGTATAGGTCATCGTAGTCATATACGTAGTTCTCAGGCGAAGGAATACCTGCCTTGAAGGCTAAAAAACGTACGAATTTGCCGAGAAATTTGCGCTGCACTAGCTCTAGGACTCTGATATGATTAGAGTACATCGGTGACCAGACAGAGGAGCAGTACTCCATCAGGGGCCTCACCACTCAGCAATAAAGGTATAGATGAATTCATGAAAGAGTTTGAATTTTGACCGTTATTTTCACCAGTTGAAAGTAAATAAAGTCTGTTTTTTTTTTAAAGATAATTCCCCAAGTCAAAAATTTAGTAACTATGTTGGCAACACAAGCCTTTTCTACATAGAAAATTTGAAAGCATTGACAATTTTACATTGTATTGCCCAATGAACTATAACGACAGATTTCCTATCTGGTTTTCAAGTGAATTGAAATCCCTAATTTTTCAAAAAAAAGTAGCTCACAAAAGGTTCAAACAATCAAATTCAGTTATGGATTATAACTTATTTTCTCTGCTTCGCAGACAATGCTTATCCCTGTCCAAGAAATGCTACAGTCTTTACATAACAAACACTGAAGATTCAATCAAGGAGAATGCCAGGTACTTTTGGAACTTTGTTCGTTCGCAGTCAAATCAAGGCTCCATCCCTAGGGAAATGTTTTCTGGCTCAAATAAGGCTGATAATGGTTATAACATAGCCAATCTCTTTGCTGATTTCTTCTCATCAGTTTATAATCCTAAAACCATTTCTGATGCAAGTGTTTCTTCCGTTTCTTCAACACACACCTTTCAATCAATTTCTGACATTCAGATCACTGCATATGACATTGAAAAATCGCTCTCTGAACTCGACATAAATAAAAGAGAGGGACCTGATGGAATCCCAAACAGTGTTAAAACTTTGCTCCCATTCTCTGTATCTTCCCCTCTATTACATATTTTCCAAGTCTCTTATCTCTGGAGTGTTCCCAAAAGTCTGGAAATTGTCATATGTTTGTCCCCTCCACAAATCAGGAAGCAGGAACAATGTGTCTAATTACAGACCAATTAGTATCCTCTCAGCAATACCCAAGCTATTTGAGCACTGTATAGAAAAAGTTTTGTCGGTTGCCTTCCATCAAGTCATAGTAAATCAGCAACATGGATTCACCTCCGGCCGCTCCGTTGATACCAACTTGTTTCTATTCACTAACTTTATCAATAGATCATTCGAGAACGGTTGTGAGATACATACTATATATACTGACTTTAGTAAGGCCTTTGATAAGGTCAATCATGCTCTTCTACTCTCAAAGTTGTCCGGTTATGGCATTGCGGGTACTTTGATTTCTTGGTTGGAGTCGTATTTGTCAGGTAGGATTCAGCAGGTGAGAATTGATGGTTATCTCTCGGATAAGTTCGATGTCACATCTGGGGTTCCTCAGGGATCTCATTTGGGACCTTTCTTGTTCAGTTTATTCATCAATGACCTGGGCCATCTACTTTCCTCCAATTTTCTGATGTTTGCGGATGATCCAAAGATATTTCGGGAAGTATCATCAACTCGTGATATTCTTCTTCTGCAAAATGATCTGGACATTGTATACGATTGGTGTAACCTCAACGACATGTCACTTAATATCGACAAATGCTGCTTTATGCGCTTCACCCGCTTGATGAATACTATACCTGTGGAATATTCCATTAATCACGTTGCTCTTGCTGAGGTATTTGTTGTTAAGGACCTTGGCGTTTACTTGGACACTAAACTTACGTTCATCGAGCACTTTGAGTATATAGTAGGTAGGGCTAATAGAATATTAGGTTTTATCAAAAGAACCAGTAAAGACTTTAGGAGTGTGTTTGCTCTGAAGGTGTTGTATACGTCGCTGGTTCGATCCATCCTTGAATTTTCAAACATAATTTGGTCGCCATATTATCAGGTTCATATAAATAGACTTGAAAATGTTCAACTTAAATTTATAAAATATGCTAAATATAAACTTTTTTGCAATTGTATTGAACTTGATAATGATCAGACTATGTTATACCTAGACTTGAATGTTCTAAACTACTATATCAAGAGTCCAGAATGTTTGGAAACTTTTCGATTTCGTATACCTGGATATCCAACACGTAGGCAGACCTTGATGCATATACCAATTTGTAATTCTTGGTACTTATTGTATAGTCCTGTTAACAGAGTATCAGCGAATGTGAATAAGTTTTGTGAGTCATTAGAATTCTTTGATGTTTCCCATAAAAAATTTAAGAGTTGTGCAAAAAGAGCTGTTTTAGGTTAGTTAGTTTAAGTTCACTTGTAAACCTGTAAATGTTGATACGTTAATAAATAAATAAATAAATAAATAAACCAAAAACTGGAATGCGAACACATATTGACGAACGTGAAGCCTAGTGCCGCTGCTGCGGAGGGAATACCTGTTTTTGTCGCACTCATTATGTTAAATGGCGGAAATTGCTTCCAACACGTATTCCAATTGATGAAACCTGTGAAGGTAAATATGACAAAACTTTCCAAAACGTCATATGTCAGCGAGCAACAGAAAAAAACAACATTCCCCTTTGTGGCATCTGTCTTTCATGGCTACATTTTTTTGGCAGATATGGCGTGTGCGCATTCCAGTTTTTGACTATAGTTCATTGGCTCATTGGTATTGCTAACATAATGTCATTTTGACTTTTATCTTAAAAAAAAAACATACTTTAAAATCCCCAGATCTGTTCCTTTTTCTGTCAACTATCAAATAATGATACATGACATTTCGATTTGACATATAAAAATATCAGATTCGGGTCTTTGAATTTCGAATTTTTGTGTGAAATCGTTTCAGATTTTTGCCGTTTTCTGCATTATTTTTTGATTTGTTATATTCGCAATTGGTTTTTTGGTTTTTTATGTAGTGCTCTGTGCCTTTGTGTTTCGGTGTTGCGTTTCAAACCTGGTTTTAGTTTGGATTTAGGTGTTTACTCTTTTCATAAGTATTTACTTTGGACTCTAATTTTTGGATTTTTGGATTTTAATAACTCAACTTCCTTTAAAGAAATTGAAAATAAATTTTTATTCTGAAATGTATATCACTTTTCTAAATACGACCCTGTCGTTTATCCCAGCTGACGGAATCGAAGCGCTAACGCATGCTGGCAACCTAAAGAAAAAAATAAAGATAATTTCCCAAGTCAAAAATTTAGTAACTATGTTGGCAGTGCAAGCCTTTTCTACATAAATTTTTTTATGTCATACCAATACATTATTGTGTTTTTATACCTTAGATACCATCTACATAATTCATTACTTTATGCCCGTGCGGGCATAAAGTACACATTATGGCCCGCGCGGGCATAAAGATGCAAAAAACAGTTTTCAATTAACTTATTCTTTATTAACAAAATATAAATTTACGCTGATAAACATATTATTTTTGTCAAAAAATTATGATGTTTGCACACTGATGACAATTTGCGAAGTGACACTTTTTTCCCAGGTATTTATTATTCACAATTAACTGGTATGACATAAAAGTTTGTATGCACCACGGGTACTAATAGATATATACCCTCGGGCGACTTACGAACCCTCGGGCCAGAGGCCCTCGGCTTTGTAAGACTGTCGCCCTCAGGGCATAATCATCTACTTAGTACCCTTGATACATAAATAACTATTATGTCATACCAATACATTAGTGTGTTTTTATACCTTAGATACCATCTACATAATTCATTACTTTATGCCCGTGCGTCAAAAAATTATGATGTTTGCACACTGATGACAATTTGCGAAGTGACACTTTTTTCCCAGGTATTTATTATTCACAACCAACTGGTATGACATAATAGTTATTTATGTATCAAGGGTACTAAGTAGATGATTATACCCTGAGGGCGAGAGTCTTACAAAGCCGAGGGCCTCTGGCCCGAGGGTTCGTAAGTCGCCCGAGGGTATATATATCTATTAGTACCCGTGGTGCATACAAATTTTTATGTCATACCAGTTGGTTGTGAATAATAAATACCTGGGAAAAAAGTGTCACTTTGCAAATTGTAATCAGTGTTCAAAATCAACATTTTTTGACAAAAATAATATGTTTATAAGCGTAAATTTATATTTTGTTAATAAAGAATAAGTTAATTGAAAACTTTTTTTTGCGTCTTTATGCCCGCGCGGGCCATAATGTGTACTTTATGCCCGCACAGGCATAAAGTAATGAATTATATAGACGGTATCTAAGGTATAAAAACACAATAATGTATTGGTATGACATAAAATTTTGTATGCACCACGGGTACTAATAGATATATATACTCTCGGGCGACTTACGAACCCTCCGGCCAGAGGCCCTCGGCTTTGTTAAGGCCGTATCAGACGTGCCGTTGCCGATTCCGTTAGCCGTTGCCATTGCCGTCGCGGTTGCAATCACACTTGACACCGTTCCGTTACCGATTACTGGGTCGCTTGAAATGTTTATAACGTCAAAATGTCTTAGCTAAAATATTCAAAGTACAATGCCGAACTTCGTTGGAAAGTTTCTTCTGCGTTGCTGTGCTATATGATTATATTGGAAGAAGAGGAAAGAGAAAGATCCAAACCAAAATCGGTTTGGGTCCAACACCAGAAGCGATAAATTGCAAAACTAAAAAAGTGACGTTTAGACGCATGTCACATCAAGCGCTTTCATTGGGTATGGTTCAGAAGGGCATCGTAAAATTTAGACTCCAACCTAAACATTACAAAGACAATCGCAACCAGAAGTAGGTACATTTTAATTGGTCGAATTCTCAATCGAAATCATTTTCGTTCGTTAATAGTAATCGGCAACAGTACGTCTGATACGGCCTTAAGACTGTCGCCCACAGCTGTCGCCCTCAGGGCATAATCATCTACTTAGTACCCTTGATACATACATAACTATAAAAGTACTAGCTGACCCAGCGAACTTCGTACCGCCTCTGAATTATTAAATATACCTATTAAATGTTGTGTTAACGTATCTATTAGCTGAATTAAATTCAGTTTTTTTCGATGGTGAATTTGGCTTTGGTTGAAGAAAATTAATGTTTACTCTCTGGATCAGAAGTCACCTAAAATTAAAAATTTACATCATCCTTTTTTAGGCAGCTTGTGGGCATTTTTCTTGTAAAGTGTACCACCAAATAAATAAACTCAGGCAGAGGAATGTTCAAAGAATATAAAGAAAACAAAAAAATCTCTAGCGCAGCCCTGTTTCACTCTATCTGCACTGCACTACTCCATCTGTTTTACTCTATCTGCACTACTCTATCTGATCTACTCTTTCTGCACCACTCTATCTGATCGGAATAGTGGAATAGTTCTGTTCGAAATAGCTCCAGTTCCTGAGCAGCATTGTAAATACAACAAAATACAAAATAAACTTTGTGTCGGTTATAACGGTTATAAGAGATGGCGCCGTATGCGGGCTTAGTAAATTTTTTTCATAAATAAATAAATAAGTAAACTGTGTTTTTTTTTTAAAGATAAAAGTCAAATTGACATTATGTTGGCAATACAATGTAAAATTGTCAACGCTTTCAAATTTTTTATGTAGAAAAGGCTTGTGTTGCCAACATAGTTACTAAATTTTTGACTTGGGGAATTATCTTAAAAAAAAAAACAGACTTTAATGAAATGACCACATTAATGACATAACAACATGCTGGTACTGTCAACGCTGAAAAAAGTTTCAATATGACAGCAAAATCCCCATTAACAAAATGATCCTCCATTTATTGAATAATAGGGAACTTTACAATTTTTTTTAAATTTTTTTAAATTTTTTAAAATTTTTTTAAATCATTTATTTATGCCTTGAAGGAGTATTCCTCAAATATTATTCCCTAAAACTCAATAATAACTTGGTGAAAAATATTTGAAGTTTCGCGTGAATTAAAAGGATTTAAAACGACCTTAAATGCGCGCGAATCTGGATGACGTCACGTAGTATGATTTTGTGTCACCTTGTCGCCAAACTTCATACTTTATTGTATTTAAATTTGGTTGATTTACACATTTTCCACCGTTATTTGCATAGAATAGTTATAATGGAAAAAAAGATCCGCACATACTTACTTTTGCTACCATAAACATATCACAAATTACAGATTGTCGGATTGGACTTTGGAATTTCTTTCTTCGGTCATAATTAATAGGTTTATCGTTTTATTTATATGATGCTGAGCTAATCAATAAATTTAAGCTAAGTAAACCAATTCTAATAAATGATAAAATTTTAAAAAATTAGAGAAAAACGTGGATAAACACAGCTAACGGGTATTTATTATGTGTAGAGTTCGAGTAAACGCTCGAAGCTGCTGTTTTGTTCTTTTATCCCTGTTCTTCTCATCATAACCGATTTTGTGCAAACTTCACATAAACCATCTAATAAATAGTCCGAACAAAGCCTAAACATTTGGTTTGGCTAGATGAGCCCGTTCTTGAGTTATATAATTACAACGAAAAGTGGCATTAATTTTTATATATATAGATTGACAATTTTACATTATATTGCCAACACAATCTCATTTTGACTTTTATCTTTAAAAAAAAAACAGACTTTATATCTCATAGAATCTATGCTAGTAAAGATTGTTTTAAAGTCTCTCGAACACCTCTTAACGAAGCCTACAAGTTTTAACCACCTTGTCGTGATATGGGCGATAAAATTGATTTAGAAGCATTGAGATCCATGCCGCTCAAAACACACCACTCAGAGAGTCTGTCAAGGTCAGAGTGAATCCCCTTAAACTCACTGCGAATGAAACAAGACTTGATATCGTTAATAAAAACGTTGAAAAGCAGGGGTCTCAAGTGAGAACCCTTTGGAACGCCTGATGGGATGTCAATGGCGTGTGAGAAGAAGTTGTTGACTTTGATTATTTGAGTTCTCTCCCCAAGATAGTCGCTAATCCACTTCAAATAAGTACCGGAGATTCCAGCACTTTCAAGCTTAGCAAGCAGAACGGCATGGTTGAGATGGTCATTACGGTCAAAAGCCTGCGAAATCGGTATATATGCAGTGAACCGATCAGCAGTTGAGCATTTTGGGCGGAAACCGGCCTACTGCTCAGTTAGCTAGGGATTGATATTTGGAGTTAAAAACTTTGTCACTAAGCTCTCAAATACCTTTGGGAAGGTGTCTTGGATGCTAATGGGCCTGTATTTTGAAATATCCATTTTATCACCCGATTTATGAATGGGTATAATGAATCTCTGTTTCTAGAGCTTAGGGAATTCACCCAAGTTAAGTGATTTATTGAACACGATGAAAAGTGGATGGGATAATATAAAGCTACAATTCTTGATCATTAGAGTTGGGATACCGTCTGGGCCTGGACCATTGAAAGACTGCAGGCGACATAGTTCTTCATAAATAACTGATATTGAAATATTGAATTCATGAATATGTGCATCGCTCCGAGAGATGACCTGACTAGCAACACAGATTTTGTTGGAATAAACAGAATGAAAGTATTCAGCAAAGAGATTAGCTATCTCTGAACCATTTTCCGCGATGTTGCTATTATAAAACACTAGCTAACCCGGCGAACTTCGTACCGCCTCTGAATTATTAAATATACCTATTAAATGTTGTGTTAACGTATTTATTAGCTGAATTAAATTCAGTTTTTTTTTTATGGTGAATTTGGCTTTGGTTGAAGAAAATCACTAACGGTACGAAAAATCTCGCCGGTGGTGTATGGAATCCTTTATAGCAATAGGTTTCCATAACAACGATGGACCAATAGTGTCATGGAACCCTATTTAGCATAAAACTCTATGGCATGACATTTTGCGTCAACTGCAATTTTTATCTTGTATCAGTTACAGTCCGTCGATTTTAATCTGATACTCCAAAGCTGGTGGCTCCCTACATTAGAATGCCAAAAATCACCTGACGTCACACCTGTTTTTGTCATATGCTTCACCCCCTCGCCCCTCATACGGAAAGTGTCAGTGTATCTAAGGCCAAAGGGCCTAAATCACAGCCCCCTACATTTAACAAGCCATGAAGTTAAAAAGGCAACACCGCAATCTTACCGCCAAGTGGTGCTGGTGGTGTTAGTTTGTATAAATATATATTTTTTATTTTATTAATATGAATCACAAAAACTACATAATTTATTGTACTAAAGGGCCAAAAACAGTAATTCAATGAATAATTTAACTATTTGTGTAAATAAGAACAGTAAATAATTGATTTAAATGAATATATTTCTAGAGTCTAAAGTGTTATAGGCCTATGTTTCAGTATGTCTTTTGAAAATCTAACTTTTTCTTTCTTCAGGATTTTTTCGGAAGGCAAGTCCATTCAAATACTTGAGCTGATTTTCGAAAATAAGAGGTACCTACTTTTAAGAGTTGGACGTTTTAGTTTGAACTCTCGAACTACGCCTTTATCCTTGTTTGTTTCAAATCTAATTATTTCGGTTTCTTCAAAATGTTTACAACACACCACAGAATTTTTCGTTATTGTATAATCTCGGGTATAATTATCTTGGTGTATTGCTTTCATCCACATTTTTTGCACTTCAGAATTTTTTTGGAAATAAAAATGTTTGCATTTCTTCAGTTTTTAAGGAACTCCTAATAGTTCGATTTGCACCCAGGAACACAGTAGTTTCATGGCATCTGGAAGAAGTTTAAATATCTTAGGTAATATATCGAGACCTATGCTCTTGCAGACAAATATTAATATTGTTTTTATTGTTTTACCTTACCTTACCTTCATTTTTGCTTCTGTACCCATTTGCTAAAAATTTGCAATCAAAGCAGAAAGGAACAGGTATCAACTAAATATGGGCAATATATTGGTGTGTTTCTATCCACTTTTTCGTCAATAATGCCCATAAAAATACTAAATTGCAACAATACACAATGAAAGCAATACACAGAAACACATAACCCAATAACAAAATAGCACCATATGCGACGTTGCCGTCATTTCCAATTTCATGGCTTGTTAACTATAGGAGGCTGTGCCTAAATCCAAGAAGTGACAAAAACGTCTAGAGATATTGATGTTATCTTAGTAACGAACCATATTGTAGCAACTAAAAAATTTTTTTGCCAAAGTGTCACACACACGAAATTTATGCTTTTTTGCATGACATTGTTTATCACCCCGTATATCATGATAATACCTTTCCAACCAAAAATGTGTGACATGTAGCCTAATCTAGGAGAAACGCGCTTTTGAAAGCCGCAAACTGCGTTTAAAAATATTTATTTTTAAAAAAGTTACAGCTGTTTAAAAATAGGGCACAAAATTGAATGGACCAAACTTAATGTTGACCAGTTTATATAGATGTGGGAGGGCAAACCATTTGCTTTTCGCTTGAAACTGATAAAATTCCAGAAGTGTTTGAGATTGTGATCATTTAGCAGTGACATTTCAGAGCGCTGCACATAATTCAGATACGAGTCCTTTGAAAGAGTCTTACACCGAGTGCGAAGATTCGAAAAGTTGTCATACTCACTAGGAGAACCAGTCCGCTTCCAGGTTCTGTGTGCTTCTTTCTTTTTGATTATTACATAGGTCCTTTAGGTCAAAGGGGAAGCTTTTTTTTGGTACAAAGCAGTCAATAGCAGTGTAAAGAATGTCGTAAAAAATACTGATCATTTCTGTCTCTACAAAAAACTATGAGGAAAATATTTTTTTTTGAAAAAGTACATTCCTCCTTGTTGTTGTTGCCTCTTGTTATAGTTATTTATGTATCAAGGGAATTATGAGGGTGTTAATACCCCAGGGCAAAGTTTGTGTCCTTCAGGGACACCTATTGCCCGTGGGTATTAACACCTGATAATTCCCGTGGTCCATAGATAATTTTATTTCCTACTGAATTTACTGTATTTTGTCCATTTTTTATAAAGAAATAAACCATAAACCAAAATTTCTATTTTTTGTGAAAGTTTCACATATTCAAGGTAAAAGCGGGAGTTATGGAAATCCTTAACTCCCTTGGGAGTTAAGAACCTGTTTATGATTATCGTAACCAAGGTATTATAGGGTTATAATAGTTCAGTAGGAAATAAATTTATTAAATGAGCCAAAATAGCAGGAATGTTTTATTTGTATTCTTAATAAGGATTTTATGAAATGCAGGACATTTAGCGTCCTGCGGATAATTTCGGCAGGACGCACGACATAGGACATCCTGCGAAACCCAGGACGCCGGCAACCCTATTCAATCATGTACATGTAAATGAGTAATTTTACCTTTCTTGCGATTTAACGCCCCATAATCTGATTTGGCGATCGTACAGTTCGGATTCGACAGCTGATAATTGTTGATTAGTGCCCATCTTTGCTTAAAAATTTACTTTCAAACTGAGAAATAATACACAGACATTTAATTGAGCTTGAACGATGCAAACTACAAACGGAACGGAACGGATCAAGGATCGTCTCAAGCCAATCCAAGATCAAAATCAAAAATCTAAGGTTAGGGTTAGGAGTAAGACGACATAACTGACACACAGGAACTGACATAAGACAAGACAGTGAGGGCGTTTTCAGATTTGACCGGTGGATCGACCGGTTTTGACCGGTCTGCCCCGGATCGTTTCAAAACATTTCAAAATTAACAGAAGGTAAACAAAATATAAGCATTTCTCATAAATCCAGTGTCTTCCGGTTTATCATCATCTACCGCTCGAAAACCTGTAGAGAACGAAAAAGGAAATCAAGTAGCGAGATCCTACATTAGGAGTGCGTTCGAAATCGCCCTAGTCGTGACACCGAGTGCACACCAGCCATGAATTATTCATGGCTGGTGTGCACTACAGTGACTCTATAACCCACAGTGGCGACAATTGCTGTCTCATTTTTGATTGGTTTTGAAATCCCATATATTTATATTGAAAACACCGCCATCTTGTTTCCAACCCTTTGTTACTTTTAAATATGAATATATGGGATTTAGGTGAACATTCATCATAAATCATGGAAAACAACGTATTTGATGGACCTAATAATGGTCATCAAATACGTCGGTTTCAATTTTTTATGATAGATGTCCATTTAAATCCTATATATTAATATTTAAAATTAACAAGAGGTTGGGAACAAGATGGCGGTGGGACCTCTATTGTCGCCACTGTATGTAAAGGTTTATTTAGCCACTGTAGTGTGCACTAGGTATGACGCCCAGGGTGATTTCGAAGTAACGCACTCTAGGTTTTGATTATGTATACCTACAACTAAGCCTACAACATAGCTGAAAATTGTTATTAATATTTTAAAAAATATTTTTTTGTTATTAAAATCTGTTTTTTTTTTAAAGATAAAAGTCAAAATGACATTATGTTGGCAATGGCAATACGTAAAATTGTCAATGCTTCCAAATTTTTTGTGTAGAAAAGGTTTGTGTTGCCAACATAGTTACTAAATTTTTGCCTTGGGGAATAGACCTATCTATTTTTACCTGTATGCGCGCGCAACACGAGGCAATGCATTTTTATTGGCTAACTAGTACAGGTGTGAAGTATTCCTTTTACACGCTGGGCATCCCCTTGTCATTGTTCATTGCCCGTAGTCTGACAAGGATAAAATTATGTTTGATATTCAACTTGACGTAGCTTGACAAGTGATCGATTTTCAATTGTTTGTGTTTTTGATTGACAAATACGTTGCACGTCACCCGATTTTTCTTCTTCCTTTTTTATCCTGTGCAAATAATAGGAACGGATTGCTATACGTAAGTCTATTATAATTTGGTACATTTTGCCTCGTCTTGCGCAATAAGCGTTCTGCGTCTTTTTCTATCTAATAAAGTTTTCGTATTGTCTCCTCTTTGTCTATGGGCTCTTTCACTAAAATTTAAATACGTAATTTAAGTATAAAATCTCAAAGGAGGGACTATTTTAGGCATATATACCAAAAAAAAAATGTTCTACAAGGTTCAATAAGTTTTTCATAGGCAATCAAAAGTGCCTAAATTCAAACTATTTTAAAACGCGCCGATTTGCCGACGTCACATAAATATTCTTCATTTCGCTTATGTCGTTGCAAGGAGGAAGGGCTCGGCTGTGTTTGCGCTCTGTAAAGATACGTAAAGGTTCGAATGCGCTGTTGTCGGTTGTGACTAAATGTAGTGCAGCGTAAAATAAATAAATAAAACTAAACATAAAAAATTGCATTAAATTGTATTTAAGCATAATTTAAAAAAAAAAATTTATAAAATCTTGAATCTATAACTAATTAATTTAACTACTTTTCATGAGATTTTGCCAACATTTCAGAATTAAATCTATTACACATTTTCAATGTTGACAATTAGTGGCAACACGGTCAAATTGCGAGCTGCGACGTCATAGAAATAAATTCTGGGTTTTTATTTGGAGGTATTTCTTTGTTTTCTGTTTTCTCAAGAAGGACTTTGAATTTTTCAAAAGTAAAAATACAGAAAATTCTGTTTTTAGTTGCTTTATCCAAATATGCCAATTTCAAAAATTAGTGAAAGAGCCCATTATCTTTTAAAAAAAAAACAGATTTTATATAATTTTTCTCCAAGCGTCAAAAAAACGTCACTTTAGGGGTTTTCGAGCGCTTGACCGGTAAATACCATTTACTGTCGGTATTTACCAATTTAATTTAAGCGGTTTGGTAATTCGTGGCTAAAAACGAGCCCTTGGTCTTCGTTTTGACGTTATTCTTCGACATTGACAAGCAGCGGTATTTACCGGTATTTACACAACTTTCGACCTGTTTTTCACCTCCCACCATTTGTTGATGACAATTGACTTACATTTGAAAAAATTAATGGTGAACGTTTCTTTTTCTTTTTTGTTTATTTTGTTATTTGCAATTTGCATTTGCGGTTGTGTTAGTCCAGTGGTCCAGTCCCAGTTTCAGTATTTTAAATTTGTAATTTAAATGGATAGAAGAGAACTATGAAGGAAAAGATTTTCAACTTCGACGATATGGATACAGCCCAAGGAATATTAAATGCATCTTCATCTTTGAAAGAAACGAGCGAACCAGAAAATAGAAAATTACTTGGAAAATAATAAGAATATAATTGTTTGGTTAGAGCCTAAAATGTAAACAAATACAAGGGGATTGAGGGGAAGGGAGAAGCAGACAAATTTGATAAATCAAAACCAAAATGATAACCAACTAATTTCAAGCGTTTTGGAAGTGCTTTGACAATAAACTGTGAAACAAACGTCGAAGGACTGTGACCCAGGACAACCAAGGGCATGACTGCGGTATTTACCGGTCAAGCGCTCGAAAACCCCTTTTGTTAACACCTATCAAGATAAAATTTAATTTAAATTCTATGCTGCTAGGCAAATCTAGCGGGTTAACGCCTGTCGAGGTGGTAGACATTTACATCGATTAAAGGCGATTAACCGGTCGGTCATAGTTGACAGATAATCAATGAAGCAAACGTCATTTGTCAACCAATCGGTTATAAATGACGTTAAATGCATCGTTTATCTGTCAATATAACCGACTGGTTAATCGCCTTTAATCGACATTAATTTCCATGCTGCTAGGCAACCGTAGCGGCAGTAAAAGTAAGTACTTTTAGCGCCGCTGGAGCAGCAGCAAAATTACTTTTGGTACCGCTCGTACTTTTACTGCCACTGAACCATTCAGTTACCCCCGAGCTTACCCCATTCGTTTGAAGAAAAATAGCGTGTTGCATACGGAGTAGAAGCACTTTTTTGTGCTTCAGCAGTATAGTTGTATTCCTTTCACACCTAGGAGGCGCTCCGGAACAGCTCTGGGGCGTAACGCCCTTATTCCTTTCGAAAAGTGTTTGTTGCACTTGAGTGCTCAAGCTCGACTCAAACCATTCAAATGCATGAAAGCCAGCGCATCTGTTCCTTTCAAATCGGGGTCGACTAACACCGGAGCGAGTAGCTCTAGTGTTTCAAGCTCTTGAAAGGAATACAATTATTAGGTTTGTTCCAACCGGCAGTAATTTCCAGTAATATTACTGGCACACATGCGCAATTGTGAAATACTGTTCCAACCAGTTAAAATTACTAATTTAGAATTGGCGATAATTGACAGTTCGTCGTTCCAACCGGAGTTACGGATAGTAAAATTACGGTTCAAACGATTCTTGCTTGATAGGAAGAACTGTTGGTTCTAAAATTAGACGCATGCATAGTGAGGTCGAAAACGGGTCAGTGGTTGTACAACAACAATCAAATAATAATACATAACCCAGAACCTCAGTTTTTTGTTTATTTAATTTATTTATTTGAAAATGACTGCTATAGAAGCTAAGTAATTTTATTTTATTTGTTCTCAGAATTGATAAATCTGATTTTTGTCTTATATTAGGTTTAGAAGAATTCCTTATTGTGGTGGAAGATGATTCACCTGCAAGTACGCAAGTTAAGGCCCATCCTCAATCAATTTGGTAGCGAAGTGGCACTTCGGCACTCAAGCTAGGAAAATGTAGTTTAACGTTGGCATTCTCAATTCAATTCCGTGCTGGCATGCACGCCGATTTCGAAGTGCAAGCTTGCAAGCTGCAATCTTTTTCGATGCGTGCCGACTTATGTCATGCGCAGTACGGTAAAAAATAATTTAGGTTGTCCTTGCGTTCGGTATTTTGCTCAAAGAGCAGAGCGGAGTCGTAATCACGTGACCAGCGAGCGCACAGAGCAGTTAAACGCTGTATCAGAGGCTCGAAATTTTATTAAACGACCGTGAATGAGCCTGCACCGAGTTCACTTTTTAAATAAATGAACGGTAAATTCATGCTCAGAGGACACAGATCAAAACACCGAACGCATGGTATGAGACCGTACTACACGCACAGCAGACTGAAAATTGACAGCATTGAGGATGGGTATCAATTTCCCAGCACGCGTGCCAAAGTGCCACTTCGCTACCAGATTGATTGAGGATGTAGCTTTATGTTGATTTTGTTATTTTCATCTTGTGTTGTGAGTACTACTAGTTCAAAAAACGTTCCAACAAGTTTTTAAGTTATTCAGTATAATATTACTGTTTTTGATTGCGCAGTCGCATTAGCGCGGTTACGGACGATAATATTACAGTAATATTATTGCAGGTTGGAACAAACCTATTATAAATATATAGTTCTTTTCACGTGGCTCCGGTTTAACTAACCGGCTTACAAAACGGTTAGAGAAATGACATACCGTTTTTTAACCCGGTTACAAATTGACGTGATGGATACCTACCACTCGAATTTGAGCGGTATGTTGCGGTTTGTTAAACCGGAGCCACGTGAAAAGGGTTTATGGGATTTTAGAACCAATCAAAAATAAGACAGCAATTGTCGCCACCAATGAACTATAGCCAAAAACTGGAATGCGCGCACATTAACATATCTGCCCAAAAAATGAAGCCATGAAAGACAGATGCCACAAAGGGGAATGTTGTTTTTTTCTGTTGCTCGCTGACATATGACGTTTTCGAAAGTTTTGTCATATTTTCCTTCACAGGTTTCATCAATTGGAATACTTGTTGGAAGCAATTTTCGCCATTTAACACAATGAGTGCGACAAAAACAGGTATCCCCTCCGCAGCAGCTGCACTAGGCTTCACGTTCTTCCTTATGTGTTAGCATTCCAGTTTTTGGTTATAGTTCATTGGTCGCCACTGTGGTAATAGAGTCACTGTAAGTTTGGTTGAATTTTTCACGGGCACGGTGCGTTGCAGGACGGACTCTCAGTATTTTATCAGTACAAAAAGAGAAACTAGCCCAAATTTTTCGTCGTTTTAGCCAATTTCTTTAATTTTCTGCAACGTCCAACGCAATAGCTGCCTATTGCTGCCACTTCACTGTTGGTGAAGCTGGCGAACATTTTAGCTTTTTTCACACACACTTCCAAGTGACAAACTACCGACCGCACTTGTAGTACGGCCGTCATGCGGCCGTGTGTTGGACATGTGTGGTTTCTACCTTATTGAGCGACACACTGCCGTGTAAAGGCCGTATCAGACGTGCCGTTGCCGATTCCGTTAGCCGTTGCCGTTGCCGTCGCGGTTGCAATCACACTTGACACCGTTCCGTTACTGATTACTGGTCCCTTGAAATGTTTATAACGTCAAAATGTCGCAGCTAAAATATTCAAAGTACAGCGCCAAACGTCGTCGGAAAGTTTCTTCTGCGTTGCTGTGCTATATGATTATATTGGAAGAAGAGGAAAGATAAAGATCCAAACCAAAATCAGTTTGGGTGCAGTACCAGAAGCGATAAATTGCAAAACTAAAAAAGTGACGTTTAGACATATGACACATGGTGTTCATAAAGCGCTTTCATTGGCTACGGCTCAGAACGGCCTCGTAAAATTTAGACTCCAACCTAAACATACAACGGCAATCGCAACCAGAAGCAGGTACATTTTGATTGGTCGAATTCCCAATCGTAATCGTTAATAGTAATCGGCAACGGCACGTCTGATACGGCCTTTACTGCATGGACTCGGTGCGGATACGGTGCGGTCATGTGTGTCCAGACCTTAAGGCGTACGTTCGCCAATTCTCGAGTCG
This sequence comes from Ceutorhynchus assimilis, assembly GCA_917834065.1. NCBI lineage: Eukaryota > Metazoa > Arthropoda > Insecta > Coleoptera > Curculionidae > Ceutorhynchus > Ceutorhynchus assimilis. The sequence goes on along the minus strand of OU892280.1, from coordinate 44,434,288 downwards.
GCAGCAGGTCTGCGAGTGACATCATCATTATCAGCAGCTGATAGTGGTGACGTCACCCGCAGACCTCGAGCATAGACAATCTTGACTAATTTCTAAAAATAAATGAAGCAATTTAAAAGTCATGGTTAAATTATAAAAATATTGGATCAATACGAAAAACTATACCGACGCTATGATATAATCATAATCAAATTTGACAACAATGCTCGTTTTTAAAAATTGTGACATCGGCTTTATCGCTACCTATCATGTAGGCTGTTCATTTGTACTTGCTACCAATGCTACCTGCTCGAAAAATCAGGAAGATCTGCTATTTAAAGGGGGTGTGCGTCAAAAATTAAAGTTTTAGTGTAAAAAAATCTAAGAATAACTGTTCAAACCTCGTTATTCTACGATAAACCATCGCTGAGATATACCGCTCTAAAGTGAGTGTGACGTCACGAGAGCTTCGTCCAGCCGCGCTCCGCATTGTTAATTTGATTGTTCCCGGCACGCGTGAGTGTTTTTTGTTTAGATTATTGCAGGTGACACAGGAAAAACATATGTAAATCATATAGAGAAATATAATAGTAGTAAACTACGAGAGACGTTTGTTTAATGTAACAAAAGTGTGTTTGTGCACATACCCGTAGCGTATTTCGCATGGTGTGGCAGATTATTGAACTAATTACTTCGATCGTTTCTGACAACTCGGTTTAATTTGTCTTTGTCAGCAACTTGCCCGAAAATGTTTATCTTTTTTTAACACATACAAAATACAAAATTTGACAAATGATTGAATCCAAAGACCATCAATCAAAAATTGAATGCTCACAATCATAACGTAAAATTTCTTCTATTATTTATATTAGAGAAATGAGAAAACATTCTGTGATCATAATAGTACATTAAAATACAAGTTTCATAAGACGTCATTTTATCGATAAAATGTCTTATGAAACGAATATTTTATACTATTTTTTCTATTTTGGTATTGTTTAATTGGAAAAAACAAACTTTTCTTGGAAATTTTATTCTCATATTTCCTGATTTCATATGTTTAGGTTGGCAACACTACATGTCAAATATAGAAATCTTCTATTATTTTTTATCTCGAATGACAGTTCGATGGCCATCAGTCAGCCAGTGTTACCAACCTCCGATAAGTAAAAAAGGAGTGTCACAAAGAGCTTCTTTTCGAAACTACTTTTAGTGTCGAAAAAACTTCGATATGACACCAAAATAGAAAAAATAAGTTCTGTTATCGTTCTAAACAATTGCTCGGTAAATTTTAGCAAGTTTTTTCAACAAATGTTTTGCTTTGCAATTAACTGTTTTGAGCGTGTACAGTACTTTATTTTTAATAAATCTTAAATAAAATCAAAGTTAATAATTTAATTATTCAAAAAAGCCGCCTTTTCACTGTCGGTAAAGAAGAAACCTGCATTCAAACAACGTTTACTCTTTTATTGCTGTCCGTAGCCACCAGAGGCGCTAACGTCGACATTGTGCCATTTAAGTACAGGGGAATGACTTCTCTCGTAGTTTACTACTATTATATTTCTCTATGATGTAAATTCAATTTACTTCACTTTCTCGCTTGAGCTTTCGAGACGTCATAGGGTGAGATTCGGAACCTTCATAGACCCATATCTTCGGTATTATTAGTCATGAAGGGGTGCGGTTTTCACTGTTATTCTTAGATTTTTTTTCTCTTTTTTTTTGAGATGAAGTTGTTTTTTTGGCGCACACCCCCTTTAAAATGACCTTAAGGGACAAGTGAACGCCGATCAGCTGCTGAGATCTGCTTGAAGCAAGAAAAGCAGTTCAAATGAACAGCCTATAGGCAAAATTGCCGACGGATTCAGTGACCAGAAAAACTTCCTCTGTGTAAATGTCAAACGTCAAACAGTGTTGCATGTTGCATACATTTAGGCGTTTTCGGAAACACTTATCCTCGCAGTAATTTGGCCCCTAGTGTTTCGTTTTTGCCTATTTCTTTTCTCCAGGTTGTTGATAATCCTGAGGACTATTATTTCTGAAAATATGCGGAGGGCATGATTTTCTGGTAGAACTTGTGTTATTTTTGTGAAAGATCACGTTATTCCATGGGTTTGGGTATAGTGCCAGTGGGAGTCGAGGCATTACCATGTTGGTCATCCTGTCTGAATTGATTATAGAGGTTGCCATTCGAGGGATCAGTCAAGTGCGAATATGTCCTGGTGCATAGAGAATATGTAGCGGCGAAGGCGTCTGGGCTTTCCTGGGTCGGACCGTTACAATTGCGTTTCCTGTTATTGTGTGTTGTTTCGCGGAATCCCTGGTAGTCTTCCAGATGAATAATTGTTGTAACTTCATTTCCAGTTGTTGAATATTTTGTGAAAGGCATCCCTCTTGGCAAACGCTCGACCTCTCAATTGTAGGCGACCTTTATCGACAAGGGCGAAGGTCTCGCCGGATATTTTTGTATTCACCAGCGGGAATAAAGCTTTATTCTTTATTGACTGATGCTGCATCGAGTGCAGCCTACAGGGTTACAACTGTGTAAGTATGAGGTGAGTCTCTGAGTCTCTCAAGTGCTCCATCAAATAACTTAAATATGTCTTGGCTCTCGATAGAGAGCCAGACATATTTAGAGTGTCATCAAGAAAAAGAGTTGCGGTGTCGTCTTTTTCTAGGTTCTGGTTAGGCTGTTCGTAGGCTGAGTAGACGTTGATATTTTTGTGGGTGTGTACGATAATCTGATCCACGAACCTGAACGTTTCCATGCGAGGTGTTTCTAGTCTCAAGGAAGCGAATTGGGGTCTTCCAGGAGTTCAGGTAGCGATTTGGCCAGTTCTCAACTATATCTAAAAAAAACCAAGAAATATAAAAGAGCTAAGATCGCCAATGAACGGAAAAAGTTAATATAAAAGGAGGCTAACCCTTTCAATATTACGTATAATTGAAGATGGGAAATAGCTAGGAAATTTCTTCCTGCAAGCGTTAGAAACTATATATTTTTTCTAGGAGGTGATGTTACGAAAAATGTAATTTAAATAGAATGCGACTGTGCAGAAGGTAAAATTAAAAATGTATTAAATGGTATTTATAAAAGAAAGGTGTAGGTATCAACAATACAAACAAATCGACGTCACAGGGATTATTTCAAACTCTCAGTGCGGAAAGAGAATCTTCCCGCACAGCAAATAGTGCACGAATTCGAAATTTGGACACGAGCGACGAAGGAGCGAGTAGACGAACCAACTGACAGGTGGATTTAATTTTAATTATTTCAAAAGGTTTTTACAATTTTGAAGGTACCAATAGGTATATTTTGCGAAATGTCACTAAAAATCGTTGAAGATTGAGCTTTCTCGATTTTGATGTGAGAATGTCATTATTCTTGCACGCAAAATGATTGAAGAATGAAGCTCATTCTTCAACGATTTTTAGCGACATTTAGTTTTCAAAGTATACATATTGTGGTGCGTACGATTTGTCTGAACCGGTTAGCGTTAGTGCGGTGCAGTTATGTTTTGGAACGCAACCATCTACGCTACAACGGAAAATGGAATGCTGAACGGTACGAATGGTGTAAAAAGTGCGACATTAATGACGGGTCAGGGTAAAAAGTGTCAGTAGTTCGGACTTATCGTACCCACCCTTGGTACCTACCTTCAAAATTGTCAAACCTTTTAAAATAGAAAAATCCACCTGTCAGTTGGTTAGTAAGTGAGTGTCACCAACTGACATATTTTGCAAAAAAAAATCCCCAACTAACAGCCGCCACAATTTTTTATCAAAAAAATAAAAAATAAAATCTATAATCGAGAAAATAGTATAAAACTCACGTTGCAGAAGGCTATTCTCGCACTAATCCGTTCGTCCACTCGCTCCTTCGTCGCTCGTGTCCAAATTTCGAATTCGTGCGGGAGGGAATATGTGGCCTTCTGCAACTTGTATTTTAATATACTATTCATTCTTCAAGATTTTGCGTGCGGGAATAATGACATTCTCACATCAAAATCGAGAAAAGCCATTTCCTGCACGTTCGTAGAAAATATAGTTATTATCCTAACAAGTGCGGAAAGTTACTTTTCGCAAGAGTTAGGATCAAGATTTCCCTACAAGCACATACCTACTTAATATACCGGGTGTTTTTCAAAACCCGCTCTTCCCTATACCTTTTTTATTTTTTCAAATAAACAAATGAAATTTGGTGTGTTTATTTATGACCCGGATGTGCATTATTTGACGTATTCAATTATTTATTATCACTTCCGGTTTGACCGGAAGTGACCGTAAATTTCTTATTTTAAATGAGACGCCAGGTATATTTTTCTTATTTCAATAGAAAAGTACATTACGAGTACAATGACACCTCATTTGTCACTTTTTGACATTTCATCTCCAAATTATTTAAAATTTTACTTTTTAATCTAGAGCGCCATGAATTAGTTAAAATGCTTAATTTTGCTCCAAGGAACCTGGGAAAATTTGCTTTGATCTTATTTTGTATTTTATATCCTCTACAGACTCATTTAAAGATAGTAGAAGCGCATTTTTGGAATTATATCAATTTTTTCAAATAGAAAGGGTATGGCTCATTAGCATATTCCGAAAGAGCATATTCTAACGAACAATTTAGTACCACACAATCGCTAGTTTATTCAAATATTGAACTAAAATTTTCCAAAAATATTTAGAATGCTAGGAAAATTCTTCATTTGAGTGATGAACTAGCGACTGTGTGGTACTGAATTGTTCGTAAGAAAACGCTCTTTTGGAATATTGTAATGAGCCACACCCTTTCCATTTGAAAAAATTGAGATAATTCCAAAAATGCACTTCTACTATCTTTAAATGAGTCTGTTGAGGATCTAAAATACAAAATAGGATCAAAACAAATTTTCCCAGGTTCCTTGGAGCAAAATTAGGCATTTTCATGGCACTCTAGATTAAAAAGTAAAAATTTAAATAATTTGGAGATGAAATGTCAAAAAGTGACAAATGAGGTGTCATTGTACTCGTTTTCTATTGAAATGAGGAAAAATATACCTGACGTCTCATTTAAAATAAGAAAGTTCTGGTCACTTCCGGTGAAACCGGTAGTGATAATAAATAATTGAATACGTCAAATAATGCACATCCGGGTCATAAATAAACACATCAAATTTCAGTTGTTTATTTGGTAAAATAAAAAAGTTATAGGGGTGAGCAGGATTTGAAAAACACCCGGTATTATTTAAAATTTTATTTTAAATACCAATCTAAAATTGTTTTATCTACTATTAATATGGATACTGGAAGTGTACGTTCGTTTTATTAACTTTGATAACATTTTAATTACATAACCATAGCAACCCTATAATCACTACGCGACTTATGGCAGGTATTATAAAACTATTTTGACAGAATAACTAAAAGTTAACTTCTAGAATGATGTTACTTTTCATGTAATTCTAGATGTTAACTTTGAGTTAACTGCCAAAGTAGTTTTATAACACCCGCCGTTAGGACGGGTATTATAGAACTATTTTGACAGAATAACTGAAAGTTAACTTCTGGAATGACGTAGTAGTTCTAGAAGTTAACTTTTAGTTATGTGTCAAAATAGTTTTATAATACCCGCCCTTAAAGGGGGTGTGACTCTAAAAAACGACTTGAGCTTCTTGAATCGAGAAAAAAATTCTAAGATCTCTCGTGAAAACCGCAGTCCTATATTCAAAATAGTCTCCGAGAAAATTCCTTGTGAAGATAAATTATACAGGAACTTGTGATGTCACAACCGCCGAAATCCCAGTCTTCTGTTCGTTCAGTCGTCAGTGAACCTTTCACTTTGAGTGGTTGCAATGGGCTCTAGGATATAATTGTCTTTTGTTTTGGACAATTCTTAAACATGTTTATGCTGTCCCTGATAATCCAGTGTGACGTCACAAACACCTAGTTGTAACTTCAAATCGCCCTAACTTGAAAACGGACCATTGTAGCAAGATGCGATTTAAATATTTATTCTTAGATTTTTTCGCACTAAAACTTTCATTTTTGGGTCACACCCCCTTTAAACAGGTGAGTTTGTCATTGCTATTTTAGTAAATAATTCTTCACAGGTGTTTCAGATTCGAATTAAAATGCATGAGGGAAAGTGACGTTTTACCCATGCTTGTAGAAAAAGAACTTTATCCAACACATGACAGTTATGACTGTTATTATTAATGTCATTTTAGACAAGTAAACTATCAAATAACACACTAATCTAAATCCAACGAAGCTACGGAGTGCACCAAAACATTGTCATGCATAGTGCACGTGATCCCTCAGGCGAGGCTGGGCAGATGTGCTTGTACAGAGTCGCACTCGCACTTAGGGACCATCGAAATTTTATCAAATTTTATTAAATACCTAATATGCGACTAGGTATGGAAAAATTACTCAAAGGTTAACTAATAAAGAAAAACAAAAACCATTTTGTATATACATATAACATTTAATGAAGTACAAAAAAATGGGGACATTTCTATTTTAGGAGGACAATTGACAAACGGGTTAACAGTTTTCGATTTCAAAATTATGTTTATTTAATACTAGCGCAAAAATAATAAAAAATAATGATAAAATAATAAATACTTTTGTCATTTTAGTCCAGTTACTCAGAATCCGAAGAACTGCTAGAAGATTCATTAGGATTAATTATTATCGGATTTCTATCAACTAATTCATCAACTATGTGATCTAATTCTAACATTTTCACTTCTACCTTATCTTTTACATGTCCTACGCAATTATTCCATTTTTCAGCAGTGATAGACAAAACAGCTTCACTGAAAATATTTTTAAGATCGCAAAATTTAAAAGTAACATTTTTGTTTGCAACATAGTTTTTTATGTCCGCCCAAATAAGCTCTATTGGGTTGAGCTCGCAGTGATAAGGGGGAAGACGTAATACTACTCTATTATGTGCTTTAGCAATTTCGTCGACAATGTATTTATTATATTTGGTTTTATGTTCCTTCACTTTCTGCAAAAGTTGTACTTTTATCATGCTATCCTCGAATGGTATACTTTTCGAACGCAACCAGTCTTGAATTAGGGCTTTTTTTTGTGGCTGTAGTTGGAATTTGTTCAGCTTCTCTTGAATGGTATGGGGCGTTGTCTAAAACAATTACACAATTTTCTTCTAGGTTTGGAATTATGTTGGTAAACCAATTTTCAAACGATTTGCTGTCCATTTCCTCATGATAGTCGCCCGTTTTCTTCGACTCAAAGGCCCACAAGGCGTCGGGTACAAACCCGGTTTCGCTTCCTATGTGACACACTATCAACCTTTTTCCTTTTCCTGAAACAAGATTTATTTTGTTTTAGTTGAAACAGAATATTTACATGCATAAAACATATTTTTTGGACTATTTCCTGAATAAAATGTGCTGCGAGGCAGACAAAAAAAAATTTTGATTTAATCGTGTCCAACCAAACACAAATAATCGAAAACCAGTTACCAAAGACATACTTAAAATTTCATACAATACCAACACATTTTCGTTGTTACCTGAATTTTAACTAATTGATCGAACGGTAAGATGAAACCCTTCCAATTCTCTACGATTTTAATGAATACAGAAAATAATTAATAATAAACTTTCTTGGAAAATACACAGGTAGATACATACTGTGGGTCTATTTTTCATAGCTAACAAGTAATTTTAGACCCTTTTTGACCATCGCTTACTAATAGGTATTGGTACCTACAAATCGAGGTTTAGGCCATAAAGTTATTGTAAACCAAGTAGAATACAATTACTTTATGGCCCTAATCCTCGATTTTTGCTATCAACAGCAATGAAATAGACTATACCAAATTTTAAATCAATACCTAATTCAAATGCAAATTATCTTGTTCACAGACACACACGTTAAGGTTAAGAGTTTAATAAGGTCTTACCTGATGGGTTCTTTAACCCAGTTGAGAGGCCATCTAAGAAGGCTTGCCTTGAAGAACCTATACGGATTCATCAACCCAAATTTTAGAGTTAGTGTGGCCTGCGTTCACCCACGTTTCATCCAGATAGTAAATTTTCCTATTTTCTCTTCTATAGGCCCGTATTTTCGTTAAAAAATCTCGTCTCCACAATACAATTTCTGGTTTCTCGAGCAACAAACTAATTCTCCCTCTTTTTTTAAATTTAAAACTTAATTCTTTCAACAACTTGTGGAATGTCGACCTTTTGAAATCTGGTAGATCAGGATCATCATTTACATCTTTGAGAATTGAATCTATTGTTGGCATTTGGTTCCGGAAAAAAAATTGATGTACTTTCCTTCTGATAGCGTTTTTATCAAAATCGTCTACCTTGTCAATAAATTTCTTTCGTAAGGGGTATGGCTTTGAATCCGAAAATAATTGCTTTTGTTTAGATTCTCTCATAACGGCATAAACACCACTTGGAGACACTCCAGCAATGTTTCCTACTTTTCGCACGATTTCATCAACTAACAATTCGGGATTTGCTTCGACTTCATTTTTGTAAATGTTCATAATTAAATTTTTTTCATTACTATTGAAAGGCACTTTTTTTGGTCTCTTTTGAGGTGGAGTGTTGAAACACATATTAGCAGCTTCTTCATCCGACATTTTAATAATTTAAAACTTTAAAACTAATAAAAAAAATCACTACTAAATATCCCGTAAAATGTAACACCGACCCTGTAACGATTAGGCCAAAAGCAATAAGTTCCCCTACCTTGGAAGTCCCCTACAGATTGCAGGTAAATCCGATTGGCCAGCGTGAGGGGTTTGTTTATTTTAGCCCAATAGATGCAAAGCCACGTGCCGATCATGCTTCGATCACGCACGGAAAGTGTTTTGGCCCGCTTTTTTGGTTCCATGGATATAGTATAGTGTGTTATAATCCATAACTCACTAGTGAGTTATGGATTATAACTCACGTTCATATTTAAAGTAGTATTCTATTTATTTATCACTATGTATTAAAAGCAGAATTCACATTGATATTGAAATAAAAGGCAAACGCTAACGGTTTATTCGAATTTGAAGTCATTGTAAAATTCGTTGGTTCATTGGAACCAGACGCTCCTATAGGTATTGGTACAGCTGCTGATAGTCCTGGAAGACACCGACGCATTAGAACCTTGTATTTTTTTTTTGTTTTATCTCATAAAAAAACGATTTCTTCCACTTGTTGGATAAAACATTGTATGCCACTCGTGTGTTATGTTTCCTAAGTCACTTGAGAATTTATCCCACTCGGCCTGACGGCCTCGTGGTATAAATCTTTCTCGCGTGACTTATTTTCAACATAACACACTAGTACCATAAATAACTATTTTTTTTTAATTGGATTGAAACGATCACTCGTGATATCATAATATTAGGATTTTCGAGATAATTTTGCGATAACTAAGCTGATAGTTTTATCAGCAACATTATATGGCTTTAAATAGGCATCAAACTTTTTATTTTTATACATATTTCTTTTTAATTAAGAACGACAGCCAGCACATACACATATATAGTTAACATTAACAACCTTGCCATCTGTTTTATTATTGCTTTTACCCTATTATCTATCTGTTGATATTGGTATAGGACCTATACTATAGGTACTCAGTTTATAATTTTATTTAATAATATTACCGTCTTTATGACGTTGTGTGAAATGGACTAGTCTACATAATTCAAAATACTTTGTCTGTGTCGTCTCTAGGTACTGAAGTTGTGGATTGCTTTAGAAAATTGTATTTTTTTTGTTCCACTCCGGGTGCCCACGAGATTACTTTCCGGCTGCCATTTTTTTATTTGTTCATTGATATCAACGAAACTTGGTAGGCTTGATATTCTAACGAAATGCCATTTTTGTGCATCCACGACAAGTTTTCCTGACTTCCGGTTTTACTGGAAATTACCGAAACTTTTGATTTTCAAATGGCGCACCTTGTATATTTTTTGTTTTTTCGATTCTACAGATCGTTTTGCGTCCTAGTGTACCACTTTTAAATCGAGTTTTGTCCAAATTTCTTTTTCAAATTACATTTCAAGTAGAAAAGAAAAAAAATTCCTACTTAATAAATCAAAAATGTTTAAACGAAAATTAAGAAAAATGTCATAGTGTATTATATCGTTGGATTCGCCTTAAAATAGTGCATTTAGTGATGTTGTGAAAGTGATATGTTTCTATTCTAGTTTCTGAGCTAGGGCAAAAATACTAAAATAATGAAGTTTACAGCCCTCTATCAAAAAATTTTACAAAGATAAAATTGAGTTTGTATTTTTCTGAAATTAAGTAAAGTATGTAGAGTCATTTTAAGATGATCATGGCACTCTAGTTGAAAAAATTAATTTTAATTGAAAAACAAAATTTAGAAAAAAATCGATGCAAAAGCATTAGGACGTAAAACGATTTTTAGAATCCGAAAAACAAAAAATATACAGGGTGTGCCATTTAAACATCAAAAGTTCCGGTCATTTCCGGTGAAACCGGAAGTCAGGAAAACTTGTCATAAATACATAAAAATGGCGTTTGGTTAGAATATCAACCCTACCAAGTTTCGTTGACATCAATAGATAAATAAAAAAATGGTAGCCCGAAAGTGATCTCGTGGGCACCCGGTATATATTTATTTCCAAAAAAAAAGTAAAAGTCTCCGCCACAAATACTTTAATAGCTTCAAAAAGCCCTAGGTATATGTTTCGAGATTAGAAAATCTCATTATCAGGGGCAACATTGGCTCAATATACAGGGTGGATATCATAGGCTGCCAGATTATGCAGGAAAAAAGGTCAAAAATGAGTTAATAATTTTTTTGTGTCAAATAATTAAAATAGTTAAAAATTGATTTAGATTTAGTGTACATAACTGTAAATGTATTTTTCTACTCGCGTGCGCAGTTATTACTTTGCACACTCATTTGCGTGCGCAAAGTTGAACTTTGCGTACGGAAACTCTTTGCGCACACATTTTTGTTTCATATTATAACCGTATTCATACTCGATTTCAATGTTTTGTGGGTTTCTGGATAAATTAATATTCAAAAAGAAGGGCTTGATGTTATTTTTGTTCCAAGAAAGGCATTCAGGTAATGTTTAGCTCTTTGAATTTTTTACACTTTCCGTCTGAGGAGCGAGGGGAGGAAAAATCCAGCAAAAACAGGTGTGTGGTCCGGTGACCACTGGCGTGGGGAGCCACCAACTTACATTCCTTTGGAGTATCAGATGATAAAAGTTGGACAGTATAAGTTATACTTCTCCATATACTTCTCAAATTAATGGTGTTGCGGAAAGAATGAATCAGATACAATGGACAAAGTTAGATCTATGAAAATGCAAGCAAAAATAGTTAGGATATTTTGGGAACATAGGCTGGCTTATACAATGACTCTTCCTTCAATATTTTTGCACTGGATTTGAAATATTTATTTATTGAAAAGCTATCGAAATCTTGTATTTTTTTGGCAGCATTGAATATTCGATGAGAGTTTTTGTTTGGAAACCTTAGCAAACCCTGGCCCATATTGCTTCAGCTCTGCTGCACGCAAGCACGATATTACCTATATATTTTTACGAAAGCTAAATTTAAAACACCTGTTGTTTGTTGACTGTAAAAATCGATCAGCGACGTAAATCAATTTTTTCAAATTGATTTGAAAAAAAGTCTTCATAGTAGTCATGAATGTGAACTGGAAGAGCTGGATCCTACATGAGTATCGAAATGGAAAGTCAGCTTTTTGATTGAATTATGATTGTGGCTTCTTTTGCATGGGATGATATGCGTGAACTAGTATTATTATATTAGGTAGTTAAATTATAGAAATATTTTTGGGATCAAAAAAATTATTAAATTTCTTGCTAAACATCGGGGCACCCAAGGCAAGGATTCAATCACTTAAGAAACATAAATTATTTACCTTTTCCTACGCAGATAAGCGTCGAAAATCCTGCTGTCCGCGTCCCTGTCCCGCGAATCTTCGATCCACGGATCCTGCTCCTGCTCAGTCCTGCCAGTCATTCATTTCGAGTCAGTTTACTCCTGCACGAGGTCCCACAAACGATCTGAATGTCACGCAACGACAGCCATTAGCCAGAAATGGAAAACATTTACCGATTTAAAAAGGTAAACCGTAATGGGGGGGTCGTTTTACTGCTTTATTGTTGGTTTACTTAGCGTAATTGGTAGATTTAATTGCGATGTAACGTTCCGTCTGTTTCACGAAGGCAGATGCTAATTTTAATTTATTTTAGTGATCACTAGATGACGGTGTGGTGTTTTTACTTGTTTAAAATTGTAGAGAATGGTGTACCCTGAAAAGTTAATTCTTGACCAAGTAGGTGCTGACAAATCAACTGCTCCTACGTCCTGGTGCAATGAACCCTTGGAAAACAGCAGCAATTTTATCAATGTAAAATCAAATGGCGCAAAAACACGATACCAAAATGTGATGGGGAAGAGAATGGATTCTGCATCCACAGAAAAGTGAGACCAGATTTTAATTAAATTTTTAAAATTTTATTTCAATTGCTTTTAGTTCTGAGAATCATCAATTTATACAAGATAGAATCAGGCATTTAGTGGATGCGTTTTCAACAAGGGCACATGCTGCAAGACAGCGTCTTGAGGCACCTGAAACTCCATCTTCTTTAAGGTGAGTACCTAATATATAATTTAGGAAAAATTTCAAATATATAGGAATCAAGAGCAGGTGAGAAGCTATAATCAATAATCATATCCTAAAAACCGATACATAATGTAATATGTACAGATAATTATTTATTTATTTTTTTAAAATTTTTATGAACAATATTTCTGTTCACTATCGTTGAATTTTTTTACTGGAATTGGATTCCGAGTAAAAAGTGTAGAGAAAAGAACTCTTTTCAGAATCACGAATTTGTATGATGGATATCCAACTATTCCAACTTTCCCAAAGAGTCTCAATCCGGCTTATTGGATATTCTACTCCTACTCAGACAGTAAACATTCAAATTAAAAAATACCCTAATGAAGCGAATTCTGCATCAGCTTATGAATGTTTATAATCAGGCCAAATCATACCGCAAAATCTTCTAAATTCTTTAAATTATTTCGTGTTCAGTAATAATGTCTTTGGTTAGTTTTTAGTTCATATATCGTCTTTATATAGATTCTCAGTTTATTTTCTGGATTTTCCCACATCAATCTATTCTTTAACAGTTAATAGTTAGAGGCTTAAAATGACGACTGATACCTGTTATAATCGGAACTTCACACTTCACTGTTTTATTGTAATCTCTATTGGACATCTATTGTATTTTCTACCCCTTGACATAAAAATTCCAATTGTAACATTATACCTCATTGAGAATATCTTACAAGTAAGATGACGCACAAAAAATTGTGAGTATGGAAACAAATGGTTCACCCCTCAACAGATTTTCGTGCTTCTGTAGTTCAAACCGGGTCAAAATAAATGGGATTTCAGGGTCAACAATTTCACAAGGTTCAGCAAATATTACATTGAAATTTAATAATGCAGATATAGTGCACAAGTTTTTGCTGATGGATGCGTTTGAGAACGGCATTCACGGGGTCATTGGGGCAGATTTTTTTTATAAATTCCAGGCAATTATCGATTATGAAAAATTTATATTTTCTTTTTTTGTGAACGATACTCAGATGTCTCTACCTATAGAATGCAAGTACGATTTTTACACAACGATACCAGCTCGCTGTGAGGTAATCAAATATTGCTGGGTAGACGAGAACGAGGAATGTTTAGTTTTACCTGATGAACTTTGTGAAGGCGTTTTTGTCGCTGCAATTATGACCAAACCAATTAGTAATATGATACCTGTTAGAATACTTAATACTCGTAGTAAGATGTGAAGCTAAAAAATTTCAAACCAAAAACCAGTAACTTAAATAATTTTGAAACCTGCGAATTCAGTGATAATGCGATATCGGTTGATAGGTTAGATAAAATTTTCAAATTAATAAATACAAATCATTTGAACCAAGAAGAAAATTATTCATTACAGAGAGTTTGTGCAAAATACGCAGATGTTTTTCACTTAGAGGAAGATCCGCTTACTGTAACAAATATTTATGAACAAGCTATAACACTCCAAAAATCAGCCACACCGGCATATATAAAGCCTTACCGTTTACCACATGCACAAAAGGCAGAAGTTCATAAACAGGTTCAAAAAATGCTTCAAGACGGTATTATCGAGGAAGCCAGATCAGAATGGTCAGCACCATTACTAATCGTTCCGAAAAAGGCTGATAGTAATGGCAATAAAAAGTGGCGTGTAATTATCGACTACAGGCAGCTAAATAAGAGGATCGAGGACGATAAATTCCCTCTACCCTGTATAACTGATATTTTGGACTCTCTCTCTGGGGCGGTTTATTTTTCTCACCTTGATTTGTCTCAATCGTACTACCAAATAGGGCTAGAAGCAAAGAGCCGACATTGTACAGCATTCACGACAGATCGAGGGCAGTACCAAATGACTAGGCTGCCAATGGGATTGAAAATTAGTCCTAGTTCTTTCTCCAGAGCGATGACGATTGCTATGACTGGATTGAACTATGACAGTTGTTTTATTTATTTAGACGATCTTATAGTGTTTGGAAATAATCTCATTAATCATAACAAAAATCTCACAAAAGTTCTACAAAGACTTAAAGACGTAAACTTAAAATTAAACCCTAGTAAATGCAATTTCTTAAGAAAAGAAATTCTATATCTGGGACATATTATTGCATCTGAAGGTGTCTCGCCTGATCCTGAAAAAACAAAAGTAATTCAAAATTATCCAATTCCTAAAGATGCAAACGAAACTAAAAGATTTGTCGCATTTGCAAATTACTATAGAAAATACATTCCAAACTTTGCCAATATTGCGGCACCACTAAATAACCTGTCCCGAAAAAACGTCAATTTTAATTGGACTACTGAATGTCAAAATTCCTTTATCCAATTAAAAGATGCATTGATTCACCCACCAATCTTACAATATCCGGATTTTTCTCCAGATAATGATTTCATATTAAGGACAGACGCATCAGGTTATGCTGTAGGCGCTGTTTTATCTAATGGAAATGATAAGCCAGTGGCATATGCAAGTAGGTCTCTAAACGTAGCTGAAAAAAGATACTCAACAATAGAGAAGGAGCTAACAGCAATTGTTTTTGCTGTAAAGCACTTCAGGCCGTATCTGTTTGGACGAAAATTTTTAATTCTTACTGACCATCGACCACTTGTATATCTTTTTGGCATGTCTAATCCTTCTAGCAGATTAACAAAGTTTCGTTTGACTCTTGAAGAGTATGATTTTACAATTCAGTATGTGAAGGGTAGAGATAATGTAACAGCAGACGCATTATCTCGCATAGAAATAACATCCGATCAGCTTAAGGCAATGAGAGACAACGTGGATGAAACAATATACGTCCAGACGAGAGCACAAACTAAAAATCTCAACAAAAATAATTCTGATGACAAACAGGCGGGCAAGGATATTCCTCATAAAAGGCTTGATCACCCTGGAGTGGTGGAAATTCTTAAGCCTGCTGAAAACTCAGTTGAATTAAGTGTCATAGCAGACAAAAAATACTGCGAAATAATTAATGGGAATAATTATGATTATAAAATTGGGAACTTCGCTTGTGTCAGAGCAGAAAATAAAATTTACATGAAGCAGGACACCCGATCGGCGTTCGCATTAACTGCATCGCTGAGGGACCTGAAAAATATCTGTATAAAGTACAAAATTCCGGAAATTTATATTTTAAAAAATAAAGCATGCATGCAGATAATTAACGAAGTAAGCAAAGTCCCAAATGAAATAAAAAATGCAGGTATAAAAATTTCTATAATCAAAGATGTAAAGAAAATAGACGATAGTGAGACTAGGGAAATAATAATTAACGATTTTCATATTCTCCCAACCGGAAGCCACGCAGGGGTCAATCGGTTATATTACAACATAAAAAAGTATTACTTTTGGGTTGGCATGAAAAAAGATGTAGAAAACTTTATACGGAAATGTGACGATTGTCAAAGGTACAAACACTCTAGGCCTAATGTTGAACCAATGACAATAACAATAACAGCAAGTTGTGTATTTGAAAAAGTTTTTCTAGATATCGTCGGACCACTCGAAGTAGATGCTCAAAATAATCGATATGTCCTAACTCTACAGTGTGAGTTGAGCAAATTCGTGGAAGCTTACCCGTTACAAAATAAGGAAGCTGAAACTGTGGCAAAAAGTTTTGTTAATAATTTTATTTTGCGGTATGGAATCCCGTCCGAGATCGTTTCTGATCGTGGGTCGGAATTTATGAATGAAACTTTGGATAAAGCTTGCAAACTTTTAAAAATAAAGAAATTAAATTCCACAGCTTACAGGCATCAAACTTTGGGGTCCCTTGAAAATACGCACAAGTCTCTGAATGCATATTTACGCATTCAATGTCAAAATTTTAAAACTGATTGGTCTTCATGGTTACCATTTTGGTGTTTCTGTTTTAATAATACAGTGCATACGGAAACCAAATATACCCCCCATGAGTTAGTTTTCGGCAGATTGTGCAACATTCCGTCTAATATAACTCAAAAAGTAGACCCTGTTTATAATTTCGATAGTTACCCTATAGAGCTCAAATACCGTTTACAGGAAGCATGTAGGGACGCGAGGAGTAACTTATTGACATCAAAAAGCAACCGTAAATTGAATTATGACAAAAATTGTAAAATTGTTAAATACAACATTGGGGATAAGATTTTACTTAAAAATGAAGCAGGAAACAAAAGTGAGCCCATTTATAAGGGTCCTTATATTGTTACGCAAATTAACTCTCCAAATATTGTAATTAGAATAGGTAAGAAATTTGTAGAGGTACATAAAAATAGAGTTAAGTTATACTATGAATAATCTTTTTAGGGTTAAGTTATCCTATGAATAATATTTTTAAGAGTTAAGATATACTATGAACAATGTTTTTTTTTTTGATATTTTTTTTTTTAGTTCCATAGGAGGTGTAGTGTGTAACATCCTGTAGTTACAATAGGGTTTCACACCCTATACATTATGTAGCAATTGTATGTTTAACATTCAAATATAAATATGTATAATTAATAATAGGCAATATTGCTTATGATGAGTTTTAAAGATAACTAGGTTAATTAGAATAAACATGCCGTCAAAAGAGGGCATATAGTTTTTGACTATTGTATTAATGTCTTCGAACTAATAAACATAAGTTGGGTTTTGTAAAAACCTTGTGTTTGATTTAAAAGTATCAAGATAACCCTGCAAGGTTATCACACTTCAAACTATAACTCACACTGCCTGCGATATGCCTTACATGTTTTTTTTATGACTCTTTACCTACCCAATTATCGAAATGATTTAAAATGTACCTATTTACTTCTTCTTTTATAATCAGTTCTTCGGCAGAAATAGAAGGCACTCCAAGTCCAGTAAATTCGAAACCCAGGCTAAGCATATCGTTCTCAGATAGATACATCAACGAAGACGAACCAGAAATTAAAATCACTTCTGCAGGGTGTTTGGGAAAATTTCTCGATCATATTGACATAATTGATCCCAACGGACGGACGTATATTTTATGGATGTGGGTGGTTACTTTAGCTGTACTTTATAATGTTTGGGTAAACGATTTGTGTCGTTGTTGTTAATTCCATGGCTAAAATTTTTCTATTTTAGGTAATTCCTCTAAGATCGACATTTCCCTATCAAACTTCCAATAACAGAGCTTACTGGATGACTCTCGATTATTTATCCGACATTATCTATGCCGTTGACGTGATATTGATTCAACCGAGAGTCAAATATTTACACGAGGGGTTTTGGGTGATCGAGAAAAGCCTGTTGAGGCACAATTATATTAAGAATAAACATTTTAAGGTAATTGAAAAGGAAAATTGCGCAATTTGATGATTTTGTTATTTTGTATTTCAGTTAGATATCGTTTCTTTATTGCCCCTAGACTTCTTTTTCCTGCTAACAGGACCTGATTTAGTGATTCTACGTTTTCCCAGATTTTTCAAAACGCACACTTTCTGGGAATTTTTTGGTTTGGTTGACAGAAGATTGTCTAATCCTTATACTATTAGAATTACCAAAACCTTTATGTACATGATGTATTTAATACATTTGAATGCTTGTGCCTATTATGCATTTTCCATATATGAAGGTAAAGCATTAGTTTGATGGATTTAAAGGCTAAAAATTTTCCGATATATTTTGTAGGCATTGGAAGCAATAGTTTTGTTTATAACGGTGAAGGCAATGCTTACATAAAGTGTTTTTACTTTGCCACAAAAACAGCTACATCTATAGGTAAAAATCCAAAACCGTCGCAAGAATTGGAATATATTTTCATGACTTTTTCATGGCTTATGGGTAAGTAATTATTGATGTTGTAGAGGCTGGTCCAAATTGGACACTTTCTTATGGAAACACCCTTTATTTTTAGAGATAGAAAAAAATGGACGCCTCACTCTGAGGCTCAAATTTCATGAAATCTTGATTGGTACAAACCGCATTTTGATATCTTCAACCGTTTAGCCGCTAAAGGGCGATTCTCGATTATGAGCAATACTGTAAAGTCTCCATAACTTTTTGTTTATGAAAATAATTCATTTCCGTAAAGACTTTCTAGAAGCACTTTTTCAAGCAGAATTCATTGACGTTCTCGGTTTTTTTTCTGTTGAGCTTCGATTTCGAGATATTCACCAAATTCCAATTTTTTTCAATGACACCCTATACATTAATAGCTCCGCTTTTGCTGATTTTAATGCTCAAAATCGAGAATCGCCCTCTAGCGGCTAAACGGTTGAATATATCAAAATGCGGTTTGCACCAATCAAGATTTCATGAAGTGTGAGCCTCAGAGTGGGGGGGTCCATTTTTTTCTTACAAGCAATTAACTAAACTGGAATTGTCTAGGTGTATTTGTATTCGCTCTTCTGATTGGTCAAATCAGGGACATCATTTCTACAGCCACAAGATCTAAAACTGAATATCGAAAATTGGTCGATGAAACTTTGGAATATATGAGGAGGATGAATTTGCCGCAAGAAATGCAACGCAGAGTGCAGTTGTGGTTTAGCTATACTTGGGAGACTCAGCATACGCTAGGTAAGTGAAAAACGAAACTTATTGCGGCTAGATCAATCGTATGTGAAGTCCTTGTTAGTTAGCAAAAACCTTAGATTATGTTAATGTCAATATGATTGTTCAGTGTGATTTAGATAATGTTTTTCTCCGAATGACAGTAAAAGCGGCCTTTTAATGACACTTGACAGGATCAAAAGTTGTATTTTTACTGCCTAGGCAGTAAAAGTGGACTTTTACTGCCTAGGCATTAAAAGTGACAGTGTCACAACGTTCCAGGTAATAATTTCACTCAATTTGGTATTTGAAATTGATGGTGACAATGACAATTGTCAGAATAATTTAATTATTTGGATAATAATATAGTCAACCATCCAAGGACCTTTTTTTTCAGTTATACATGTAAACCCCATACTTTGTGAGTGGCTTGCTTACATCAAGTCCTACAACTTTTCCTCTACGACTTTTCTCGGAAATGGCACGTATGCGCGCAGGCGACTCGCAAACATGTCGATCTGACGTAGCTATGTTTCCTGATACATGAAGGTAAATCTAATTTTACGAATACTGTTTGATTTTTATGTCTAAATCACGGAAATCAACTTGGCCGACAAAAATAATGGCAAATTGGGGGAGTCCGATACCCCCAAAATGTCGATCTGACGTGGTTATGTTTCTTGATACATGAAAATCTAATTTCACGAATAATGTTTGATTTTTATTTCTAAATCACGGAAATCAACTTGGCCGACAAAAATAATGGCAAATTGGGGGAGTCCGATACCCCTAAAATGTTTGCGAGTCGCCTGCGCGCATACGTGCCATTTCCGAGAAAAGTCGTAGAGGAAAAGTTGTAGGACTTGATGTAAGCAAGCCACTCACAAGTATGGGGTTTACATGTATAATTGAAAAAAAAGGTCCTTGGATGGTTGACTAATAATGAATGAAATAAATATAGAAAAGATGTGCATGTGTGAATTTGAACATTCGGAGAAAAAATTATATGTTTTACATAGCAGAAAAGTAGATTTAATGCCTCGGCTGGTTTCCTAGCCTCGGCTATGAAACACCAGCCGCGGCATTAAATCTTTTACTTTTCTGCCTAGTAAAATGAATAACTATTTCTTGGCTAATGATAAGATTACTCATTATGCGACAATAAGTTTTTGGGTTTGTTTATTGACAATAAACTTAAGTTTGACATACATGTGGAGAATTTTTTTAGTGAATTATCATCAGGGTGCTATGGCATAAGGGCTATTGAGAACGAATCAGATATGTCAATAGGTAGAAAGGCATATTTTGCTCTGACTGAGTTTGACCTAAGGTACAGGATTTGTCTCTGGGGAAGTTGTTTAGGCACATTATTCAATTCTGTGTTTAATTGTACCTACTCCAAAAACGTGCAAGTAGATAATATCTCTGCGGTGCAAAGATTAGAGAACTATGCAGGACCTTATTATTTCTTGAACGAAGCATCATGACCCTTCCTTTCGATCTTTGTGTTAAAGTCTGTATGCCTGGTGCACAAAAAGTACTCCCAATATTCACATCCCTTCATTGGTCAATACCAGAAATTCTTTGACCATTAATCTCCCGATTCCAACATCCGCATTGACTAAAAGTTCACTTATATACAACAGTAAAAAAATATTCAAACATCTTGCAATAAGAAAAATAAAAGATTGTATGGTTTTTGAGCGCATGGTGAAGAGCTTGCTGATTGCAAGTGTGGAGCAGTATTACCTACACACATTGTCTTAGATTGTTTTTTGTATTCATGTCTAATGTTTTTATTCAATCATTTTATTTAATTATCTGACTTTTAAATTAATTTATTCTTATTAACTCTAACCTAACTATTTTTCTGCTGTAACCACTAGAAATTCGGTGTTCATCGAAAATTCGGCAGTATTTTATTGAGCTAAAATTTCGAACGTATGGGTCAATTCTGTGGTCAAGTCTTATTTGTCAAACACCAGAACTTTGTCTGGTTGAACAGGTACGGGAGTAGAATTGGTTATGCATGCGAGGTCAATTATTTCACATGTAGACATTCGTCTACATGTGCAATTCTCTCAGATTGCTTGAAAGATAATTCGCGATAACTATCTAAAACGATATGTACCTAGGTACTTAGCTCCTGAAATGGACAGACTGCTTGCGATGTTTGCAGTACTGTATGGAGCGCTGCTCCAAAGTTTGGCATTGAAGAAATTTTAAGCATTCGTAATTGCGACATATAATCCACAACAACGGCAGTTTGAAGGGGAGAATTTGGTCAAATCCTAAATCTTCAGGTGAGAGGTTTTTTTCAATCTCTTGCTTTAGCCTGTGCTTGACTGGCTTTGCTGGGAAATCTCCATCAAATAAAGCATTGGTTGGAAGAAGATCATGCGACAGAATATCTTGGATTCTACATCTAAATCCCTATGTGCCTGAGAAAGGAATTTTTTTGTTCTCCTTTGTGTAATTGCTGGTTCACTGTGGGACTTACTATGACCATCAAAGCGGTGTAGAAGGAGTTTTTGTTTTAGTCACAAATCTCTCCTGCTTCAACTCTTTATATAGTTCAAATGCGTATTGGACATCTAGAATAAGTTTTTTTTATATCGTCATTTACAAACTGTTTCGTCACAAAGTTGTGTAATCGTATAGGATGCGTCATGTCGAAGGGGTTTTCGTGTTGTTGCATAAAACGAACAAGGCGGCCAACGTTCTCATTAAAATGTTCTCCTCTCTCCTAGAAGCTCGTCATGAAGCACAGTTTCACGATGGTCCATTAGCTTCGAATTTGTGATGTCTCTAAAGGCGTTGCATATCGGAAGGATTTCCTGGTATACCAGCTCCCACCGAGTAGGTAACATAGTCACACTTATGTGTCTGGCCAACTATTTCCTTTGATATTTGAATAGTCCAGTGTTGCCAGATGTCCAATTTAAAATTATCAGAATTTGAGAACAAAATTATCAGATTTCAGGACAATTTATCAGAAAAAGTTTTTGTCAACTTTTTTGACTTTTTATCTCTATTTTTATTTTTTTGAAAAAAAAAAACAAAAATAAAATTAACCAAAAACTTTATTCTATCAAAAAAAAAGCCAAGTTTTCGAAAGATGCTGGAGCGTGCTGCCTGCTTAAAGGCCGAAACCCACTAGCAACACGCCACGCCATACTATAACGCCACTCCACGCCATGTGACACAGGTTCACGTGGGACAGTTTGTGTGTAAATTGACGGATGACGTGGCGTGCCATGACGTGGTATCGCGTGTGGCAAGTGTGTACGCGGCACATATAAATAAATGGAAGAATATACGCATACATTTTCGTCACATGGCGTGGCGTGGCGAATCATGACGTGGCGTGTTGCTAGTGGGTTTCGGCCTTAACTCTAGTTCTAGCTGGGATTAGTGTTTGGTGCGCGCACCAGTACGTCAAAACCACCAACCACCTTTAGTTTATTTAGGCGACGTTCCGTAAGTTAACCAAGAATCTTGGTTTTTCCGGTTCCCGTTCCGTTACCTAACCACTCCTGAAATCTGGTTAGCTTATGAAACGCGTTTCCTGAAAAATTCGGTTCCAACTGTCACCGAATCTACCGATCAAAAAGCTTTGGTTGTTTCGGTTTGTTTTCAATTTCTGACATTTGTTTGTTAGGTTAGGTGTATTCGCGGTGAAAATGGAACAAGAGGTAAATATCACATTCATTCATGTCGATTTCATACTACAAATATATTTTTAAGAGGATAATATCATCAAGCATCCAAGCCAAACCAAAGTTGAAATATATGGTTGAACCGAAGCGTTCCACACCTAAACCGCATTTTCAGGAACCATAGACGAACCGCTTCTTACCGATCGGTAACTCTGGTAAAGATACGGAACGCCGCCTTAATTAATTTTTTCTACAACTGTCAAAAAAAGATGATGTTTGCACACTGGTGACAATTTGCGAAGTGATACTTTTTTTTTCCAGGTAGATTTTTTTTAACGTTCCCATGACGCCGTTCGCGAAATGATTCTCCAGTGTGCGAAATGCCTAGTTCGCACACTCAGGTAACAAATAGCTGACACTGACACCTGACAGGAAACCAAAAATAATTAAAATTCACCTGTCTTTGATTGTAGAAAAAATATTGTTTGCAACTCGTGCGCGAAATACTTTGGTGATCTCGACTAAAATCAATTCTCGATCACCAAAGAATTTCGCGCACTAGATACAAAAATAACTATTTATTAATTAAATAAAATTTGAAAAATCTGTATTGAAAATTGTAGTTTCAATAAATTATGATAGATTAGCTTGTCATTATCGATTATTGAATCATGTCAAAATTATGGTAGATTTCGATAATTATCGGGTCATTGGCAACTCTGGAATAGTCTGTTCCAATTTCATATCTGGAGCTACAGAATTGAATCTACCCTCTTTATCTTTCACCATAAAATGGCCTTTTATGAATTTGTTGTAAAGATAAGGGTTTCCACTTCCATCTTTTTCACTCTTTCCAAATACCACGATCCATATCTTACGTAGTTTATGCAATCAAATTCGTGAAAAATAGGAACCTGTGACTACAAGTTTTCACATGCAACTCCCAATCACCTTCCCGATCAGTATGAACTAAGTTCTTTATTAAATTTATTATATGCGAAACATTTCCCCAGTATTTGTATAGTTCTGATTTCTCTTCAGATTTAACAAACGTTTCGAAGGAGCATACCTTGTAATGAACGCACGTAATTGGAACCACTCATCTGATTGGACCACTGAGATAACTTCCTGATGCGCATCGCAATGCTACTTTCGTCATGTGAAAGGCACCCACCATAGGATAAAGATCAACCCAACTTTATTCAGTGGGACAATCTTCTGGGAGGTCAGGGCCCGAATTCCAGCCCAAGAACTAAGACGGACCAGGATTTTCCTCATCGGTTATTCCAGATCGTACAAGCGATATAAGAAATTCCTTTGCATTAGCTCTTGTTACTGCAGTATCAGATATAGTTATATTCATATATTCAGCGACTTCAGCTTCGTTTGGTAATTCCCGCGGTATTTACAGATCCTTTTCCATTAACTACGTCATTGCAGAATGTTGGAAAAGTATCGTGTGTACTGGATGTTCCAGACAAAGAAGAGCTGTCTTCAAAGTCAGAATTATCGAGAGGGGCAATTATAAATTTGTTTTTAGAGAAGTGACTTTTTATCGGCATGCTGGCGGATTCGCCTGATTTAACTGCATATGCTGCCAATAGGTATCTACTTCTCACTATGTCGTTGTAGCTTGTATAGAAACACCAATGTGTTTTTTTTTTAAATTATTTTTTCTAATTGTAGAACACAAACTAAAATGGCGTTTCCGATTGGTAGATTTAGTGCAGAACTGGTGCAGTTTTTTCTATTCCTGTCTTTTTCTTCTACAGGCCGATTAAAAGGATACAAGTACACTCAGTGTGCACTGAATCTACCAATCGGAAACACCATAAATTCTAATAAGACTATTTTGGGGAACATTTGAGTTGTCGTTAATTTTTAATAATAGTTATTTATGTATCAAGGGAATTATGCAGGTGTTAATACCCCAGGGCAACGTTTGTGTCCCGAGGGCCTCCGGCCCGAGGGACACCAATTGCCCGTGGGTATTAACTCCTGATAATTCCCGTGGTACATAGATAATTTTATATCCTACTGAATTTACTGTATTCTGTCTATTTTTATAAAGGAATAAGCCAGAAATCAAAATTTCTATTTTTTGTCAAAGTGTTACCTATTCAAGGTAAAAGCGGGAGTTATGGAAATCCTTAACTCCCTTGGGAGTTATGATATCCTTAACTCCCTTCCTTAACTCCCTTGGGAGTTATGAAAATCATTAACTCCCTTGGGAGTTAAGACCCTGTTTATGATTATCGTAACCAAGGTATTATATGGTTTTAATAGTTCAGTAGGATATAAAAAATATAAATTCAGCAGCATTTCAAACGCCGCAGAAAACCCGCCGAATATGACGTCAGTCCCTTCAACTAGCAAAAATATTAGACTATCTGTTGGGGATGCGCTGCTTACAGATTTTAGAAGCTCTTCGTATCCTTGTGATTTTTACTGATTCAACGATGAGGCTGATGTTCGTTTAAATAAATAATTACGCAATAATTGATTGACTGGATTTATTATGAAAATAATAATTATCGAACTGATAACTAAATTAACAATGTAACAGCAATTAAACTGCTTAAATTTATGTTTTAACAGAGCAAGAGCAAACAAGCGGCAAAGCGCCTTGAAAGAGAGTTGCTAAGAGAGTGATCACCTGTTTCGACGTCGAAACGGGGTGCATCTAGAATTGCAGTGTTGCCACTAATAATTAGTAGATGGCAACTTGTAACAAAAAAAATTATTATTCCACAATATAAACTATTTCTAATAGGAAAACCCAACACTATCCAAAACACGTGACACAAATATGGCCGACAAGAGGCACACAAACATTTGACACAAACAAGGGCGTACCCAGGATCTGAAATAGGGGGGGGCTGACCAAAAAAAAAAAAAAACAATGGATTTTGCATTTCTCTTTTTAATTACTAAATTTTGACATAACTCGCTTAATTTTTACTTCAATAACAATTTTCTTGGATTTGTCGCAAATTTATTTAAAACTTGATTTTCAAATTGCTCTCGATTTGATTTAATTAAATCACGATGCACACTCATGAGACATAATCCTGTTAACCTTTCCTCTCCCATGGTACTTCTCAACCAAGTCTTCACTCTTCGAAGAGTACTGAAGGATCGTTCTACAGTGGCCGTGGTGCATGTGATTAAAATCAAAAGTGCCTGTTTTAGGATGGGATAAAAAACATCGGTCTCGTCGAGAAGGTCAGTTATTTCGACGTCTTTTAGCTGGTCCTCAGTTGACTTTTTTTCCTTCCACAAATTATACCATAGGTCCATTTCCGCAGTAATATCGTCCAATTTATAAAACTGGGTAAAATATTGTGCATTTTGTTCTACTTGATTGGTTTCCATGTCGAGCATATATAATGGATGTATTTTTGTTAAGGCAAACGCTGGAGTATGTTCTTGAGAAAAGCGAATATTTAAAGAGGCTATAATTGAATCCAGATACGGTATAATTAACGAACGCTTCCAGTAGTCACTATCACAGTCTGATGGAGGATTGTTTCTATGTATTTGCCTCTTGGTAATTCGAGGGATAGAAATTTCTATTTCCAATTCCAATGCAAAGTCTTGTGCTTTTTTAAGTACTTCATCAATAACTAGGTCGGCATCTTCACGGTTTTTTTTCAGAACGTTAAGGATTACGTTCAGATGTTCTTGCAACTTAATTAAATCCATAGTTTTTGCTTGCAAGGCATTAACAACCGGCTCCAGTAAAGCTGAATATTTTGCAATTATAGTTAGGGCAACAATTAGTGAGGGTTTGGTAACGGCGGCATGCAACTGGTACGCAGATTTTCTCGTGGCGTAGTTTCCTTCGATAGATAGTTTTTCAAGTGATTTCACAATTCCGAGGAAATTTTGTGCAAATAAGCGAATACTTTTGTATTTTTGAGACCATCTAGTCTCACACTGTCGTGATAGATTAGGAGCGGAACTTCTGCGAGTGGTGGATTCCCTGAAAAAGGTTATAACATCCTTTACGGTGCCAATAGTGTTTCTAATTTCCGGAACATTATTTGCATCATTGACAACAAGATTTATTTTATGGTTTGAGCAATGAAAAAATAATGCTCGTGTGTACTTTTTCCTTAAAATCGCTTGTACGCCACCCTCTTTGCCCGCCATCGTAGCGCAGCCATCAAAACCAAGTCCTACACAACTATGCGGTGAAAAATTATAGCTAACTAAAAAATTGTCTATTGCATTGGCAATTGCTGGGGCATCCTGTGCTGTCAGCTCCACAAAACCCACAAATTCTTCTCGGACTTTTTTTTAACTTTCATCATAGAAACGCAAGCCAATGGATAGCTGCTCCTTTCCTGAAACGTCGGCTGTCTCGTCGGCTAAAACTGTGTAGAACATGGCTTTCTTTGCATCATTTATCACACTCTCCCTAATAACTTCGCCACATAAATATATGAGTTGGTTTTGTATTTTTGGTGACGTATAAACAGCATTTCTACGACACTTTTCCAGGTGATTTTTTAATTTGATTGTCGCCCGACTCAACTCGCAAATTCATTAGATCGAAAAAAACTCCCTCATCTGCTTCTTTTCCTCGTAGAGGCATATCGTGTGTGCCACAGAATACTACACAGGAAATAATAGAGGCCAATATTTGCTTGTTCTCTTCGATTGTTTTTTGGTGGAAACTTTGAACTTGAATGTCCACAGGTATATTTTCGAGAAAGGCCTTTGCAGCAGCAGATGCAGATTTGTGAAAGTTATTGGTGGCATGTTTACGACAATCTTCGTGCATATTCCTAAACTTCGTAAATGGTCTGATCATAAATGAACCTAACACTCCCCTTACTGTGCCAGTAGAAGGAGGAAATAAAACACAGTGCTTACACAGAGCACCCTTTAGTCGCTTGGAATACACTAACCATGGTGTGTATTGATCTAACCAAGCATAATTAAATTTTCTTCGCAAATGACTGGCATCGGCTGCAAAATCGTAATTCTTGGGTGGAACCCACGGATTTTTTAACAACTCTTTTTTTTTTTCCATCGTCAGGTGAAATGTTTGTCCTACATAACGACCCAAGTCATTTTCGTGGCAACCATCATTCTCTTCAATTTCGGGATTGACTACAGAGCCAGATGTTGACGGTAAAGATTCTAAATTAGGAGCAGTGACTTTCTTAGATCTCAAAGAATTTAGCGGTTGCTCAGATTCAGATTCAGTTTTAGATGGGCTTG
Source organism: Ceutorhynchus assimilis (assembly GCA_917834065.1). Lineage (NCBI taxonomy): Eukaryota > Metazoa > Arthropoda > Insecta > Coleoptera > Curculionidae > Ceutorhynchus > Ceutorhynchus assimilis. The sequence goes on along the minus strand of OU892280.1, from coordinate 44,406,301 downwards.
GCGATGAAATTTGATCATTGTTATCATCGCTCCCGCTGCTACTGTCATGTTCTTTTTTCCTCTTGAGAGTTTTAGTAGCTGCAAAACACAATAATGCCGCTATTAGTATTTTATACAGTGTGAGTGATATCCATGTTAGTGTTTTGTTTAACATGTAACAAAAAAAAACATTTTGTTTTTTTTAATTGGAATTTACAGATATTACACAAATGTCGTCGAATGTAACTTACTAACTGTAACTTACCTGTTTGAAAAAATTTCCTGATATCCATTTATCAGTGTGGAGATACCGAGATGCCCGAAATAGGTAGATTCAGCAGATTTTCCAATAAGTACTGTAACGTTTTTAGCGTGAACTTGTTCGACTACGATGTGTTAAAAGCTGCCAATTAATTAAAACTATACTTTTATTAACACTTAACTAAAATTCACTCTGATTAATTTAACTAAACAGACTAACTAGTTTATGTAACGCCTTGTATCTTGTATTTATTTATAAAAGTATTCTATTCTTCAACCCGGCACTGGCGAAATCTGCCCTCGCCGCCCGACATTGTTCCTTTTATATCCGAAGCGCCTGCTTCTCGAAGATTCTCTCCGCAGCACGTACGAAGCTTCGCACTGCGTCTCGAGAATTCTCCACGCGGCCGGGAAGAGTCAGAGGCGGACTCAGGGTAATTTTCGTTACAGTACAATCTAATATAAATTTCTGACAATGTTTACTGCTAACAACATAGCATAGACGTTTATCAACAATTCCGTTAGAAAAACAACACAATACAACAAATTCGCAGGGGCCAGGATCGTAATAGAAAATTCATATTTCTTTGCTAATTCCGCTAATTGCAAATCTAGTAGGCTGTGCAGTGCGCTGCGTTTGACTTACGTAGGTATATGAATATATTTTAGTAGTATTTAGTAGTATATTTTTCGGGTTTGTAATTTTTTTAGTAAAACCATAGTGGTTTATTTTGATTTTTTTATTTTCTGCACTTAGCGGAGCCTTTTTATAATTTATAAAAAAATTTAGGGGGGGGCAGCTGCCCCCCCTGCCCCTCGCTGGGTACGCCCTTGGACACAAACACAAACCATAACGTCATTAGGTTATGTCATTAATGATCATAAAATCAAATACTCATTTTCTATTGTATGCGTCTCAATTTTTGGCTGTTTCTACCCAATTACGCAATCCCTATTGTTTGGGCAAGATTGCTCTACCTACATTTCACTTGGACACCCAGGACCTACCCTTGAAATGTGAAAATATTTATTTGTTGCAACTCCACCGTCCAGTGTTGTGCTACCTACTTCAAATAATGGATACAGGAGCATCTACAGAAAGACGATGAAACAGGCAAGGAAGATTTATTACAATGAGAGGTTGGGCATCCGCATCCAATAAACAAAAAGAGTAACGACCTACACGAAAAAAAAAAAAAAAATGAAATATACATAATGTGCTTCCAATTTGAAAGCAGATAATATTAATTCATACTACTGTACGATTGCTCTATTGCTCAGAAAGTATCAAAAATAGAAAATCTTCTGGATGGGACGATATCTCAGTTAGGCTGTTGGGTGTTGGCGGATTCCATTATTAATTCTTTTCTTACCGGAAGTTTTCCCTCATTTTTGAAGCAATCTTGGGTAGTACCTTTGTTTAATAGGGGGGTGATAAGAATTTACCATCTTATTACCGGCCAATATCCTTACTGGCAACTTAGACTAAAATTGTAGAGTGGCTAATTAAGGTGGATGGTGAGCTTCCTTGATAGACATAAATTGCTTTCTCTGTCTCTGTTTCAGCAGTCAAAAAACACTGATGATGCCGTATTTCATCTCCTAGATGAGCTGTATTAGAAGATAAATGACGAAGAAGTGGCCGCGGTAGTTTTTTGTGACCCGGAAAAAAGCTTTCGATTGTGTTTGTCATGAAGTACTGCTTCTAGGGGTTCAGTACTTCAGAGGGGTTGGATATCACTGCAGGAGTGACCTAGGGATCTGTTCTATTTCTAACATTAATAAAAATACGAGTAAAAACAACGAGTATCAAAACGCAAATGAACAATGAGCACTATTTTTTTGAAAAAAATTTCATGACACATTAAATGACACATAAAAAAAGGGTTTGTGTGCCTCTTGGCGGCCATTTTAATTAAAGTTTGACAGCATCTTGGATAGTTCAATACTGCAAATAAGTACGTTGTCAGATTGTCGTCGTCATTGTTGATTTCCAAGATTGCGCCTCTAGAAACCAAAACCTCGTTTTTATCCTTGCAGTAGGTATATAGTTTTTTGTTGTATATTTTGGACTGCAGATATAAAATTAATGTAATTTTTAATTGTTAGTAGGTTTAGTTGTAGAACAACAGTTTTTCTAGTGTTGAAATAGTATATTTCCTAACAAGTGCGGAAAGTGCCACTTTTCCGCACGAGTTAGGAACACCATTTTTTCTACGAGTTAGAAGGAACGTACCTACGTAATGTAAATTTTAACACCAATATTTGATAATATTTCTTCTTCAACACCTGGTATTAAAAACAAATCGAGTAATTTTTTCTTAATATAAATAAGGTACTTTTACAAATAAAACTCATTTATTTATTAATAAAAAAAAAAAAACTAATTCTGAAATAATGTGCCTTATTCTGAAGACAATAAAATCGAGAACTTTCAACAATAATTTGTACGTTTGATGTATCTACTATGAAATTTTCGAAATTTTTAAGCATAAAGTAACCATTCTATAGTAATTTCACAAGAAAAGTTGAGTTTAAACCAAAATAATTTAATAAATAACGTTATTGTGTCAATAATTCTCAATTCTGATATTTGTGTTAGTGTAATTTAAAAATTGACATCTGTCACTTTTCCGCACTAGTGCGGAAAAGTGAAACTTTCCAAACAAAAATGCGTGCGGAAAAGTGTACTTTTCCGCACGCTCGTAGAAAAAAGGATTTATGCCACGTCATTTTAGTATTAAGGAATCACGACATTCAGTTTGGCAACGTTGCACTGTCTAACGTCAAGTAGGTTATGTTGACCAGCATTAGGCATTCCAGGTCACGTGACTTTGACAAGGTCCGCCATATTAGCTGAGGGGCAGCCAAAGCCTATAGATCATATTGTTTACAGTGTTTCTTGAGTTTGTGCTTCGGAATTTTTGCGTTATTTGATTTGTTCAATAAATTTTAAGTTGTTTTTAGTTTTTGTGAATGAATAGAATGAATGAATGAATCTTTATTTACAGACATGCCACTTTACATTTCAATTCAACAATAGCAAACAAACAATCTTAACAAAAATAATGCTTAAGAATCTAAATTGTTTAAAAAATAAAAAAGTTTGATACTAACAACCTTACAAATAAACTTTAGCAAAATAAATTTGTGGAAGAATGACTCCTCAAAGGTTTTGACTGTTCTGATCGGTGCACAGATCTGGCATGTAGCTTACTGGCTTGTTCATTCTGGGCTTTTATCAATTTTCGTAGTAGGTATATCCTAAATTTGTACTGGGGATCCAATCCGGATTGTTTGTATCCTCAAATTCTGCTGGACTACCTAAAAAGGTATTAAAAGTTACCTACTTGTAGAAACATAAACAAATTTTTTGATATAGGTACCTACCTATGATGTGTTTTTGTACTTTAACAACAAGACAGTCATAAAACTTACCATTAACAAAATGTTTCGAACAAATTCGAGCATTTTCAACAACGTTTCAGTCCAATTTCCCCTTTTGAGGCATATAATCCACATACTTTGTTGTTTTTTTGGTGACTCGTTTATGCGATCCCCTCGATCTTTAAATGCTGCTGGGATATAAAAAAACCTCACTTTATCCCTTTTAGCTCTATTGGAGCACCCAAAAACTTTATAAAACGAAGGAATCTTCACAAAATAATGGTTCAAAAATTCTCGGTTTGCATTGAAAATAACACTTAGGGCGGGTATTATAGAACTGCTTTGACAGTTAACTTGAAGTTAACTTTTTGAATTACATGTAATTCCAGAAGTTAACTTTAAGTTAACTCTCAAAGTAGTTTTATAATACCCGCCCTAAATCAGGTTATGTTTGGCTTGTGGCTGCCCCTCAGCTCAAATGGCGGATCGCTTATGACGTCAACCTGGAATGCCTAATTGAACGAACAAGATGCAAATAACGAATGAGGAGTTTCATGTTTCATCATTTTAACTCTTCAGAGCTTAGAGAAAAGCATATAAGATGTGCGCCAGAGCTATTGTGAACGATTCTTATTGGTCGGAATGTGTATATACGTCATACAATGGCGCCATTCCAACACGTTTAAATATGTGGGATGAAAACAGCATTTTAGAAAATTATTTTAAAAATAAATTACGACATTTCAAACCCAACTGGAAGCAAGGGTAAGTATTTTTATTTTGGTTAATACAAATTGATTGAAAATAGTAAAACAATGAAATTCAAATATGATGGTGAATGTCCCCATTCTATTCATGGGAGTGATAAGTTCTTTACTTTTACGTTTATCGTATAATGCATGAGCAGTTATCATGTGTATTTTCTTTTACCCTCGATGAATTTGTTAAAACATAATTTGGAAAAGACTGTTCATTTGTACAGTTAGTCGGTTTAGTTGTTTGTCTTCCACATCTTCGCAAGTATCTTCAATGTCATCACCAGATTCTTCAGCTTCTGCTGCCAATTCGGGAGCTCTTGTTTGAGCAATTTTGTTTTACTGACATTAAACAGAGATGAGAAATAGTATATTACAATGACATCAAAACACAGATAGACCGAACAATAAACAACATTTTCGTATGACAACATCTCTCTGTCTCTTTTGGGTCTTTGTGCTATCCCCACCACTGAGAATGCCAAATTTTGTATTGAATCCCTAAATAATATATTTTCCTCCTTTTCTAATTAACGTTTTTAATTTTATTTCTGAACTCAATTTGGCAACAGCAGATTGTAACAAAACACCGCCCAGAAGCGGCTTGTTGAATGGCAGGCAGGTGTTGGTTTGAGTAGCTAGCTCTCTTTATTGCCAGGGGCGTAGCCAACAGGGGGGGAGATGGGGGAGCCTCCCCCCCAGGGCGCAGCTGACACAGGGGCGCCAAAATAGGCAAATTGCAAAAAAAACAAAGAAATTTAAAATAAACATTTAAAAAAAATTGTGTTTTAATTTTGAAAATCTACAATATACGCTTCATTATTTTTACCCAAAAATGTCCAAAATCAGGAAATTTAATTGAGAATAGATGTTAGGTCTGTTCCAACCGACAGGAGAATCGTTCTAGAACGGTGATTTCCAGTCGATTAATTCATTTGTCCATTAGGATCATTGAGGTAGAATAATAAGGAGGCGACATGAGGAGAAAAAAACGTATCCACTTCCGCCATATTATTACTACACTTCTGTCTGAGATTCTGTCACTTTTGTCATAGAAACGTGTCAGAATTGCATCAGGGCCGCATTTTCCATCCGAAGATCCAGAATTCCTATTTTGGGTCTTGGGAGGATCTCCTGTTTCAGTATGTTGAAGTTTCTGTAGCAACTTTTTGTTTCTTGGTGTAATCCCGATTTTTTCACGTTTTTAGATAAAAATTATAAAGAATCCATTTATTGTCCGTCGTTTTTAATCTGACAGTTTTCGTATGAGGAGCGAGGGGGTAAAGCTTATGGCAAAAACAAGTGTGACGTCAGGTGGCCATAGGCGTTCTAATGTAGGGAGCCACCAGCTCATATTCCTTTGGAGTATCAGATTAAAATCGACAGACTTTAGTTCGGCTCTGTTCAAGTAGCCATATTGTTCCTACACTTAGCCACGCCTACCGATTCCCGTATCTAGTGCACTATTCAAATGATAACAGCTTCTCATTATTTCTACCTCATTGATTAGGATAAACGTTCAACTCATTGAAAAATAGGTAGGCCACTGGAAATTACCGTTCTAGAACGGTCCTCATGTCGTGTTTGGAACAGAGCTATAGTCTCACTCAATACATAAGTTAGGTTTTCAGGGCGGGTAATGCGGGCATTATAAAACTATTTTGACCAGGGGTGGATGGGCAACTTTAAATCAGCCCGGGACAGTTTTTGCTGAAGCAGCCCCGTGGGGGGATGTGTAACGCTGGAGGCGAAGATACCCAAACATTTTTCCTTTGCAAAAAAGTGTTTAAAAATAGGGTATTAAATAGTCTATTTTTAAAGAAATAAAAAACCTACCTTTATTACTCAAAAATACGAAAGCGTATAGCGTATAGCCATCCAGATATTGTAAAATATTTTCAATATGTTTAAGTTTACACTTTTTCTGTTTATAATCAGACATTACCATATTTACCGCAATTGGGGTTGGTTCGCAATTTTATTCAGACATTAGGTACAGGTCTATGTTCATTTTCCGAAAACAAAAATTTCGATTTTTTTCGAAAATCAACCATTTGGAAAATATTGACTTTCAATAACTTCTTTGGAAAATCAATAATTTTGAACTTGAACCATGCCCAAACTAACCGGATTATTATTTTTAACTTTGGTAATGTCTGATTAAAATTCCAAATTAACCTAAATTAACCGGGTTATTCTTGGTAAGTTTGAGTTTGGTAATGTTTGATTACAATAAATTGCAAACTAACACAAATTTTGAAAACATGATGGTATGTTCGATCAAAATTGCAAAGTTGCCCAAACTAATCGGGTTATTTATCGGTACGTTTGATTACAATTGCAAACTAACCCATACTAACCGCGGTTAGTATTGGTAAGTTTGAAAATATCTTAGTAAAATTGCAAACTAACACAAACTAACCGAGTTATTATTGAAAAGTTTGATTATGTCTGATTAAAATTTCGTACTTAACGGGTTATTATCGGTGAATTTGGAAGACTCCCCGGTAATGTCTGATTAAACAGAGAAAGTGTGTTTACAGAAAAAGTGTAAATTTTACTGAAAATATTTTCCAATATTAGATGGCAGCTCTACGCCTTGTGCAAATCGGTAAAAAACCAAAACCGCTTTCTGCGCCTTGAGTGATTTTCTTTCAATCAAGCATTGTTTGTTATCGTATTTTATTTTTTCCTAAACCGGCCCACTTGGCTCTCCAGCCCACCGGGAATCGTCCCGGAGTCCCGCCTGAGTCCATCCGCCCCTGATTTTGACAGAATAACTAAAATTCAACTTATGGGGCCTTATTCTTGAAACCGGGGAGCAGCGTTCCCAGGAGAACGAGTGTTCCGTCTTTGTAAGTTATATTGTTATTTACATATTATCACTGAGAAAGACGGAACATTCGTTCTCCTGGGAACGCTGCTCCCCTGTTTTAAGAATAAGGACCCTGGAATATCGTTAGAGGCGGACAGATAGATGAATGAGTTGCACCGGTGCACATTTCTTGATTATTTTGGTCAAGTAAATGAAGATTTCAGAGAGGAATACGGGTCTTGTTTACACCACTGATGCAGCACTACCATGACCCTTCCTCGAACACCTGACCTCTCCCGGCTCATGGGGGTCTTGTCATCACAACAACCATCGATTTATGAATGAGATGTGATGTCTATCTGTGTTGAGATGCATTGGATTGATCTATTTTTTATTGAAAAAAAATTATACCCACATGTGCTTAAAATTGGCAAAATTTTGGTCACCAAATAAATTTTTCTTCGCTTTTGGATTGCCTTAGCGGCGCTTAGGGGGCGCCGGATAGAAGTCTCCCCCCCTAGGGAAAGTCATATCGCTACGGCCCTGTATTGCACACAGGAATTATTCATTAGCGTTAAACAAGAAACGGCCAATACGAAATTGGTACTCCCAGAATAAAGGGCTCGTATCGAATATTTTCAGTTTATTTTTCAATTTGTCATTTTATTTATTCATCCAATTAAATTTTGCGATATATTCACGTGTGGGCGAGGCCATTTTGAGCAATGATGTCTCCCCACCCCGATCTCGCGAGCAACTCACCTCCCCTGGCCCATGGGTGGTCTTGTCAACACAACAAATATCAGTTTATGAATGGGATGATCCGTCTATCTGTGTTTTGATGTCATTGGTATATTACATACCGAGTAGGGAAGTGTTTCATTCTCGAGACAGAAATGAAAAATTTCCTTTGAGGTTTGTATAGGTACTATTTTCTTTGCAAGCACACCATTAATTATGATTAGTCATTCAATTTTTTTAATATTAAAAAAATAAAACAAACTTGCCAAAATTTGTCATTCACTGTTTTGACGTTTTTACCTGACATGTTCTTATTGTTGCCAGCAAAGGTAGATAAATTACAGTGAGGAAAATCGGTGGGTGAAGTCGAATAGGGAAATCGGTGAGGGAAATCGAAGAGGGAAGTGACACAGGTAAAGTGACACTTCCAAATTTTTAAAAAACCAGTTATGTCAAGATTATACAGGGTGAGTTACTAAGCGCGCAGTGGTCAATATCTCCTATACCAACGAAGATCGGAGAAAAAACTTAATACAAAACTTGTAGATAAACATGAGTACTACATTCCTAAATTATTTTTCAGTATACAGGGTGGCCCAATAACTAGTAGTGACACAAAGTTATGTTTTTTCAAATGCCTTCCCCTGTATATTATAACATTTCTGCATTCTGTGGAATATTTTAGATATATTTCATGTATAATGTCATATACCTATCTTCAACTGTTTGGGAAATATTGACAGTTGAAAATTGACTTTTTTGCATCTTTGAGAGACTGTGAAACCTAAACGGTTAATTTTAGAGGAAAACGGATTTCACATTCCTATTTTAGATTTTCATAAGCTATCATTTGACACCAACTTTGAATTTAACCGGAGATTAATAATTTATGCGGAATTTTTAATCATGGATTAAATTCAAGATTGGTGCCAAATGATAGCTTATGAAAAACTAAGATAGGAATGTAAAATCCGTTTTCTTGTAAAATTAACCGTTCAGGTTTTACAGTCTGTCAAAGATGCAAAAAAGTCAGATTTCAACTGTGAATATTTCCGAAACAGTTGAAGATAGGTATATGACATTGTACAGGGTGTCCGAATTTGGATGGTTTTAATAGGAAACATCAATTTCTGAGCAAGATACAAAAAAATTAACCCTCCACTCCGAGGCTCAAATTTCATGAATTTTTGATTCGTGCAAACCGCATTTTGATATCTTCAACCGTTTAGCCGCTAGAGGGCGATTCTCGATTTTGAGCAATAATGTGAAACCAGCATAACCGATCATAACTTTTTTGTTTATGAAAATTATTGATTTCCGTAAAAACTTTCTAAAAGCACTTTTTCAAGCAGAATTCAGTGACGTTCTCAGTTTTTTTCTAGTTGGTCCCAACTCCGAGATATTGACCAAAGTCTGGTTTTCTTCAATAGGACACTCTATATATTAATAGCTCATTAGAAAGCACGGCTTTTTCTGATTTCAATGATATAAAGTTCGATAGGTTTATCTCTAATAGTTTTCGAGAAAAAAAATTATTTCGGTTTTTGTCATAAGAAATAATGTGTAAGAAAAGGACTTTATATCTGTAAGGAAACTGAGAAAGGTCTCTTTCTAACTCATTGTTTCTTATGACAAAAGCCAAAATATTTTTTTTTCTCAAAAACTGTTAGAGATAAACCTATCGAAATTTTTATCATTGAAATCAGCAAAAGCAGAGCTTTCTAATGAGCTATTAATATATAGGGTGTCCCATTGGAAAAAATCGGATTTTGGTCAAAATCTTGAAATCGAGGCCCAATAGAAAAAAACTGAAAACGTCACTGAATTCTGCTTGAAAAAGTGCTTCTAGGAAGTTTTTACAGAAATCAGTTATTTTTATAAACAAAAAAGTTATGAAGATTTCACAGTATTGCTCAAAATCGAGAATCGCCCTCTAGCGGCTAAACGGTTGAAGATATCAAAATGCGGTTTGCACCAATCAAAATTTCAAGAAATCTGAGCATCGGAGTGGGGGGTTCATTTTTTTGTATCTCGCTCAGAAATTGACGTTTCCTATTAAAACCATCCAAATTCGGACACCCTGTACATGAAATATGTCTAGAATTTTCCGCAAAAGCCAGAAATGTCATAATATACAGGGAGAGTTATTTAAAAAAACATAACTTTGTGTCACTACTAGTTATTGGGCCACCCTGTATACTGGAAAATAATTTAGGAATGTAGTACTAATGTTTATCTACAAGTTAAGTATTTAGTTTTTTCTCCGATCTCCGTTAGTATAGGAGATATGGCCCACCGCGCGCTCAGTAACTCACCCTGTATATATGATTGCAAATAAAATTATTTACTGTCTTGTGTGCGTATTTTCGCAGCGAGAACTTCAGGAGTTAGGTCAGCCGAGAAGACCATAAGTGGCTGATTCTTTCTATTTGACTCACAAAATCGAATTTTGTCATTTTAAACTCTATCCAAGAAAATCTTAACTTCATTATTATGAATCAGCACTGAATCATCAATATTTGCCATAATTGTCTAATGTCTCATTTGTAGCACTTGTTGTTACTACTACTGTCTACTTTGTCTTCTTCAGTCATTAGTTTCAATCGTTTTTGAACATCATCTTTCCGTATTTCAGCGGCATCTCGGATTTTCTTCTGTCCATTTTCACTTGATGTTACTGTTTCATTCGTGTTAATTTGACATATTACGCATTTCGTTTTATCAAAGGGCTCTTCATATTTGGTTTTTAGTAACAAAAAAATCAGAGACGCTTTACTGCCGACTGTATCACCCATGTTCAAGTAATTACATCAAGGAGAAAACCTGGAACAAACACAAAATGTATAAATATTGTAGAGGGTTACATAAAAATTAAACTCACTCGGTGTAAGGGTTAATCTGAAGGGTTGAATTTTACTACTATAATATTTTTCGACTCCTAATACGTACCTAGATTTTGTGACATCAGACTGAAGACTGTAGGCTTTATAGTTCCTGTAATACTGAAATTCCGCCATTTTTAAAAATAGCGCACAAAAACCAGTTGCGCCAAATTCGTGATATCTTCCCAAGTTAAATCACTTCTCTAATACACCTGAAATACAAATTTAAAATTCGTTTCTCTGGACAACATTTTTTTGACGGGATTATCCTGTGGGGCCTGGATTATAATCATTTAATCAATATTAAAGCATAATCAAGCACCCACTGTAAATGAAGTGAGTCGAAATTGCATATTATTGTTTGCTGTTCGCCTGAGGCAAAAATCAGGATCGCCAATTTACAGGAAGTCACATAAAATTTACTCAAAAAACCCTTGTTAGATTAATAAAGTTGCTTTTTTAGAAGCATTTGAAAATTCTTTAAGCATCTATGATCTTTATTGAAATCTCTTTCTAATTATCCCATCTTTTCAGACGAGAAATACATAATGGACTGTCTCCCACACAAAATGAAAACAGACATAGCCATCAATGTTCATATAAACACTTTAAGTAAAGTGAAATTATTCGCTGATTGTGATGAGGCCTTAAGAAGAGAACTAGTTTTGGAATTGAAAAGTGTAATTTATTTACCTGGAGATATAATTTGCAAAAAAGTAAGTGCTGCAATCGCAAATGAACGATATTTTCAAAAATTTATTTTAGGGTGATATTGGCACAGAAATGTATATAATTCAAACAGGAAAGGTGCAAGTGATTGGCGGAAAAGATGGTTTAGAAGTCCTGGCAACATTATCAGAGGGAAGTGTTTTCGGGGAAATAAGCTTACTTGGAATACCTGGGATGAATAGACGAACCGCTGATGTCAGGTGGGAATTAGCACTACAGCCTAAAATTATCATGGTATAAGTATTTTTGTGTCTATTTTTTTCTAGGTCCTTTGGATACTCAAATCTATTCGTGCTGGACAAGACATCTTTAAATCAGGCCTTATCGCACTATCCAGAAGCTCAAGAATTGCTCAATAAAAAAGCCAAAATGCTCATGAAAAAGAATGCGGCCCTTGAAAAGAAAAATAATGCAATGATTGTTATTAACAATCCTGTTCCACCTGAGAAACAAGTGAAACTACTGGAAACCGTTTTACAAGTGATGAAAATTTGATTTTAAATGCGCGGCAAATAGTGTATCTCAATAATCTATTTCTAGGTTTTGCCTCCTGACTCGAAATCCAATAAACTCTTAAGATATGGTAGTAGACAAAATCCAAGGAAACGTCCAGAAAATGAAAAATTTAAATACCGGAATAGTTTGCCGGCTATAAAAAATTACGAGGGTTTAGATCAGGCAGATAGTGGTTCAAATAATCAGCAACAGATCTCAAGTAATAGTAATACCGATATTGAAGTTGAATGTGAGGAATCTGAAGAGTCTGAAGAGGAGGCTAAAGTTACTGTTCATAGAACTTTAAGTTAGTTTAAATTTACTAACTCAATTTCACAGCAAGTATTATAGTTTTTAATCATACTTCTTTTTGTAGAGAATGTGAAAACCTTGCGTGTTTCGCATGAACCGCATATAAATAAGATAGGTAAATATGATATAGTTTTTGAAGATGATATATAATTTTACCAATTAACAAAAAGGGAGGAAATTATGCTTTTTTCTCAAGTAGGTATTTACATATTTATAATACCAAAAAAAAAGAATTAAGAGACATATTTGTACTTGAATTATAGAGTTTATCATATTTTTGTAGAAATTTAATTTGTATTTTAGACAAAATAAAAAATATAAATTAGTTTTTATTGCGTTGTCATTTCATTTCCATCCTAAATGAAACAGTCATAATCTCAGGTATGAATGTTTAATTTATTTAAAAAAAATAATACATTAGGTAGATAGGTTCATAAATACAATATTATTAACACAGAACTAAATAAAAAGTGCTTATAATAAGACACCACAAACTGACCAATTTCTCTCACAAAGTTTTTATCATTTCTAAGAATTCTAAGAGATGAAAAGTTTTATAAAATACTGTTATAGACTGGCTTGAGTTAAATTGCATCTTAAACTAACACTAATATCACAATCGTATATTGATATCTCGACTATCCTTGTCGCCGTCATCCTCAAATGCTGTATTAATTTCCCCATTTTCAGATTTTTTCGCATTTTTTCTATCCTTTTTTTTTCCATTCACAAAATTAGTAACTGTATTATCCAACCTTTCACCGCCTCCAAAATGCTCAGTAATCTGAAACAAAGTTTTTCCTTCCGTTTCCGGTAACCAAAAGTACAATGCTATGAAGCCTAGAAAACTAACGGCGCTGTAGAACCAAAAGGTACCTGGTAAAGTGAGAAATGATATCATTGCGAAGAAAAGTTTATTAGAGCCAAATCCTAGAAGGTAACTTCCTGCGCCAGAGAAACCGCTGGCTGTTGCTCGAATTTCACTGTAGAAGACTTCACCTATAATAAATTTGTTTAGGATTACAAAAATATTTAGTTGTTAGTAGATACCTACCAATAAGCATCCAAGGTAAAATCCTTATGCCAGCATGCGAAAAAAATGCGGCAGCTACCAAAAACGTCATCGGTATCCAAGCCTGCTCATCAAGCTGGATATCCTTGTTTGGCTGCAAACCACTAATTTGTATGTACTTAATATCCACTACTTGAGCATAAATAGCCACCACAAAGAAGCATATACCAGTACCTATCAATGAAAAAAAGTTCATGCGTCTTTTTCCAACAAAATGAACTAGGATGGAGCTTAGAATGCAACCAAGAGCTTCAGCTATCCCTAAGATGATTGTAGCATAGTATTTGTTAATGGGAGCTCGTAAGGTAGCAAAAACATTGACAGCATAAGTTTGGAGAGTGGTCATTCCAGAAAAGTGACCAAGGCCAAATGTCAGTAGTACCAACCCAAAAGGCCATAAAAAGTTTTTTTTCGTATACAATTTCATATTGTTTTTAAACTGTCGTATTCTACATTGTTCTCCCTTATCATTGCTTTTTGAATTCTTCCTTAAGTTCTCATAAAACTCCTTAAACTCTTCTTCGACATCGGACATTTTTCTCCATCCTCTCAACCAAGCGATGCTTTTTTGAGCATCTTCTAGTCGATTCTTGGAAACCAACCAATACGGGCTTTCTGGTACGAAAAACAGTAATATGCAAGCCAGTATTGGCAATGTAGCGGAAACTAAAGCCACGGTACGCCAATGGAGAAAGGTTCCTAGTAGGAATTGCGTTAGAATTCCAGAAATTACGGCTACTGTTGAGGTTGACGCTAGAACACCACGCAGGTTAGGGGTGGTTACTTCTGCTAAGTAAGTTAGAGTCTGTAAAGAAAAGATAAAGAAACGTGATTAATTTGTAAATTTTCCCTATTATTTCAATTCAATTAATTATAGTACCGAATTTCAAGATGAGCTTATTTTTTTTCATCGGAAAAAGTGATCTAGATAAGAAAGCGTACCAACGTTATATGAGAGCCTATTATAAATATTGTCATGGCTCTGGGGTACGTGAGAGAAATCTTGGGTCCGTTTATTCAAAATCAAAGTCCAATTAACACAACAATAGTTTATTCCACGTTACTAGAAACTCTGACACTAATTATTTCACTAATTAATTCAAACAACTAAACTCTTTACAACTCTCAACATTAATCACTATGTAAATCATATCACAGTCAATCTTAAAAAACTAAAAAAAAATAACTATAATACCGTCATTTCATTCATTCTTGTGAAATCCAAAATAAACGCGATTATCTCTTTGCCTGAATAAGGCAGTATATTCTAGATTTCAAGTTAGATTCTGTACACCATGGAGAAAGCGCACCGCGACACTGCCCTCCTCTTATGGTTGATCGTCCCGATCAACTTCACGCACATGATATTTCGTTAATCTGGTCCAGATGTACAACTTTCATCTTACTCCTGTTGTTGCGCTGAATTCGATAAACCAAATCATTGATCCTCTTGATTATTCTGTAGGGTCCTACCCATGCTGAAGACAATATCGGCGACACTCCTTTCTTTCCACTATCCATCTTCTCACATAAACCAAACAAATAAACGGGTGAAATAAGTATTTATTTTTTATTTTATAAATCAACCAGTCTAGGCAGGCGAATCAAAATAAATAACAAAATAACTGACATAACCTCTAAAAGAAGACGCACATATGCCAGTCGCAGGGTACCCAACTAGCAAATTCTGTCAGTGATGCAAACTTAAATTTAGAAATACAGGGCGCAAGCGCGCCTTGTGACGTCAAATCATTTTAAAAAATAACGGAAAATAGTAAAATTTCAAATTGGAATATCTCCTTTAATATCATTCTAAAAAATGCGGGAAAAAAACCAAGAATAGTTTTTGATGTGCTTAATTCAATAAAAAAATAAAAAAAATCATGAAACGACCCTATTGGATTCCAAGTCGTAGGTATCTGGTCTTCATTCGTTCACTGGCCAGCTAGATATGCTCCCGAGCAAAATCATGTATTCCCAGAAGTCGTGCCCTTACTTCGTCGGCATTATCTCGAATTTCTTTCCGTTCTCCTTCAGGTATTCCAAACAACAGATCGCAAGGTAACCTGAATTCCCTTCCAGAAACGATTCTAGCTGGACTTTCACCTATTGACTCATGAACAGCTGCTCTGTAAGCCATTAAAAATAAATGCAAGTATTTATCCCAATCCCGCTGGTTCTTTGCGACTACTTTTGTCAGGTGTTCCTCTATGGTCATGGTCTTATTGAATCGTTTAACCATGCCATCAGACTGTGGATCTAAAGATGTTGTCCTTGTCCTACGAATGCTCATGATATCACAAATTTACTTAAAGATGGCAGATTCAAGTTTTGTCCCTGATCTGAATGCAGCTCTAGTGGCACACCATGACGACTGAAAATTTCGTCCACTAGTACCTGGGGTAATAGTGATGGCTTCTTGATTGGGAATAGCGAAAACTTCTGGCCATTTACTGAAGTAATCTATGATAACCAAGATGACTTAGTTACCACGATCTGGCAACATCTATCACTATTCTTTCAAATGGGAGACCAACGTTGTACTGTTTCAATCATGGCCCCTCGAGATCTTAGTTTGGGGTCTTTACTGGTAGCACAGATGTCGCAGTTCTTAACGTCTTCATGATAGTGAACCCAGTAAAAACGTTCCCGAATTTTGTCCAAAGTCTTGTTAATTCCAGAAAGTGCCCCTGAAGTTCCGCCATGTATTTCTTTTAATACATATTCTACTCGATCTTTTGGAACGACCAGTTGGCTCTTAGTAGATTTCCCATCGGCACTTTCCCAAACTCTTTAAAGTAAACCATTTTCTACCGTCAGACAATTCCACTGAGCCCACAACGCCTTGTAAATCAAGCTCTTGTTCGAAACTTCCCTCCATTCTGGCCTACATTCATCATTTTCTTTAAGATGTAGAATTTACCCGATGTCCTGGTCTGCCTCTTGATCCGCTTTTATTTGTTTGGTAGTTCATTTAACATCAACGATAAGACCCGTTTTTCTCACAGCTGGACCAGTGTTTTTCTCAGGCATATCAATTTTTTGATGATGCTTGCAGTCTTCTTTGCATGGCCGTCTAGACAGAGCATCAGTATTTTCATGCAGGTTTTAGGTCGATGTTCAAGGCTGGCGTCTCTAGATCTCCAAAAGCGCTGGGAACGATCTCTAGATGGAGAGGACATCCTAAGTCTACAATCCCATGGCATATGTCCAAGCTTATGGCACCGGTAACATTTTACGCGGTTTCTCGGTGTTGGTGTTTGTTTGGAGTCGTTTTCTATTTGTCTAACTTCTAGTAATAGTTTCTTCATTTTCTCCATAAAATTTCTCATAACCTTCTCGAAGCTACCATCCTCTTTCGACGATTGTTTATCCTTTGGGTCTTCAATGGACACTGCTCGTATTCTGGGTCCAGGGGCGAATTAAACCTTTTTTCGCCTTTGTGCGATTAAAATCATTTCGCCTCCTTCCAGGCTCTGGCTTATATCATTATGTGTATTTCATTTTTTCATTTGAAGACTAAATAAAAAAGACAAATACTTAGTATTGAACTTCGTTGACCAGTCAGAAACAACTACTCTGAGGGCAAATACCCCTACCGGCGTTGAACTACACTGATTGGTCTGAGCTTTCGTTGGCAATGAAAATTATTAGAAAGTTTTTTCAGGTAATGACCAACGTGAAATCAGGGATATAAGAGTCCCTGTGGGAATCGACCCACTGAGTAGTGGACCCCGCATTCCCCTGCCAGTCCTTGACGCGTTTCGTCCTTGTTAGGACTCATCAGGAGGATATAGGCTGAAGCTCCCTGTCCAAGCAATATTGAAAAATTGAACTTCGATTCAAGTATTGAATTAAAAATGGTATGAGACACGTTGATTATAATAGTTCCAGGTCACTTGTCTTTTCATCTAGAAGTGTGTTTCTAAGATAGTCTTCAATCCTCCTTAGGGTGAAAAAGGACCTCTCTCCAGACGCGTTAGTCGATAGAAGGAATTTATAGCAAGGGGACGAGAATTACCCCTAAGGCATGAAGAAATGGAATATAGCGAATACCGATAGCGAAACTGAAGAAAAAAGTATGAATCAAGAAAATTGTAGAAGAAGAAGAAGGGAACGAGGAAGATGACCCGGAAGTGCAAGGACACCGGACATAAAATGGC
The DNA here is from genome assembly GCA_917834065.1 of Ceutorhynchus assimilis. Classification (NCBI taxonomy): domain Eukaryota; kingdom Metazoa; phylum Arthropoda; class Insecta; order Coleoptera; family Curculionidae; genus Ceutorhynchus; species Ceutorhynchus assimilis. The sequence continues at coordinate 44,388,710 of OU892280.1, read as the reverse complement.
CCGCTCGATTAAAGGACTGCACTAAAGAAGTGGTAATATAGGAACCAAGACTTACCAGGAATTAAGTTAAAAATCTAGAATCCTTAGAATGATAAATGAAAAATTAGGATAAGAAAAAATTGTGGTAAACATTAAAATTATTAAAATAACTTACATCTAAGTTGTATAGTAAACTTGCTAAGAAATCAAAGGAGAGTGAAGACTAATTGCAAAGATATTGGGAATTGTCGAAATGTCGAGATTATAGTCTTCCAGACTTTAAACTTTGTGTAAGTTCTCCCAAATTTAAGGTGCCATCATGACCACTAGAAATCAGAAAATAAACTGCTGGACAAATGAAACGGAACAAGCTAATTTTTAGGTTAACTTTGGATTCAAATATCAGGCGAACTAAAGAAGATATCAATGAGCGGTTTGCGGATATTAAAAGATAATTTATATCTGAATACGCTGCTTTGGTCGAATTTTTCTGAATTGAAGCTCCTCACTGACTACAGGGTGAAAAAGAAAATAAGGTTTATTTAACCATAATTTCCAAGTAGCGGGTATCCACAAAACAAAAACAAAATATTTTTTATTGGCATTTTTTTAGTCTCTTATTTATAAAGAAAGAACTAATTTCACAAATTTTTGATATTCCGCTTCGTTAATAAAATTTCGATTTTTTTCTAAAATCCTGTTATTTTCAAAGTATCCATTCACGAGTTACTTGAAACTCTTTACGTTTGAAACGAGTCCACGTATTTCAATTGTCTTAGCCATTATTAGTTGTTCAATTGGCCAATATTCACATAATTTTTTTGTGCATTTTGGATGCTCATATTATCAACAAAACGTGCTGGGCACCTGTGTAGGAAGGGCATATACCTTTATTCCAGACAAAATAAGGTTTATGAAAACAAATTTCAAACGTAATTTGCACGTCTTCCAAATATATTTTTGATGTTGCCGCTTCTGTTTAAATTATCATCTTCTTGTTATTTTGAATGAAACACCCTGTATGATATTGCATTTTTTGATTTCTCCGAAAATTTGAATATTATCCTCTATCTACCTTTAACTTTTTTTGAAATATTGATATGGACCGGTTAAATTTTACGGCCTAGCAACCTTCCAAAATTCTGATTTTATGTCAAAAACAGTTAAATTTTAAGCTTAGGATATTATTTATGAAATATGACTAGAATTATGATGTGCAAATTAATAGTACATTATAAACCTAGGGACTAAAATGGTACTTTTAGTTCCGAGACAAAAATTTGTTGAGGGATTAAAAAACACTTTAGTCCTGAGGTGTATACACTATTTTATGCACTTTACTTTATTTCCCAGGGATTAAATAAAACAGGGAATAAAAGGGTACTTTTATTCCCTGTTTCATTTAATCCCCGGGAAATAAAGTTAAATTTAATCCCGGGGATTAAATGACTCACTTTACTCCCTTAAAACAGGAATTAAAAGGACACTTTTAATCCCTGAAGTTCAAAAAATCCATTATCGTTTTCTTAAAACTTCCTTCTAAAAGTCCTATGCTTTCTTCTAAAATATAAGGTATAGGCGCCCCTGAGGAGTTTATTCATTGTTCAACCATTGATTGGTTTAATGGTTACCATGATAACGCAGCTCTTAATTATGGACAATGTCCTCAAATGACATAAATTATCTATCTAGAGAGGATATTGTTCAAATTTTTGGAGAAATCAAAAAATGCAATATCATACAGGGTGTTTCAGTCAAAATAACAAGAAGATGATGATTTAGACAGAAGCAGCAACATCAAAAATATGTTTGGAAGACGTGCAAATTACAAACAATTGTTGTTTGAAACTTGTTTTCATAAACCTTATTTTGTTTAGAATAAAGGCATTTTCCCTTTTCACACAGGTTCCCTGCACATTTTATGATAATGGGAGCATCCAAAATGCACAAAAAAATTATGTGGATATTGGCCAATTGAACAACTGAGAATGGCTGAGACAATTGAATATACGTGGACCCTTTAAAACGGAGTTTCAAGTAATTCGTGAATGGATACTTACCGATTATGGGTACGCCGCTTCTCACCAAGAAATCAAATCAATTAGAATGTAGGTACTCATTACAGGACAGAAATAAACGTGGGGTGTTATAATCACCTACCAAAATCTTCTTTCACAAAATACAGTAAGTTCTACCAACACAAAAACCCTGAAAATAAGGATTTTAGAAAAAAATCGAAATTTCATTAACGAAGCGGAATATCAAAAATTTGTGAAATTAGTTCTTTCTTTATAAATAAGAGACTAAAAAAATGCCAATAAAAAATATTTTGTTTTTGTTTTGTGGAAACCCGGTACTTAGAAATTTTGGTGAAAAACAATTTATTTTCGTTTTCACTCTGTAGTTAGTAAGGAGCTTCAAATTAGAAAAATTGGACCAAAGCAGCTTGTTCAGATTGAAATTATCTTTTAAATCCCGCAAACCACTCAGTGATATCTTTTTTAGTTCGCCTGATATTTGAATCCAAAGTTAACCTAAAAATTTCCTTGTTCCGTTTCATTTGTCCAGCAGTTTATTTATATTGATAACATTCATGAGGAAAATAATCGTTCAGATCAGTTTTATATGGCTCCGTAAAGGGGGTGTGACCCTAAAAATAGTACCTTTATTGTTGTATTAGGAGTAGAAGCTTTACTTTTTTGTACTGAAGCAGTAGGTTTGCGAGCCGAACGTAGTGAGGCTTGCAATAATGCTGAAGCACAAATAAGTGCTTCTACTCCGTATGCAACACGCCATTTTTTCTCCAAACGAATGGGGTAAGCTCGAAGTTAACTGAGTGGTTAAGCGACAGTACTTTTAGTACTTTTGCTGCCACTCCAGCGGCACGAACTTGAGACGTCACAACCGCCGAAATCGCAGTCTTCTGTTCGTTCAGTCGTCAGTGAACCGTATACCCTATACTTCGAGTAGTTGCAATTCGCTCTAGCGAGATAATTATATTTGTTTTGAAAAATTCTTACACGTGTTAATAATACTGTGCCTGATAGTCCGGTGTGACGTCACAAACACCTAGTTGTAACTTTAAACTGCCCTAACTCGAAAACGGAGTATTTATTCTTAGGTTTTCATGCACACTTTCATTTTTGGGTCACACCTCCTTCAAGTAGCCGCGCTTTTGTTTTTATTTCCTCGCCAGATAATATGACAATTTTTCCCAAAAATCCAAACAAGTTTAAAATTTTTTCATATTTTGTGTAGGAGTTTTTGTCATTTTACTGTCTGATTTTCTAGTTTTTTTCCTATTATTTTTCGTAAGGATTTTTAAAAATTTTCCGCCCCCTTTGACTTTTGGCCCCTGGGCGATCGCGCAGTTCCACCTTATTGTTAATCCGCCCCTGGCTACTTCGTCTGAACTTAGACATTCTTAGGTTTTCCTGGATCTTGGAATCTCGGAGAGCATCAATTAACGCAGATACTGCCATCCATTCCTGCATGTCTTCTCCAGCTGCAGGAAATACCAAACTCACTAGCCTCTTAACTTCTTTACAACACTAAGAAATGATCACTATCTAAATTATATCACAGTCAATCTTAAAAAAACTAACTAATACCGTCCTTCATATATCTGTAATCCATTCTTGTAAAATCCAGAATAAACGCGATAATCTCTTTGTCCGAATAAGGCAGTAAGTATTTTCTAGATTTCAAGTCAGATTCTGTACACCATGGCGAAAGCGCACCGCCACAATATGTATGTTGTAGAACTTAGAATGCTTCAGAGACTGCACAAACTGTATGCATGGGACCATAATTTCCATTTCACACATTCTATCCATTTATAATGTTAGTGCTAGCAAAAGTCTATGGCGTTAATGATGCTTTACTCAAGGTTACTAAATAAGTTCTTCAATATGTACTACCTCTTCGAAATCTCTTTTGCTCCAAATGTTCTTCTTTGTCAATTATTTTTGCGTTTGAACTTGGACAAGAAGCGAGGCTATATCAACAACGGCACCTGTTCTAGAACATTTTGCAAGAAAAAGAAAGCAGGCGACTGAAAGACACACAGCAAGAACGAAAACAAAGACAGCAAGGTCGCTTGTGGAATTCAGGCGGGGGTTGCAAATAGCGACAATAAAGTGAAGTGCTGTAAAATTGAGGTTGAGATGGAAGAAAAACAAATGAAAGAACTCTTGGAAAAGGCTTTGTTAGTTTTGTCATGACTCAATAAATATAATTCAAATAATAATTCAAACCGGCAACGCTGTGCACCCTGTCAAAACCCATCCAGTTCAAATGTGATGGCACCCGATCAACAAAAAGGGAGTGAGAATAACGGTTTAGCCGGGCGAAAAAGAGACAGACATATTTGCTTTAACTTGTTCTTGTTACTGTCTTGTATTCACTTGTAATTTATGACTTGCATTTGTATTCTGGTAGAATAAACACGTAATAAAAAAAACGTCTCCTATTTTTCTTGTTAATCTATAGCAAAATTATACATAAAAAAGTATTTTAAAACCCAGCAAAATAGAAATACAGTCCACAATCGAACAAATCAACATTTTGGTCCAACGACACGGATAATTTGTGTATTGCAAGTGTGGCTTTGTGCAATAATCCGAATTTGGAAAACAACAAAACAAACGTATAGTGTTCGGCCCGCTCAAGGGCATAACCGACCGTCGCTAAAAGTAGAACAGCTGGAAAAACGTTCATCACGTGAGTCGTTCCTTTTTTATTTCTTGTCCAATCAACGTTTGTTTCCTATTTATTTCTCTAGGGCGGTTTTGTTTTGTGCTTGCAAACTAATAATTTTCCTCATTTATAATTATTGAACAATATTTTAGCGCATTTGTTCGCGTATTTTTCTTTATACGGCAACTAGTAAAGATATTGTTTGTTGATATTATTGGTTAAATTTAATAAAAAAATAAATAGCTATGGAAGATTTAGACAAATTAGTTCGTAAACGAGGCTCGATTAAATCAAAGCTCACTATTTTTTCTAAATTTCTCAACACAATAGAAAATAATTTTCCCGATTATAAAATCACAGAGCAAAAATCATTCAATGAGCTTGAAGAGCGAGTTGATCGTTTTGAAAAAATATTAGACGAGTTCGAACAAATTCAAATGGAAATTGATACAATTGCAATTGATAGCGATCAGCAGCTTGAAGAGCGCGAAAAGTTTGATGCTGAATTTTACTCTAGTCTCGCAAGGGCAAAAACTTTTCTAAAAGAATCGACTGATGACGATGATGTGGCTTCACAAAATGCAAACGCAAATTTGGTAGGCGGTCATATTGGTGTTCATGGCTTGAGCTCGGGTACTGGAGCTATGGCAGTTGGCTTTAACAATAATTTAAAGTTACCAGTAATAGAATTACCTAAATTCGAAGGTAATTATGACAATTGGCTCGAGTTCAGGGACTCATTCGACTCTTTGATCCATCAAAATCAATCTATTAGCGATGTACAAAAATTTCATTATCTTCGTGCAAGTTTATCTCGTGGGGCTCTAGAAATTGTTGCTAGCCTAGAGCTTTCTAGTGACAATTACACGATTGCATGGGATTTAATTTGCAAAAGATACAATAATAATCGCATTCTAGTGCAAAATCACGTTAAAGCATTGTTTAATTTAGACAAAATACACGAAGAGTCTGCGCTATCCCTCAGAAAAATTGTAGATAATGTAACAAAACATATTAGGGCTCTCAAAATTCTTAATGAACCCACGGAAAACTGGGACACTTTAGTCATATACTTAATTTCACTCAAACTGGACCCCATCACTGCCCGTGAGTGGGAACAGAAAAAGGCCCTTTTCAATAAACCAACATTTGAGAATTTAAAAGACTTTTTAAAGGAACGTGCCGATTTTCTGGAATCACTAGATGGTTCCAAAAATGTCAAGAAATTCACCAAAAATAAAGTAGAATTAAAAACAAAATCTTTCTTTAGTACTCAAGTATGTTGTCCCTTTTGCAAAATGGAACATTACATTCAAGAGTGTGCTAATTTCAAACAATTAAATGTAAACGAGCGTCTTATTGAAGTAAAAAAAAGAAAACTATGCATCAATTGTTTACGTCCTGGCCATTTAATAAAACAATGTCGTTCAGGTTCTTGCAAGTTTTGTAGGGGTCGTCATAACAGTCTTTTGCACATCTCTGACCCTAGCAAAAGTGCACAAGAACCTGAAGAAGCACAAAGTAACGAAAGTATAGTTTGTTCCTCAAAAAGCGTCTCAAATTTCAATAATCACGTATTATTATCAACTGTCTCGGTTCGCTTATTTGATAATAATAATAAAATACACATAGCACGAGCGCTTTTGGATGCAGGAAGTCAGAGCAGCTTTATTACTTCTAGTTTAGCAGAAAGGTTGAACTTAAATTTGTCAAACATCAACATAAAGGTCTGTGGTTTAAATCAGGCTGAATCTACAATAAGACAAAAGGCTTCCTTGCACATTCAATCACTTCATAACAGTTATAGTATTAACGCTTTATGTCTTGTAGTGCCGGAAATAACAGGTACGTTGCCTAATTTTCCTGTTGACATTAATTCTTTACAAATTCCAGGACATTTAAAGCTAGCTGATCCAAATTTTTATTTGCCAGGCAAAGTTGACATTCTCTTAGGCGCTGATCATTTTTGGCATGTCATGTGTGTAGGTCAAGTAAAACTAGAAAATCATAATGCACTCTTGCACAAGACTAAATTTGGGTGGATAATTTCAGGTTCCGTTTCTTCAGTGTCTTCACAAGTTGTGCAATGCAATTTGTCTACCAATTCTGATCTTGATAAACAACTTTCTAGATTTTGGGAAGTGGAAGAGGTTTCCACTTCTAAATACTTGTCGCGTGAAGAAAAATTGTGTGAATCACATTTTGTAGATACATTTCAACGTAGCGATAATGGTCAATTTATCGTGACAATCCCTTTCAAGGAAAATCTCGATGTTTTAGGAGATTCGTTCGAAAATGCCAAAAAACGACTTTTGTCTTTGGAGCGTAAATTTGAGCGCCAACCTAAATTCAAAGAAGCATACTCTAAATTTATCAATGAATATGCTGCTTTGGAACACATGTCAAAGGTCAAATCTGAAACTAAACAACACTCGTATTTTTTACCCCATCATGGTGTTATCAAAGAGAGCAGCCTCACCACTAAACTACGCGTAGTTTTTGACGCTTCTTGCGCAACTAGCTCCGGCTATTCTCTTAATGACCTACAGATGGTGGGTGCAACATTGCAGCCTGACTTGTTCTCAGCACTTATTCGTTTCAGAAAATATAACTATGTAATCGCGGGAGATGTAGAAAAGATGTACAGGATGGTTCTTATAGTTCCGGAACAACGAGCATTACAGCGTATTTTATGGCGTGAAACTCCTGCTGACCCAATTGATATTTATGAATTAGCAACTGTCACATATGGCACTTCATCAGCTGCCTTTTTAGCCATAAGATGCCTTTACCAAGTAGGTCTAGATTGTGCCGAAGAGTCTCCAGTTATTTCCGAAATCATTAAAAAACATTTTTACGTGGACGATTTTCTTAGTGGAGCCAATTCCATAAATGACGCAATTCTTATAGCTAACGAAGTTTCTCGATACTTAGAAAGGAGTGGTTTCAGGTTACGAAAATGGATTTCCAATTCACCCGAGGTTTTAGATCATATCGAATCAAATGATAAGGTTAATTCAATCGACTTTGGCATACACGAAAATACAAAAACTTTAGGTTTGGTTTGGAGTGCACAAACTGATAGCTTGACCTACAATATCAATGATTCTATTGTGAAGCAAATTACCAAAAGGTCAATCTTATCTGAAATTTCGCAAATATTTGACCCTTTGGGTCTTTTGAGTCCTTCGATTATAATCGCTAAAATGATCCTACAGGAACTGTGGTCGGAAAAACTATCTTGGGACGAAAGTGTTCCAAACTACTTGCATAGTCAATGGTTACGATTTCGCAGTGAGTTAAAATGCTTGAATAATCTCAAAATAGATCGCCAGATCACGTGCTCGGATTCAAACAGCATCGAAATACATGGCTTCGCGGATGCGTCCACACGAGCCTTTGGAGCATGTGTTTATGCTAGGTGTAAGGGCGATGACGGTGATTTTGAAATTAGTTTGATCTGCTCAAAATCTAAGGTCGCTCCATTGAAGACACAAACAGTTCCTCGATTAGAGCTCATGGCTGCTGTCTTACTTGTACAATTAATTGAAAAGGTCAAGTCCTCCATAGATGTTTGTATAAATCGCATAGTTTACTGGTCAGATTCTACCGTGGTTCTGGGCTGGCTCAAAATCGAACCTAACCTTTTACAACCCTTTGTAGCAAATCGAGTGGCAAGGATTCAAGAGTTGGTTAATACAGATAACTGGCGACATGTGCCAACATCAGAAAATCCTGCAGACCACGTTTCTCGCGGAGTCATGCCTAAGGATTTGGCTTCTCTCAACATCTATTGGCACGGACCCGATTGGCTAAAGCATGACGAATTTCATTGGCCAACTTTACCTTCCCTTCACGTAGAGCTCCCAGAATTTCGTAAAAACGTTTATACTCATGTTGAGACTTCTACCACGAATCTATCTCTTTTCGAAAGGTACTCTTATTTATCTAAACTGGAACGTATTGTTGCTTATTGTTTGAGATTCAAGGAAAATTGCCTTAAAAGGGCATCTGATAGATTTTTGGGTCCATTGCTTTACAGCGATACCAAAAGGGCCTCATTACGGTTACTAAAAATGTCACAAATTGAATCATTTCCCAACGAAATAAGTCTTTTGTCCAAAGATCCAACTAAACTTAACAAAGGTCCGTTAGCAAAGCTATCAACATTTTTGGACAATAATGGAATGATTAGAGTCGGCGGTAGGCTAAAACACTCGGCACTACCATACCATAAAAAACACCCTTTTTTATTGTCATCAAAACATATATTGACCAAACTTATTTTCAAGCGGGAACATGTCAGCCTGTTACATGCAGGACCCCAACAAATTTTATACCATATTCGTGAAAAATTTTGGCCTTTAGCTGCTCGTAATCTAGCCAAAAAGACGGTACACAACTGTATTAAATGTTTTCGGGCTAGACCAAAAATAATAACCCCACTTATGGGAAACCTACCAAAGAGTCGAATAAGTCCTGCTCCGCCATTTTACACAACAGGTGTCGATTATTGTGGGCCTTTCTCCATCAAAGATCGAAATGGTCGCGGCTGTAGAATTACCAAAGGTTATGTTTCACTTTTTATTTGCTTTGCTACTCGTTCTATCCATCTGGAACTAGTATCCGACCTCTCGAAGAATTCTTTTATGGCTGCCTTGCGAAGATTTATTGCTAGACGTGGAAAGCCATATCAGATGTACTCAGACAATGGTACCAATTTTGTTGCTGCTAGTTCAGATTTAAAACCTTTAGGTCAATTTTTAGAAGTTAATGCATCTGATTTGGCGGGCACCATAGAAAACGAAGGCATTGCATGGTCATTCATACCATCTCATTCACCACATTTTGGGGGCCTTTGGGAGGCTGGAGTTAAATCCACCAAACATCACCTCAAACGCATTGCCGGGAACGTAAAACTAACCTTCGAACAGTTTAATACATTGTTAGCACAAATCGAGGCCGTCCTTAATTCCCGGCCAATTTCACCCCTATCATCAGACCCATCCGATTTTAGTCCATTGTGTCCCGCTCACTTTCTCATCGGACGCCCATTGACTTCTGTTGCCGATCCAAATTTGCTCGAGATCAATACAAACCGTTTAGACAAATTTCAACAAATTCAGCAGTTGCAACAGCATTTTTGGAAAAGGTGGTCCCTCGAATACATATCCGAGCTTCAACAACGTCAGAAATGGTTAAAATCTGAGAGGCCACTACGTGTCAACGATTTAGTATTAATAAAGGATGACCATCAGCCACCACTCAAATGGTTGCTGGGACGAGTTCTTAGCGTACATCCAGGATCTGATGGAGTTGCTAGGGTGGCAACAGTAAAAACATCCACGAGCACTCTGAGACGTTCATTCGCAAAGCTGTGTCCTCTGCCGACGAATGATGAAATTTAAGTGAACCAGCATGTGCGCGAGTGTTCTTAATCGCCATTTGTACTTTTCATTTTGTTTGTTGACTGTTGAAAGTACCTACTTTCAAAGCCGGGGGTATGTTAGTTTTGTCATGACTCAATAAATATAATTCAAATAATAATTCAAACCGGCAACGCTGTGCACCCTGTCAAAACCCATCCAGTTCAAATGTGATGGCACCCGATCAACAAAAAGGGAGTGAGAATAACGGTTTAGCCGGGCGAAAAAGAGACAGACATATTTGCTTTAACTTGTTCTTGTTACTGTCTTGTATTCACTTGTAATTTATGACTTGCATTTGTATTCTGGTAGAATAAACACGTAATAAAAAAAACGTCTCCTATTTTTCTTGTTAATCTATAGCAAAATTATACATAAAAAAGTATTTTAAAACCCAGCAAAATAGAAATACAGTCCACAATCGAACAAATCAACAGGCTTTTTCGCAGCATTTTGTGCTCTCCAAAACCAAATTGGAGAAGCAAATGAGTGAACTTAGTGTCTCATGCAGTTTTTGTCTGACAGCTATGAAGACCAAAAAACAGAGATAAAAAGGACACTTGGTGAACTGAAGGAGCTTATGGAAGAAAACCAAAAACTGAAGGTGAAATTGGGAGGAATGGAAGAAAGAGTGAATCTTCTTGAGCAGAGAGAAAAGGAAAGAAACGTAGTGGTTTCAGGGATACCAAAACAAAATGAAGATGTAAGTGAGACCATTAAGAAGGTCATCAAAACTATGAAGATTACCATGTCAAATGGAGATGTACAGGAAGTTTTAAGACTAAATAAACAAGATGATGGACCAATACTGCTGAAGCTAAAACGCGTTGATCTAAGAAACGCACTGTTTACAAAGATTAGGCAACTTAAAGGCATAAAGACAAATGAGTGCGGGCTGACTGGTGGGCAAGCAAACATCTACTTCAACGAGGATCTCACTAGAGAAAACCAGCTGCTTTTTAAAAAAGTAAGGGAACTGAAAAAGGAAAAAAAGTATGGAGGGCTTATGTTTCAAATGGAAAGGTGAATCTAAAAAAGACTGAGAGTGATCGACCAGCAACTGAAGCAGATCTGCTGAGCTAGTTATGATTTACCTAATAACAATAATAAAATTAAAATCTATAAAACTGTTTTAAAAATTGAAATGGCGGCTGAAAATTTGTAAGATGTAAGAAGCCTTAGAAATAAAACAGATGATCTCAAAGATATATTTTTTTCTGCGATTGACAAGAAATGTCAGCATTTTTGACCGGTTGACAACAGGTCGCAAAACTCAATATTCTGGTATTTCAATTATGTTTCAATTTCAATAGTTGCTAAGGAATCAATGAATAACAATACAGGAAACACTTCTCCGGCCTAGGCCGGGAAAGTGATTCTCGTAATGCTGAATAATTGGAACTAAAAGACAAACATTTAACAGGTATTTAACCGATCGCAGAAAAAATAGTATGTATATTTCGGTGGAAAATCACATTCTCGGCCGACGGTGTAAGTTGACGGGCGAGGCGTAGCCAAGGCCCAGAATGTATCACTTTTCCACTTAAATACACAATATACTATTAACTTAGTACAAAAACAATACATCTAATTGTTTTGACGGAAACGTGGAACGTGGCTATATCCAAATGAACAGAACTTCTTTAACTTTCCTTCATATACCTACGGGATTACATGACTGTCGAAATACGAAAGGGGGTGGAACAAGCATTTACATTAGAGAAGGCATAAATTACGTGCTAAACACCAAATATGAATTTGAAGCTGGAAATTGCAGCATTAAATCTGTATATTTACATTTACCCAAACAAAACCTGACACAATATTTTCTATATACAGACCACCAAAAAATAAATGCAGTATCTTTATAGGTATCAGAAATAGACAGATTACTAAAGCAACAAAAAAATTCATGCATACTAGTGAGATATATTAATCTGGACCTCCTAAAAAGTGCATCAGCAATAGGCATGATGACAAATTTTGAAAAACTATCCTATAATGTTCGGAAATGTATATTATTCACAATGAATAACATATTTCTGCAGATAATAAAGGTTTTAGTAGAAAAAATTACATTTTAGTTTTTATATTCAAAATTCGCGCCAAAACGCTTCTCAGTGTCATGGCGTCATTCGTGACGTCACGTTTGAGTAAACAAATTCTAAACGCTCATTGAAAATTTGAATAATTTAGATATTTTGTGTAATTAAATATGAATTCCAAAATGTACAAGTGGTGTGCGGTTCCTCAGTGTGATAACACATCATTAAAAACTCCTGGAAAGTTATTTGCCTTCGTTCCACAAAATAAAACGATAAGGGACAAGTGGCTTAAACTTGCAACGCGAGATTCAATACCAATATTGCCTAAACTTACCTTTATTTTTGTGAAAATCCTTTCAACGCAAGTACTTAATTTACTTCGTAGATTTTAAAATAGTAGGTATGTATCTTGTTTGAGGTCTAAAAATATAAAAACAATCTTAGTTAGATAGAAGTTTTACCATTTCTTGATTCTTTTCTGCTTAATCTTTGTTCCATGACTCGCGTTATTCCACTGTTGATGCAATATTCGGTATAAACAACACACGGTATAAACAAAATTGAGTGTCGCAAATTAAATCGCAAGAAAATCACGGAACCAGTCGTTTGTTAACTGATTGACTCAATAGTGACGTCATTCGTTCTGATTGGCGTTTAACATAATATGGCGGACCTTCGTATTTTGCAGTTTTATTTTATCAAAATAATCATCAATCTGGCTCCTAATAAAAAAATAAATGCGTGTTTCGTATTCCATGAGTCAAGTTTCATCAAGTGAAAACACAATTTAAGTGATTTTCAATTACTGTCATCATGCCTATTGAAATGTACAAACAAGCAATTGAAATGAACGGTTATCAATTCCAAAATGCAATCAATAGACCTTGTAGAGCTACACATAAGATATTTAAAATATCATGCTATGGAAACACTACTGCAGAGATGATAAATAAACTACACAGACTACAAAATAAATCAATCAAGACTATATTTTCTAGAAATTATTATACCTTACTTTAAATGCGTTAAAAAGTACTTTTAGCTTTGTTAGCTTGGCAGCAGAAATTCACTGAATGTGACGTCATCCTAAATATAGCGAAAAAATCCTATACCTATCTTCGACTGTTTCGGAAATATTGACCGGTAAAAAATACCTGAAAAAAAATTATCGGCACTAGTGTAAATTATCGATAATTTGCACTTGTGCAAAATTATCGCTGTAATTCGCTTCGTATTGGTCCACAATTGCCAGACGCCTCTGTACAGGGTGGCCCATTTTTGATGTTTTAATAGGCTATATCGAAAACTAGCAGAGATGTCAAAAATCTGGGAGCACAAGAAAATAACAATGGCGAAGATAAATCACGGCTAACTTGATGCGTTTAGGAAATACAGGGCATTTTTCAAATTTTGTCCAATTTTAAAAGACTCTCTAATTTCCTTATTATTGAAGATATCCAAAAACGAAAAATCGTTAAATAAATTATGTGTTGCCTCTTTATCACCCCCGATTCATAGTTCAAATTAAAAAAAATTAGCTGAACTGAAAAATTTAATTGAAAATTGAGAAATTTGTAGTCGATTCATAGTTCAACTATCTCTTTTTAAATTTTCAATTTAATTTTTCATGCAAGTACCCCATAGCTCATACCCCCATACTCCTCATGTGCGGATTGATTTTTTTTTACGTGTGAGTGCCCCGGGCGCATGGAGGTAAGTAACACCCTGTTAAGCATTCGGCAATCCGTTCGACAACGGTTCGGTTTTTTAAATGTAACACCCGTGGGCATTAATTCATTCCGTAAATGTATATGGCACCTAGCACAATCCCATTGGTCAGATTTAAAATTTAAACCAATTAAATTTCGAGAGCCATATGCGCGTACGGAATGTAAATCAGTGCCATATGCACTTACGGATTGTAATATACCTAGTTATGTGTTATGCGCAGGCAAAATCACGTCTCCAAGGGCCAAATATCCTGTTTTATTTTTGTGATTGTCGGGCTTACAATGCTTACATAGGTAGGTATGTCATAAAGGTAAGTTCAGCGTTGGCAGTTATTGCTTCGCCGACATTATCAGATCTCTTGTAGTTATTCCGGTGTTTGAAATCGCCATGCATGCTGCGACAACGTTGCTACCTTTGAATTATAAATATTTTGAACAGCGTCCTGGAAAATATGGAGCAAACCTAATGACTGAAAATGACGCTAGAAGATGGGTGGAAGAATTTGTGTCTAACAAATTAACCATGACCATCAACTTTTAGAATGTTGTTGATTTAATGCTTTTTAAAAATAGCGAATTTGGCATTTTTAGTTCACTGATTTTGTTCAAAGCTTTCTTGTTTTGTTATATTATTCAATAAACATATTGATGCTTTCCGCTTTGGCTCTGATAGTATGTATATTTTCTCTGCTCACCGAAACTTAGATTGATACACCACATGTTTGTAATGTAATGTAAACGAGATATCCATAGTTGAAGAATAATTGACGCTTAACTCCTTTTCAGCTTAACAAAATTTTCTGCTGCAAATAACTAGGTATGACATTCCGTAAGTGCATATGGCACTGATTTACATTCCGTACGCGCGTATGGCACTCGAAATTTAATTGGTTTAAATTTTAAATCTGACCAATGGGATTATCCTAGGTGCCAATTAGTGCAAAATATAATTAATATTGTTATATTAATATAAATTATACTGTGCGTTCGTAATTTAGCAGATAAAAACAACTAAAGAGTAAATATTTCTCGAAAAACCTCAGACACTAATTTTAATTTAGGGGAACATCTTTTCCACTATTTGTATAGTTGTAGAACATCAAAAAATCCAAGAAGGCCACGTTTCACATTTTTGAATGACACACTGTATATTTCACATTTTTATTTGTTTTTTTTTTTTTTTGTAAAATAACATGGAATTTAATAATATATGCATAGGGTGGGCTCACAAAAAACCGGAATTTTATTTTTAAGCTGTAATTTTTTTTGCTCTTGAGCAATTTCCTATTGTTTTGGCCTGTTTGGAAGAGAATTGAACAGGCTAACGAATTAAAGTGAAACTTTCAAAATTTGAGAATAATTCAAAATGGCGGACTTCTTTAAACGTTACCTAGTTTTGGATATGAAAAGGTGATATACGATATTACAAAAAAAATAAAATTTTAATTAGTTTTCAACCGATTTTTCCTGTCGAGGTTTTAAAATGTTCGCAAAATGATGAAATTTTACAATTTATCAGAAATATTATACAGGAGGTCACAAAAAAGTTCCAGGGCTATCCAAAGTTAGGAAATTTATGAAGAAGTCCGCCATTTTGAATTTTTCTCAAATGTCAAAAGTTTCATATTGATTCGTTCGCATGTTCAATTCTCTTTCAAACAAGCTAAAACAAAAGGAAATTGCTCAACAACAAAAAAAGTTACAGGTCAAAAACAAAATTCTGTTTTTTTTGAGCCCACCATATACAGTGAGTTCATAAAGTCACGCATAAATTCATTATTTTAAAAACGGTAGAATTTGTGAAAAATCGCACAGACACGTCAATTTTGTTTTTTTGTTGTATGAATTCAAACATCTTGTTCCTAATGATACCAAAATCATTTTAATAGAGTCGCTAGTCTTGGTACACTGCTATTATGCAGATTGTGTTTATGGACCCTTTCTAACAGAACATAACAAATATACGTAGAGTACAAAAGATTCAGAACAATTGTGTAAGATATACAGGGTGTCCCAGAATATGTGGGCAATCTCTCGGATTCAGATAGAGCACAAAAAAATAACATGAAAATTTCCTATAAAAAAAAATTCCTACGGCCCCCTCTACAAAGTTACGTTCCCCCAAAGGACGCCTCTGACAATAGGTTTTTTGTTGATAACTTTCAAAATACTTCGTGTATTTTTTTTTTTTTAAATATGATGGATACCAGATGAGACCCCTTAAAATGGACCCTTTTAAACACACTTAGGGCCAAATTATGGACCAACTGGTAAGTGTCTGGTTGTTACCTAGCAGGTACTTTCTATGCACTAGAGAATAGAAAGTACCTGCTAGGTAACAACCAGACACTTACCAGTTGGTCCATAATTTGGCCCTTAACCCATCTAGTTTGCCAGGAACGGACTAGCTTTAACACAATAATGACACAGGAAATATTAGTAGAAAGGATTAATTTTCACTGTCGCGAAATAAGGGCTAATATTGAAGCATTGTCGCGGGTCGAACAATATTTCATTAAAATAGGTATGGAATGCATAAGATTAGAAAGAGCCCATGTTGAGTCGACATACAAAATTATTTAATAAAAAAACATTAATGAACAAAAACACATTTTTCTAGAAACCAGCTCATTTTTTCAACATCTAATAAGAGTATCATTTTTCTAGTTCAAGGTTGGAATTATCTAAAAATATTATTGCTATGCCTTTATCATACAGGGTGTAAAAAAAGGAGCATTATTGTGTTAAAGTTAGTCCGTCCTTGGCAAACTATATTGGCCAAGTGTGTTTGAAACGGTCCATTTTAAGGGCTCTTATCTCCATCATATTGAAAAAAAAAAAAAATACGCGAAGTATTTTGAAAGTTATCAACAAAAAAACTATTGTCAGAGGCGTCCTTTAGGGGTACGTAACTTCGTAGGTGGAGCTGTAGGATTTTTTTTTTATAGGAATTTGTCTTCTTATTTTTTTGTATTCTATCTGAATCCGAGAGATTGCCCACATATTCTGGGACTGTATATTGAACATAAGTAGACGAGAACATGTAACTCCTTACATCACTAACAGTGAAATGCTCAAGATGAAAGAAAGAAGATTTTTACATTTTGCTGTTTGGATACACAATATTATTTAGAACAATTGCCCAGAATATCTCTCCGAACTATTGGTGAGGCTTGGTGACGTTCATACCAGGTCAACTAATAATACCTATTATATCTATACCAGTGGCGGCTGGTGAGAGGAAAAGTTGGCGGTGCACACACTCAGGGGGGAAGCCCCAGAGGCGCGCAAATTTTTTTGGACTGACTCAAACTAACCCAAATTTTGATCTAAAAGTTGTAAAAAAAACACGCCTCAGAAAGTTTTTTCACTTATTCTCAATTCAAACGTGGGCATTTACCATTTCTACAAAATAATAAATGAAGCACGGGCGGAGTACGAGAAATTTAATAAAACAGTTTTATATAAAATGAGACATCAGGCACCATACAAATCAAATAGGAATCAAATTTATAAAAAATATCTACTGCCCTGTCTTTCCAGACGAAACTGATTTCTTTGCGGCAGGCGCTTCAAAGAAATATGCCGCCCTATGGCGCCAGGGACGCCGCTAAAAAATCTAACCAATAAGATACTCCCGGAGTCAAAGTTGACTGTCTATCGATAGTCAAATCAAATGAGACAGTAAAAAAAATTAAATTCCTTTGGTGTTCGGCGTTTCAGCCCCAGAGATTGCCAGACTTTTCCAGACAATATCCAGACTTATTCAGAGCTTTCCAGAGTTTTTCAGATTTCATCCAGATTTATCCAGACTTGTACAGACTGATCCGGATTCTGGAAAATGATCCCCAGGTCTTTTGGGACCTTTTCCAGAATTTTTCCGACCCTTCAAAAAATTTCCATGCCTTTTCCAGACGTTTCCAGAGATTTCCAGACATTATCCAGACTTATCCAGAGCTTTCCAGAGTTTTTCAGACTTCATCCAGATTAATCCAGACTTTATCCAGACTTGTTCAGACTGATCCGGATTCTGGAAAATGATCCCCAGGTCTTTTGGGACCTTTTTCAGAATTTTTCCAACCCTTTCCAGAAATTTCCAAGTCTTTTCCAAAAGTTTCCAGAGATTTGCAGACTTTTCCAGACAATATCCAGACTTATCCAGAGTTTTACACACTTAATCCAGATTTATCCAGACCTTATCCAGACTTGTCCACACTGATCCGGATTCTGGAAAATGATCCCCAGGTCTTTTGGGACCTTTGGCAGAATTTTTCCGACACTTTCCAGAAATTTCCAGGCTATTTTCAGACTTTTCCAGAGATTTCCAGACTTTTCCAGACTTCATCCAGATTTATCCAGACATTTTCCAGACTTGTTCCAGCTCACTTGATCCAGGTTCTTGTTGTGTGTTAATTAAATTCCGCAAAAACTAATCCGGGCCGTTCGATCAGGTGGCCCCGTTTATACGTATAAAAACAGCTGGTTACTGGGAGCGCGGCGTGACCTTCTCCAACGTAATTGCCGTGTTGCAGCGGGGCCGTTGTGAGATGGGCTCGGAGGGATAGTCCAGCGAGTTTAGTTTAGTCAGTCGCTTAAATTATTGTCTAGGAAATTTAGGAATAATAACGACAGAAAATTTTCCGTCGGGAAAATATTTTAAAAGGACCGACATATTTTGCGCCAGTGCCACGGCCCCTTGGCCCCTTAGGGCCAGCCGCCACTGATCTATACTATCTAATAAAGGCATTACTTTTAAACATTATGTGAATGCAAATCTGTCCAGGGTAAGTAACACCCGATAAAGAAACTCTCCGTTGCGATATCGGGTGTTACATTCAAATTTGCGAACGTAAGTCAAATGGGTGATACTATTACCACAGCATATACAAAAACAATCAGCAGGCTAACTTGAGCGACAGCCCGTGTAATAAAGGAATTCATCGTCGAAATGTCATTAGCGGCTATTTTGGGATACGAAACAGAGCCTGATTAACGATAATTTAGGTTTTTTCTTTCCTGTCACAGAGTCGTATTGGCTTTAAATAAACTAATTTATTATTACTTACATATAATAATTTCTATAATTAGTAATTTATTATTATTATTAAATATACAACAATGATAACAGATAACACCATAAATGACAACCACTGATCTAAAAAATAAATGGATAAACTCATACGGCTTGATTGGCAAAATTTGTGCGAAAATTTGGGAACAATATTCTACGAACAGTTGTGCAACGGAACAGCCTAACGCCTGCGCAGTGTCTTATCTTTCGAATAACTGTACTAAGTTCTGAATTTCCTTCATTTTCATTGGCCAGATTTTATGCACGCACAATACATGTATCTACTGCGCACGCTCACAGCTGTCCCAGTCAGTTGTTTTTGTTTAGAATATAACCTCGTAAATTAGCGCATTAGAAGCGTTCTTTGTTTATCCATTTATTTTTGAGATCAGTGATGACAACACGAATATACCAAAATCACTTTGAAAATCATAACTAAAATTCCGCTCTACACCGCACGCCTATGACCTCTGTCAGAAATAAACAAATAAAATAAAATTTCGGCGTCCCTGCCGTTTAGTGACAGGATGGTATCCCCTAATGGCGGCGTGCGCAGAAAAGATGCGCGTGAGAGTTAGCCTGCTGATTGTTTTTGTATATGCTGTGCTATTACCTCCATGCGTCCCGGACAGCTGCCAGTGACGCTTTAACCTTTCTCTGGCCCGTAGGTCAATTATTTCGTATGGATGAGTGATTGTCGATTTCAAACTACTATCCTGGCAGAATATGAAGAGAAAAAATGTTGCCAAGTAGTATTCGGTAAAATCAAAGAAAAAGAAAGGTACTACAAAATGATAGAACAAGAATGGTCACAAAACATGCTATATGGTCGGAACGTCCTAAAAGAAAATGATGGCATTGAGCTCCCAGCCTACCAATCTCCACATATGGATGCTGTGCATGTCCTACAAGCTCAACAACAACAAGGCACGACTTCGTGGTACACTGGACCCTTAAGACACTGCTCACTCAAAGAAACTCACAATTTGGCAAAGCAGCGCAAACACTAACAGGTTCCTGCTGTAGTCGTTTCCAGTTGCCACGTGCCCATGCTGCGCTAATGACGCGACGGCGATTCAGCGTAGCTCTTCAGTGCAGCTCGGCGACTCTAGGGCGTGTTCCGGATTTATGCTCGATGGAGCGATTCCAGAGCGTCGTGACGTCAGGCAGTGCACTCTGGCCAAACCAAATGTGCTTGTGCAGTGTTCAGTGCCGGCCCGAGACTACTTTTAGTATGGAGCGAGATCTGACTTTGGCGCCCCTATTTTAAATGTGATTCGCATACGCGAGTATGGATTTTGACCACTATCTAATTTAATAGGTTTGTTCCAACCCGCCAAAAAAATGTCCCAGAACGGTTTCGGAACCACTCTGTATACGAATTTCGGTTTCTATGCAATAAAGGAATTCATCGTCGAAATGTCATTAGCGGCTATTTGGGGATACGAAACAGATGCAATAATTTTAGGTTTTGCGCAGAATCCTGACGATAATATTACGGTTTCCTGCTGGGTTGGAACAAACAAAAGCTCAATGCCTCTATTTATCTTACCAATTGAAAATTCAAAACATTTCTGTTCGTTGGTACAAAGTTCTCTTATTTACTAACATTTAGTTCACATTAATTGATGGGATCAATCAATAATCCACTTTGGTTAAATTGGTTATATCACTTATAACACTTATGGCCATTTCCACCAACTAGTTATTTTCGGGAAACCTTAAACGATAAGTATTCCCTAGACTGACAGTTTTCCATGGAGAAATGTCAGTTTAGGAAATACTTATCGTAATAGTTTGTGGAAACGGCCATTAGGGTCGGTTTATTCACCTTCTGATAAACTGTCAGGTATGCAATCTGACCGATAAAAATGCAATCTCTAATTCCATTGGTTGTTTATCTGAATATAAATAAACCGGGCCTAATAAATATAAAAATCGAACAAACAAAATACGAAATTTTCGTGTGTTTGCATACTTTTGCATTAGCAAATTTATTTATGATCTCATATGACAATATCTGAGCTATAACATTTTCAATGGACAGCAGGGCTAGATCTGAAGGTTTCTCTTCTGCTAGAGTTGACCGCTAAGGTAAGTTTTAATTAACTTAAGCTTACTAATCGTTCACCTTTCGGCACTGTAACAGAAATGGTAACAAAAATACGGAGGGCTATCCAGATATAAGGAAACGTATCTTGCCAATTATTAAATGCTAACGCCTGAAGGACTGCTTTGGGGTGACTGTTATCACTATCCGAAATATCGTGATTAAATGATCGGGTAAGGGCGCCACCACACCCACGATCCGTGCGCGTCTCAAAAAAATGTCAGGACAGGTTATTCTCATACTAAGTAAGCACAAGCTTGCTCACAAGCAGAGAAGCAAAATATCGAAAAGCAGAGACAGAATTCAAAGCGAAAATATACTTTTCCCTTTTTTTTTATTACCAAGGAACGAGTCGAAGGCGCCCCCCGAGGTCTGGCGCCTGGAGCGCTCGCTCAGTTCGCCTTATGGTAGGGCCGGCCCTGGCAGTATTAATTATAAGAATTAAAGAGTATTGAAATATATGCTAGTCCTGCTATTAAACAAGTCGATGTTTTTAGTATAGTGGGCTTTTATATTTTATATTATAAATTAAAGGCCAGCAGTTGGCCTTCATTCTCTAGTGGCCCGGCCCGTAGGACATGACCAAATTGTCCTAACGGATAAAGTGTCCCTGACAGCTGCCCAGTGTTGTGAACTAGTGAATTCATTATTACCCTTATTATCAATAATCCTTATGTTCACCACAGTTGCTCTTCAACAAATTCCACCATCTGTGTAATTAAGTCCCAAGTTTTATAATACAATACTTTATGCTGTTGAGGTTCAAAGACGATGCCGACTAGAATTACTATATAACCAATGTCCTGTTCACACCAATTTCTCGAAAGTAGGTACTTCTATTGCAGGAACCCCAAAAGGGAACTTGCACATTTTTTTTTTTATTTCAAAAATGTGTTGTACTACACTAAAGACATAGTCATGCCAAAAATCAAGCATTAAAAATCAGCCGTTAATTTTTTATAAATATTTGAAGTTACGCTCGAAACATCGCCATTTGAAACGACCGATTAGTGTGACGTCACTCAGCAACAAAATTCCGTTCACAGTCCTTGGTTGACAGTGACCTGCGAGCAGGTAGATTTAGATTATGGTTATGTTGTTATGTATGCCGTTTATGATAGATTTGACATTGACAACACCAGCAGCACATGGCGTGGCAGCGGTGCGACCCGATTATTACTGCCCTTTGACGTCAGGACCCATAGAATAGCTATTTATACAATAAGTTACGAAATGAGCGTCTTTTAGGCACGCGACGTGAAAATTGTCCAACGAGGCAAAGCCGAGTTGGACAACACGTCGAGTGACTAAAAGACATCGTTTCGTGACGTATTGTATACAATATTTTTTCTACTGGCATTTTATAATAAAAAAACATAATTTTATTTCATGTGAATAAGCCGATTACGCCCAAAATCTTTATTACCTGCTTTAGCTTGGCACCTGACACTTTTCATGCGATTTTTTGGATTGGACATCAATAATTAAAATCCCAGAAAGTAGGTAACAACACAAAGTTCTGTTTTGAGTAACCCAATAACGTTCAATTCAATAATTAATTTTTAATATTCATAATAAATATAAAACAAAATTCAAATCTGTGTTTAGTTTAGTGTATTTTTTATTTCTGAATAATGAATGGCACTTTTAGGCACTAGTGCTTAAAAATCACTTTTACGCACTCAAAAGTCACTTTTACGCATTCAAAAGTCACTTTCACGCACTGAGTGCCTAAAAGTAACTTTTACGCACTCAGTGCCTAAAAGAATGTCGTTTCAAAACTGAAATGACAATCGAAAAGTTGCTATTATGAAACGTCAGTAGAAAAATACGTTTTTGATCCTTTCAAGAATTTCGAATTATTTGGTATTTTCAATTGAAGATTTTGAAAACCAGAGATAAGATATTATATCCTTTTCCTAATTGCATCATTAATTAGGATGATTGTTATTGTATTTTATTATTTATTTCATATTTAATTTAATGTGCAAGTTTCCTTTTGTTGTAAATATAAAAACTATTGAATACAGCCCATGGGAAGTAATCTTCAATTAAGTAAGTAATTTTCAAAGTATCCGGAAGCTGTTCTAATTAAACTTCATACGGATCCAGCAGAGACCGAAGTATGAAAACAACAAATGCGATTACTGATGGGAATAAAGAAAACCAGAACGACACCACTTATATAGAGTGCGACGAAAGTAAGCACAATTTGCACCATAAATTATTAATACTTCTCGATTATTGTGGATGAGCGAAACTAGGATAAACTTTCCTTTTGGTATATAGAAGCTTTCAGTACGAATCAACCTGCTCAATCGATTTTGTTGACTGGAAGAGAAATGAAGTTTTCCACAGATCCAATAATGATTGAAGCTCTACTTCCAGTTTATGTGGCTGATCTGAAGGCCAGGCTCAGAAAAGCTCATGATTCCAGGAACCATTCACGTCTAAGTATCAACGGAATGAAAATGAGACTCGGCAAACGGCAGCCATTGAACACCTCCAATAAGTGGGAAGGGCAATATAGGAACGTTAGGTGTACAGGATTCAACTCTGTCTGAAAGCTAAGCCAAACGTTGTACGTTGTTGTACGTTGGATGCGATCAGGAGAAGCTGTTCGGAGCAAAACAGCTCCAAGGAAGGGGGCCGTGTTATAGTGCTATAAATCTCTCAAGTTAGGAAAATTGTGGACAATTAATCTCTCTAGACGCAACGAAGCTCTGTGAAACGGTGTCGGCTATCGAGGGAGAGTCAGTGATTAATTAGACGCCAGTGAGTCGATAGTCGATAGTAAGACATAGAGTTGTGATTTAGTTTTGTGACTAGTTAAGATTTATTTTAGTTAAGCGAAGAGTTGTAATAGTGTTAGGTTTCATCATGATTTTTGTGGTCTGATGATCTTATTGTCTCGAGTAAAGATAAATAAATGTTAGAACAGAAGTCTCTCTGGTGGTCTTGCATTGCCTACCCCAATTTGAGAAGTACAGCCATATGCGATTGTCGCCTGTGCGACAAATAAGTCCGTAGAAAGCTCATTCGTCAATGACCTCTGGTCAAATCTATTGGAGTTTTGTAAATAACTGTTTTCTTGCTGTGTTATTGGTTCCTATTGCCTCGGTTTCAACCAATAGGATTCAAAACTAAAAATCTACTTTGCTGCTAATGAATATTTACAAAGCTGAGACTAAAAATAAAAACAATAATTATTTATATTTCAATTTATTTAAAAAAAAAAAAAACAAATAAAAAATATTAGTCTATCCAATTTTATAGCACAGAAGCTTGTTCCAAGCCCTTCTTTCCTTTAAAAACTTTATTTCCAAGCCTTTTTCCACCAGCATAATGTTCAGTAATCTCTCCCAAAGTCCAACCCTCAGTTTCGGGTAGCAGGAAATGTAGCGATATCAAACCTATAGCAGCTACTGCAGCATAAAACCAAAAAACTCCATACAATTTGAATACGTCCACTAAATCAAGGAAAATTTTATTCGAGACAAATCCAAAAACGTAACCTGTTCCAGCACTCAGGCCTGAAGCATATGCTCTTACGTCATTGGTAAAAAGTTCACCTACTAGGATGAATGGCAGGCTTTTGATACCCAAGTAGCAGAAGAATGCTTGAAGTATCAAAGCAACTAACGGTATCCAAGTTGAATTTAAGCCATGATTTTCGTCGGTTAGATTTGAAACATCAAAAATGTAACTGTAAGTTCCTGCTATAGAAAATAATATAGCGAGAAAAGTTAAAGATATTGCCACCAATCGTCTTTTGCCTAAATATTTAATGGAAAATACATATATCACCACTGCTAAGAGCTGTACTACGCTTATAGAGACTGTAGCATAATAAGGACTAATTGGAACTTCAAAAGAATTAAAGATTCTTATAGCATAAGCGGTAATAGGAGTATTACCAAAATGCGCGAAAAAGAACACCAGGGATATTAACAAATATGGCTTCCAAAAAGTGGGCTTCAAATAGAGCTTCAAGATTTCGACCACCCTATGTTTCCTCAACATGGGATTCTTATCTAATTCATCTTTAATTTTCAAATATTCAACTTCAATGTTACTTTTTACAGTCCATCCTCTGAGCCAGGCTAAACTTTTTCTAGCTTCTTCATGACGTCCTTTGGCAATCAACCAATAAGGCGATTCCGGTACAAATATTAATAAAATAAAACCTGCTAGTGGCACTGATGAGTTCACTAAAGCCACGGTACGCCATTCCAAAAAGGTGCCTAGGAAGAAGGAGATGAATATACCAAAGTTGACAGCCATAGTACTGGTGGCGCATAGAGCGCCTCGGAGGGCTGGTTCGGTTATTTCGGCTACATAGGTGAGTACCTAGAAAAAGATGTTTCATTTGGTTAATTCAATAAAGAAATTTGTATACGAGTTTGTTCCAAGAGAAATTGTATTATTCCAGTGGCTTCAATAGCCAGAAAAGTCCGACTTCTTGTTGGGGTTTGATCGGAAGGTCTAGAAAGAAGAGACCAAGACCAAAAATTTCTCACATATTTCATGTGAGAAGTTCTCACGTAAATTGTGAGTGAAATGAGAAGTTATCGATGCTAGATTCTTCTAGATTCTAGACCTTCAACCCCTAATTATTTAATTAGGCTATAACTTTGAGTCTATAGATCTTGGTGTAGACTCGTTTTAATAATATGTTAGCTAAAGGTTATACGAGAGTTGTGGGAGAAAATTGCTTTTGGAACAAACCGAAAGGGACATGCAATAGAGAAAAAGCAAGCTAAAATAAAAATTACAAACCAATCAGAGCAATTCTGTTAAAATATTCTCTATCATTCTGAGAAACTCAAAATCACCTCAATTATGGTTTGTGATTTTTTTTTTAGAACAAAAAGGAAAATGTATGGATGATCAAAACATGAAAGAAAGAGAACATGCGTTCGAAGAAACAAGGTAAGTATGTTTAAACATATAGTGAGTGCCAAATAAGTAGCTTTGATATAGTAGGTATAGTCCGACAAATAGCATTTTAAAGTCACGTGATACTGGTGACAAAAAACGTATGTCCATTGATTATGTCGTTCATATCACCTACAAAATGCTACTGGTGATTAATTACTATTGAATTTTAGGTTGTTCCCACTAGCATTTTACAAACGCGTTTCTGCAGTAGTATTAACCAATCAGAGGGCAATTTTAATACTTGCAATTGTTGCGAGACTCACTTTTGTCGTATCTGCTCTGTTGTAATACATTCTGAACTTAAACTGGGTACCCGTTTTCTATTTGCTTCTTTTCGAGTTGGAAAAAGGTTAATATAGTCAGAATTATTAGCTGTGCTTGTTCATTGTATTATTTTCGAAAATAACTTTGACAAACTAATTGATGACAGTGACGGATTCTATTTCAGGTAAGAATATTATTAAGAATAATTAGACAGCAATTTTTTTGTCAATTTTACTATCACCGCTGTTTGAGATGTATTCAACAAGGATAGAGAAAAATCACGTGACTTTAAAATGGTATTTGTTGGACTATAGGTACCCATGCATAATATGTTATCAATTCGATATTTGTATTCTGGGGAATGAAATAAAAATTAGAAAGAAATAATAATGCACAACAGTGGCGTAGCCAGGATTTTTTTTGGGGGGGGGAGGGGGGGGGGGAAGGGGACAAATTTGCAGGAAGTGTTTCTTCATGTTTCTTGTCGGTCCACCGCAAGCGCTACCGGTATCAAAGCGCCGCAGGCGCGAAATTTTTGGATGCCAGGCCCATTTTTTGGGTCTTTTTACTGTATTTTTGTGTGTGTTTATTTTAATTTTAAAGATTTATACATAAAATTTAAAGGACTTGAGGGGGGAGGGGGAGTCAAATGCCCCTCTGCCCCCTCCTGGCTACGCCAGTGATGCAGAAATAGGGACACAATAGAAGATCACGGAAGAAAAAATGGAGATAGATGGAAAGGTGTCTGGAAACATAAAACCAAACATTTAAAGAGAAATAAAAAGCAAAGAAAGATAGATTTTTGTACAAAAACACAAAGACTTGAAAGAAGAGGTATAAATAATAAACTGACATACTTACATACTTTCGCATGGTCGAAAGTTCTCACTTTTAAATTATAACAACTTGAACAAAACAAAAGCGATGGTGTATTATAACTGGTTACAGCTTGCAGAAAAAAATGATCGGACACGGTATAAAACTACGTATCTTGAAGCTATAGTCTGTTGCAAATTTTGTATGATTGTAAATTAAAGTAAAATTCTCAGTACTTACAGGTGCTTCGAGAAGTCCACCACTGAAACCAGTCATACACAGAGCCAAGAACACGTGCCATGACTCTGTAGAGTAATGAAACAGTAACCAAGCCGCTAAAAAGGGTAAATTAACAAATTGCATTGCCCTTTTTCGTCCCAGCGGTTGGGTTACTGCGCCTGAGAGTAAACAACCCAATGGAACACATAGAAGATTTACTGAACCTGTAAATAAATTATTATTTTAAGTTTTGGTATCGTATGCCTAATGCGGATTTTACCTATCCATGATATAGCGTCTTGTCCCAGAGAAATTTTTTCATCTTGATTTCCTCCTGATAAACTAGGTATTAGAATGGTTGGGAAGCCTAATGTCATACCAAATCCCAGTAGCAAAATATTTTTAACGCTCACAGCTAGAATTTGTGGCAAGGCCTTCCTCATTGGGGACATTTTAATTTTGGTATCTTGTGATTTTTCACTGAAAGGAAAGATGCATAATTATATCAAAAACAGTTCGACCTTGTTTTTTGCTTTATTTGTTGTTGTTTTTACGCGTAAAGGTTAATTGAATAGGGACAATAACCCAGTTTAGATCAAAATAATGTTAATTGGGTAAGAACTGTTTGGCCATGGTTTTGTGCCAATGCAAACAACTGATTAGGTATCTTTTTTATACTTTTAATGACAGATTTTAGCTTCTATTAACGGGATTTATTATTGCACACATTATCTAAATTAGAGGTTATAAGGGACAAAAATGGCAATATATTTACCAAAAATTTGCTAATGATTATCGTTGCACATTAAAATATTGCAGGACACTATTTTTATTCAATAACAGAAAGCTTTCAGTTAATGCGTTTAAAGTATAATTGCTTATAGGCGACATAAATAATAAAATGGCGATAAAGCTGAATTTGCAAAAAAACTCCGTTGATATGTAATTTTTTTTATCACTTTTGCGAGCACATTTAGGTTTACTTGGCTGCCTTAGTTTTGTGCAATTCTAAATATTTATTCAAATATTTATTTGCAACAACTTCCCTCCCAACCAACATTAAGCCAATTTATAGAGCACTTGCATTTTTTTTTCCAAATTCGCTAGTTTTTGAAAAGCAGCAAGTCTGGAGACCAATAAGTTGAATACGATATCTTACTTCAGCAACTATACAATCTCCATATCAACTACTCAAAAAAAAATTGCCCAAACTCTTCTCAACTGGATTTTGCCTATTCATCACAAGCAGATATGATTAAATCGATGATGCCAGCCATACTGCCCATAATTTATTTAAGAATCGTTCCCAGCAGCTCCTCAAGAAACTCACCGTTGGAATGGTTGACCGATTGAAGATAATTCGTTGTAACGTATGAGGGTTGAGAGTAAGAAGACATCAGATGCCTAATTAGGATCATTTCAGCATACTTACAACAACTGTAAAATCTACTGGGAAAAAGTATAGGAAAGTAAATAGATGATAGGGTTCAAGTTCAAAGAGTACGTAGATACCCAAAGAGCCTTCGTATAGGCAAATACAGGTTGTTCATTTTAAAATTTACTACCCCTATTATCTCGGAGGAGAAAAATTTTGGAAAAAATCCCTGAAACACGTCAACTATAATTTGAGGGAGGATGAGTTTTCATGCAAAATTCACCTCCCCCTTTCAACCCCCCAGCCTCAGAGCCACCCCCTAGAAAATCTTAAATGGGAAGGGGGGTCAAATGATGCATCATTTTGGAGGGTTTTTGATGCCATACAATTTGGTACTGAATTTCAATCCTTAAGTTCAACTGTTATGGAAATATTGACAGTTGAAAATTGACTTTTTTTGCAACTTTCTCAGGCTGTAAAACCTAAACGGTTAATTTTAGAGGAAAACCAATCTTAGATTCTTTTTTTAGATTTTTATAAACTATCATTTGACAACAGTTTTGAATTTGATCCATGATCAAAAATTCCGGCTATAAATGTAATCTCCAGTTTAATTCAAAGTTGGTGTCAAATGATAGTTTATGAAAATCTAAGATAACCGCTTAGGTTTTACAGCCTGCCCAAGTAGCAAAAAAGTCAATTTTCAACTATCAATATTTCCAAAACAGTTGAACTTGAAATTATAGTTGACGTGTTTCAGGG
The DNA here is from genome assembly GCA_917834065.1 of Ceutorhynchus assimilis. Taxonomy (NCBI): domain Eukaryota; kingdom Metazoa; phylum Arthropoda; class Insecta; order Coleoptera; family Curculionidae; genus Ceutorhynchus; species Ceutorhynchus assimilis. The sequence goes on along the minus strand of OU892280.1, from coordinate 44,359,274 downwards.
ATTTTTTCGAGTGTGTCCTAGGGAAAACAGTCCACCTCGATTTATTGCATTTAGAATGAAAATCTGGAAAAACGCTCGGATGCGTCGATTTTTGATTTGAGGGGGAAATATTTTTCAGTTTTTTTCATCCCCGTAGCTTTAACCCCCTAGCTAGGGAGAGAACAACCCCCCAAATTTAAATAGGAGATATGGGTCGTATCATACCTCTTTTTAAAGGTCTCATCGAGTTATTCATGGCCCTAGAATTTCGTCTTATTATTCTCATCCGTAACGAAATGACAGCTTGTCAAAATCTTGGAAATAGACCATTGTTTTAAGTGGGAGTAAAAGCGATACTTACCCAGGGCCGCAACTAGAACCCTCGGCGCCCAAGGCAAGTCCAAATTTTGGCGCCCCTCTACCGCCTTCTCAAAAGTAACAATAGATATATTTTTTGCTTTGGTTTTTGCTTGAAATATCAGCAGCTTTTTCTTTGGTAATATAAGCAGAAACTTTTAAAATTTTTATTTACGGTACATGTAAACAAAAACAAAACAAACTACACTCCTATTCCTAGCTCGTGCCAAAAAATGCGCACTGAGTGCATACATAATTGCACTGGATTTCAAATGGAAAATAAAAACTGATAATGTACAGTCAAATGAAATGTAAAAATTGCACTGACTGCACCTCCGTGCAGCAAATGGAAAACGCCATTATTTTATCGCGAACAGTTTTGGAACAGGTTCTCCAGACTGTCTAAAGGCCGTTTTACAGCTAGCAAGAAAACTTGAATGCAATTTTTTACATGCAACAAAATTGCATTCAAGATTTCTTGCACGTCGTTTTACACCTTGCAATTTGACTTGTTTCTTCCTCTAACCTTAACCATACATACTTTTGTGTTTTTAATTTTGTTTTGTTGATGTTTGTATTTTCCAAAAATGAAAAACGTGAAAATAAATCGATATAAAAAGAAGAATGCAATAACAGCCACTTTAAGCATCATAATTGCTAAAAATTCCCCAGCTTGCGCTAAAACCTTCAAGAAAAATGGCACCAAACCGATTGCATGCAATGCCATTCAAGTTTCAAGAATCTTGCAGAAAACAATCAGCTGACTTACTTCTGCGCATGCTTTCGTTCAAGTTTCTTGCATATTGCAGATAGAATTGCAAGCTGTAAAACGGCCTTAAGTAAGTATTCATAAAGTGTGTTTTTTTTTTTAAAGATAATTCCCCAAGTCAAAAATTTAGTAACTATGTTGGCAACACAAGCCTTTTCTACATTAAAAATTTGAAAGCTTGACAATTTTACATTGTATTGCCAACATAATGTCATTTTGACTTTTATCTTTAAAAAAAAACAGATTTTAGTCGATGCTCAAGGAACGATGCTCACAACTGTCAAAAATCGGAGCTTGAGCCAAGCACCCGTCTATGAATACCGGGCTAATGCGTAAACGAACGTTATGTGTCAATCCTGAAGTTCTTGCTGAAATCCTAGGACCGCAAGAAGTGGTTCAGAAACGGTTCCGAACCGATTCTGGCTGATAGACGAATCCAGAACCGTAACTAAAAGTTCGCAATTTTGTGATCCGCGAACGCCATTACTTAAATTGCGCATGCGAAATAGTTTCCAACCCGAGGCGTTATTCTTGACTTTACCTAGGTAGAAAATTTGACATTGTTAACAGTTAATGCACTGTTTAATTGTCAACACAGTCAAATTTTCTCTCGAGAGAAAGTCAAGAATAAGGTCGCAGTTTAGAATCCTTAAGGTAGGATTTTTAACTATCCGGCATTGCGATATGCGGCAGCGGTGTGCGGTACTGCGATGTTGCGGATATCGCAACCCGCATGCTGTTGGCGGCAAATTTGTTTTTTAACTGTCAGGCAAATATTTTTGAAGTCGCGTTCAAAAAATGGAATCGGCTACTCGTCGTACTACTGCAGCGATTCTCTTGCTCGAAGAAGATGAAGAAGAGGAAGCTGTATTTCACTGCTGTGAAAATCTCAGTAAAACATCAAACATTTATAAAAATCGTGCACAAGAAGGAGCGTATTTTCATTGAACGTCATTTAAATGATAGTGAAACTCAATTTAAAGCATACCTGAGAGTTTCACGTGACCTGTTTTACTATATTATAAGGGCCAAATTATGGACCAACTGGTAAGTGTCTGGTTGGTACCTAGCAGGTACTTTCTATTCTCTAGTACATAGAAAGTACCTGCTAGGTAACAACCAGACGTTTACCAGTCAGTCCATAATTTGGCCCTAAAGGGGATATAATAACAAAGCCTCAAAACTGTAGTATTTCGCCAGGTTGTGGGCGTCGCACACTACTGCGGTGTCGTCGAAAAACATTTTGGAGTTTTTCAGCGGCACGCCGCAAAGACAGCTTGCGACGCCGCAGTGCCGTTGACGCATAACGCATGGTAACAAAACAGTTAGATGTTACAACATAGTAGACAACTCACCGGCACGTCGCAAAGCCGCACAACGCTACCGCACACCGCAATGCCGGATAGTTAAAAATCCTACCTTTGCCGCGAACGAAGCTATTGTAAAAGTAAAAGCTGTTTACGGAAACTATGATCGGGTTACCACGATCGCCATCAGACGTATTTTGTCTTTTTTCAATCGTATTCATTAAGGAAAGATAGAAAACATTCAGCTGCTGATCGGGTTAACCCGATTATAGTTTCCGTAAACGGCTAAATAGAAAAGAATCAAAAGAGGTAATGCATGCAGCATGCAGAGGGCGCCCACGTCGCCCACAGTGCTCTGGCTCAATTTGGTCAGGTCAAAGCTCGACTCGAAGCTAATAATCTCTGGCTAACAAATGTTAGGCGCTTCGTGATCAATACTTGAATTTATCACAGACATTGCAATTCGCTGCTGCCTTTTGCATGCGCACTCTGTTTAACATAATTTATATGATTATCATCGATATTCGTATTGTTGATGGTTGCCCAAGAGAGATGTAACACAAGCAAAATAAATTTCCGTGCTACGACAAATGACGTGTAAAACCGTTGCATTTTTTTGGATTGTAAAATATGGATGGATTAAATTGGGCGCCTTCGGCGCCCCGATACTCCGGCGCCCTAGGCGGGTGCCTAGTTCGCCACCCTCTAGTTGCGGCCCTGTACTTACCTCCCTTCACTCCCTTCACTTTCACACGTTTATTTTTGCGAAGAAAAAATTGGTGAAAACCTTTATCCATGACTTCCCTCAGCAAATCATCCCACCCTTTTTTCGATAAATATCAAAATTACAGGTCCCAATCTTGTAGAGTAGATGAATACGACAAAATATTTTCGAACACAAAGGGCCTCATATCTTGACATGGAATAAAAAATCGACAACAAAAACGTATTTGTAGTAAACTCTAAGAAAGAAAGGTAATTTTTCCTTTACATAATCAACTTCGCATCATCACAACGTGCATAGGTACCACAAATTGTTGTCTAACCCGGTTAGGTTTTCTAGACAATAACTTTAGTTTTTCTGTTAGATCTTTTCTTCCTGATTCCAAATATGTACCTACAGTTTGTCGGGTCTATCTTATTTAGTTTTTAGTTGTTACGTTTTTTTTTTTTAATATATGTGTAGGAGGCCATCCTTGTTGCATAGCTATTTCGATAGTAGGTGGTCAATGTATAACCATTAACTGACATTATGAGTTTTCTAATAAGTTTTCTCTCCACTTTTGCCCGATAAAATTTAATTTATTAAAAAAAAAACATTTCAAATTGCAAAATCGTATAAAAGGTTGCGAATTTCACTTACTTTTGGAAAGTATTTATTTAAATACCAAATCTTTCAAAGAGTATTTGCATTCACAAATACAAATACCAGTTTCAGCAAAGTATTTAAATACTAAAAAGTATATTGGAATGCAAATATTGCCCAGCTCTGGTAGTTAACTGCAATTATTCAGAATTATAAAGCTACCTAACGTAATAAATGTTTCAAGTGACCTCCACTTTCTGTTTAAAATGCACCAAGCCCATGGTAAAATTGGTCTGCAGTATTCTGAGTAGGTACTTCGCAAACAAACAAAAAATCAATAAAAATGGCGTAAATGCGGTCTGGAGATCTTGCTGTTCATCCAATTAGTCCTCGTCTACATATCCAAGTATCTATCGATATTAATATTCCAATGTAGACATTGTGCTACTCTGATTGAGAATTTTAGGAAGACCTTTATTTGCTTAGTTGACTTTGATAAATTGGGGGTAATGCATGACAATCTGTTGAATGAATGTTGATGCTGAGAAATTCTAGCTATCGCTCGTCAGTTGTCAAGTTTTCTTCAAAGGAATATGACTACAAAATTTTACTATACAGCCATTTAAAACGAAACAGGCTAGATATCTGATGTCACTTATATTTTTTAAAAAAATCGCTCGTACACGTAATTTGATTTTATGAGTGTTTGAAACATTTTAAGTACTAACTTGACCCTCTAGGGGGTGTGGGATCAACCCTTACCGTTCCAAATGGAACAGGGGGACGAGTGATACCTGTTTTAAAAGAGCGTTCAATTTTCTTTCAAATGACATCAAATGAAAGAGCATTGAACGCTCTTTTGAAAAAGGTATCACTCGATCCCTTGTTCCATTTGAAATAGTGAGGGTTGATCCCTCCCCGCCTAGAGGGTTATAGTTGAAGTGCTAAAAATGGTTACAGAAAACTTCCCCCTTTGAAAATCAAATTACATGTACGAGCGATTTCTTCAAAAATAAACATGGCATCAGATATTTAGCCTGTTTCGTTTTAAATGGTACACCCTATATATTATGCCTGCTTATTTTTTGAAGACGTTGTGTGTGTTCCTCAGATAGTCAATGCGGATTTTGTTGAATTGGTTCCTGATTACTTAAGTCCTATATATTCTGAAAGCTGCAGGGGAAAGTGGGTAGCATTGAGACACGGGTAACAGTAAGACATTCAAAATATTAGTTATTTCTTCACTTTTTAAATAGGTGTCGCCGCAATAAGACATTATTAGTGCTTTAAGAGGAGTGTCGGTTGTATTTGCAACCATCTTTAATTTTTAGTTTCGTCGAAAACGCGGAAGGGTACACAAACTTTCCGTTATTTTTTTTTGCCAACGAACTTATTTGGCAAAATTTGAGAAAACGGTGATTATTTCCATTATGCATGGTCTTTGAGTGATATAAGGGAACCTTATTGCTATTGATATCTACCATTTTTTAAAATTCAATTAAGGCCAAAGGGGGACTAAAAAATGGCGTTTTATTTTTCAAACTTACTTGGGTATGAATGAGACGTGTTTAGATGGGTAACACTGAGACTATGATTCAGTAGAATTTACAAGCGAAACATTGAAGGAAAAAATCTATTACAAAGGAAAATTGTAAACAGAAATAGATAGTGATAACAAAAACGAATATAAATTAACATTTTCAAAGATAAGTGAGAAAATGGAGGAAATTTTTTTTTCTCAGAGGCTCCAAATATTGCCACTGTTGCTAAAAGAAATATCAAGATGATTTTGCCAAAACCGGTGAATTACAGAAGGACTAAGCTCCTACTATGTTTTCATGGCTTTGAAACTTTGTCTGTGTCATTTAGAAAAGTTTGTTTCAGTTTATTTGAATAATTATTTCTCATTCGATATAGTGTCTCATTGAACCCCCTGCATGGGTAACAATGAGACAAATGTCATAATAGTTGTTTATCTACAAGCGTGCGGTAACTAAGGTATATTACACGATTTTGGGTTCGGCTATTTTTGGTGACCTGTTCCATTGTGATTTGTGGCCCAAAGCAAAGAGCGAAAGAAGAAACAGGATGCCAGCCCATAGTTCCAAATTAGGCACGCAGGATTGATGACGCTACTTAGTGTGTGTTGTGTACTTGTGTAGTGATAGTACGTGAACGATGGTTACGCCCATACGAAAATAAATAGTGGTATTTTCTATGGATTACATAACACAAAGTTCTTGGAAGAATGGGACTTAGCCTCATTCTTGGAAAATTCTGAAGGTTATAGGTAGCTACCTCATTTTTACAGCATATTTTGACATCTTCTCAGCCGTGCGCCAGAGTGTGCCTTTTCTGTTCAGCTTAGTTTCACCAGTCAGAAGCCATGTTTTTATACATTCTACAAACCAAATTTCATTTCAGTCCAGCTAGCGACTGCCGCGCCCGTCAGAAGCAGCCAGTGACAAGAAAGTTGAAACCTCAAACCTCAAACCTTTTTAACATTCAATTTGAATAATCTCAACTTTTTTTTTTACCCTCCCGGGGGTTGTTTTTTTTTCATTTGTCGTTTTTAAATGCCTCATAGCCATAGCAGGAAACTTATATCAAAAAGTCACTTCCCCCAAATTTTGATTTGAAGATTATTTAATTGGACTATAAATAAATTTATGTTCCTGGAAGACTGTTGATTTTTTATGTTTGTGATTTTATTCAGGTACTTGATTGAAGTTCCTGGTAAGGTCTCGATGATTCAATGAATAAAGTTTATGTAAAGATACACATTTTTCGTTATTTAATGCTTTTTCAGCTTCTTCCAGGATTGAGATTCAGCTTAACCAATGCTAAGCAAAAAACTTCCCCTAACAAAGTTAATGCTAGGTGGGTGTTAGTTTATGACTTAGTGATCTTCTGATCGCCTAACTGACCGCATAAGCATTATCAGGGTGTTTGGTAGGTCGATGCATATATTTTGGGAGGTGATAGAGTAAGTCATTTAGAACCTATTTAGTCAAACTTACCTTAGTACCAAGTCTCACGGATGTCATAATATGGCCGATTTAATTTTTTCTTAAGAAAATCTCACAAATCTTCTGTTGGGTGCTTTAATGCGATATTCAGAAATACTATTTCAATTATTTTTGTTTTGTATCTTAACAGAATGTGTATTTTTTTTTGTCTTAAATGCATTAACAAAAAAATAAATGAAAAATGAACATTTAGAGTGCCATATTGAAGTCACAAAAAATATTAACTCCAATGCAAGTTGAAGTTTTTTCGGAAAAAAAAAGGATAAAATAAAGGCAACCAAGGTTTCCAAATTTATTTAGGATTTGTCACGTGCCCTTTCGAATTGCACATACCTCGAAAACGTTACAATTTTTTTTTAATTGCAGCCAAAAATCACTTTAGACTACAGATTGCCATATAATATATGGCTAATTTTTGTGGAAATTCGTGATGTTATTACTGAATATCGCATGAGATCGCCCAACAGAGGATTTGTTCAGGCGCGGCTCCTCTGTAAGGTCATTCGGTCAATGACCCACCAAAAAATCAAACAATAAATTTTCAATTAAACATCTTGAATATTACGTTTTAAATTAACCAACATCACGCTCAACAGAATACAGAAATCGAATTACTTTGCGCATATTGGGTACCCGCCTTTAAAAATTACAAAATACAGGCCTAGCTGCGCTCGGCCGTATTTAAAATTGGGCTTATAGCTTTGAAATGATCATAGGCGAATGCAATAGGAATCAGAGAGAGAGAGAGAGAGAGACATAACGGGCGTAAATGAGTAAGATAAAGAGGCACATTTGCTTCCATATGTTCCATCACGTCGACGGCCGGCAGCGGCGCCAGATCCTCGATTGATCGATATAGGTATTTATCGGAATGGAACAAAAGCGCTCAGAATTCGACGTTTTTCAATCGCGTTTATTGGAGAAAGATGAAAAACAAAAGGCCTAGAGTGTTGGGTTAGTTTGTTGTTTTTGTTTTGATTTAATTTTTTGAGTAATCTGTCCTGAATCTTTCTTTAATCGCTTCACAAAAATGGGTTCCCTTGTTCAGGAAATAATTTCTTTAATTTCCAGTGGGGATTGCCTTTTGAAAAACGGTTGGAATTAAAGAAAAGTGGTCGTCCAAAACCAAAGCTTGATTTATGCCAAACCATGAAAGAGCAGTCTAGGTTGAGTGCATTGGCTATGCTCAGTATTGAGAAGGCATTTATCAAAAAAATTGGTAACTTCAATGAACTAGTCATTGACCACTTTCCTCATCAGAAGGATAGGAGAATTGATTTGTTGTTCAAACGTGTCTAAATTTGGGACGCAGTCGACTAAAGCAATAAACATTAGACCCACCCAAAGTTATTTTTTCTATTTAAAATGTAGGGATGGGTCTAATTAACTAAATTGTTGTTGTATTTTCTTTATTAACTAAATATTTACTAACTTATTGCACGAATTCTAAAAAGGTTTCTAACCTGTTGTTTTCTACTTGAGGAAGACATAAAGACATAACCTGAAATTAGGAGCAAGGATATTACATCTCTCCTCCGCTAACTACCCAACATCTACGTCATCAATTGTCAAATTTCAAAATGACCATAAATGAGCGCGAAATTCAAATATTCAAATTTAAATTCCTACAAAAAGACAAAAACTAAAGCCCAAAAGTTTAGTTTAATACCAAAAATTTATCGCCCAAGGCGCTATTTTAGCCTGCGGCGCTGTCCCTCTTAATTTGACCCACCTGTAAAAATACTCACGAGCCGCGCCTGGATTTGTTTAAGAAAAAATTGAATCGGTCCTATTTTGAAAACCGTAAAATTTAGTACTAAGGTAAGTTTGACTAAATCGGTTCTAAATGACTCACTATAACACCTCCTAAAATATAGGCATCGACCTACCAAACACCCTGTATAGTTGGGAAGATCCAGTACACTGCGAAAATCTCCAGCCAAAAACTCTTTTCTGGTGTAATTTCAGCTATCCCAACAGAAATTTTAGCTGAAATTACCAATTTCATTTCTTGTGGTAGTGAAACGCACTTTACTACTGCCTTTCTATTGTAGTAGTAAGACTCTGCTGTCCCTAATAAAAGTTTTTGTTTATGTTTTGCGATAGCATAGTACGTTTCTGCTGTGACAAAAAAGTTTTTGGGGTAGGTAAGCATATGCCTATATCAAGAAGAAACTTTTTGAATCATAATTTCTAGTGTAGTTATAAAGATTTTTACTGCCCTAGTAGAAATAATTTCCATAGGAATGCTTTCGGCTGCTTCCGTAAGGGTGGAGGGGGTCTTTCGGCTATATTCGGTGATCGGCAGTGCTGATAGTGGAGGTTCTCCATAGTCCATCAATTATTCAGAGGTCAGAGCAGATAGGAAGCGTATGTTTATAATTTATGGGTAAGTCTTTGAACACTTTAATAATAATTGCTCTTGAACTCACTGTTATTGGAAATTTAAAAAAGAAACACTATTATTCAAGCAAATAGTGACGATTAAATAAAAAATAAAAATTATCAATTGTGGTTTGAACGTTTGGTCCACATTGGTGAGGTTTAAATTATTAAATTATTATAAAAAAAAAAAAATAGAGATCGAGGACTTAGGGCGCAAATCGATCAGGTTATACAATGAGTATTTATGTGGAGCGTGCATAAACAAGTGCGACTTCCATTTCAAAAACATTGTACTGTTTGTGCATGAATTTACTTACTATTGTGTAACATATTTGATGAGTCATAAGTCATATGTATTTTGTATGTTTCAAGATTCAGTTGCTGAAAGTGGGGCACATTTCAATTTACAGATTTTCAATGTATTCTGTGACAATGAAGGTGAATATCTAGCTACAGAAATGAGAGATTTTTGGTATGCAAAAAGATAAGTCATCATTTGAAAATTCTATAAATCCCACAAATTAAATGATGCAGCTATAAAAAAAAAAAAAAAGTTGGAGGCAGTTTTAACTGCCACATTCTCACTTAGTTTGACCCCTACTAAAACTTTAAAAGAATTTGAAACACCATACGAAATGTGGCGTAGTAAAAAGCCTCAAGTAAAATATTCATAAGTGTTTGGTTCCATAATACCGTTTATAGGTACATAAAAACCAGGAAAACAAAATTTGATATCAAATCCTGGAAAGCTGTACTGGTTGGTTATGAACCAAATGAATATGAAGTGTGGGATGTGGTTAGTCATAAGTTTGTTGTAGTCAAGGATATTATTGTAGATATGACAAGTTTGTTTTTGTCCTCCAAGCCTTTTAATCTGCATAAAGCTGATTCCTCTGACTATTTGTCAAGATCAGTAGTTAATAATAAGCTTGAAAAAGTGAATGTAGAACACTTTTGATTATAAAGCTGATTCCTCTATTTGTCAAGGACAGTAGTTAATCATAAGCTTGAAAAAGTAAATGCAGAACACTTATGGTCATAAAGCTGATTCCTCTGACTATTTGTCAAGAACAGTTGTTAATCATAAGCTTGAAAAAGTAAATGCAGAACACTTATGGTCATAAAGCTGATTCCTCTGACTATTTGTCAAGAACAGTAATTACTAACAAGCTTGAAAAAGTGAATATAGAACACTTTAATTGTAAAAGCTGTTTCCTCTGACTGTTTGTCAAGATCAGTAGTTACTAATAAGCTTGAAAATTAAATGTTTAACTTTTCTGGTCATAGAGCCAATTTTTCTGACTCTTTGTCAATATCAGTGGTTAGTTAATGATAAGTTTGAAAAAGTGAATGCATAACACTTTAGTGATGAAACTGATTCCTTTGACAGTTTGCCAAGATTGCTGGTTAATAAATCTGATAAAGCAAAATCAGATGACCAACCAATCCAAGAAAGTAGCTAACTGTTAACCCACAAACTTATCAAACTATATAATGAATGATTATAGTAAATCTGTGGTTGAAACAGATCTGCCAAATGATATTCATTCAGCTTCCACTATAATCAAGATTCCCAAAGTAGTTAAATTAAAATCCTCCAGTGAATTGCATCCAATAAATTTGTTTTGCACTATTGACAAAATTTTGGAGAAAATGGTGTATATGCAACTTGTTGAGTTTATAGGTAGATAGAAATAAACTATTCAGTGATTTTCAATCAGGGTTTCGAGTAAGTCAATATTAGTAGTTAATAGTGATTATGAAAAAGTGAATGTGAAACACTTTGATGATAAAGCTGTTTCCTCTGATTGTCAAGATCAGTAGTTATTAATAAACTGAACTGAACTAAACTGAAAAAGTGTCAAAAATGAATGTAACACTTTGGTAATTAGCCTATCCAAAACACGTAACTTTGACAAGCAAACAAAGGGTTTGTGTGCCTCTTGGCGGACATTTTAATTTGAGTTCGACAACATCTTGGATAGTCTAATAAAACCTTTCCCCTGAAAGTGGCAGTTTGTCAAGATCGGTGGTTTGGTTGATAAATCTGATATAGCTGAATCAGATGAATAACAATCCAGGAAAGTAGGTAAATGTTAACCCTAATAACCTCATTAAACTAAATAATGAGTATAGTAAATCTGTAATTAAAACAGATTTACCAAATGATATTGATTCACTCATTATTGGTAAATAAAACGTGGTCGTTAGTATCAAGACCCGAATATAAAAATATAGTGGATTGTAAATGGATATTTTCCATTGAAAATGATGAAATTGGAAAACCATTTAGATACAAAGCTTACTTAGCTGCTCGTGGTTTTAGTCAACATTACTTGGTAGATTATAATGAAACCTTTGCACAGGTGGCGAGAATCGTAGGTTTCTGGTTTATAATAACCTTTTCAATCAGTTTACCCTTTTAATACATCATATAGATGTAAAAACAGCTTTCCCGGATGGGACATTGAAAGAAGCCATTTTTATGAAGGTTCCTGAAGGCTGAAGGGTGGCTGGCTCAAGGTGTGACAAGTAAACCTCCTAACCAAGTTTGCAAGGCTTTGTATCTATGAACTAAAACAAACCACTAGATGTTAGTTTGCAATAATAGTGAATGTGAAACACTTTGATGATAAAGCTGTTTCTGTTTCTGTTCCGTATAGTTATTTCTATGAGTTCACACGCTCTGCTTTCCACGCTGTGTTCGATATAATAAATATATTGAATATCGATAATTAACAAGTTCTTTTATTTCTTAGTCCATTTCCCAACAGACCAAGACCAAGACTTTCTCTCAAGATTCTCGTCTTGGTCTTGAAAAAAAATCGACTCAATATTTATTAAAATATGCACATTCCTATATCTAATTTTAATGTCTTTTAATTAAATCAACTCATCAAATCCACCAAGACTGGCCAGTCTTGGTCTTGGTCTTGGTCTTCCGTGTGTGGTGGTCATCCGTGTGTGGTGGTGTTAAGCCCGTATTACATCTGTGTATTTTTCCGTGTATTTCTTCATGTAGTTCAGGGTGCCAAAATTATAATTTTTCTGCGATTGACAAGAAATTTCAGCATTTTTGACCGGTTGACAGATCGCAAAACTCAATATTCTGGTATTTTAATCATTTTTCAATAATTGCTAAGGAATCAATGAATAACCATACGAGAATCACTTTTCCAGCCTAGGCCGGGAAAGTGATTCTCGTACTGCTGAAGAATTGGAAGAAAAAGACAAACATTTAACAGATATTTAACCGATCGCAGAAAAAATAGTATGTGTATTTCGGTGGAAAAGCACATTCTCGGCCTCCGGTGTTTGCCGAGAATGTGTCACTTTTCCACCTAAATACACAATATACCATTCCTAAATTTGTATGCAAATAAAACTTGTTTTCGTACAAACGTCACTAAAAGTGTCATTTTTAATGGATGCTGAGAGTGTCTAAAATGCCATTTTATGACACTGGTGTTAAAATTGATTAATTTTAGCACTGAGTGCTAAAAGTGATTTTATTTTGTCAAAGGGATGAAAAACTCCGCCTTCGGCGTCGTGTCTCAAACTTCCCTTTTCACAAAATAAAATGTCACTTTTAGCATTTATATCATAAATAACTACTATTTGTATACAAATTAAAAAGAAACATTTCTCTAACAGGAAAAAATATTTTTAACAACATTTTTCTTGTTGCTTCCTGTGTCAGGCAATCATTTTCATGGTCGTGTGAAAGACGTTTTCCTCCTGTACAAAAAAAAATTCTGTGACACTGAAATTATTTTTCTTCAACAGTAAAAGAAACTGAAATACGCTACTGGTACTGCTAAATTTTCTTTATGCCACAGCAAATAATTTTATTACCACAGGAAAGTCACTTTACTGTGACTGCCGAGTGTTTTTCACAAAGTAACTTTGATAGCACCGTCGAATCCATCCAGTATAGTGAACTCTCCTGTCACAGTAGAGCACTTGGCTGACGCCTATTCTAAAAAAAATTGGCTGTGGTTGCTAAAATTTCAGCTACGACCAGAAAGAGAATTTCTCAATGTAGGTCCGAAATAACATCACCTACAATACTTTTTTTGGGCAGAATTTTTTGTTGATGTTTTTCTCTCGAATGAAAATTGTTGAAAAATGCAGGTAGTCCAAAATATTAAATGTTAGTCTTAGTTTAATCTAGTGGTGATGTAATGTAGACACTAGTGGTTACTAGAATGTTTAGTGTTGTTTTGTTTAGTTGTCATAATTTATGTCAGTTAGTCAAAAAATAAATGTTAAAACTTGTATGGTCGTTCCTGATCTGTTTCTGATCTGTTTCTGATTTTGTTCCCGAGAAGCTCATTTTACCTCTGAAATTGTCCACTTTCTAACAAAAATTGCCTTCCATCGGCTATAGAAACTCTTTCCTCTAGTATTCAAATTATTTTTGCTGCTCTAGGAAGAATCTTTTTGTGTTACGAAGAAGACTTTTATGTGGCATAAAATACTGGAAAAGTACATTTTTGTAGCTATGAAATATCTTTCTTATGACAGCACGTTGGGTCCTGAGACCGCAAAGTAATTTCCTACGACTGGAAGATAACTTTCTCGTGACTGTAAAGTTACTTTCTTGTGACTGCAAAGATGTTGCCAGTGGCAGTAGAGACGTTTTCTGTAAAGCAGCTTTATACTGTCACAGTGGCGTCGTGACAATACTCCAGGCCCGTGTTCAAAAACTTCACCGGGCCCCTACTCCTGCGAGATGAAAAAATTGAGAAATGATAGAAATGACTATTTTTTCAAATATCTATACAGGGTGATTGTGATTATAAAATAAATGAAAGCGTTTTCGAAAAAACGCTCGGATACATCGATTTTTGCTTGAGATTTTTTCACATTAATGTTTTTATACAAGAACAGCTGTAGGTACCGTAATCAACTTTATTTTTTCAAATAGTACCTTCTGTATATTAGAATATTTCTGGATTCTGCGGAAAATTCTAGATATATTTCATGTAGAATGTCATGCCAGAAATACCCTTTATGTTAAAGTTGAACTCACCTCATTAAAGGGCAGCACAACCAGCACTACAAAGCGCAATGCAGGGATTGCAGAATCTTGAGTTGGCATACCTGGCAATCCTGGCATACTATGGAGTTGTTCAGCCGTACTAATGAATTTTGAAGATATGCGACACGCGACAAGCGGTAAAATCGTAAAATTTTTATAAAAGAATAAAATAATCAGTCAAGTCAAATAAGTCTACATAAGCATGTAAGAAATGACGACTTCACCTACGAAGATATAGATATATTATTTTTTTACTGAAGTGAAACTTCTTAGGGACCGTTTCTCAATAGCGAATCACCTCCGCTCCAGATTGGTTTCAGCTCCAGGGTAAACGTGTCCCAGTTGCAATGTTTACCCTGGAGTTAGGGGTGACTTGCTATTGAGAAACCGGCCCTTTGGCAGCGGTCTGATATTTGGACGAGAATGGAGAAAGGTTTGAAAGACGCGTCACGATTTGGCAAATTTCGTTACACGATAGACGAGATTATACGAAAGACGAGAGAAGAAAGATATAACGTACAGATACAGAGAAAGATAGCCAATGACAATGACAACCAACGAACGATTGACACAAACCAAGGATTATAAGCAAAGCGGATTGTCTATTATTGTCAAGCGCCGGATACCTTTGGAACATCACTGAAGCGTTTCCATTTTGTGTGGCCCTTCGTGTTTACCCTGACTCATATTCTTAAGGTTAAAAGTGATATGAAGGAAGGAATAGTTTTTAAGAAGTTCCACTCCTTATCACGAGTACGATATTACACATGCTTTTATTTTCATATAAATTAGCTTTAAACGTATTTTTTTTACTTTATAGGAGAAAAAATAATATTGACATGTAGAACCGGGCCCCTTGAGCTACCGGGCCCGTGTTCCGGGGAACACGCGGAACATCGGTGACTACGCCCCTGTACTGTCACGACAAAAAAAAGGCAGCCAAGTAGTCTCTCCGGAGAACTAAACATTTTGGCTGTCCCCTATGTTGCCAAAATTTTAATAAGCTACGGCAGCGGAAAAATTAGCTACGTCTTTTAGAACATTTTCTCAGTGTTTTATGGATGGTTCCATTTGTACGGTATATCTTTACACTATCGATAAATATTTTCTTTTTAATAGTTTAATGTTTCGCAAACTTCCTCTTACAAGTTCTTCAGTTATAAGTAAAATATATGGTGCCATACCATTATCATGTCAGGTTCGCACTATGCAGTAAATGAGAATTGAAACAATGCGTTTCTATCATTAAATAAAACAGATAACATTATTAGTATTCTGTAGGATGTGAAGTCGCGGATAACTGCAAATGTATTAGCACTGGCGTAGCTAAACCAAACGTGGACGTCGGCGACATCCGAATTGCGAGGCCCTTTTTATGAAGGGGTGGTCATATTTTTTGTGACAAAAAACTGGATATAAGACAGGGGTGGGTAGCTGCTGGCAGGCCACCCGAACCGAAAGATAACCGCGGAAGGCGAGAATTTTTTGAGTGTCACGCCACCTTTTTCAGGCATATCAACGGGGTATTCTATAGTCATTTTCAGTCAAAAATATTAATATTTTTCCGCTAAAAATCCTACAGCCAAAAATAAATTTCTCATTTATTACAGTATGACGCAAACATGGACCGACAATTTTTAGTAGGAATCAGGAAATTTTTCAGGAAACCTAATTAATTTCCGAATCCCTGTATGTTAGTATGTTTATGTTTGCTGTGCAAAATCAAATGCTGGATAGACTTTCAAAATGCTGTAGAATGTACAGCATGTTTCCTTATATTTTGACCCCTACCTACAGCTTCAGCTATACGAAGTGTAAAAAAACTTTAAATATGAAAGTTGTAGGGTTTTATGTCTATTATCTTTTTCGAATGTCAAAATGGGCAAATGACAGGTGCCAACTGTTACAATGACAAACACTTGCATTTTTCAAATGGAACACCCTGTATATTTTTGTCTAGAATGATAGATCGTTTTCTTCTGATTCCAAACATACCATATACTTATGTTGATATTTGGTTCAGCTGTTTTTACGCTATACAAGTTCAAAGATGCATTTACATTGCCCTTAATTTAATCTGTCCTGGTTTCTTATATCAATGATGAGACTTGCTCAATGCAATTTTAAAATTGAATAGCGCAAAAAACAACTGAACCAAATATCAACATATATGGTATATTTGAAATCAGATTCTGATTGGCGGCTCGTCAAAGTAGGCAGGGGAGGCTGAACCTCCCCCAAAAAATTGAAAATTCAATCTCAATTTTTTATTCCTGATTTCTAATTAAAATAATAATTAACACATTGCACTTTCCAATTTTCGATATTTCAATGTAATTTAGAAAAATCTGACAACATTATTTCAATCAATCCCGCGCCTCCACGACAAATATCTGTGAATCTGGGATACTCAGTAATACCGGCCCGAAGGGCCGGAGTTATATGCGAGCCCGAAGGGCCGGAGTTATATGCGAGCCCGAAGGGCTAGAGTTATTTTAATCACGGGGCCTAGTTTATAATTCTATTAGTGAGCAATAATTTAGAGCTAATTGAAAACCGGGAGTATTTAAAATGCGATTTCTAACGTCCGATCAAAGAGTCAGGAATATTCATAAACTTTAGTTTTATCAAATCAATCAATAAGTAAACCTTTAAATGTCATTTTCATTGAAATTAAACTAAAAACAAGTTGCCTATAATTTATTTGGGGAATTTTAATTATTATAATCATTATTAATTATTTATTAAATTGAATTTTAAACAAAAAACCCTTTTAAAATGATATTTTTTCTTTCCGAAATGAGATGTGGCAACGTTGCTTTTAGTTGGCCATTTTGAAGTGACGCTTTGTAATTTTTTGCCAGTTTTTCCTCGAATTTTTCACTTTTCCGGGGCTTTTCAATGGAAAAAGGCAATTTAACATACGAGGCTTTGAGTTTTCTTCATTTTCTAGCAAAAATGTCCAGTTTTAAAATGACATAAATAACAAAATCCCATTTAAAATGTTTTTTTTTGAAGTTTTGATGTGGCAACACCGTTTGTACCAACTTTTAATAGGTTTTGTAATAAATGTCATTTGCCAGTTTTGACAGTCGGCAATTTTTAATTGACGTTTTTACATTTCTATTCAGTTTTTCCTCGAATTTTCCACTTTTCCAAGCCGTTTTCAGTCAAGAAACCCGATTTGAAATACAAGGCTTTGAATTTGAGACTTTGAATTTCCTACATTTTGTGCTAAAAATTCCCAGTTTTCCAATGGGGTAAGTGACAAAAACTCAAATTTCATTAAGTAGGCTTTGGAATGTCATTTTTAGAGGTTTTTCTTTGAATTTGTCCGCTTTTCCAGGGCTTTTGTGGTCGGAAAAACCGATTTAAAGTACGAGGCTTTGAGTTTTCTTTATTTTCCACCAAAAATTTCCAGTGTTTTAACGGGGTAAGTGGAATGACATTTTCGTTGTTTTTTTTTGGAATTTTTATTTAAGGTTTTTGGGGTCCGAGGATCGTTTTCTATCACTTTTTTTCTCGAAATTCGCAAAATAAAAAAAAAAAACTTTTTTGACGTTGACAATTTTTTTTTGACACAAATTTATAGTTGGCGTCGCGAAACTGCCTTGTACCGGGGTTTGGTTTTCGTAGCTTTTATAGTAGAGCGGGAAAAAAGTCGAACATGTGTCAAATTTTACAGGTGACATTTGTCAATATTGCCAAAGTGTCGTGCGACAAAAGTTTTATCCGAACGAACCCGTTCATTGTTAACTGATTTTTCATACTCCGGCCCTTCGGGCCGTAATCTTTGAAACAAAAAGACGTCATTTTGTATCGATTGTCAAAAAAACCCAAACTTTGAAATTTCAATTTTTTGACGTTTGTTGTATCATGAGCAGCGTTGCCATATGTTTTTATCAAATCTCGATTTATAGGTTATTTTAAACCCAATCATTGACATTTCTGAAAAATATTTCCTTTAAAATTCCCAAATATCCTTTGGAATCTCTAAAAATCTATTAAAATCTCAGAATTCCATAATTTAGTGGAATTTCGGTAAAATAATTATGTTATTCTGAAAAAGGAATTAGATGTGAAATTTTTGCGGAGTTTCCATAGAATTCACATTTAAATTTAATTCCTCTCGAATTACTTGAAATTTCAGTGAAATTCCGATCGAATTACACGAAATCCTAAATGAATTACATGGAGGAATTTTAAACAATTACATGAAATTACACCGAAATTCCCAACATGAAATTTCACTTTTTACTGAATTTTAGTAATGCCGAGGAATTTCCAGCTAAAAACATGGAATTTCGGTGTAATTCCGAAAAATTACCATGTAATAACATGAAATTTCAATATATGTATTTCGATGAATTTTTAAGAAATTACTTGAAACTTCATTAATATTCCCAGAAATTCCTGGCTATTAAAAGAGAATTTCAGTGAAATTCCGAAAAATTCTTATGAAAATAAATTAAATTTTGAAAATTCCTTGAAGTTTCATTGGACTTTCGAGAAATTTTCGGTTATGAACGTGGATATTCTCATATAATTTTAGTGAATTCCGAGATATTTTTAAGAAATTACATGAAATTCCAAAAAAATTTATGAAAATTTTGTGGAATTCCAGGATTTTTAGTGGTAAAATTTTGAGGAATTTTAGTAAAGTTAAAAAAAAAAATATGGAATTTTGAAATTGAAATCTTAGTGGAATTCCGAGGAATTTCATGAAATCCTATACTGTAATTAGCCTCCTCACTTGAAATAGTCACGAGCCGCCAGTGAATCAGAAGAAAAAAAGCTATCATTCTAGCCAAAAATATTCAGGGCGTTCCATTCGAAAAATGCAAGTGTTTGTCATTGTGACAGTTGGCACCTGTCATTCGCCCGTTTTGACATTCGCAAAAAATAATAGACATAAAAACCTACGAGCCGGTTTCTCAATAGCGAGTCACCAGTCACCTCCGGGATGGTTTTAACTCCAGGGTAAGCGTGTCCAGTTGCTAAAGTTTTTTTCCACCTCGTATAGCTAGAGCTGTAGTTAGGGGTGAAAATATGAGGAAACACCCTGTACAATACACCGAAATACTGTACGAATGTCTCGGTTGGAGGTTGGAGGGTCGGTTACCAGTTGAGAAAAGTTCTAAATAATTTAATTAACCAACAATACGTGATAAGAACGGTGCCACAATTACCGATTTATCGAAATACCGAGAATCTACCGAAAAAATAAAAACCATATGATTTGAGATTTCTAGGTTAATTTGCAGTAGAAATAATAATTTTCAGTGGAATCTATGAGATTTAGAAGTTTCGTATCGGATTAAGTTTATTTGTTCTCTCCGTTTTATTTTGGGAAATCAAAAAGTGCCAATTTTTAGGGTTCGGTAACCTATTTTTTGCGAGGCTCCTTAGGGCGCGAAGCCGTCGGCAGCCGCCGACGTCGCCGACGCCTAGCTACGCCACTGTGTATTAGGTACAGATTGAACAGGCCGTATGTACAAATTCAGGTTAGTTTGGCTCTGCTGAAACTCCTCTGTCGTTTGCTATGATAAGACTCTCAAATTCTTTTATCACCTTGCCAGCTAACGATGCTTTGTTGTTTTTAATTTAGTACTAACATCCCTTCCTTTTCTCTTAGATCGGGTTCAAGGGTCTAGTATTTCTTTCCAACCTACATTACATTTTAAATCTTCCTGCTTTATTTGTTTTTCGTGGTGCTGTCAAATTAGAAATGTTTACTACCCTTTTCTATTATTTCATCGGTGTCTCGTTTCTATATTTTCTTCTGTAAATTGATTTTTACCTTCATATGTATTCTGTAAACTTTGCTTCAGCCTTCCAAGGACTTAGCTGCGCCAAGTTAGCCCCCCATAACCAAATTTCATAACTTTTTTGGTAGAAATCAATTGTACTAGAATTGTGCTATTTTGGTGAGTTATCTACAAAAAATTAGAGGGGGGGCTAACTTGACGCTCAGCCACCCCATTTTTTTGAATTTTGAATTTAAAAAAAGAGTTTTCCTTGAGAATCGGAATTGTGCTGAGTTGCGCTGCACATATTTTCCCTCATACTTCATTCCATCATCCCATTTTTTGTTTAAACAATATGGCGGGGCTAACTTGATGCTCAGCCCCCACCATTTTTTTGAATTTTTATTTAAAAAAAAAAGTGTTGGAATAAAGAAGGAGGGAAATATGTGCAGCACAATTTGGCACAATTCCGATTCTCAAGGAAAACACTCTTTTTTAAATGGAAATTCAAAAAAAATGGGGGAGGTGAGCGTCAAGTTAGCCTCGCCATAATGTTCAAACAAAAAATGGGGTAATGGAATAAAGTAGGAAGTAGGAGGGAATATATGTGCAGCACAATTCGGTATAATTCCGATTTTCGAAAAAAACACTTTTTTTCTGTGGCGGGAAAAAAGTAGACTTTTTGTACCTGTTGACAGGGGCAAAAATGTCACTGTTTCTCCCATGGGAAAAAAGTGATTTTTTTTCCCACGGAAAAAAAGTAACAGGTACCAGTCAAATTTTTTTTCCGAGGGAAAAAAGTAACAGGTACCAGTGAAATTTTTTTCTCAAAGGGAATAATGTATAGATGGAAAATGATGAGATTTTCCCGTCACAGAAAAAAATAGTGTATTATATACAGGGTGGCCAATTGAAAACGAAACAGAGGTGATTTTGGGCTCCCCAAGACATTTAAGAAAAAACCCTCGTACCCGACGATTTTTGATTTAAGGGGGAACCATTTTTCTGGTGGTTTCATCCCCTAGGGGGCAAAGCCCTAGCGGGGGTGACAAGGGCCCCCAAAATTTTAAATGGAATGAGGGGTCGAGTGATACCTTATTTTGAAGCTATTTTTATGTAGATTATAACCCCCGAGTCTTACATCGCTACTATCTACCTAGCCATTACAGGGGCTAATTAAAGTTACAAAAACATGTTAGAATATTTTTATTTAAAAAAATGCTTTAAAAACAAAATCAATCAAGTAAATGCTGAATATGACCTCAGAAGAAAAAATCTAACGGGCTTAAATCTGGAGAACGCGGGGGCCTCTCCTTCGAATCCATTGTCCTGGAAACTTTTGGTCCAAATATTGACGAATCACTGCAGCATAGTGGGGTGGCGCACCATTTTGTTGGAATATTAGACGGTTTTCCATGTATCCGTTATCATTCTCTGGTATCTTCTTCAATTCTGGATGAATCGCATCTTCTTATCACTCTAGGTACATTGCTCCTGTTAAATTTATAGGTAAAGAAGGGGTCTATTATACGGTTACCAAAAATGCTAGCCTAAACACTCAATTTCTCGGGATGTTGCGTATGTACCTCACGAAATATGTTTTCTGGGATTTGAATTAGCCCAATAGCGGCAGTTGAGACGATTCACCGTACCGTTCAAGAAAAAAGGAGCATTCATCAGAGAAATATACAAACTGCTCCATTTATTGAAAAAAAATAATTGGGTTATGAGTTTTTCAATGGTGAGGGAGGAGGAAATAAAACGAAAAAGGGGGTTAGTAACACATCAACCAAAATACCATTTAATTATACTCCATTATTTAATACAATTTTTTTATATTCAATACAATATTTACTTAATACAATATTTCCAGGTATACATACAATATTTTCAGGTATAATACGTACGTAATAACGTCCTAGGGCATTATGGAGATGTGGATTATTTGAGTGTTTGGGATAGCATTTTTGATAACCATACATAGGCCCCTTTTTTACCTATAAATTTAACAGGAGAAATGTACCTAGAGTGGTTAGGAGTTGCGATTCATCCAGAATTGGTGGAGATACTAGAGAATGATAACAGATGCATACACTAATATTCCAACAAGATTGTGCGTCATCCCATTATGCTGCAGTGGCTCGTCAATATTGAGTGGCCCCCGCGTTCTCCAGATTTAAGCCCGTTAGATTTTTTCTTCTGAGGTGATTTTCAGCATTTACTTTATTGATTTTGTTTTTAAAGCATTTTTTTAAATAAAAATATTCCAACAACTTTAATTAGCCCCTGTAATGGCTAGGTAGATAGTAGCGATGTGAGACTCGGGGGTTATAATCTACATAAAAATGGCTTCAAAATAAGGTATCACTCGACCCCTAATTCCATTTAAAATTTTGGGGGCCCTTGTCACCCCCGCTAAGGCTTTGCCCCCCAGGGGGTGAAAACAGCAAAAAAATGGTTCCCCCTTAAATCAAAAATTGACGGGTACGAGCGTTTTTTCTTAAATGTCTTGGGGAGCCCGAAATCACCTCTGTTTCGTTTTCAATTGGCCACCCCGTATATATGGGAAAAAAAGTAAGATTTTAGCGCTCGCTGTGTTGTCTCCCTCCGCTTCGCGTCGGGAGACAAACCAAACCTCGCGCTAAAATCTAGTACTTTTTTCCCTTGTATAATAAACAACTACTTTTTTTTTTAAATGAAAATTTTAATAAATGATGGTGCTGAGCATCAAGTTAGCCTACTCGCCATATTTAGTGGAGAGCCTACACAAAAAAAAAACGCCAAATTGGGTTACAAGCATGAAATTTGGCATAGTTGTCAGGAAGCTCATTTTAAGAGATCTGGCCCGATTAGCCAGGCTCTACGACCCTCAAGACTCCCAATCTCGCATTTTTGTTCAAAATGGCGGACGGGAATTTCCTCAATTTCAAAATTAATTCACTTGGGCATGATTATACATTTTATTATATAATTTGAGGTCAAGGAATTCAAAAAAAATATTTTCAAATCGATATGACCTTCAGTAACCTTGAAAATTACAGTTTAATTCGATTTTAAAATAATTTTAATATAACATGTTTGAAACCGCCAATAGAGGGGGGTTAAGAATCAAAAATGATTGCTTAACATAACAAAATTAAAATGTCTTATCAAAGACAAAAAGTTTCTTCTATAATAGATCAGCGCTGGCTGAAGCGGTAGTACATGAAGCCATGCCATTACTTTGTTTTACACAGAAATGTTTCAAAGTATCATATATGAAGGTTCCAGAATCTTTTTTTTCAGAAAAATAAGGTATTGCCATGGTTCTGTGGCACCATGGCACTACCTCACTGCTTTAACAGATACTGCAAACTATAGGGATCATTGGTTTTGACATTCGCCATCGCAGTTAGTGCAAGGTAGACCTGCTTTCTGATACGAACATCGGTTGGTTTCACTTTAACTTTCACATCCGCACTTCTCTAGTCTTTTAGAGCTCACCAAATTTCTGCTAGCTGGCTCCCAGCGGTTGTTGGTTGAATTCCAACCCCATCCTCCAGGAGACGGAATAGGTTCACCGGGTGATCGCGATCGACCCCGACCCCATATTTGATCGGCTCGATACGCAGCTCTTTTGTAGTCTTCCATTAAACTGTCTTGTGACGGTGAACACATGGCTATTGATCGTTCTCCACTACGAAACTGCACCTTTCTCAATTTATTAACTTTTTCAAGTTTGCTTTTTGCAACATACTGGTATAGTGAATTTCTCTAAAATTTTGAATATTTTTTGTGCTATATCTGTGCTACTATCCATTAGAGATAAATGATGGATGGGCAGGGTTGCCTCTGGATAATCTTTCCATGTGCTTTCCATTCTCTGTTTTTTCTTTTGAATGTAAAAAAGAAAGTAGTTTCGCACCCCCTAAAAGCATAAAAGCCACGCAATGCTAAAGATTTTTCAGGTCCCAATAAATGATTTGCAATGTTATGAGCTGCAATATATCTTTGTGATTTGTTAACCCCATATACAAGCTACCATAATTCCTCAAGGGTCAAGGACTTAACATGTAGAAACATTGTTTCATCTGCTTCCTCCATGTCGGTACAAGAGAGTCCATCCAGACTGGTTTTGACATTATGTTAAACATTTGGTCCAAAATGGAGCTAAATCCGTTTCAGTACGATTCTCGGACACAGCTGCAATAATAGGAATATAATTTTTTTATATATTGAACTCCTCAGGCCTTGAGGAATTATGGTATCTATATGGGGTTAGCAAATCACAAAGATATATTGCAGCTCATAACGTTGCAAATCATTTGGGAAAAATCGTAAGCACTGCGTCGCTGTTACGGGGTGCGACATTACTTCCTTTTTTGCATTTAAAGGAAAAAACAGCATGGAAAGCATGGGAAGATTATCCGAAGGCAACCCTGGCTTTCCATTGTTTATCTTTAATATATAGTACCACAGATATAACACAAAATATATTCAAAATTTTAAAGGAATTTATTATTACACTATATGATGCAAGAAGCAAACTCGAAAAAGTTAATGAATTGAGAAAGGTGCAGTTTTGTAGGATAGAACGATCATTAATCTGAAGGATGGGGTTGGAATTTAACCAACAACCGCTGGGAGCCAGCTACCACAAATTTGGTGAGCTTTAAGAGGATTAGAGAAGTGTGGCTCTAAAGGTCAATGTGAAACTAGCCTAACAGATCTTCGTATAGGAAAGCTATAGTACAGCCGCATATACTAACTGCAAGGGCGAATGTCAAAACCTGAAAAATGTTTTATAACCTAACCTTCATACGATACTTTGGAACATTTCTATGAAAAATAAGGTAATGACATTGCTTCATGTACCTTACCACTACCGTACCAGCCACCACTGATCTGTTGAAAAAGTTAATAAATTGAGAAAGGTGCAGTTTCGTAGTGGAGAACGACCAATATCCATGTGTCCACCGTCATAAGACAGTGTAATGGAAGACTACAGAAGAGCTGCGTATCAAGCCGGTCAAATCTGGGGTCGATCGCTGTCGCCCGGTGAATCTGTTCCCCCACCTGGAGGATGGGGTTTGAATTTAACCAACAACCGCTGGGAGCCAGCTAGCACAAATTTGGTGAGCTCTTAGAGTACTAGAGAAGTGTGGATGTAAAAGTCAAAGTGAGACCAACAGATGTTCGTGTCAGAAAGCAGGTCTACCTTGTACACCCGCAATGTCAAAACCAACGATCCCTATAGTCTGCAGTATCTGTTGAAGCGGCTGGTGGGGTAGTGCCACGGTGCCACGGAGCCATGGCAATACCTTATTTTTCTGAAAAAAAAAAGATTTTGTATCCTTCATATGATACTTTGAAACATTTCTGTGAAAAATAAGGTAATGACATGGCTTCATGTACCTTAGTAGTACCGCATCAGCCAGCACTGATCTATTATAAAAGAAACTTTTCGTCTTTGATGAGATATTTCAATTTTTATGTTATGCTAGGAAATCATTTTTGATTTTTAACCCTCTTCTATTGACGGTTTCAAACATGTTAGATTAAAATTATTTTAAAATTGAATTAAACTGTAATTTTCAAGGTTACTGAAGGTCATATCGTTTTGAATTTTTTTTTTTTTGAATTCCTTGACCTCAAATTATATAATAAAGTGTATAATCATGCCTAAGTAAATTAATTTTAAAATTGAGGCAGTTTCCGTCTGCCATTTTGAGAAAAAAATTCGAAATTGGGAGTCTTGAGGGTCTTAGAGCCTGGCTAATCGGGCCAGATCTCTTAAAATGTGTTTCTTGACAATTATGCCAAATTTCATGCTTGTAACCCAATTTGGCGTTTTCTTTCAAAATTTCGTACGAGGGAACTCCACTAATTGTTCAAACAGAAAATGGAATGATGCAATGAAGTATGAGGGAAAATATGTGCAGCACAACTCCGATTCTCAAGGAAAACACTTTTTTTAAATTCGAAATTAAAAAAAATGTGGGGGCTGAGCATCAAGTTAGCCCCCCTCGACTTTTTTATAAATAACTCAGTTACCAAAATAGCACAATTCTTAATATTGGCAGCACAATTCAGCACAATTCTAGCACAATTGATTTCTACTAAAAAAGTTATGAAATTCGATTATGGGGGGCTAACTTGACGCAGCTCAAGGACTTTAGGTTTCAGGTTTTGCCTTTTAGGCCAGGGTTACCCAATTTTTTAATTCCTAATCTTTGTCCCTAATTCTTAATTCGTGGAAAGTTAAATTTATT
This sequence comes from Ceutorhynchus assimilis, assembly GCA_917834065.1. Taxonomy (NCBI): domain Eukaryota; kingdom Metazoa; phylum Arthropoda; class Insecta; order Coleoptera; family Curculionidae; genus Ceutorhynchus; species Ceutorhynchus assimilis. The sequence continues at coordinate 44,333,100 of OU892280.1, read as the reverse complement.
TAACAGTGGTGTTTTTAAGGATTAAGAATTAAGAACAAAAATTAAGAATTAAGGAATTGGGTAACCCCGGCCTTACTTTCTCTACTTGAGCGCTAATGAGCGTTAAGGTATTTTTAAAGATCATTCCTGATTTGTTTCTTAAAAAATCTGTCTGTCTCCTTTATTCTCTCTTTATCTTTTTTTGTGTTTCTTTATTAAGGCTTTTAATTTTTATTTCTAAAGTCATAATCTTTTTCAGCTCATCCTCATTGTTCAATAATAAAGATAACAATGATAAGCATTAATTTTTAAATCCATATGTCTGGTGGTGCAGTGATTTGCCGTGTTACTAATCATTATTAACGTCGCATTAAAAGATTAGTTGAAAATCCGAAAACAAAAACCTTCAAACATCTTTTATTATAGTCATTGAACTGTTGTTTGTTAATGGTATTTTCGACATACGTTCCATCGATCCGGGTTAATCTGACAAGGAGGAATTATTCTAATTAGACGATTCATTTCTTGGACATTGGTTGTTGATCACGTTTATTATAGGCTTTGAACGCTTCCCCTCTTTCTTCTGAGAAGTGATCCGTGCGATTTTTAGTCTTCTAAATTTGATCTGCGTTTTTTATTAATTTTTCTTTTATTGGCTTATGTTTCTGTGCAAATTAGTGATTGGTTCTTTGTAGGTAGGTATGTAACAAAGTAATAGGAACAATAAAAGCCAGTTTCAAGGGAGCCAAGAATAACAAGAAACTAATAGTTAATTATTACGTATCTCTAATGCTGGGTTCTGCTGATGGATTATTTGCATCCACCACATATTTCTACTGATATTGAAAGTGATTTTGCAGTAATAGAACGACCGCAAATAAAACACTTTCAATGTCGGGATGTCGTCAATAAAACTAAGGATTGTATTGAAGGTCTTCTTCTATTTATTTTTGTATTATAAGATAGACGTTATAGGTACCTATTGTTCAAGTAACTCGTGTGTTTCATATTTATTTATTTTGGACCAGACATTCAGACATATCCGCGTATTCGAATGTCCTTAACTTTTGTATTTTATTATGCGCAAATTGGTGGTGTTTGGTGTTATCTGTCTTTGTATCCATAGAATATCGCCTATAATCAATACAAAGACAATATAAAAACTGTTTAATTTTATAGCTCGTTAAATTACAAATGATAAAGTGAGACTTCTATCTTAGTATTTATTCATCAAATGTTAGCCCATCAATAGATTATACACATGTAATTTTATTTCGGTATTAGAAAGTGTCATCAATATTCTTTTATTGTTAAATATAAATACCATGTGATTGATTTGTTTTCACTGGTCACCTTGACAGATCCGCATGGTGAATGTTTTAGTAATAATTAGTGTTCCGTAAATATCGAGGTTTTACCAAAAGGTGCTTTGAGGTTGATTTCGCCAAATCAGCGCAAAAACAAATTTAAAAACTATAATTTATTTTAATTATTGTTGTTTTCAAAAAATTTTATCCGTACTAATAATAATTAGATTGTAAGTAATAGTCAGATGTAGGGAAGGATTTTGTAAAACCAAGAATAATAAATCAGAAATTTTATTAAATCTTAAAATTTTCACTAAAGAAAATAGATAGGTAGGTACCATACAAAATGGAATTGAATGAAGATAATATCAGATAAGTACTTGTAGGTTGTACAATTAACAAATAATAAAAAAAATACCTACCCAGATTGTTATAGTATGTACATATTTCCATGTTTTCATTACAGTTCGTTTAACATTACAAATCCATGTAAAATACACCTTAGAATAAATTAGGTACCCATAATAAAATGGCGATAATTATGATATTTTTATCTTAATAACCTTTAAATGAGTCCCAGCAATACGAGGAATAAACAAAAAAATCAATACGAAAAAATTACAAACGCACAGAAAATTCAGTAAATTTTGTAGTAGGTATATTCCTTATACAGGGTGTCCCACGGTGGATGGCGTATTAGACGTTTATGGAGAACTAAAAAGCGGATCATTTTGAAAATTTGGCAACCGGTATAAACGACCATAATCTACACTTTAAAAATATTTTTGTTTATGCGGTGTGGCCGCTTCTACCCTAAACCAGAGGCAACAGCGCTATTTTAAATGGAACACCCTGTATCTGATTACATATTTGGATTTAACGTAAAATTCTGAGCAGATTTCATGTGATATACCCTATACCTAAGTTCAACTGTTTTGGAATTATTGACAGTTGAAAATCGACTTTTTGCAACTTTGACAGGCTGTAAAACCTGAACGGTTAATTTTAGAGAAAAACCGATTTTACATTCCTGTCTTAGATTTTTATAAACTATCATTTGATACCAACTTCAAATTTAATCCATGATTAAAAATTCCAATTAAATTTAATCTCCGGGTAAATTCAAAGTTGGTGTCAAATGATAGTTCATGAAAATGTAAGATAGGAATGTGAAATTGGAATCAGAATTTTACGTAGAATCAAAATATGTAATCACATACAGGGTATTCCATTTAAAATAGCGTTGTTGCCACTGGTTTAGAGTAGAAGCGGCAACACCGCATAAACAAAAATATTTTTAAAGTGTAGATCATGGCTGTTTACCCCGGTTGCCAAATTTTCAAAATGATCCGCTTTTTAGTTCTCCATAAACGTCTAATACGCCATCCACCGTGGGACACCCTGTATAATGGGCTCTTTCACTAATTTTTGAAATTGGCATATTTGGATAAAGCAACTAAAAACAGAATTTTCTGTATTTTTACTTTTGAAAAATTCATAGTCCTTCTTGAGAAAACAGAAAAAAAAGCAATAGGTACCTCCAAATAAAAACCCAGAATTTATTTCTATGACGTCGCAGCTCGCAATTTGACCGTGTTGCCACTAATTGTCAACATTGAAAATTTGTAATAGATTTAATTCTGAAATGTTCGCAAAATATCATGAAAAGTAGTTAAATTAATTAGTTATGGATTCAAGATTTTATAACTTTTTTATTGAAATTATGCTTAAACACAATTTAATATAATTTTTTAGGTTTAGTTTTATTTATTTGTTTTACGTTGCACTACATTTAGTCACCACCGACAACAGCGCATTCGAACCTTTACCTGTATTTACTACAGGGTAAATACAGCCGAGGCGGTCAGCTCCTTGCAACAACAAGCGAAATGAAAAATATTTATGCGACGTCAGCAAATCGGCGCGTTTTCAATTAATTTGAATTTCGCTTGTTTAAAATGCCTGTAAAAAACTTATTTAACCTTGTAGAACATTTTTTTTTGGTATATATGCCTAAAATAGTCCCTCCTTTGGGATTTTATACTTAAATTACGTATTTAAATTTTAGTGAAAGAGCCTATTCTTCAAAATTTCGGCAAAATGATGTCCGCAGTATAAGCGTTGATTGGTATGAGGCAAAAACAGAATCTTGGAGCAGGCTATGCGAGGGCATATTAGACGTGCCTCGCATCCACAAGATCCTGTCAAAAGAGCGTGTACAGGAGTTAGGGTCGAAAAAACGCTCAGATGGATCCTGCGCACAATCTAGAGAAGAAACGCTAGCGATTATCGTAGAGAACCACTTCCCAGGAAGTCTGCTGATGAATGGCCTCGATGACGCCCAACCCATTAAACGGATGAAACGACCTGGACGGGAAGACTGGTTGACGGCCAACAAAATTGTTACAGCGGTGGCCATAAAGGGGGGCATTCCACCCTTTCAAATCGCCTGGGGAAGACTGCATCTGCCCTACTCTGCTACGAAACGGACTGGGGATTCTGCTACCATTCCTAATACCTAAGAGTGTTCAGAGACAGTCTTGTGTGGTACTACATATTATACCACCAAGCTGGACAGCTAACAAGGTGATTTTTATCCCTAAAGCGGGGCGCAAAGAGTCCATAACCCACTCATTTAGAGCAATAAGTCTGATATCCTTCTTCCTGAAAACCTTATAAATGTAAAGGAAAGTATAAGAGCATTGCACTTGCCGCCTTCTTAAAAATAGAAGGAGCTTCCAACAATGCGATGCCACGCTCTTTCTACGAAGCAACGAAATCTAGAAGGATCGACGTCAGTTTGTAACTGGATTAGGACCATGCTGAACGGCAGAGTGATAACGACTTCTCTGCAGGAGGAAACGGGGGGTACTTTCTCCGCTTTTGTGGCTACTTCTGTTGGTTGACGTCCTGGCCGTGATACAACTGTGGGGGGGTCGAGGTTCAAGTATATGCGGACGATCTAGTTGTAATAGCCAAAGGTAGCTCTAAGATGAGATTCTCAGCAGCTGCATTCCAAGAAGTGCTAGACTGCGTATGGTCATCAGACTGGTATTTGGGATACATCCTGGACAAGTGAGCCAAACGGCAATACTGTTGTTTTGGAACTGCAACAGGATCTGTGGAAAGACCTGGGGCACAAATTCAAAACAAATTCACAGGATTACAGACCAATGATAACCTATCGCTTTGTAATTAGTATGGTGGGGCAAGGCGTGGTATAAGTAAGGTATATCTAGTTTCCTTGCCAGTATTACCTGATCGTGAAGTTTGAACAAATGCCTTAGCAATTGTCAAAAAGGACAGTTTTTGATAATTTGTGAATAAAAGAGGCACAAAAGATTCCTTTAAACTTGCCTATGTATTTCACTATAAAACCCAACAATAACATGGTGTCAGGTGTGGGGTAAGTTTTTAATAGGAATAAAAAGTGCAATTAGTAAGAAGAGTGCCCTAGATTAGCACATAAGTATTCAAAACAGGAACCAGAGTGCCCTAGAATAGCACAGAAGCGCAGAAATAAAGTATCTATAGTAAGTACAGCTAAGAAAAGTACCCTAGATTAGCACAGAAAAACATTATAGTGACTATTTCACTAGAGTGTATTACACCGGTTATACAACTCACTGTACATTATTCCCATATGTCACGAGAGGCTTAATAAGTGATAAGCCTTTTGGGATTATCGCGCTTGGTGGCATTTATGACAAATTCTATAATAATAATAACGTTTATTTGCAGTATAAATAAATTCTTTTAACAAATATATAATATATTATATACATAGTATATATTTCATACTAGTTACAATAATTGCAAAACGGACCTGGAAAACAATTTGAAAATTGATCGAGTTCAGACCCGAAAGTTTTCCTTACTATCCGAACCAACGTCCGCCACAACCACAGAGCACAGATATTTTGTTTTTGTTTTTAACTAGGACAAAAATCTAGTAGTGGTGAACGGATGATCTTAATAGTATTGAAAACCTGTTGACTCCGTAGGTAACAATTCAAAATCCTCTGAAAGCAAAATGAGAAAAAGAGAAAAATTATAGAATTTTTTTAAAAATTTTAAAGTATCATAGTTTAGTTCGTTGTATAACCTTCTGAATACCACTCGATGTTTCAGGATTACCTAATACTTTTACCTGACATCAACGCGTTACCAGCAACACCACTCCTCCTTCGGAGTCGTGGTGTTGCTGCGTAACGCGTTTCGTTACAGGTAAAAGTATTATCCGGTAATCCTGAAACCTCTTGTGGTATTACATTCGACAATAAATTCGGTATTCAGCTGACAATATTGCTACCTGGACAATACCAACAACATGGTATTTCAGCGATCATTTTTTGACATTGTCAAACTGATATTTTTAAATTAAAGTTTTTATTCATATATTTACATTCCATTTATTTTCAAAATCGTCATGACGAATACCACTCGAGAAAAAATTGTGTAGGTAGGCAAAATTGTTCTCAAGGTTTTATTTAGTGGTGCCGCGAGACGAAACTAGACGAGACTTAAGGATGGTCTCGTCTCGTTTCGACATCTCGAGACGAGACCGTGACTCTTAGTCTCGGTCTCGAGTACCAAAGTCTCGTCTCGTCTCGAGTGGTCTCGTCTGGTCTCGAGTTATAAAGGGTGTCCGAAAAATAGCGTAAAAATTCTTCTCTACGTGGTGGAGGACACTTCAAGGAACCCCAAAAAAATAATTAAAAAAATCTAGTGGCATTCTTAAGAAAGTTATTTGCATTTTATTATTTGAAGAAATTGGCAACACTGAAAATACCCCATTGACAATATGTCAGAGAATTAAATTAAATACCTATGTAATTACCTGCAGAATTCGAAGTTCTTGGTAATATGAAGAGGCAGTGGCGGCTCGTGGCCCAAAAATTTGGAGGTTCTGCCCTAGTGGCATATTCGTTTAGGATAGGGTGACAACCACAGCAAGTGCGCCGCAGGCGGACATTTTTTTCGGTTAGCACGGCTACGCCCAAAAAGGCTCATTTTAAATCTTCAAAAAAATTATTGTTTCTATAACCATCAAAAAATATACTACTTTCGTCATATTTTACCAGCCGAAACGTCATTTCGTCACTAGTGACAGAATATCCCATAACGTTAACTTTCGTCACTAGTGACCAAAGTGAATGATCAGGATTTTACATGTTAAATACATTCTTTCAATGCAATTATAATTTAATTCTGTGAAGCACAATGAAAAAACACATATGTAGTTCATCACAAAATTATCTAAATTTTGCTTTATATAATCTAATAGAACTATAATAGAAGCAAAATTTCACGTTTCTAGGCGCCATCTATCAAACCAAGTAGGAACCCTTGTGAGAAAAACAAGTTGAACAGCAAAAACCAAAACATGGTCATTAAAAAAGTACCTATAGTGTTTTACTCGCCGAAAATAATTTTTTTCAACTTGAAAACATTATCAAACTCGGCTTCGCGTCGTTTGATAAACTATTTTCTTGTTTCAAAAAATGCTGTTTTCGTCACTCGTTGAAATATACTATTGTAAGTGTTGAATAAAAAAACTCTTGACTTGTTCAATCGCTTAATAATTGACAAATCCTTTTTATCGGGGCTACACAATAATGTCAAGGATTTTTTTTTTTAAATTAACAAACAACAATAAAACCTTTACTAAACCATTAACTTTATATTTTGTTTGTTAATTTTAATAAAATCCCTAGATAAACTAAATAAAGAAACCCGTAGAATTAACTAAAAAAAAGATCCGATCGTATTTTTTCCAAAAAAAAAGATAATTAAAAACAACGCACACACCAAATATGACCGACAGTTTCACCAGCACCCTTTCCCGCTTGTCCGTCTTCTCGTAAAAACAATAAAATTTATGATGCGTTCTGAAAATCCTGCAGCTCAATTTCCGCCTATATTTCGCTATCTAAACCTAGGACCAAGTGCGGCGCGGGGCGATGGGAAGGGTTCGGAGGCGAGCACAGAACTCGAAAGTGGCCCAGCTATGTTATGTTTTACGCGAAAACCGTATTATCAACTTGCCATGGCTGGCCGACTGTCGTCGTTCCGCGGCGCTTGTCCCGCTCGCATGGAGGTAAGTAACACCCATTTGGCTCACGTTCGCAAATTTGAATGTAACACCCGATATCGCAACGGAGAGGTTCTTTATCAGGTGTTACTTACCCTGGACAGATTTGCATTCACAAAATGTTTAAAATAATGCCTTTATTAGATAGTATAGATATAATATTAGTTTTTAATGTTTCAAACTTTCTGTATTTTATTAATTCGCTGGTTGATTCGTCTAGACTAGATGAAAATAAAACTAAAAATACTTCAGTTATTTATTCACTTATTTTATGAGTTAAGAAACTCACAACTCTGTGTTTTTATACACCAAATATAAATTAGGAGTCCTCTGAATAATTTCGGCAAGTTGACAACATTGCCTGTTACACTGCTTGCTGCTGTAGCGTCGGTGTCCGAATTTTGTTCAGACAAAAAAATTTCTGGAAGACGTGCATTTGCATAGTATACTTTCTATATTAGTTAAAAAATGAATAGTGTTTTTATGCCAGAGGATTATCCATATACAGTGTCCCCCACCCCATAATGTTCGCTACATATGGGGAAATTTTTTATTTGTAGGATATGGAAATTACGAACGCACAGTATAATTATATTAATATAACAATATTAATTATATTTTGCACTTATATACTCATGTTTTGATATTTCAATGCCCTTAAATAATTATTTACAAGATAGGTAATAGGCTGAATAACGAGGGTAAGTAACACCCGATAAAGCGCACGTCCATGGAACCACGGGTGTTACATTTCAAAAACCGAACCGTTGTCGAACGGATTACCGAATGCTAAATAGGATGTTACTTACCTCCATGCGTCCCGCTCATAGATAGAAAATATTCCAGGCAGCGTGGATCGAAGGCTTACTATACTAGCATGCCCGGCCAAAAATATACTGTTTCAATAATTTTAGTCGGTTTTACTTTTAATTGAAAAAATATGAAATAATTAAAAATTAGTCAAGTAATTATGAAAATTTTGGGGGTTCTGCAGCTCTGCAGCCCTTATGCACCAGCCGCCCCTGTGAAGAGGTATATGTGGAAATTCACCTTCGAAATTCGAAGGTGAATTTCCACATCTACCTCTTCATATTATCAAGAATAATGCTGAAGGATTTTTTAAATTATTTTTCTAGGGTTTCTCAATACGTGAAGAGCTTTTACGCTATTTTTCGGACACCCTGTAGGTATTCATGGTTTTTATTTTTATATTATAACGGAAGTCCAAACTGCCACAGTAAAAAAGCAGTTATACAAAGAGTGAAAAATCACAGTAAAGAGTAACCGCGATATTTGAAGAAATATGAACGTCAAATAAAATAAAAAAATTCGGACAAAACAGTTTTTTTTAAAAAAAATCATGCACCCTGTAATTTTTCTGTGAATTAAGGGGATGCTTTCTACATACTTTATCTTCAGATCTAACTTCCAGTTTAGCCGAAAGTGCTTATGCTTTAAACATTTTTTTAAATTGATCTCAGTACTGGCTAAACCGAAGGTCGAATCTGAAAATTAGGTACTTAGGTAGGTAAACTTTGTTTCACCAGGGTGCATACTTTTTGCCTTCCTTTTTCAACAAATAGAAATTGAGTGAAACAAATCAATGAAAAACGTTCGTCGGTTCTTAAACTAGAAGTCATTCATCTTAATTTGTCAAAAAAATTGAATGTGTCATATGAATTAATCTACGACAACCCTTTTTTTTTCAAGTTATGACGTGTTCGATATCAAAAGTATTGAAACAACTCGTGAAACAATCTGTATGTAGAAATCATTCCATTAATTTTAAGTATTAAAATTCACTGATTTCATTTTCAAATATCCTAGAATAGTCCAATAATAAAGATATGAAAGAAAAATTTGAATTGTAATCTCGAGACTCGAGACTAAACGAGACTCTCGCCGAGTCTGGTCTCGTCTCGTCGAGACTTCACGAGACGAGACCAAAAGCCAGTCTCGTCTCGAAAAGTCCAGACGAGACGAGACGAGACGAGACGAGACGAGACGAGACGAGACCAGTCTCGAGTCTCGCGGCATCACTAGTTTTATTCAAGTTTGTTGCTTTTCGGCAATTTTCCAAGCAATAAACTTTCATACCTTTCGAAAATTTTGCCGACAAAATTTTTTCTCTTGTGATATTTTATATGTAAGATGACTATTTCACTTCAATAGAGTGTTTTACACTGGCAAACTGTCATAGGAACGGCCGGTTTCCTACTGACAAAACTCCTACCTGCACAAAACCAACACGATGGTTTTTCAGCGACAAAATATTGTGTGGTTAAAGTAAAAAACTATTGAGTTTGACAGGTGTCACCTAAAAAAAAAAAAAATTCCAAATGAAAAATTGGCTTGTTTTTCTCGTGAAATAGTCCAGCCGAATACCACTCAAGAAAAAACTATGTAGGCAAAATTATTCTCTTGGTTTTATTCAAGTTTGTTGCTTTTTGGTAATTTCGCTCATGAAAATTTTGACAAAACCACGAGCCGTCAGGCGAGTGGTTGTGTCAAAAATGTCATTCGCGAAATTGCCAAACAACAAACTTCCATACCAATCGAAAATTATGCCAACAAAATTTTTTCTCTTGTGGTATTATATGTAAGGTACCTGTCCCAAATAAGGCCACATTAAGAAGTTTTATTTTTTCCTAACATTATCCACCAAACCGAACAAAAGTCACGAGCTTATATGTGAAGTGCTTCGCTTCTATTACTTGAATATTGACTACTATTTTTTTTTTATAGAACTGATGGTTTTTGCGTAAAACAAAGAAGCTTACCATTGGCCTTACTTGGATCACTATGCTCCTAATAAGGCCACATTAAAAGAATGATTGAAATAAATACAATTATTTATAAAGATATTATTATTTGAGAAATAGTACACAAAATAGAACTTATACGTTTGCTGCATTCTTAAAAAAACAATAATTCCAAGTCCTGGGATTGTGATCCAAATAGGTCTGCATACAACAAATAAACCGCAGCATCTCTTGCTTGGTTAGACTCCAGGCATTTCAGAAAACATCACTGAGGTAATAATATGACACATTCTTTTAAAAAAACACTGCGATGTGAGGCCAATTGAACATTTTTCGTATGATGGCCTTATTGGGAACATGTTGAATTGATGAAAAAAAGTCTGTAACTAGAAATCTAGCAACGATATTATTCTGTACTTACTCTGTAGCTTTCTCAATACATAAGTGTCCGTTAAAAAAATATATTCGCTCCATTCACTTTATAAACATGTGTAAAAACTAATTAAGTTCCAGCCTCAGAGTTATAACGTGACATATGAAATATGTGGTTGGCCATTTTTCGACATATAACGAGTGGCTAGGAACCCTGGCTATAATTTTTGATTTGCTATATAGATTTCTTTTTTAATAATATTATAATTTTTGAAAATGGGATCTAATATTAAGTAATAAAGGGCTCTGGCCTTATTAGGTACATGGCCTTATTTGGGTCAGGTACCTATATGAAAAAATTACACCTATCAAGTACCAGTTTTAGTGAAAAATTACACCTACCAAAGTACAGTCGGAATCATTGCAATTGGCACACACTCTTTAAAATCCCTCGTATTAAGTCAAAATTCTAACCAATAAATCTATTTATATAGTGCAGCATTTTGCTATTAGGCAATTCAATCCATTTGTCAAAAAGGAAAATTCAATGTGGTGTGGCGGCCAAGCAAGTTTGTTTTGAATATGTTTTTATGCGTATTTTAAATTATTTTGCATACAGTTTTGCTTACAACTTTGATTTTCATTATTTAATAAAATATTTGTTGACTAGGTACCTAAACCATTAATTCGGGGAGAAACTAGATATTTTTTTGTGTTTTTTGGCCCATGTGTGGCCGCCACGCCATCTTGAATGTCACGTGGTTTGAATTGCCTAATTACTGTGTGTTAGATTTGACACATTACGAGGGATATTTACATAGTGTGTGCCATATGCAATGATTTCCACTGTACCAGCTAATCAATTGAAGTGTCTACACTTTATTTTTTTCCAAGATAGATTTTGACATTGTCAACTTTGAAACATAAACAATGCCGCTAATGCCACTTATTGGCCGCTATTGTAAAACTGATGTCAACCTGCAGAAACACCTCATTTTGCGACCAATCAGGGTCAAGCGTTATTGTTTATGTTTCAAAGTTTTCAATGTCACAATCTATCTTGGGAAAAAATAAAGTATAGTCCAGTGTAAATAAAATGGAAAATTTTAAACCGCCAGGACCTTTTTCAGACAATGATGTAAAGAATTGGAGCCTTTATAAGCAAAAGTTTGATTTTTATTTGAAGGCTACTGGGAAACATAAAGAAGCTGAAGAAATAAAAATTGCAATTTTCTTAAGTTGCTTAGGAGATCAAGGTATTGATGTTTACAATACATTTAAAGTTGATAAACGAAGTACTTTACAAAATTTGCTCAAAGCATTTATTCGATAGTTATTTTTTGCCGAAGACAGTAATACCGTTGGAAACATTTAAATTTAATAATTTGCATCAACAAGATGGCCAAACTATTGAAAATTTTCTCACTGAATTACGTAAGCAAGCCAAAATGCAATTTCAACTATGAAAAGCAAGGTTGCGCTGAAAGCTATGAAGAAAGAAATGGTACGAGATAGAACTTTAAATCCTGAAGAAGCTGATGTTAATGTATTGAACAAATCTAGTCAAAAAGTCAAGTGCAATAGGTGCTTATATGAATATTATCCTAATATGTGTCCAGCATATTGAAAAACTTGTTCTTTATGCCAACGCCAAGGTCATTTTGCAAAAGCCTGTTTCAAAAACAAATCTGAAGATCCAAATAATAGGTTTGAAATTCCTAAAGAGAAAAAAGAAGATAAGAAAATTCCAAATCAGAAGCATGGAATGAGAAAACAAGTAAGAGAAGTTTACAAACCTGATGATGAGACTAGCTCGAGTGATAATGACGATCTTTTTTATGTGGATATATGTGAAACGCACCCGAAAAAAAAATCATGGTCCGAAAAGTTTTTAATTGAAAATAAAGAGGTAATTTAAAAACTTGATACCGGTTCTGATTGTAGCATTTTACCTTTAAACGTATATTTAAAAATTCCAAATTCTAAGCCATTAAATAATTGTGTAATAATATTAATATCCTATCGAAATTTCAAGTTGAAACCAGAAGGTGAAGTCGTTTTAAAATGTTGTTACAAAAATTTGACTTACAATATCAAGCTTATTGTAGTAGATTATAATACTCAACCTTTGTTTGGACTTAGGGATTGTCTAAAGTTTGTACTTCTTGGAAGAGTTAATACCGTTGAAATATTACCAAGAGATAGAAAACAAATTTATGAGTTATATAAACATGTTTTTGAAGGCACTGGCGCAATATCTGGCCTTTGTTCAATTAAATTATTTGGTGATGCTAAACCAGTAATTCAAGCTCAAAGAAAAATACCGCTTTCTATACACGAAAAACTGAAGGAAACTCTAGACAATCTTGAAGAAAAAAGAATAATTAATAAAGTAGACTTTCCTACAGAATGGGTAAATAGCCTTATGATTGTTCAAAAACCTATTAAAATCTTGAGATTATGTATTGATCCAAGGCCATTAAATAAATTTATTTGCAGGGAACATTTTCAAATACCAACAACTATTCTTTGTAGATTGACAGGAAAAACTGTTTTTAGCGTCATTTATATGAAAGATGGATTTTGGCAATTACAACTAGACGATAAAAAGTGCAGACTTATCTGTTTTCAACACACCATTTGGTAGATATCGTTTTAATAGAGTCCCCTTTGGAATTTGTAGTGCCCCAGAAATTTTTCAAAAAAAAAATATTTAAATTTTTGGAGATATTCCAGGCGTTGAAATTTATTTTGACGATATAATTACTTCTGGAATAGATGAAATAAGTCATGATAACGCCTTGAGGGAAGTTTTAAAGAGAGCTTCCAAAAATAATGTAAAATTCAATTATAAAAAAATTCAATAAAAATTAGATAAGTCATATTTTTGGGTCAAGAAATTTCAAAAGAAGGTGTAAAACCAGACAAAAATAATATAAAAGCCATTGAGGCAATAGAGTCCTCTAAGAATAAATCCGAAGTCTTAAGAATTTTGGGTTTATTGAAATTTTTTGCAAGATTTATTCCCAATCTCTCTCAACTTACAACTAATTTACGAAATCTCACTAAAAAGAATATTTCTTTTGAATGGACTGAAAAACATAAACATGAATGATGATGATCTTGAAATCCATTGTCTCAAAAGAACCAGTCCTAAAAATTTTTGATCCTTCTCTTCCAATATTGATTCAATGTGATGCAACAAGTGAAGCTTTTGGTTGTTGTCTTCTTAAAAATGGGCATCCTATAATTAATGCTTCTCGTAGTCTGACTGTTGCACACCACGCCTACATGCAGCTATGGAAGTCCTCGTAAATCTAACTCCCCTTCCCATATACGGAGAGGAAAGCAATGACAACAACCTATCGTCTGTAGCATGCTTCAAAATGCACTTTGGAGGAAAGAAGCGCAATGCAACACACGGTGTTTATGGACGAAATAAATCGACACGGCACCCTTAGTATGCCTTCTGACATAATGCCAAAGAAAACCAACTTTGGTTTACCCTGCAAAATAATGATTCCGATTCCCGACAGAGAGCTATGTGCCGGCGGCAGGACTGAGCTACTGAAGGCAGATTTCTGCCTGTACATATAGATGGCTCCAAACCTAAACATGGTGTCGGAGCAGGGGTATATTGTGGAAAACCAAGGCAGGGAATTTCGATCAGCCTTGGCAAAAACGCATCCATTGCCCAGGCCGAATTACAAGCCACTGAGCTTGGCGTGAAAAAGCTGTTGGAAAAGCAACAGACGCACAAATCGATAAAAATATTGTCTGATGGCAGGCTGCCCTCAAAGCACTGGCATCCATACATTACGCATCAAAAACAGTACATGGAGATGCAAACAAGCCCTGACCCAGCTAGGGAAAAACAACAAGGTCTCACTAGTCTGGATACCGGACAAGAAGACAACAAAGAAGCGGACCAACTTCAACTACACAATCCTAACCTGGGCCAATTCAGAGTCCAAATAATATTGGTCAAGGTAACCCAGGCATGAACCATGCAAAGTCCTTTGTACCCTGACCAAAAGGAACAAAAGTATTTTGTTGCTATTTGAAATTTAGCGTGACCTGAGAGGAGGTTCAATTTCTCTTAATTCAAAGTTTTTGTGTTTTTATATCGCGTCGAGTTCCAACATGACAGTAGAACATCCTTTTAATTTGCTTTAGTTAGTGACCTCAGTAGATATTCCGGTTGGTTTTTTTGAGAAAGGTGGGATTTAGGACAAAAATAAACGGCGTTGAAGAAGAAAATGTGTATTTGCCGACGTTTCGGCCTAAATTAGGCCATCCTTAGGGCACATTTCACATTTTCTTCTTCAACGCCGTTTATTTTTGACCTAAATCCAACCTTTCTCAAAAAACCAACTAGAACATCCTTTTAATTTTGATTTTACAAATATGAAGAAAATATAATATATTCCCTATGTAATTTTCCATTTTGTAATACTCGATAGAAGTATGCATTAATTAAAATGGAATAATATGATATGTATTAAGCGAGGTCATAGAATCAAACAAGTTTTCTTAAAAAAACAATATTTATTGTTTATAATTATGTTTACAATGCATAATTATCTATCAAAGCCAAGTTAGTATTTTTTCTTAGCTCTTGAAAGGTTCATTGAACATTTAACGGAATTAAATTATTATAGAAAATATCTTGCCACACTTTTGAATAAAATTAGTGGAAACGTTTCTATTGTGTGCAATTTGTAGATACCTAATCTATTTATTTATTATTTTTAATACTGATATGGGAAAATATTATTAATCAATTGAATGGGCAAATAGAAAAAAACATAGGTAATCTTCACAAGATGATCCGCAATGGCCTTCAATATACACAGATCTCACTCTCCTTGATTGATTTCTATGGAAAGATGACCACGAACCCACTAACTAATAAAAATCATGGGTTTCAAAAAAATATATTTTAACTTACAAAATGGCACAGAAACTTTTGGGAAGAGTTTTTGGAGACGATTAAAAAATGCCATAAACTTATCGAAAGTTATGAATACATACACAACTGCATACATACCCACTACTTGTTAATATTTTTAGAAATTATTTTATTCACGATTACCAAAAGAAATTATTCTAAAATCTAATATTATAGAAAAACATTGTATATTTACCTCAAACTTGTCATTTTTCAAAATCTTTATATTTTATAGATGTGAAAGTCAGAAATATACTGCACTCAACTCAACTTTGGCACAACATTTATAATCACTTTCAAAAAAATGATAAACATTTTATAATACATGAACGATAATATAGGAATTCTTTCACTTAATGTCTCGGCACATTTTCAATTAATATTGTTCATAAAATATAATGTAGTTCACACTTGATTAAGAATTTTTTACGTTCGGTGACCAGGTGCCGGCCCGGTGGGTACCTACTAAAATTGTGCTTGCTCGTGTGGTACTGAAGGTACTATTATTATTATTTCCTGCTAGATTCTTGATTTGGTGCTACAAGTAGAAGTGGTACTCATACTATAAATAACGTAATCACTGTTTGTGGCCAATAATAATTAGTCAATGGAGAAAGTGAGCCGAGTAAATTGTATATCTACAGGTTGTTTATTTTTTAATTCATATAATCTTGAGTTAACATGGTCAGTAACCCAGATTTTTTTTCTAATAAACACAAGTAACAAAAAATGAACCATGTATTATATTAAAAAAAAAAAAAATGATTGTCCTAATTTAATTTATTCCAACTGTGTAATAATTGAAAAATGTTAACATCCACGAACTCATTCAATTTTCTTCACGTCTGTCGCAAATTTAGCGATAACAGCATTTTAGATAACAAAAAAATTCACCACATGTATTTAGTATATGTTCGTGATTAGGATTGGAAATACAAACGTCCTTGGCATTTTTAGTACGCCAGTTACTCTGCGAGCAAAATAATTGGATTTTTGGTTAGCTCCACATCAAAGAAATTTACACTGTATACATATCCATTCGGTTTCCATACAGAGGAACAATACTCTAAGTGAGATTGTACCAATAAGCAGTGAAGAAAATTTTTATGGAATGATCATTAAACTTTGAAGTAGTTGGTTTCATAAAACCTATCATCTAGAGTGATTTATTACTTGTTAATGATCATCATCATCATAGGCGATCACTCGATACCGAGTATGATTATCTCCCATTCTCTTCTCAATGTCGTCGATTGTGCGACAAATCAATTATCAAGCCGCACTCTCTACCACAGTCTTTGCACACCCGGCCGCATGGAGGTGAGTAACATCCTATTCGGTAATCCGTTCGACAACGGTTCGGTTTTTGAAATGTAACACCCGTGGTTGCATGGACGTGCGCTTTATCGGGTGTTACTTACCCTCGTTATTCAGCCTATTACCTATCTTGTAAATAATTATTTAAGGGCATTGAAATATCAAAACATGAGTATATAAGTGCAAAATATAATTAATATTGTTATATTAATATAATTATACTGTGCGTTCGTAATTTCCATATCCTACAAATAAAAAATTTCCCCATATGTAGCGAACATTATGGGGTGGGGGACACTGTATATGGATAATCCTCTGGTATAAAAACACTATGCATTTTTCAACTAATATCGAAAGTATACTATGCAAATGCACGTCTTCCAGAAATTTTTTTGTCTGAACAAAATTCGGACACCGACGCTACAGCAGCAAGCAGTGTAACAGGCAATGTTGTCAACTTGCCGAAATTATTCAGAGGACTCCTAATTTATATTTGGTGTATAAAAACACAGAGTTGTGAGTTTCTTAACTCATAAAATAAGTGAATAAATAACTGAAGTATTTTTAGTTTTATTTTCATCTAGTCTAGACGAATCAACCAGCGAATTAATAAAATACAGAAAGTTTGAAACATTAAAAACTAATATTATATCTATACTATCTAATAAAGGCATTATTTTAAACATTTTGTGAATGCAAATCTGTCCAGGGTAAGTAACACCTGATAAAGAACCTCTCCGTTGCGATATCGGGTGTTACATTCAAATTTGCGAACGTGAGCCAAATGGGTGTTACTTACCTCCATGCCACCCGGCCTTTGGCAGCATTGTCCCTTCCTTTGTTCTCTTGCTTTTTCCTGCTGTACCGTGTCTGCGACGCTGTTCTTCAAAACTTTGTGGTCCGTCGTGGACTACTCGACGCCATGAGGGCCTATCATTATTTCCATCGTCTCCCTGGTATCGATATGGCACTTTACCATAATCTCCCTAAAGGGGGTGTGACCCTAAAAAATGACTTAAGCTACTTAAATCAAGAAAAAATTCTAAGATCTCTCGTGAAAACCGCACTCCTATATTCAAAATAGTCTCCGTGAAAATTCCTTGTGAAGATAAATTATGCAGGAACTTGTGATGTCACAACCGCCGAGATTGCAGTCTTCGATTCGTTCAGTCGTCAGTGAACCATACCCTATACTTTGAGTGGTTGCAATTCGCTCTAGGAGTTAATTGTCTTTTGTTTTGGAGAATTCAAACACGTGTTAATACTGTCCCTGATAATCCAGTGTAGTGTGATGTCACAAACCACCTAGTTGTAACTTTAAACCGTCCTAACTCGAAAACAGATTATCGTAGCAAGTAGCAAGATGCAGTTTAAATATTTATTCTTAGATTTTTTTGCACTAAAACTTTCATTTTTGGGTCAGATCCCCTTTAAGAACATCTTTGTAGCGGTTTTGTTGTCCTCCTTGATTTCGTTTTCCCTCTTTCAGTTAACTGTAGAGAATCTGTCATGGCGAAGACATGTTTCGGGAATGCGGAGATGACCTGTCCAGCGAAGTTGGTGCTTAATGATGAAGGCTTCCATACTGGTTGTTTTGGCCCCCTTTAAAACGCTAGTGTTTGTTCGTCGGTCTTGCCATTTAATCCCTAGGATCCTTCTTAGGCATCGCTGATGGTATTTTTCTTGTCTTTTTATGTGCCTTCTGTGAGTGGTCCAAGTTTCGCAGCCATATATAAGTGTTAGTGTTCCAACTGGATTGTAGACGCAAAGTTTAGTCTCAGCGCTAATGTGGTGATTGCACAATAGGGAACTTGCACATTTTTTTTTTATTTCAAAAATGTGTTCTACTACACTAAAGACTTAGTCATACCAAATATCGAGCATTAACAATCAGCCGTTAATATTCTTCTATATATATAAAAATGAAAGTTCGCGGGGTATCCCGATATGCGCTCCAAAACCACTTATCCGATTACGATGAAACTTTGGTAGGTTGTTTTGGCCATCCCAAGGAAGGTTTGTGGACAGGTTACGCATCTCGGAAAAAGAAATTAATTTTGAATTAATTATTAATTTAATTGTAAACAAACTTATTCACATTACATAACAACATAACCCAACTTTTTTTGACAGCATGAAACAACGTTGCCATATTTCATTTATTTAGGCTTGCATTCAACCGACGTAACTTTATTATTTTTTGAATTCGAGAACGGCTGGACCGATCTTAAATTTAATACCACGTATCTTTATGTAAGCTGAATTCGATTGACCCAGATTAGATTTGGGTTCAATTTAAGTGAACTTCTTCTGATCTAGATCATTTTTTTGTTGATGAGGATGCACTGATCCAGCTTCAATCGAACATAGTGTGGTTCACTTAAATTGAACCAGATCGATCTAATCCGGTCAATCGAATCGGCTATAGAGGAGATTGATATAGGTGTGTACGCATAGTTGCATCGATTTCAAATAAAGTCCCCCTGGTATGACATAAAAGTTTGTATGCACCACGGGTACTAATAGATATATACCCTCGGGCGACTTACGAACCCTCGGGCCAGAGGCCCTCGGCTTTGTAAGGCTGTCGCCGTCAGGGCATAATCATCTAATTAGTACCCTTGATACATAAATAACTATTCTATAATCCACTCTAGAGTGGGCAACTTTTTCTTTCAGAGTGGGCATTGCCCACTCTGGCCCCCCTCTAGCTACGGGCCTGGGCGGAATGGTCTAGGGTACCATTCCGCCCCGCATAAAATTAGGGGGCGGAATAGTCTAGGGTACCATTCTGCCCCACATAAAATTAGCAAGCAGTCATATGAATTTTTTCAATTATAAGAAGAGACGCATGTTGTCTTCAATAGAATGCAGTCCAGATGAATCAATAGCAGAATATAAATTGGCAATAAATAAAAAACCCAAAAATAAAAAAATTATTCGCTCGAAGATTATGCAAAAGAATAATTAAAAAAAAAAAACAAAACACAAGAATTCCTGTAAACGTCGAAATAAATTCTTCCAGCGAAAGTGAAAGTGATGATGCCCAATGCCTCTACTGTGGAGATTGTGGAGAATTTTACTCAAAATCTATAGAAGGTTAGATATCATGCTCAATCTGCAAAAAATGGGCTCATAATACTTGCGCGGGTATCGATAGCGTCGACGATGAGACTGTGCTTGTCTGCAAAATCTGGCAATAAGTTTAAGATTTCTATTAAATTGTGTATTTAATATTTGAGTGTTTCATTTGTTCCCAAAAATACGGTTACTTCATTATTTTACCATAATGACCATTCCGCCCCAAGATAGGGCCATTCTGTCCCATACTCGGGGCAGAACCGCCATTTTGACAATTTTTTTTTGAGATTCAAAAACAATTTTTTTTCTGATAAAATTCGTCTCAAACTTTTTTCTTGGATGCTATTTAAACAATAAAGAAGGGTATGTCCTAAGTTGGTTTCGAAATTTCAAAATCCCTTGAAGAAAAGGCCTCTTAAAGCTTAGGTATGCTGTTCTGCTCCGGATTCCCCTAAGTACAATAACACCTTAGATTATATATAGTTAACACTAAAAGATGAGTAATCAACTTCCAAATATGGTACAAAGATCTCTCTCCAAAAATTTTGATTTTGTCTCTCTTACTTTGTTTACGCTGGTTTTCTATACTTAGTACGTTTTCGAAAAATACGTTTACATTTTGAATCTTTAGACATCTCTCTCTAAGGCAATATGTAAACGAAAAGAACACTATACAAGTCTAGCTAAACAGATTGTATTGTTTGAGTGGTTCCCAATAGAAACCGACTGCCGTACCAGCGTAAATGTCAATCGGCCCTGCGATCTCTCATTGCCAGTTATAAACCACATAATAACTCCTTTCCGTTTTTCTAGATGTCGCTGACAACCACAGAATTGTCAAAATAGTAAAATACCAGCACATCAAGAACACGTCCGATGTCGATAACTGACATGTCATGTCAACATATGACAATATGCCAAAATATTCATTTGATCATAACTAATAATTTATAATGTTTTTTGTTCGCCGGTCTTGCATTTCATCTTTCTTTGTGCTGTCAAGTGTTCTTAAGTGATTTCAAAGTTGTTTTGTGTGTTTCAAGAAGAACTTCAAACTTTATAGATTGGAAGATCTATTTTTATCTTTGTTGATAAGATAAATGACAGGTTCAATTAAACATCAATCAGAACTTTGAATAAATATGTTAAGGATACTCTTAACCATCGATAAAGAAACTGTCTTTTGATCTAATTAACAAATTATCAATTAATTTAAGCAAACATTAATGCCCCAAAGTCTAGAATAAACGAATTTGAACAGACCGACAGTAATGCGAACAGGGCGCCATCTATCATAAAAAGTCCTATGTAAAGGAGGTTAGTGATTTTCCGATAAGGTAGATGGCGCTGGCTTGGCTCAATTTTGTTGACAACGAAATTTACACTGAGATTCCATTCTCGACAGTTTATATATAGACTGTGAGATAGGGGCTGTTTAGTGGAGTCATTTTTTTTTGTCTGGCATTTTGAGGGCTGAATGTGGCTACTAAGCTGATGAGAATATGAGTGATTTTAATGCCGGCCTCCCGTTCGAAAATTTGCAGAAGAAAAAATTTGATTTACATGAAAATTTTTTTTTTAATGATCTCAAATTTTCTGGCTTTTAAATAAAAGATTGACATTGATAAATAATTCACCCATGAAAAATATCAGATGCTTTTCAATAACTGAAAAAATGGGGATGGGTGTTAACTTCCAAGAGAAAAGAAAAGAACCTTCCGCGTATACTTTTTGTCTGGCAATCAAGGGAATGAAAGGTTTTATTGTCAAAATAACGCTGAAAAATCGCCAGACGGTAATCACAGTTCGAAATCGAGTTTTCCAGCGAAACATTCTGTGGACATTTCGAACAGGAGGCAGGCATTAAAACCACTTATACTCTCATCAGCTTACTAGCCACATTCATCCCTCAAAATGCCAGACAAAAAAAAATGACTCCACTAAACAGGCCCTATCTCAGGGTCTAATAGTATTTATCTCTGATGTCAATATTCATATTGTTGTCATTGTTGTGTGTTTATTTTATCGACTTTTTTGTGTGTTTCACTGCTTTAAAGTGGAATTGTTTGAAAAATTATTAATTACATTTTCATATATTTTGTGAAAGTTTCTTATTCAGGATTCAAAATGACTAATAAGTGTGCAGTGTATCACAAAAGAGGAAAACCAGAGGATTGTTTATCATTCCACCCGTTAGTAAACAAAACTTGTGACATCGACATCATTGAAGAGAAAAAAAACCAGTGTCGGAGGTGCATGTAGGCCACAAAAATACAATATGGTACATATTTTAATTTTGTATTTCTATTAAACATTATATTTTAGCATTCTGGATAATTTATGATATGAAAAAAACATGGTTAGGCGCATTAAATTAAAAATCTAGCTCAGTAAGCAAATGGACGTATGTTTGTGCAGACCATTTTAGCAGTGGAGAATACAGATTTTCAAAAACTGGTGCTAAAATTTCAAAAGCCTCTGCTGTTCCTGTTGTTGCAAGCACCAGCGCTTCTCGAGTACTGTCCAGGTTAAGGGGTACTTGTCGAGGTACTCATTCATAGGTTTATGTGAAAGGTCATTAATTTTGATTTTTGAAGAATCTATATTCGTGATTTGTTTGGATCCCTCAATTAGGAATTAAACCTACTGGAGTTATCTTCATTAATTGTGTTATGTCCACCATTCAATTGAATAAAACGAAAAGTCTGCCAACTTTCAAATAAGGATGAAGTTCGGCTCAATTTGGAACTTGTCGGAAGCAAGAAACTAATTTTCATTTGAATAAATAATTTATCAACAAATTTAAAAAATGTCAACAAATAAACCAAATTATTGGTTGGCCAAGTAGTGGTTTGGTCTGCCTCTACTTCGACTACTAAACAGTGGTTAGTACTAAGTTTGAATCATACATGGCGTTTCTGATGCTATAGTCAACTTTAAAAATATAGGTACTCATACTCAGTACTTTTCGTAAGTATTTAATATTCACTTGAAAGTTCAGTGAATTATATTTTCAGTATTTGCATTATTGATCCAATTGCTTTAGGTATATTTTTGTTGTCAATAGGTATCTCAACTCTTGTAATATTATTATTAAAATTCTGAATAAACATTGGTTTTTTTGCATTGTTGTTAAATTATTACAAAGCTACTCTTTTTTGATACAAATCCCCAAGAAATTAAGAAAAAAGAAATCTAACGAAATATTAGGTCTGTTTCTGCAGAAATCACAAACCAGTCAGAGTGAATTTCATTAGTTGAAACTAGTTTTCTGACTGCTTTCAACCAATGAAAGTCGCTCTGACAGGTTTGTGATTTTTGCAGAAACAGACCCATTGTTTTGGTCCCATCTCATGTATTTTTGTTTTTTTGGAAACAGTCCAGTTTGCTTTCGGTTTTAGTGCTCAAATTTATCATTTTAAAAACTACCTTTCGGAAATTAAATATATATTTCAAAAAATGACTTTTTTTATGGGTACGCCTATGGTAACCTTTGCTTCCAATAAAATACATCTACGAATTACTTGGGAATACGTAGAGATTCTTAACACATTTTCTTTGTGCCACCTTGCTCCAATGCTTTTAGATAGGCCGTTACCTATCAGAGCTGGGCAGTAGCTAGCTACCAAGTAGTTAAGCTACTAGCTTAGCTACTTTTTTGGTAGCTAATAACTTATTCAAGCTACTTTGAAAAAAAAGTAGCTTGTAGCTGTAGCTTTTGGTAATGTGTTTCAAGTATTCATAAGCTACTGTGAAAAGTAGCTAGCTACTAAAATAAGCTACTTAAGCTACTTTTGATAGATAGTTAATAGTTACTTAGGTATTAATGGCGGAAAGTGTCATTTACCGCCCGAGGGTGTGGTTGACGATACTCAACGCCCAAAATACTTATTATGTTTTATGCGCAGCCGACTCTTCTAATTCAAAAATAAAATAACTATACTTATAATATAATGGCATCCATTCGACATTGTTTTCAAAAATAAACAGTTTTCCCCTTATAAAGGCACGTTTCCACCAACCTATCCAGGGTTGGATGAACCCACCGGGATACCGGGAAATTCCCGGTGGGCCGATCGGAGTGTGGGCCGATCTTTGAACAGAACCTTTTTCAAGATACCTTCATAAAGATGGCCTCAATAAGGTCTGTTCTCACAGAAATCACAGACCATCAGTCAGAGCGTTTTTGATTGGTGCAAATCGCCAACAAACAGTTTTCTGACTATTTTTAATAAATGAAATTGGCTCTGAGTCTGACTGGTTTGTGATTTCTATGAGAACAGACCGAAAGCACAAAGAATGGTCAATTCAACTTATGTTGCACTGAAAAAGGAACCACACGACATGGAAGAATTAATAAAAAATGCTAAAATGTGTTTTAATTGGGCTGATACTGGACTGGAAGCAAATGAAAATGATGTGACAATTCAAGGCTTATTACCCGCAATTCGTCCTCGTGAAAAAAAAGATAAAAGAAGTTGCCAAGAGAGAAAGCAGAAATGATACCCTCCAGCTACTGATATTTTTAAATTTGAGGTGGAGTAGTACATGATGTGGCCATGGATCACATCATAACAAACATAGATTAGACATTCCCTTTGAGGCATATAGAGTTATTTGTGCTGATTTTTCATTTTTGGATCTAAATTATTTTTCCGCATTAATGCCAGACGCTGCTTTGAATAAAATAAGGTAACTAGGTGAGGTCCGTGAAGTTTGCCCCTAAAGTATTAAATTTTTTATGGAAAAATATGTTGTTTGTTAGTGCTTCGTTAGTGCTTCTTAGTGCTTCAATTGTTTTCGTTAGTGCTTTTTTCGTTTTGTGTATATCCATTTTTTTGTAGTTTTGAGGTCAGCCCTGACAAACTGTCAAAATGAACGGAATTTGTTACTATGTTTTAGTGCTTCGTTAGTGCTTCTTAGTGCTTCAAATAGTTTCGAAAGTGCTTTTCTTATTTCTTAGATATTTTAGATTTTCACTTCAAGGTCAGCCCCAAAAGTTTTCCGAATTACTCAATTTTGGTGTCAGTTTTTAGTGCTTCGTTAGTGCTTCTCAGTGCTTCAATCAGTTGCATTCGAGAATATTTCCTTTTTGAGATATTCAACTTTAAATTCTCAAGGTCAGCCCTCAAATTATATGGGATTGAGTTAAATCTAGAGTCGTTTTTTTGCGCATCGTTAGTGCTTTTTAGTGCTTTATAAAGTTTTCCTAATGCTCTTTCCGTATTCTGATTATTTAGTATATTTTATTTTAAAATTAGCACCCAAACTTATTTCAATTGTGCAAAAAACACAGGAACGCCACTGAAGCCAACATCGGTTCATAGCAAGGATGATACACCAAATCAGCAGTTGTGACGTAGGCATGTCCTTTCTCGGATAGACGTAGGCCTTTTGCACTACAGGTTATGATTCCGCGGGCTTTGGCTTCATGCATACTTGGTTTTATTCTCGGTTTTACTACATTAATAATTAACATTCTAAAAGAACCCTTCATTTTGATCTCGTTTTCATCTTCCTCTTTGCCTATTATGTTGATCAAAATTAAACAATATTTTTTATCATGAATTTGAATTATTCTAAGCTACGACCTCCAGTGCAAACAGCTGACGACTTGTTAATGACGTTGTCAATGGTGACACACCAACATGGCGGCGATTACCAAAAACGAGGCCGATAAGCAATCCTTAAGTAGTGTGTATTATCCTTGGGTTCCTAATATGGAAGAAAGGGAAGGGGCACTCTCTATCTCTCTTCTATGGTAATTTAGTAAACCGATGTTGGCTTCAGTGGCGTCCCTGTGTTTTTTGTACATATTGGAACAAGTTTGGGTGGTAAATTTTAAAATAAAATCAGAATACAGAAGGAGCATTAAGAAAACTATCTGAAACACTGAAAAGCACTAACGATGCGCAAAAAAACGATTCTAGATTTAACACTATCCCACATGATTTGAGGGCTGACCTTGAAAATTAAAAGTTGAATATCTCAAAAAGGAAGTATTCTTGAATGCAACCGTTTGAAGCACTAAGAAGCACTAACGAAGCACTAAAAACTGACAGCAAAATTGAGTAATTCGGAAAATTTTTGGGGGCTGACCTTGAAGTGAAAATCTAAAATATCTAAGAAATAAGAAAAGTACTTTCGAAACTATTCGAAGCACTAAGAAGCACTAACGAAGCACTAAAACATAGTAACAAATTTCGTTCATTTTGACAGATTGTCAGGGCTGACCTTGAAATTACAAAAAAATCGATTTACAGAAAACGGAAAAAGCACTATCGGAAACAATTGGAGCACTAAGAAGCACTAACGATGCACTAACACACAAGATATTTTCCCAAAAAAAAATTAACACTTTAGGGGCCAACTTCACGGACCTAACTACGTGACTTGAAAAGGACGGAGCTGTATGACCTCTCTGAATTTAACGTTGGAGATGAAGATGATACAGGGAATTAATAAGAACTTTCTAAATGTTCTTCACATTTACGCTGCAACAATGTTTGGTTTTCTATAAGTAAATACCGATTTCATATCCGTGCTTAAGAGTCATTTTTGGAGCTTACCATATGCCCTCACTTTAACGTGCATACAAGATACAAGTAGAGGGTGCGAAAAATGCTTTTCAGTTTCCAGCACTTAAATACATAAAAAATCGATCAAGGAATCGACTTACAATGGAAAATTTGGATGCTTTGGTGATAAATGAACCTAAATACCTATTATTAGATCACATCTAGGGATGATATACCGCATGATTTGATCAATGTATAATGTATGGGCCGCTAGCCTAAAATTTCCCGGCCCACTTCCAAAAGTTCGTCCAACCCTGAACCTATCGCCCGCGTTTGAATTTACCGCTCGATAAAAGTAACTTTATACTTTAATAGACCGATCTCCTATTACCTGGACTGCGCGCGTCGCTTGTAGGCTGCAGGTGAGCGTCCAATGAGAAGCAAGTTTGTGACAGGCTTGCGTCATATTCTTATTCAGGGGCCATTTCAGAATTAATCGTTCCTTCTTTCTTTGTAACGTGTAATTCGACAAAGAGCAAACTAATACTTCACGTATCACTTGAACTCACAGGTGTGTCGTTTAAGGCTATGTTAGATTATACTTGACATATTCCTTTGCAATTTCATTGAGCGATGTTGCCGGATGAAACATTTATCAAAATAAAAGTGCAAACGATGTTCATCCACTTCAAAGCTCTTCTTTTGTCTGATTTAAGGCGTTGTAAAACATTTGATACTATATCACTTCTTTAATGTTATAATGTTCGTTTTGTATTGTCTACATTTGTTCTGCAACAATACAATTTGCCTACACTGCAGCCTACGAGTTGCACGCGCACGTCATCTTTTATTGCTTTCTAACTTGTATTTATTATAATTAAGCTCTCTTTTTCTAATCCTGCGAGATAGGTCTATTGCTCAAGCTACAATAGGCTCCTTGCATCAATTTTTTTTATTGCTGATTTCGATACTCCATGAAAAATAAGTCAACACGTGTTTTTTATTTTTTTTGTTAGTCAAAAATTGACGGAGATACAACGCTTTGAAATGTCCTTCCGATGTCATAACTTAGGTATAATACGTTGTGAGTTGTGACGTCGCACATGCTCAGTATATCTATATATACAAAAACTCAATATTTGTATAACTTCCGAAATAATCATATTTGGACAAAATAAAGAAAACACGCATCGATTTTTTTTTCGATTTCCAACAGTCTGCAATACAAAATAATCAATTTAATTTTTCATGCAAGTACCCTATTATCATTTTCCGGAAAAAATTCTTATCCTGCCTTGCTTAGACTAGTTTCTAGTTATCTCTGTAGGTACCTATGTTTTATGTGTCCTATTTTATTCTCGCATTCGCAGATCACTGTGATCAAAGTGAACCTAATAAATTAATGTCCAGTGGTTTTTTACAAAAATATGAATACTACTTCATAGAGAAAATTAATATGTTATTTTCGTATGATGATATTATGAAATTAAATTAGGTAAGGCACATGCCTTAATGTACATACATTGATAAAAGTAGCTTGAATAGTAGCTTTCACTAATTCAAAATGTAGTTAAGTTACTAATAGCTTAGCTACTTTTTCAAAGAGGTAGTTGAGCTACTCAGTAACTTAGCTACTTACAATATAAAGTAGCTTGTAGCTTGTAGCTAGCTACTTTTTCCAAGTAGCTTGCCCAGCTCTGTTGCCTATCTTGTCACGTTAGTAGATATTAAATCTATGAATAACTCGATAAAATCGCTTTTTAGGCAAGCACATAACAGTTATTTTTTATACAAGACGATAAAATGGTAGTTTACCGTTGACCGGAAAAGTTATTCCGGGAGAGGATAATGGCATTTTATCGTCGTGTGTAAAACAAAGTTTTTTTCCATAGCCTAATTATAGACGCCTGGAGTATCAAAAATATTTAGAAATTATTTGAGTCGAACACTTTTAAATAAGTAGAAATTCGTTTGACAAACTTTGACAAATAAATAAAAAACAAAATATGTATATATTTTTGGCAAAATAAACGTCTTTATCTATCCTTGCTGTTAAAGTATCATTTAATCTACCCTTGCGGTTAAAGTACTACTTTATCTACTATTTTTAGTAGATTAAAGGCTACTTTACCAGTAGCTATGGAAAAAAGAATTAAATTACACTTATGATTCCTATGGGAAACTAAGTTCATTTAACCCCTTACCTCGCAAAAAGCGTGGATTGATTAATTTCCTGGGAAGCTCTATAAAGTTCATTACAGGTAATTTAGACGATGGTGATCTAGAGAATATAAACCAACACATGCAAATTTTGAAGAATAATCAAATTAACTCTATGCACAAACTCAACGAACTAAATTCATTCGCCGGGCACATAACCGCTCGATTCCAAGAAAATGTAAAACATTATAAATGAGAATTCAAGAAAACTTAAAGCCAATATAGATGTTTTAAACGAGACAATTATGCTTCTAGTAGAAATGCAAAATCAGCTTTTACAAATAAAAAATCTACACTCTTACTTAGAAAAATTATTGCGGACTTTAACCTTTGCTCATTTAGAAAGCCTAGATCTTGAAATTTTAAATACACAAGAAATAAAGGAAATTTGGAATTATTTAGAAGTTCAATATCCAAAAAATTTATTATGGCCCATAAAGCACATAATAGAACTTACTTTAATTTGCAAAACTGGGTTAATTTTATCTGATGACATGGCAATTCTACATAGTAGTTAAGATCCCCATTTTTGAAATGAAACCATGTAATTTAGATATTATATATCCTATTCCTACATTTAACAATACGATTTTAATTAGTCCTAGCAAAATGAACTTAGACCTACTCAAAAAGACCCAGATATTCAAGAAAGAGAACAACTATAAGTATGCATGGTTTGGCAATGGCAATATACTACTCCGAAAAGAAGAAAATAGCAAGGTTATCATGACCGAGAGAGAGGAGGACTTGGCAAATTTAGGAATGAGAAGCTAAATGTGAATTATCTAAACATCCAAAGCTTGAGAAACAAATATGAACAGGTACAATTCTTTGTTATTAATAATCCATGTGATATTTTAGTTCTAGTTGAAACGTGGATGTGTGATTCTGAAACTTGTTGGTATGACATAGATGGTTTTAGTGCTGTACACGCTTGTCGGCAAAAAAGGGGGGGGGGTGGAGTAGCAATATATGTCAAAGAAGGTATTCCATTCAAAGAACTGAGTAAGTCATGTATTGATGATATTTGTAATTACTTAACTATTGCCGTTGGTGCTAATAAACTTAGTTTAACTGTGGTTTATAGACCACCTTCCTATGATATTGGCAAATTTTTGGATAGCTTTGAAAATATATTAGTGAAACACCCAAAAAATCATATAGCAATAGGGGATATCAACATAAATTTACTTGATAGTCAGGGTAACAATGTTAGAATGTACAAAGATATGTTATCACTTCATAATTATCACATAAAAAATAATATTGGAATTGAACATGCAACTCGTGTAACCCTAAATACAGCCAGCATAATCGATCATCTGGTAACTTGCCACCCGACACAAAATACTTGTTCAATCTCAGTGCAAAATAACTCAATTTCTGATCACAAACGGTTACATATTACAATTAAACAACCTATAAAGAAACACAGAAAGAAATGTTCATACGAAAGCAAACATGTAGACCATAATAGGTTTAAGATGTCACTTGAACAACAAATAAGAGGGCACAATGTTGCTTCCTTCCAACAGCTTATAGATATTGTTCAGCAATGTAAAGATGGTTGTACTTATAGTAGAATTGTTAAGTTACATGAAAATAATATGTGGATTAGTGATGAGGTGATAACAATGATAAGGGAACGAGATAGATTATATGATAAATTAGTAGCAAACAGGGATGATATTAATATTAAAAATCAGTTTAAATATGCAAAAAATAGAGTCACAAATAAAATAAAATCATTAAAAAATAAATATTTCAGGGATAAATGGGATCAAACAGGGGGTGATATCAAAAAACAATGGAGATTCATAAACAGCTTTATTAAAAATAAAAAGTCTGAAAATAAGTTACAATCTCTGAATGTAAATGGTATAATCATAAAAGATGAGTTGAGTATTGCTAATTGTATAAACGAATATTTCAGTAACGTAGGTGAAAATATTGTAGATGAGATAAACAAAATCAATAATCAAAACGTTAACAATGACATTATGTTCAGGGATATTATTTGTGATGCGAACTTGATATTAGATTTGACAAACGAGATAGAAGCAAATAAAATTATTTTAGACCTAAAAAAGAACTCCGCACCTGGCCATGATCAAATACCTGTATGTGATTTATTTAATCTTAAAAGCATACTTACTCCAGTATTAGTTGAATTGATAAATAATGTTTTAGAGACGGGTTTATTTCCGGATGAGCTTAAAATATGCAAAATTACCCCTATATTTAAAGCAGGTTCAAAGGAAAATATGAATAATTATCGCCCAATTTCAGTAATTTCATCTCTCTCAAAAGTGATTGAAACTATAGTGAAACACAGAATACTTTCATTTGTAAACGAACATAATCTGCTTGATCACTATCAATATGGATTCATAAAAAATAGCAACACTTCATGTGCTGTGTTTGATCTGGTAAATAAAATAGCCAGAGGTGTGGACGGAAAAAAGGTGCTGGTAGCAATTTTTATTGATTTAAAAAAAGCGTTCGATGTAGTAAGTATTGATATTTTGTTGGGAAAGCTACACCAATTGGGATTTAGGGGTGCAGTGTATAGGTTGATAAGCTCTTACCTAACTGACAGACATCAGTACGTGAAGTTGGGGCACAGTCAAAGTGATAGACAGTCAAGTAGATTTGGAGTTCCACAAGGCTCTGTCCTGGGACCACTTTTTTATGTACTGTATGTTCTTAGTTTACAATTGGCAGATTTGAGAGGGCGATACTACACGTTTGCAGACGATACTGTACTTGTTTATGAGGAAGAAGATGGAGTAGACCTAGAAACTTTAATAAATGATGATCTTGGTGTTTATTTTAATTGGCTAACATTCAATAAATTGAAAATAAATGTGGATAAGACCAAGTTTATTATCTTTAAACAAAAAAATAGGGATATTCCATCACTAAATATTAAAATTGATAATATAAACATAGAAAGGGTAAAATCAATTAAATATCTGGGATACATAGTGGATGACGGTTTGAATTCTAAGGAACATCTTGAACACATATCGCATAAAGTTACTCCTATGATAGGTGCTATTTATCGTTGTAGAAATTATCTTACACATAAGAGTAAAATGAATATATATAACGCATTCTTTTTGTCTCATGTCAGATACATGATCCCAATATGGGGCACTTGTGGTACTGTTGGGTTAAGATCTATGCAAACATTACAAAATAAAATATTGAAGATTCTTTTTTCATTTGAGTGGTTGACTCCCACCGATTACCTTTACAGTGAGTTGGGTGTCTGTCAGTTGAGTAAGCTACTGGAGTTAGAGCAAAGTAAGCATATTCATAAAATCATTAATAAGACAATTAAATGTAATACTAGCTTGTCTTTCAATAGGGATCTTCATTTGTATAATACTAGGGTGCAGGATAACATATATCAAGAGGTTGTTAGGAGTAATATTGGTCTGAATAACCCATTAAGTAGAGCTATAAGTCAATATAACCGTTTGCCGTTGGCTATTAGGAATATCACAAATTGTAATTCATTTTTAAGTGAGCTTGAGCAATACCTACAAATATGTCCATAAACTACTTTGTACTAAAACTACTCTGTACTTAAATATTCATAACTAGCTGGTGAGCAAGCACAAAATTTGTTAATGATTCCGATACCAGTGTTCAACACACTGCTTAGGAATGTTATTGTTATTGTAACCTATATATATTTTATGAAATAAAAGTTTAAAAAAAAAAAATACTATTGTAATACTTATGGTATACAAAGTGTTTAGAAATTAATACATAGTGGATATGCAATGATGTAACTTATTAACAGATTGTACTTTTGCAAAAATAAGTAATAATTATAAAGTTCACACATTAACCTATCATAAGGCTCTTTTATTTTGTACGAAAACTTCTGAAAGTGTTTTTGAAAATTGTTTTCAATTTATTAAACACTAGCTGATGACCCGCTGCGTTGCCAGCGTGAAAATACATTTTGAAATAATACACTTTTTTTCAAATTTTGTTGTTGATTTTCTATTTAATTTTTGCTACGTTTTTTTTGTTAATATGAATAAAAAGTGAAATGTAATTGAAATTAATTGAAATTATGAAATTAAAAGCTTTGGTCTATTGGATGTCTAGGACGTTGCAAATTTAGCCCTAGCTCAGAAATTAAATACGGAGAGTAGGGGTGGGTTATTTTTATGGGCGCCACTGACCCTGGACAGAATGGCCAGTATTCTCCAGGCTGTTGGCTGGACCCAAAGACCAAGATATTATGATACAGGCAAAACAAAATAAAATAAAATAAAATAAAATAAAATAAAATAAAATAATGAAATAAAATAAAATAAATAAATAATTAATCAGTGAATATTCAGTTCAATTAAAGTAACGCCACTGGTTGGTAGTCAAGAGTAAGCTCCCAGAGTCAAATGAAACAAATATATATCAAGATTCAAGAGCTAAATTTATTTAATAAAAATACAGTAATTGCTCGATAATTTGTCAGCAAAATTCAGATAAATGAATTAGGTAATTATCGGTTGTTCAATACTCAGGTAATAAATATGAAAAGTCAACTAATCAGTTGAAATTAAAAACTGTAATTCAATACCAAACTCAAATCAGTTGAACAATATGAATTAAATGCATAAGCAATAAAGTAATACCTCAATTAAACGTAAATTTTCACAACAAGCACTTCAGTTGAATAACGGTTAAATCCTGTAATAAATCAATAACCCAACCTTGATATTAGTAACTATTGACTTCAATCCGGATAAAAAAAACTAGAGTTAGTTAGGCATTAGTTAAAAATTACAAGAGCATTCCGGGTTCAAGTCAATATAAAATAAATCAGTGTCAATAATCCAATATATTATATAAATGCAATATTGGTACCCTTTGTGATCACTCTGGTTTACACCTTCAATTAAATTGTTATAGAATTATGTAACAGTTTATTGCTAGAATTTGGGTGATTATAACCACCTATTAAATCTAAATGTTGGGTTTGAATCTAGTTTTTGCAGTTCAGATAAGGACAATGAGGTTATGAAAAGTGCAATTAAGTTAATTGAAAATGAAATTTACGTTAACTAAAAAATGGAATTTAAGTGAACTGGCTTGAGAAAAATTCAATAGATAAGTTTGTTGATACGTTGTTGATCAATTGACAACCTGACAAATATTATCAACACAAAAATTAGGTAACTAAAGGTACAAATTTAAATATATAAAAAAAGGTAAGAGAATGAACGGTAAAAGGTATAAAAGGTAATAATCATGATCAATTAATTGTTAAGTTACGATACCACAAAACAGCTGCTGACTCATTGGTTCTCACTCAGGGCTTGATGATTTGAGTAGGTCTCAAGGATTGGCTTTGAGAGACCGGTTATTGGTGGAATCCAATTGATGGGCTTGAATTTCTACCAAGCAGCAGTTCGGTGGGGTAAATGGGACCGTAACGTACTTAACTCTCAGACGGAGAGAAAACCTCAGATAGAAAAAAACCCTAAGAAGGAAATACTTTTTCCTGGGAAGCTCTATGCTTGTGCTTTGTTCCACATTTCTCGTACATTAAGCACCCCACGCTTTTTTCACAATAATTCTAATATTTTTTGTTCATTAAAATTTTCTGTTTATATTGAAAATTATTTTTCACTTTTTAGTTCAATTTACTATAAAAGCGTGTTTTTTAGTTTTTTTAAACTATATTTATTTTTCACTTTTTAGTTCGATGTATTATTTTGTTGTTCATTTTTTTATTTTGAAGAAAAAACTTTAATTCTTATTTGTGTTTTGTTTATATTTTGTGGGATTATTGAAATTATGGGAGGAATGATTGACATTGTTGACATAAAGACGCAATCAAAAAATTATGGTGTGACCGGTGCGACACCTGCAGCCGGATTACAATTATTTCACTAGTCGACACGAGTCGAGCGTCTCGTATGGGCAACAACAACGTTATTTCTGAGTCGCATCCTTCGGCTTCGAGCAATTAGAATCCCCACCCTGGAGTGTGCCCGAAATACTTTCTGAACAGCCCAGAGTGCGCGCACCATTTATCATTTATGAACGGCTAGTGCGTCGCACCGGTATCACACTCACACTGAGTGTGTCATTCCTGAATTCGCTCCAGAGATTTCCAGTTGCAGACATTATCCAGACTTATTTAGAGCTTTCCAGAGTTTTCCAGATTTCATCCAGACTTGTACAGACTGATCCGGATTCTGGAAAATGATCCCCAGGTCTTTTGGAACCTTT
The DNA here is from genome assembly GCA_917834065.1 of Ceutorhynchus assimilis. Lineage (NCBI taxonomy): Eukaryota > Metazoa > Arthropoda > Insecta > Coleoptera > Curculionidae > Ceutorhynchus > Ceutorhynchus assimilis. Next base: position 44,298,238 of record OU892280.1, on the reverse strand, counting down.
CCAGAATTTTTCCGACCCTTTCAAGAAGTTTCCAGGTCTTTTTCAGATGTTTTCAGAGATTTCCAGAGTTTTCCAGACAATATCCAGACTTATCCAGAGTTTTACAGACTTCATCCAGATTTATTCAGCCCTTATCCAGACTTGTACAGACTGCTCCGAATTCTAGAAAATGATCCCCAGGTCTTTTGGGACCTTTTCCAGAATTTTTCCGACTCTTTCAAGAAGTTTCCAGGCCTTTTCCAGACGTTTCCAGATTTTTCCAGACGTTTCCAAACTTCTCCAGACATTTTCCAGACTTATCCAGAGCTTTCCAGAGTTTCCAGACTTCATCCAGATTTATCCAGACTTTATCCAAACTTTTTTTAGACTGATCCGGATTCTAGAAAATGATCCCCAAGTCAATTGGGACCTTTTCCAGAATTTTTCCGACCCTTTCCAGAAATTTCCAAGTTTTTTCCAGACGTTTCTAGAGATTTCCAGACTGTTACAGACAATATCCAGACTTTATCCAGAGTTTTACAGACTCTATCCAGATTTATCCAGATCTTATCCAGACTTGTACAGACTGATCCGGATTCTGGAAAATGATCCCCAGGTCTTTTGGGACCTTTGGCAGAATTTTTCCGACCCTTTCCAGAAATTTCCAGGCTCTTTACAGATGTTTCCAGAGATTTCCAGACATTTTCCAGACTTTATCCAGATTTATCCAGACTTGTTCCAGCTCACTTGGCTTGTTCCAGGTTCTTGTTCATACACTTCCCAAGAGTCCAAAACTTCGCACGCATTTCTATGTGCCCGTGCGATAAACATTTTCAATGTTACTTACAAACATACAAACATACAGGTGAAGCTAATATAAGCGTGTTAAAAAAAGAACACCTTTCTTGCAATAAACCTGCAAGTCACCTCGTATAGCAAAATGATGTACTTGACATTGAAATGTATAAAATTTTGGCCAGGAATAGAGCGAAAATATGACAATCGATACTGATTCTGGAAATAAAATGTTTTGGCAAAGAGCTGTGGAAGGAGTTAAAACGTGCCAAAAACCATTACCAACTCTAGATATTAACAAATAGGACAAAACTAAATGTAACAGTAGCAGCAATTAGTAACAATAGTGAATAAAAATTAATTTAAATGAAACTGTTATCGATCAAAAGTCGATACCCAAGATATCAATACTAAAGATTTTAGTGCCCTCAGTATTGAAATTGCAAACTTGTGAAACGGAAGCAATTACAGAAAAATACCAAAATTATAAGAGATAAGCTAATAAATAGATAGATGTCGCGCCCATAAATGCTTCCCTACGGCGAGGCGGTTTCACATGTTTTTACCAAAATTGAACCGGTAGAATGATTAACCAGAATTGACCTCAAAACAACTTGTTTACTCGAACAGCTGATCCCAAGCTAGAAATTATATATTGTCGGCAAATATGTAAATAGTTAATGATATTTGATTTTATATACTAGGATTATTAAGATTTTTGATTATGAAGAAAGGCACAGTTAATGGAAAAATTGTCCTTGATATAGAAAATTTGCAAAACAATGGATTAATTTTGATAAGGTAATTTTACATTAATTTAGGCACGTTTCATTTTTTTTTTTAATCCGATACCAGAGTCGATGGCCAGTGAGTTCAGTGACGCATTTTAAGCACTCCAGAGCTGTTCTAGAGTTGTTTATAGGCGTTCCAGTGTATCATAGTTTCGCGCAACCGAACTTTTTTTTTTGGATAAAAAATAGCCTATAGCACTCCTCTCTTTAGCCGAATTCGATTAACCGGATTAGATCGATCTGGTTCAATTTAAGTGAACCAGACTGTGTTCGATTGAGGCTGGATCAGTGCACCCTCATCAACAAAAAAATAATCTAGATCAGAAGAAGTTCACTTAAATTGAACCCAAATCGATTTAATCTGGGTCAATTGAATTCAGCTTATATAGAGATACGTGGTATTAAATTGAAGATCGGTCCAGCCATTCTCGAATTCAAAAAAAAAATAAAGTTACGTCGGTTGAATGGCAAGCCTAAATAAATGAAATATGGCAACGTTGTTTCATGCTGTCAAAAAAAAGTTGGGTTGTGTTGTTATGTAATGCGAATGAGTTTGTTTACAATTAAATTAATAATTAATTCAAAATTAATTTCTTTTTCCGAGATGCGTAACCTATCCACAAACCATCCTTTGGATGGCCATAACAACCTACCAAAGTTTCATCGTAATCGGATAAGTGGTTTTGGAGCGCATATCCGGATACCCCGCGAACATTGGTTTTTATATATATAAATAAAGATAAAGATAAAGATAATTTGACAGGGTGTTCTTATATTCAGAGCCAATGTGATGTAATTATTGGTCAGTATAAATACGCTCTACAATCAAATGGTATTAAGATTAAAAATCCTGAAATCCAAAGTACTGTATTAAATTCAAACCTATCTCTGAACTTACAACTTAGGCACCTAATGTATCCTGAAAAAATCACAGAAGACCTTAGTGAACCCGTAGTATTTAAGGACTTTGTTTCAGCAAAAACTCATGCAACATTGTATTATTTCTTATATCTGTACTAATTCTTATAATAGTTGTGTATTTATGGCCATCCAAGAAGAAGTCGATCCCCCTGAAAACTCTACAGGACATCATCAACGAGGACGTTGAAGAATCTTAAGGGAGGAAGAGTTATAGACATGAACCAATACGTAAACTGCCAATACCAGGAATATATAGCTCGACTCAGCATAATCATAGAAATAAGCATATTTCGTATTTTATTATTTCATGGGAGCTTTTTACACAGAATAAGTTTAGTCTTTAGTCACACACTGTACCAGTTAGTTGTCTTATTAAAATAAATCTTTTTTATAAAGCATTCCACTGGTTTGAGTATTTAACTCGAGATCACCAAAGTATTTCGCGCACGAGTTGCAAACAATATTTTTTCTACAACTGCATTTACATATTGATCATTCAAGGCTAAAATTGCATTAACAATCAAAAGCAGGTGATTTTTTAATTATTTTTGGTTTCCTGTCAGGTAACAAATACCTGACCCAGTGTGCGAACTAGGCATTTCGCACACTGGAGAAGTGAATAGTTATTTTTGTATCTAGTTCATGAAATGCTCGACTGTTTTTTTAACTCGGCTGCGCCTCGTTAAGAAAATCAGTTCTTGATCACCAAAGTATTTCGCGCACGAGTTTCAAACAATATTTTTCCTACAACTCCATTTAAATATCGATCATTCGAAGCTAAAATTGCATTTACAATCAAAGGCGGGTGAATTTTAATTATTTTTGGTTTCCTGTCAGATATCAGGTATTTGTTACCTGATTGTGCGAACTAGGCATTTCGCACACTGGAGAAGCATTTCGCGCACCGCGTCATGGGAACATCAAAAAATCCATACCTGGGAAAAAAAGTGTCACTTCGCAAATTGTCATCAGTGTGCAAACATCATCTTTTTTTGAACGTTGTAGAAAATAATTTTTCCTACGAGCGTGCGCGAAGTAGTACTTTTCCGCACGCATTTCGGTTCTCAAAGTTGCACTTTTCCGCACTCAGTGCGGATACAGGCCTTATCCGCACTGAGTGCCGAAAAGTAAAAATAATTGTCAAGCAACAATAAGTACACCTGTCGACTTTGACACATGATGACAAATTTTTCCTCTGTTCCTGTTCCAGCTAACATCTATACCTACAAACACCAAATTTAATTAACTTCAACACATTGTCAGATTTGTTTTCTATATATATGCATCTACAAACTATCTCATCAAATTTATAGCATTTTCCATTTGTCGAAACAGGGCAAAAAAATGTATCCTTATCCTTACATGTTACATGCTTTTAGAAAAAGATGCGGATGCACTCAGTGCGGCACTGATGACAAATGGAAATCGCCATTAAACGCTTTAAGATGAAGAGCTCTGACGATGATTTTCTGTTATATTTTTTTTTTGTTATGTAATTTTTTGATAAATGCATAGGTTCCCTTCAAGTTAATTAAAAATAATTAAACAAATTATCGTTTTTTTTTTAAATTTTTGTTGTTACCTACCTGATATGAAGCTCGTAGGAAAAATTTTGTTCCTAACACGTGCGCAAAGTGTCTTTTCCGCACGCAAACACGTATCCGAACTCCGCTTCGCGTCGTTCGTATAACTGTGTTTGCGTGCGGAAAAGTAACACTTTGCGCACTTGTTAGGAAAATAACTATTTCCTACGAGCGTGCGCAAAGTAGTACGTTTCCGCACGCATTTCCGGGCTCAAAGTTACACTTTTCCGCACTCAGTGCGGATACAGGCCTTATCCGCACTGAGTGCCGAAAAGTAATTATAATTGTCAAGCAACAATAAGTGCACCTGTCGACTTTGACACATGATGACAAATTTTTCCTCTGTTTCTATATTAGCCAACATCTATACAAACACCAAAAATAAATTAACTTTGACACATTGTCAGATTTGTTCTCTATTTATATGCAAAAATCTACAAACTTTCTCATCAAACGCTTTAAGATGAACAGCTCTGACGAGGATTTTCTGTTATTTTTTTTTTGTTATGTAATTTTTTGATAAATGCATAGGTTCCCTTCAAGTTATTTTAAAATAATTAAACAAATTATCATTTTTTTTTTTTTAATTTTTGTTATTACCTACCTGATATGAAGCTCGTAGGAAAAATTTTGTTCCTAACCCGTGCGCAAAGTGTCTTTTCCGCACGCAAACACGTATCCGAACTCCGCTTCGCGTCGTTCGTATAACTGTGTTTGCGTGTGGAAAAGTAACACTTTGCGCACTTGTTAGGAAAATAACTATTTTCTACTGACGTTTCATAATAGCAACTTTTCGATTGTCATTTCAGTTTTGAAACGACATTCTTTTAGGCACTGAGTGCGTGAAAGTTACTTTTAGGCACTCAGTGCGTAAAAGTGACTTTTGAATGCGTAAAAGTGACTTATGAGTGCGTAAAAGTAATTTTTAAGCACTAGTGCCTAAAAGTGTCATTCATTATTCAGAAATAAAAAACACACTAAACACATATTTGAATTTTGTTTTGTATTTATTATGAATATTGAAAATGGAATTACTGAATTGAACGTTTGGGTTACTCAAAACAGAAGTTTGTGTTATTACCTACTTTCTAGGATTTTAATTATTGATGTCGAATTTTGAAAAGAAAATCGCATGAAAAGTGTCAGGTGTCAAGTAAAAGCAGGTAACAAAGATTTTGGGTGTAATCGACTTATTCACATGAAATAAAATTGTGTTTTTTTATTATAAAATGCCAGTAGAAAAAATCTTGTATACAATACGTTACGAAACGATGTCTTTTAGTCACTCGACGTGTTGACAATTTTCACGTCGCGTGCCTAAAAGACGCTCATTTCGTAACTTATTGTATAAATAGCTAATTTTTTCTACAGACGTCAAAAAATGATGACATTTTCACACTCATTTCTGTTCGAAAAATGCCACATTGGTTTTATTTACCTTAACGACGTGCACGAAATATTTCGCGCACTAGGGCACGAAATACTTCGTGCACGCTCAGAGGCGATATTTCAAAAATACATAAATGGACGAAAATTTACCTCATATTTTCTGGGGTACCTACCCACTTAAACTGAATAAGAGCAGGATATTGAACTTTTTCGATTCACCCTCGAAATACATTAGAATTAGGGTTTCACTCACTTTTTTGACGGTTTTGTGCGAACATCATTTTTTGATTTTTCGGTCAAAAGGTTTTCTGCAATTGCAGAACTAGCTGTATTATTATATTGGGAACTACAAATTCTTCTACAAATTCTATTTCTTATCAACATTTTTGTCGAAATGATGCCGCGTCGGTCAGACCTTGGGAAAAAAACTTTTGACAAGCAGTATGTCATGGTGCATGGTGTGTCATTATTTATTAATTTTTTTTTCCATAGCAACCATTTAACAGGCTGTTCTGAAATAGAATTTCCTTGAATTATTTGATTTTGATATTACTCTGTCTGTAGAAAAAACGTTGTTTGCAACTCGTGCGCGAAATATTTTTGGTTAACTCGAACGATTTTTTGACTCCGCTGCGCGTCGTCAAAAAACTTTCGTTCTCGTTCACCAAAATGGCATTTCGCGCACAAGATACAAAAATAACTATATATAAAAGGTGTGACCGACGTGGCATCATTTCGGCAAAAAATATTGATCAAAAACAGAAATTGCAGAAGAATTTGTAGTTCCCAATATATATATTATATATATATATATTACTCGAAATTATTTCAACTCTGTCTGTAGAAAAAACGTTGTTTGCAACTCGTGCGCGAAATGTTTTTGGTGAACTCGAACGATTTTACGATGAACTTTCGTTCTCGTTCCCCAAAATGGCATTTCGCGCACTAGATACAAAAATAACTATTTTCTACAACTCCATTCAAATATCGATCATTCGAAGCTACAACTGCATTCACAATCAAAGGCAGGTGAATTTTAATTATTTTTGATTTTCTGTCAGGTATTTATTACCTGACTCATTTCGCACACTGGAGAATCATTTCGGTCACGGCGTCATGGGAACGTTAAAAAAAAATCTACATGGAAAAAAAGCGTCACTTTGCAAATTGTCACCAGTGTGCAAACATCATCTTTGTTTGACAGTTGTAGAAAATATTTATTTGTTTGCAACTCGTGCGCGAAATGTTTTTGGTGAACTCGAACGATTCGTTCTTGTTCACCAAAATGACATTTCGCGCACTATATACAAAAATAACTCTTTTATCATTTTCTTTGTGTGCTAGGTCATTGATGTTAAAACTTTTGAAAATTACCTTTTTTATTTTGTCTTAGGGCTTTCTAGCACCAAGAAATTGTAAAGGTACGGTTTGTTAGGATAGTACGCGACGCACAACTGACAACGTAAACGTCGTCATTGGTTCAGGTATGACGTACACCCGTCTTCTGACGTGAGAAAACGGGTCTACGTCATACCTATGGTCATACCTGAAGCAATGACGACGTTTACGTTGTCAGTTGTGCGACGCGTACTCTCCTAACAAACCGTACCTTAAGACAGACACCGCATCAGAGGACATCAGGACAAAATATTAGAAAAAAAAATGCAAAACAAGTTTAACAAAATTTGTTTAATTTTTTGATATAGACTTAAAAAATATTCATCAAAAATACCGATAAAAAAATCGCGACTATCTTATATATTATTATAACATGAAGATAGAACGTTTAAAGTATGACCCACTCAACCCAATACAATATTTTTTGATCTCACAAAAATTTCTCCTGACGAACAGCCGAAGATTTTTTAGCCCTTCCCAACACTGTTTCAGCTTTCAACCCCTTGAAGCTAATATTATGACTATTTCACTTAATGTTCTTAATACAGAAACACTATATTTGACAAAAATTATAGCGTTGATGAACAAAATTCAATTATTCTCAATATGCAGGGTGGCGCAGAGGAAACGGATGTTTTTCACTTTTCACGTAAGCATAACATATAATTTTGTTCTAATTACAGCTAAATGAAATACATAATAATAACACTTTTAAATTAATGATGAAAAGTAATGTGAGTCGAGCCTCCAACCGCTCTTGAAACATGTAAAATTCAGAAAACATAAGTTTCCTCTGCGCAACCCTGTTATTGATTTGTTTTAATTCAAAACGATCAAAGTTTACTTTCATCATCACCTTCAAACCCTTCATTATCTAGTCCCCCTTTCCTTCTAACATTATTAGTCAGCTTCCTTCTTCCAGCATAATGTTCAGTTATTTCATGCAAATTTTTTCCCTCAGTTTCAGGCAACAGAAAATACATTAGCAGAATCCCAATTAGGGTTACACAGCTATTAATCCAAAAAACTCCCGCTAAGGTCGCCACGTTTACTAGAGTCAAAAATGTTTTATTAACCAGAAAACCTATGTAGTATCCAGCCGCTGCGCTCATCCCAGCAGCAGCGTCCCTAATATCGTTTGGATATAGTTCGCCCATAAGCATAAATGGTAATGTTATAGGCATTAAAAAGCTACAGAAGTTGGTAGCTGCAATGCAAGTTAACGGCACCCAACTGTACTTGTTAACAATGGCTTCGTTCAGATTGTTACTAGCTGAGTCGAAATAGTTAGCTCCAGCGCTATAAGCGTAAATTCCAGCAAATAAAAATCCAACAAAAATTATTGATTGCGATATAAACAAAAGTAAACGTTTGCCTAGAAATCTGACTAAGATCATGAGCAAAATGCTTCCTAATAGCTGTAAAGCTCCTAGTAGGATTGTCGCGTGATAGGAGTTAATTGGAGCGTGTAGAAGCTCGAACGAGTTGACTGCGTATGCAGTATGGAACAAACCAAAACTTGACAGAAGAGATGCTAAGCATATAAGACCAAATGGTTTTAAAAATGTCGGTCGTAAAAAGGATTTTGCCGATTCGATGATAGTTTGTTTTTTTTCTAATTTTTTTTTCTCAATTTCATCTACCATTATTTGAAACTCCTTCTCAATATTTCTAATTGTAGTCCAGCCTCTCAACCAAGCCAAATTTTTCCTGGCCTTATCGAAATTCCCACTTCTAATTAACCACTGAGCTGGTTCTGGTATAAGAAACAACAAAAACACTGTTGCCAAGGGAAATGAGCTATTTATCAGTGCCATGGTTCTCCATGGAAAAATAGAACCTAAAATAAAAGATTGCAGAATTCCTAAGCAAACAGCTAAATTTGTAGTTGAGATCAGAGCACCTCGTAGTCCTGGTTCAGTTATTTCAACTGCATATATTAGTGTCTGAAAGCATATTTTTGAATTATTATTTGCATAAAATCATAGAAATAATGCTTACTGGTGCTTCCAAAAGTCCTCCAGTAAATCCTGTTAAAAATAAGCCTAAAAATACGTGCCAGGCTTGTGAAGCAAAATAAAATATTAGGAAAGCTCCAAAGAATAAACAGGATATCAACTGCATGGATCTAATTCTTCCAAATGGTTTTGTGGCTATGCGCGATGCGAAACATCCGAGCGGGACGCTGAAGAAACTTAGGGAACCTATAAAATTTCAAAAAAAATATGTAAGATTTATTATTATTTTACTTTTTCTAGTACATATATAAATACTTTTGAAAAGATAATAATGGGTGATTCAAATTCATTTTTTTTAAATAATACAGTAGTGTCGCGATAATCCGATCCCGCGATAATCTGTATGCTTCTGTAATCCGCATCGCATTTTCGTTCCCTTGATGTACTCTGTAATCCGGATTTCACTTGATTCAGTAATCCGAATTCATTTACATGACTCTTGAAAATAAAAGCACAGAGTTTTCACTTGTCGTTTTGTAACTGCGTTCAAGTGGATAGGTAGTTTTTACATATCTACAATAGTCTACATTGTCTACACGCATCATTCAATACGCAGCGTCCTTCCTGACTGTGTGGACTTTTTCAAAGAAAATGACACAACTTCTCCCAAGCGGTGCAGAAAAATGTAGAAGAAGGTGGACAAAATTCAAATGGTGAAAATAATGTAAACGAAAGTTGGAACAAGATTGACTAAAATATAGTTATTTTTACACTTATGTACATTCTTTCATAATTACATATTTCGCACTCTATATATACTTTATTTTTTTCCAAGATAGATTTTGACATTGAAAACTTTAAAACATAAACAATAACGCTTGACCCTGATTGGTCGCAAAATGAGGTGTTTCTGCAGGTTGACATCAGTTTTACAATAGCGGCCAATAAGTGGCATTAGCGGCATTGTTTATGTTTCAAAGTTGACAATGTCAAAATCTATCTTGGAAAAAAATAAAGTATAGAATTATTTTTTTCGTTTGTCTTGTTTTTCAAATAAATATGAAGCTTTTTTTGCTTAAATACAGTATGTTATTTTTTTCAAAATAGTTTAAAAAGCGAACTGTAAAATGCCTTAGTAATCCGAATAATTTGATAATCCGGATTGGTCTGGTTTTAATTGATCCGGATTATCGCGACACTACTGTACCTATTTGCCATAGTTTATTATGATGGCAGATGGCATAGGATGTGAAATTAGTATTTATGACATTATTGTATACCCCGTGTTAATTGCTTACATACAGGGTGTCACGAAAGGTTTGTTACAAACTTCTAGGGATGGTAGATCTCGTAAAAATAAAACATTTTTCTTAATAAACATGTGTCCGGAAATGCTTCGTTTTCCAGATATACAGGGTGGTCCAAATTTGAGCCTCATCATTGGGATCTCGGTAACCGTAAGAGATACGGGGTCGGTTAAATTATGGCAAAGTTGCGCAATTTTATGATCAATAGAATACCGTTCTGAAACCAGAAAGATTCCGAATACTTCCGGAGATATTCGGAAAAAACCAAAATTTTGTAAAATCGTTTTTATTTTTTCCCGGGCTTATTTGAAAAGCAATTTTAAAATAAATGTCACTTCATCATTGTCACTTTTTCTCCTTTAAAAGATGGTGCTACTAAATTTAAAATTCGACGTTTCGTCTTCAGGCGGCCATCCTCAACTCCCTTTTTTTTAAATACGCACCTGGATTTCTTATTTGCGATTTTGTCATCTTTGCGCATCCTAAAACCGATACTGTTTATAATTTTTCAATAACACAGCAAAAAAAGCAGGTCCTTATTAAAAAAAAAATAATGATGATTTCAAAGGAACGAAACATTGGATTTTAAATTTAATACCGCCATCTTGTGGAGAAGAAAAAGTGACAATGGCAAGGTGAAATTAGTTTTCCACAATCTTTTTAAATAAAATCAGGAAAAAATGAAAACTATACGAAAAAAAACATGAATTTCTCGTTTTTCTTAAATTTTTTCCTGATTTCATTTAAAAAGATTTTGAAAAACTAATTTCACATTCCCATTGTCACTTTCTCTTCTTTACAAGATGGCAGTATAAAATTTGAAATCCGACGTTTTTCAAATACGGACCTGCTTTTTTATCGTGTTATTGAAAAATTATAAACAGTATCGGTTTTAGGATGCCCAAAGATGACAAAATCGCAAATAAAAAATCTAGGTTCGTATTTAAAAAACGTAAGTTAAGGATGGCCGCCTGAAGACGAAACGTCGAATTTAAAATTTAGTATCACCATCTTCTAAAGGGGAAGAAGTGACAATGATGAAGTGACATTTATTTTAAAATTGCTTTTCAAATGCCCGGGAAAAAAAAAAAACTATTTTTCAAAATTTCAAAAGAATATCTCCGGAAGTATTCGGAATCTTTCTAGTTTCAAAACGGTATTCTATTGGTCATAAAATTTCGCAATTTTGCCATAATTTAACCGACCCCGTATCTCTTACGGTTACCGAGAGATCTCAATGATGAGGCTCAAATTTGGGCCACCCTGTATATCTGGAAAACGAAGCATTTCCGGACACATGTTTATCAAGAAAAAAGTTTTATTTTTACGAGATCTACCATCCCTAGAAGTTTGTAACAAACCTTTCGTGACACCCTGTATAATGTGTTCACATGTAGGTATGTTTATCTATTTATCTTGTTTGAGCCATCACCCAAGGTGAGTTATCTATAATTTATTTTAGTACCTACGGAAGTTATAAATTTTTTTCGAAAAGATAAAGGAAACTTTTCAGAACTTTGAAATAGTATATTACATACCGAGGTGGAAAGTGTTTCATTACTGTCGAGAGATTTTAGTTACACCGAGGCGCAGCCGAGGTCTAACTAAAATCTCGAGACAGTAATGAAACTTTTCACCGAGGTATGTATAGTATTTTATTTACAATCATTCGAATTTTGAAATTTTTATTTGAATTAAAACTAAAAAAATACAATAATTAATAATTTCATTCACTATCGGCCCACGGAAGGAAAGTAAACTTTCGACCCGTGAGCCGAAAGTAAAAGTCAAAAATTATAATACATTTTAAAAATTTCATTCACTTTCGCCCCACAGGTCGAAAGTAAACTTTCGACCCGTCTGGGACTGGACCAAATACGAGATATTATCACAAGTAATAAATGAGCAGCATCTTTGGTACTGGTCCTTTTCCTCGAGACCTGGGAAAAAGCAATTCGAAAAGGGGGAGGAACAGCTAGCAGAAAACTACATACCAATCAGCCTTTACCAGTATTATCTGCGAATTAATAGAAAAAATATAATGGTAGGTAGGTACTCGAAACAGTTTTTTTTGATAACCATACCATTCTTGAATTAGCGAATGAGTTTCCTCTCCAAAAATTCACCCAGTGATAGTCAACACCACATCAATAACCTCTATGCTACGGACATGGACATATGCTGACGATAATCAGCAACTGATAGGTGTTGTCTCACTGTATTTTGAAAAAGCTTCTGATAAAATTCCGATCGACTTGGTCCAGACTCCAGCTCTACCTCAGCGATCCATGTGGACCTGAAAACAAATATTCCATCCAAATAGATTTTGTAACTGTATTCAGCAATACAACAAAGGTGCCTTCCATTGATACGAAATGCGAATCATACACCAAATGCGCCATAACAATCGAATACATACATACTTATTCAACCAATCAGGAGTCACCAAAGTTTGAAGTCACAAAGATTTAGGAATCATTATCTCAGAGGATTGGAAATGGGAGCAAGGAGCAGCACATAGAGCAAAATATCAAGAAGGCAAAAACACTATTCTACCTCATTATAGATCATTCCAGTGAAATTATGGCTATGTAGAACAAGAACATTATGTAAGACCTGAAATAAAACATAGGGCATATCGAGCCCTTACCACACTAAAGACTGTCTTGCTGGGTAGGCAGAGGATGAACAAACTGAATCGCATCACTTTTTGTTCGGCTTTTCCTAATGCCATTGTGTCCACATATGGATGAAAGAATGCGTTCACATTCATTCGCGGGTATATTTTGTTTTTAATATTAATAATAATAGTCTAGGAGGCAGTGACGATTTTCGGTACTTATTTTCCCAGTCAAACCATATGGATAGAATTGTAGGGTTAGTAATTCTGAGCAAAATACATATATTTTGGGGGGTGGTTTTCCGATGGGTTTAGGCACAAAATACGTTAAAGCTTACGAATGCATGGCCCTTTTTTTTCTCAGTGATGAAAATAGGTCTACTAATAAGAAGCATACTGAAGTTACGTAAAAAAATAGTCCGGCTAATCTGTGAGTATGGATAATATGTCTGGCAAGTGAAAAATTGAAGATCCGAAAATTTTCAGCCAGACTCACTTCCACTAACTGAGATAAGCCAAATTGCTATTTTCATATACTTTGGCTGTGGTCCGAATATAACCATGGTTAAGGTTTCGCGGTCCGGAAGTAATCAAATCACTCTGGTTTCTGGAAAAGTAGTTACTTTTGGACCTTGGTTTCCTGAAATCTGGTTAACTAAATGTCAAAATAGTTACCGGCTATCGAATGTCGGTTCTGTTGGTTTTATCTTTAAATTCTGTCAATTATTCTTTATTTCATATTCGCGTTCCCCAAGTAACCGAAATTTTCAGTAACCATCTGTCAACCGATTAGGTTACTTTGGTTAACGTTTGGTTATATTCGGACCATGGCATTTATGTTCTATTGTAGTAAATGTGAAATATTTATGTCTGGGAAAATAAGTGTACTTGTATTTTTCATTGATCTTGTGAACCCATCCGAAAATTTTAGCCAGATTCAAAAATTCCTGCTTTGTATCACCAGGGGTGCGTTCAAAGACGGCAATGCTAATGCCAAAACCTACTTTTCCCCCTCCACCGGTAATGCCGAATCACGTAGGTTTGAGCCGAACTCGAATGCAAAATGCCAATTTTGGCTTGGCTGTAGCCATTCCTGAACGCAGCCCAGGAGAACAAACTATTTAAATAGACACCAACTGGGAAAGTAAGTGCTAAAAAATTTCACTGCCTCCTGGACTATAATAATGTTACCTGAAATAAGCCGTGAGCTCTAAGAGCTCTTTGTCGAATAGAGAGACCTATAGTCCGAAGCAAGTCAGGGGCATCATTTAGCGAGTTGATCATTTTATAAAAGGATAGTATATTGATGGAAGATTCTATACTATAGACTACATTTTCCCCCTGAACACACTGTTTGAAAGCGACAAGGCGAAGGAATTTTCCTCTGTACTCTTTCAATCTGTCTCCTGTATATCTCATAATAAGGAGCCCGAGGTCTTTTATTTGACCAACTCTGGATACCAGATAGCCATCTACAGAGTAATTTTTGTTAAGGCTATTTTCCTTACTGTGACTATTTCACTACAGTCTATTTTTTCCCAAAATAGATTTTGACATTGAAAACTTTGAAACATAAACAATAACGCTTGGCCCTGATTGCTCGCAAAATAAGGTGTCCCTGCAGGTTGACATCAGTTTTACAATGCATGTCGTGCAAATGGCATTTTGCGACCAATAAGCGGAGTTAGCGGCATTGTTTATGTTGCAAAGTTGACAATGTCAAAATCTATCTTGGGAAAAAATAAACTGTAGAGTGTATTCAGCTGACAATATTGCTACCTGGACAATACCAACAACATGGTATTTCCGCGACCATTTTTTGACATTTGTCAAACTGATATTTTTAATTTGACGTTTTTATTCATATTTTTGCATTATTCTATTTATTTTCAAAATCTTACGTGAAATAGTCATGACGAATACCACTCGAGAAAAAATTGTGTAGGCAAAATTGTTCTCAAGGTTTTATTCAAGTTTATTGCTTTTCGGCAATTTCGCTCATGACATTTTTGATAAAATCATTCGCGAAATTGCCAAGCAACAAATTTCATACCTTTCGAAAATTTTGCCGACAAAATTTTTTCTCTTGTGATATTATACAGGGTGTCCCACGGTGAATGGCGTATTAGACGTTTATGGAGAACTAAAAAGCGGATTATTTTGAAAATTTCGCGACCGGGATAAACGACCATAATCTACACTTTAAAAATATTTTTGTTTATGCGGTATTGCCGCTTCTACTCTAAACCAGTGGCAACATCGCTATTTTAAATGGAACAACTTGTATTTGATTGCATATTTGGATTCTACGTATAATTCTGAGCAGATTTCATGTGATATACCCTATACCTAAGTTCAACTGTTTTGGAAATATTGACAGCTGAAAATTGACTTTTTGCAACTTTGACAGGCTGTAAAACTTGAACGGTTAATTTTAGAGAAAAACCGATTTCACATTCCTATCTCAGATTTTTATAAACTATCATTTGACACCAACTTCGAATTTAATCCATGATTTAAAAAAATTTAATCTCCGGTTAAATTCAAAGTTGGTGTCAAATGATAGTTCATGAAAATCTAAGATAGGAATGTGCAATCGGTTTTTCTCTAAAATTAACCGTTCAGGCTTTAGAGACTGTCAAAGTTGCAAAAAGTCAATTTTCAACTGTCAATATTTCCAAAACAGTTGAACTTAGGTATAGGGTATATCACATGAAATCTGCTCTGAATTTTAAGTAAAATACAAATATGCAATCACATATAGGGTGTTCTATTTAAAATAGCGATGTTGCCACTGGTTTAGAGTAGAAGCGGCAACACCGCATAAACCTAAATATTTTTGAAGGGTAGATTATGGTCGTTTATCCCGGTTGCCAAATTTTCAAAATGATTCGTTTTTGAGTTCTCCATTAACGTCTAATACGCCATCCACCATGGGATACCCTGTATATGAAAAGATTGTAACATTGCAAATATCACTTGCTTTTTTTTTATAATAAACTATTTACATTTTAAATTTTCTATAATTTTTCAGTCCATATGCCGGCTGAATGTATTATTTTATCGGTGAATTCAAGCCCTCGAGAGGACATAGGCGCTTTTTTTTGTACTATCTTGGTCTTCTCGACTTGGTACTTCATTGCTCTTTAACCTGGTTCATAGTTTTCGAACGTAGTACTTTAGGGTCGACAGGTTGACAGCGTTTTCCTCCAAAACTGTCAAGTGATTTCTATTTATTCTGGAAGAGAAAATTAAAGAGTCCCTTTTCTTATCTGGCCGTTGCCCGGGGAGATCGACTGTGTCTTCGGGAGCCAGTCATCTTCCGAAATAAATTATCGATTACCGTTCTCGTGGAAAAAGTATCTTATCGGCCTTCAGGCATTATATAAACGAAATAACGTTGCGTAAGGTAATAATCCTTTGATTATCGAATGTAATACCACAAGAGGTTTCAGGATTACCGGATAATACTTTTACCTGTCACGAAATGCGTTACGCAGCAACATCACGACTCCGAAGGAGGAGTGGTGTTGCTGGTAACGCGTTGAGTGTCAGGTAAAAGTATTAGGTAATCCTGGAACATCGAGTGGTATTCAAAAGGTTATACTACGAACTAAACTTTAGGTATTACTTTAAAATTTAAAAAAAATTCTATAATAGAATTTGTTATAAATGCCACCAAGCGCGATAATCCCAAAAGGCTTATCACTTTTTAAGCCTCTCGTGTCATATGGGAATAATGTACAGTGAGTTGTATAACCGAGAAAATTTGAGTTAAAAGTCTTGTGATTACCGTTTTATTCAAGTTTGAATTTCGAAACCCACGTGGTAAGTTTTCAAATTTTTTTAAAGTAATGGTTGTTCATGGAATGCCTCTGGCCTCTATTATCTAGGGTTTTTCCGAGAGACTATTTCTACCGTGGGCCTATTTTTAACGGGGACCTGTATTTTCCGAGCAGCTATTTTTCTCAAGGGATCCATTTTCAACAAGCCCCATCTCTGGGCATAGAGCTCTTGAGTCCTTCACGTGTCGATTCCTGTACCTCTACCTGTGACCATGAAAACCGAACTTCTAGTCTCTATTTTCCAGGCTAGAATCTACGACTTACAGTGACCAAAGACTGGATGGCTACCGACTACAGTAATCTCCCCTTATGTTGGAATTGAGGTTTGTATAGAGTTTCGTTAATAACTGTTATATCTTTTTCTTCTGAACTCTGTTCTATAGTCAATTAACATAATTAATTGATCACATTTTTACCGACATTACCTTTAAATTTTTTAAGTTTCAGCTATGTTATTCTTGACACTTTAATGAACTTTAAATATTTGTTCTCGATTTTTGATTTGCCGTATTTAACACTATAGATTTTTTTACTTAACTTTTAGTACCGTCATAATTGAATAATGTACCTATCTTCTATCTTTTATTAATCATAATCATTAATCTGAACTGAGGTTAAGGTTGGACAACATGCTCTGAATTTAAACTCATGGAGTAAGTACCTATAACGTCAAAAATTGATCAATTTTTAACCCTGGGTCCTACGACTTATATATTTGAGGATTTCTAGTAAATCTCCAGACCATTAATTTAACCGTTATACCGGGTGCCCACGAGATCACTTTCCAGCTGCCATTTTTTTATTTGTCCATTAATATCAACGAAACTTGGTAGGGTTGATATTCTATCCAAACGCCATTTTTATGCATTTATGACAAGTTTTCCTGACTTCCGGTTCCACCGGAAATGACCGGAACTTTTGATTTTTAAATGGCACACCCTGTATATTTTATGTTTTTCGGATTCTACAGGTCGTTCTACGTCCTAATGCACAATTTTTGAATCGAGTTTTGCCCAAATTTTGTTTTCAAATTAAATTTTAATTTTTTAACTAGAGTGCCATGATCATCCTAAAATGACTCTACATACTTTACTTAAGTTCAGAAAAATACAAACTCAATTTTATCTTTGTAAACTTTTCTGATAGAGGGCTGTAATAGTATATTACAATCCGAGACGGAAAATACTTCATTGCTGGTCGAGAGGTTATTATAGTTTATCGAGACGCGAAGCGTCGAGATAAACTCAACCTCGAGACAGAAATGAAGTTTTCCGTCGAGGTTTGTATACTTTTTTATTTCAACCCTTAATTTTCTGATGCAAAAACTAAAGATTCTGTTATACGAAATTTTCATATAGTGTAAAACTGGCCTTAGAAAAAAATATTTCACTTTTTTTGTCAATGTCATCAATTTTGACGATCTCAAAGGCCCTGTAAAGGCCAAAACAAAAGACGAAACCACAGGAAACCGCAAAATCAACAACCATAGATAAGATCAACAACGCCTTAACGACGGTAGTTTTCGCTCAGTATTTTTGCGGAAATAATAGATTTTCACTAGATTTCTCCCCGTTCTCCCCAAAGAAATGATTTCGGAAAGTGAAGATGAAGCGATGGATTGTACCCCACCTGAATTAAAAGAAGCAGCAGACAGGATTGGAGAGAGTTTGCTTCCAGCAAAAAGCAAATTTCGGTACGAAAAGGCTTTTCAAATATTCGAAGCATGGTGTAGCCAGAAAGGAACGAGAAATACTGCCTCGGAGACCGTTTTGTTGGCGTATTTTGGCGAATTATCTAAGGAAAAGAAGCCTTCGACTTTATGGTCGACTTACAGTATGTTGAAAACCATGATTAAATTGAAAGAGAAAGTTGATATCTCCAATTACGCAAAACTTATAGCTTTTTTGAAGCGGCAAAATCTGGGCTTTCAGCCGAAAAAGTCGAGCGTTTTTTCCAGAGAAAACATTAACGAGTTCCTCACGAAGGCAGCTGAAGAATTCATTAGCATCAAGGTAGGTTTTCAAAAAATATACAAAGAAGATAAAAATGCGAAAATCAAAATGATTTTCTGTATGCTATAGCTAGGTTACCCATTTTATTTTTATCTGGTTTCAGGTAGCGCTAATTGTTGGTGTGTCGGGTGCATGTAGGAGCGATGAACTAGTCAAGATGAAAATGGAGCACGTCAACGTTTTGGAAGGAAAGATCGCTATAGAAATTCCACACACAAAAACTTACACAAGTCGATCGTTTATCATAAGCGATCCAGATTGGGTTGCTATTTTCCACAAATACCTCACTTTGCGGAAAAATTTGAAAAATGACAGGTTATTTGTTCAATGGCGAAATGGGAAATTACATAACCAAGCAATTGGCTATCATTCAATCTCAAAATTTCCACATAAAATAGCTGCTTTTTTGAAGCTTCCAAAAATTGAAACTTTTACAGGGCATGCTTTTCGTCGTACTTCCGCAACCTTATTGGTTGACAACGGGGCCGATCTATTGCAACTCAAAAGACTGGGAGGGTGGAAATAGAGCACGGTTGCTGAAGGCTACATAGAGGCATCTTTGGAGAACAAAAGTAAGACTGCTCTGATGCTATCCTCTACTTCCAAAGGTATTCAGTTGTCCAGTGCATCCACAAGTACATCACATGCGGAAACTCATCCGCAAGCGCAAGAGATAATAGTTCCAAACGAAACACAATTCCAACAGGATGGTCTCAAGATTTCCATTATAAACAACAATGCTAATTTAACAATTAATGTAAATAAGTGAATAGATTTAATTAGTTCCATGTAATACATGTGGTTTTATTATTATATGTGAGAGCTGTATGAAAATTATCAATTTGGAACGAGCAGGGAAATGGGGACGGAAAAGCATTTGCCGTCCCGGACGGAAAATGCTTTTCCGTCCTAGGCAGGCATATGCATTACCGTCCCGATAAATGTCAAAGTCCAGAAATGTGACACTTTCAAGATTTTGAAAAACCTGCAATGTCAACATTACATATGTGGTTGAAAATAAACTTCATTATTTTGGTATTTTTGCCCTAGCTCAAAAACTAGAATAGAAACATATCACTTTCATAACGTTACTAAATGTAGTTTTTTAAAGCGAATCCAACGATATAATACACTACGACATTTTTCTTAATTTTCGTTCAAATATTTCTGTTTTATTATGAAGGTAATTTCTTTTTTCTACTTAAAATTTAATTTTGAAAACGAAATTTGGACAAAACTCAATTTAAAAGTGGTACATTAGGACGTAAAACGATCTGTATAATCCAAAAAACAAAAAATATACAGGGTGTGCCATTTGAAAATCAAAAGTTTCCGTCATTTCCGGTGAAACCGGAAGTCAGGAAAAATTGTCCTAAATGCATAAAAATGGCGTTTCGTTAAAATATCAAGCCTACCAAGTTTCGTTGATATCGATAAACAAATAAAAAAATGGCAGCCGGAAAGAAATCTCGTGGGCACCCGGTATATAGACTGTGAGATATGGGCTGTTTGGTGGAGTCATTTTTTTTTGTCTGGCATTTTGAGGGCTGAATGGGGCTACTAAGCTGATGAGAATATGGGTGATTTTAATGCCTGCCACCCGTTCGAAAATTTGCAGAAGAAAAATAGTATATTGTGTATTTAGGTGGAAAAGTGACACATTCTCGGCCGACGGTGGAAGTTGACGGGCCAGCCGAGGCCAGCAAACACCGAAGGCCGAGAATGTGCTTTTTCACCGAAATACACATACTATTTTTTCTGCGATCGGTTAAATTCCTGTTAACTGTTTGTCTTCAGGTTCCAATTATTCAGCAGTACGAGAATCACTTTCCCGGCCTAGGCCGGAAAAGTGTAGTATTGTTATTCATTGATTCCTTAGCAACTATTGAAACATAATTGAAATATCAGAATATTGAGTTTTGCGACCTGTCAACCGGTCAAAAATGCTGACATTTCTTGTCAATCGCAGAAAAAATTGATTTACATGAAGAATTTTTTTTTAATGATCTCAAATTTTCTGGCTTTTAAATAAAAGATTGACATTGATAAATAATTCACCCATGAAAAATACCAGATACTTTTCAATAGCTGAAAAAATGAAGATGGGTGTCAACTTCCAAGAGAAAAGAAAAGAACTTTCCGCGTTTACTTTTTGTCTGGCAATCGAGAGAATAAAAGGTTTTGTTGTGAAAATAACGCTGAAAAATCGCCAGACGGTAATCACCGAGGTAATCACAGTTCGAAATCGAGTTTTCCGGCGAAACATTCTATAGACATTTCGAACAAGGGGCAGGCACTAGAACCACTTATATTCTCATCCGCTAACTAGCCACATTCATCCCTCAAAATGCCAGACAAAAAAAAATTACTCCACTAAACAGGCCCTATCTCAGGGTCTAATAGCCCATCTTTTGAATTGCTTTCAGGTACAAATTAATTTTTTCGAATTTATTTTTTTTTAGCAGAAGCTGGCCATATTTGCCAATAGAATTTTCCAATCATTTACTTTTTTTAAATTAGTTTTCTGGAAATTTAAATCTTTATATTTTCTTTTCAAATTGATGATATGGCTAGCGACTGTTATTGAACTTATATGGTAACTATGAGGTCCATTTTATTGTATTAATTTTTTAATTTTGAATTTGGCGAAACTGCTGATTGAAAGTTGACCTCTATTAATTAATTTTATTTAGATTGTTTCAACAGCAATTGAAGTCATACTTTGAAATTATTTAATTTTTGATTTTCAACCTCACTGTGAAATATATACTATTTCGATTTGAAATTTACCTAATTGTTTTATTGGTTTACCTAGGTCAGGGTTTGTTGAGTTGTGTGCCTTATTTATTTCTTTTTCAGAATTACCAATTACCGTTTGCACTTCCATATTTTATATATATATTTTTTTAATTCAGTGGCGCCCTTGCCATTCTGTACTTTTTAAAAACTATCAACCCACACCTTATATTTTTTCGCTGAGCAAACCGAGCATATTATGGGCCTCTGGTTAATTCATTAATAAAAGGGGCTACAAGATATGGCAAAAAATTTTGAGATGTTGAGGTGCATGAGGTTTGATTTGCACCATCTGTCAAGATTCTGCGAGTCCTGAATCGGCTCACAGTCACTCCTATCCTCTTCAACTCTGTATATGTTGGTCATCCGAACGTACAACAAGCATTCACTATCAGTGATAGCGTCATCCTTATCATTGATGTTGTTTAGATTTCTTTAATAACTCAAGTCATTTATTGCACGTCATCGACGGTTCACAACACGCCCTATGTTATCGAACGCCCCATGTTATCGAACGCCCCTCAAAAAATAGACAAATGAATATAACCCAACATTTTAATGACAGTTTCGGTCTGGAAGATTCGATTCCAGTATCATCCAGTTACACACACTCAGCGCAACAAGTTCCGTGTCAATGCACTTCCTCCACGTGGTTAAAAAACCAACACTGTTAATTGCTATAATTAATTTAATCGTAACATTGTACTGTTCGTCTTTGTTGATCCGTTTGTTTGCGGTAGTAAAAGTGTTTTGAGTTGGAATTAAAACGATTAAAAACTAACCGCGTTCGAGTTTTATTAAAACCACCCAAGGTCTATCTGGTCCACTCTATCGAAGGAACTCTAAAATCCCCACATAATTTCTGGTCTCTTCTCACGGATTGTTGACTTGCAACCGATTAAAATTGATAGACAAAGTGGTTTTAAGAAACAATTCGGATACTTTTGACGTTGAAAATAGTACTTGTGTGCATTGACTCGTGAAAACAAAAAAGTGAACTCTCAGTAATCCAGTCTCCGCCCCATTGTAGCAGACTGTAGGATCCCAGTCCTCTCGCTACGCCCCAGTGGCCTCGCGGCTCTAGTTTTGTGGCCCAATCCCGTGGCCTTGCAAATTGGAAATTGAAGATTACGGCACTCTGTCGCCTGGATTTCAAGGAAAATTTAAGGTCAGATCTTTCAATTTTATTTATGATGGTTATGGAAAGTCGTTCACTACAGAACTTCAAGAATTTCATCACACTGTGACTGTACTGGTTTTTTTGTAGTGGTTTTGTGCATTTGTTTTGGTGTTCTATAGAATATTTTTGCACTCTCTGTGGCAAATACTTATTTGCAATTTAACTGACATTAATTTAAAGTAGGAAGGAATAATATAGACTCTTTTCTCAAAACTTTTTTATAAGATTCTTGCAATCTTTCTCGTTTTTCAAAAACAAAAAACTTCTTATTTCATTTAAAGCTAAAGCGTAGATATTTCTTTCAATTTAAAATGTCTGAATTAGGAATTGATGTAGAAAGCCTCAAACGCAAAAGAGGCAGGCAAAAGGCTGTGATAACAAGAATTGAAAACTTTGTTCGACAAAATGTTGATGTTGCAAATATTGATGTTAATGATTTTGTTGTAAGGGAAGTGCAATTACACAAAGCTTATGCGTCATATCTAGAAGTACAAGATGATATTGAAGATGTTGACGAAACTCAATCTGCTGACAGAGATGAATTTGAAGGTAGATATTTCAATCTTGCAGCAAAGTTAAAATCTTTAATTCAAAGGTTTTCTCAGGTATCAATTAACTCGCCCACCCCACAATTTCTAGCCACACCACCTCTAGCCTTGCCTAATGGCCCACCAATTAACCCTCATTCAATTCAAGTTAAGCTTCCTAGTTTAAATGTACCTACTTTTACAGGTAATTTCAAAGATTGGCCCGCTTTTAAAGATATTTTCGCTGCATTAATAGATTCAAATCAGAATCTCTCCCCTGTGCAAAAACTAATGTATTTGAAATCTGCTTTGAAAGGTGAACCATTGGACCTTGTGAATAGTTTGTTAATGACCAACGAAAATTATGCAGTAGCAAACGAAATGTTGAACAAGCGATACGACAAAAAACTTTTGATTATTAATTCATTGTTGCAGGGTCTATTGGACGTCCCACATATTTCCAAAAATAATTGCACAGCCTTGAGGCAATTCATAACTCAGGTTAACAAAAATCTAAAGTCATTAGAAGCATTACAGGTCGATATCGAGAATTGGGATTTGCTTTTAATTTATATTTTCTCTAAACATTTAGATGCTGCAACAAGGCAAGACTTTGAACTAGAGCGAGAAACAGACGATTTGCCTACATTGGACGAATTTATGGATTTTTTAGAAAGAAAGTGCTCATCGTTAGAATCACTAACAGATAATTTCAATACTGAAAATAAGTATTCTCAAAAAGGTTCACGAGTTCATGTCGCTCAAGAAACTGATACAAATAAATATATAGGTTGTTTTTATTGTAAATTCAAAAACCATAACATTTATAAATGCTCTAAATTTTTGAAAATGCCTGCTTCTCAAAGAAAACAATTTGCTATGCAGAATAAATTGTGTTTTAACTGCCTCGGTAATAGGCACAATATGTCTCAGTGTCCCTCGTCAAATTGCAGGATTTGTTCTGCAAGACACCACTCTCTGTTGCACGAAACTCGAGAGAGTGGAAGTACAATGCATCAAGTGCATGAGCCTTCACCCAAACCACCTGGTAATAATGTACAACCGAGTGTACAACCCAGTGCACAATCCAGAAATCCCCATGGTAGGCCTCACTCTCAGGATGAAAAAAAAACATGTTGTAGTAGAGCATGCTGCGCTAGAGCTCTCTCAGGATAACGTCTCAGAAGACAATAATCC
The DNA here is from genome assembly GCA_917834065.1 of Ceutorhynchus assimilis. Classification (NCBI taxonomy): domain Eukaryota; kingdom Metazoa; phylum Arthropoda; class Insecta; order Coleoptera; family Curculionidae; genus Ceutorhynchus; species Ceutorhynchus assimilis. Next base: position 44,273,940 of record OU892280.1, on the reverse strand, counting down.
AAGCTCATGTCATTTGTCTCAAAGCTATTCTCAAATATTGCTTGCTACAGCAAAGGTGTTATTAGTTTCAGAAAATGGAACCAAAGTGCTTGCACGTGCGCTATTGGACTCCGCATCTCAAACGACTTTTATCACTTCACATATGTTTAAGAAGTTAGCATCGCCATCGGTTAAAATTCATCTACCAATTTCAGGAATAGGTAGCACTAGAACTCAAGTGACTCACTCTGTGAAAGTGAATATTTTGTCTCGACACGAAAAGTTTTCTCTCTTTGCTCATTGTGCCATATTGGACAGAATTACGTCTGTGATTCCTCATGTCAGAGTGGACACAAGTAAATTGCCCTTGCCCCAAAACTTAAGGTTGGCTGATGAAGAATTTCATATTCCCGCACCTATAGATTTGTTAATAGGAGCAGATCTATATTATGAAATTATTACACCTGGTATTATTACTCTTGGCAAAAATCTGCCTACTATCCAAAATTCCCGATTAGGTTGGGTAATAGGTGGTCCAGTTCCCAGTGAAAACGCAGCGATGAATTCTCTTGTGAGCGTCTCTTTGTTTTGTTCTAGTCCTTCATTGGAAGAGCTTCTACCCAAATTTTGGAACTTAGAGGAGTACCCTCATAAAAGGTTTGTTTCTCCAGAAGATAAAAAATGTGAAAGTATCTTTCAGGAAACCACTAAACGATTGTCTGACGGTAGGTTCCAAGTGAATTTGCCTTTTCAGGATGAAGGTGCCTCTGGACTCCTTGGTGATTCTTTCATGTTGGCTCGACAACGATTCTTTACGCTTGAAAAAAGATTCCGTAGAGATAACGATTTATTCTTGCGTTATAAGGCCTTCATCGCCGAATACCTGCTATTAAATCATGCGAAATTTGTTTCCTTGAATGCATCTTCTAGTCCAATGCCGTATTTTCTTCCACACCATTGTGTAATTAAGGAGTCAAGCTCAACCACTAAAATTCGCGTGGTGTTTGACGGTTCGATGAAGACCACGAACGGCTTGTCTCTGAATGATGTAATGTTGAAGGGCCCCACAGTGCAACCTGACCTGGTTGATATTCTATGCAGATTCCGCACTTTTAAGTATGTTCTCACCACTGACATCAAGAAAATGTACCGTTAGGTACAAATCAACCCCGCCCAATTGCACTTACAAAACATCTTGTGGAGAGACAACCCTGATGAAGATTTGAGGTGTATTCAATTGCAAACCGTGACTTATGGGACAAAAGCGGCACCATATTTGGCAACAAGGTGTTTAGTTCAGTTAGCTCAAGACAATGCCCTCTCTTTTCCTCTTGCTTCGGATACTACTTTAAATCAATGTTATGTTGATGATATTTTGTCAGGCGCCAACTCTCAAGATGACTTGAAGAGACTCCGCACGGAACTCACTCTTATGTTGGAACAAGGTGGTTTTCATTTGCACAAATGGTGTTTCAATGAGCCCTCGATGTATACTAGTGCTGACACTAGGGTTGATTCAGATGAAGTTTCGCTAAGGGAACCTCTAAGCAAGGTACTGGGTATTGCTTGGAATTCTGTTGACGATTCCTTCAAGATAACTTGCTCGGTGCCCGATGATTCTGCTATTACAAAGCGTCAAGTCCTTTCCCAACTATCCCAAATGTTCGATCCGTTAGGTTTGATTAGTCCTATAGTCATCTTGGCTAAAATCATCATGCAACAGCTATGGTTAAAAAGGTTGGATTGGGATGATCCCCTGAGCTCAGATCTACTTGATGTTTGGAAACGGTTTTCAAACGGACTGAAGGATCTGCCCAACATATCCGTGCCAAGATGGTTACACACCTCAAGCGACATTTTGGATTTCGAATTGCAGGGGTTTTCGGACGCAAGTCTTTCAGCATATGGAGCTGCAATTTATTTACGTGTTATCTATAAGGATGGTTCCGTTTCTTCTCGTCTCATTTGCTCGAAATCAAGGGTAGCTCCCTTAAAGACAGTCTCAGTTGCTCGCCTTGAACTTTGCGGAGCTGTTTTATTGGCTAAACTTGTTCACAGAATGAAATCAGTCTTCTCTTACTCATTTTCAAAAATCGCGCTTTGGACTGATTCTGAAATTGTTCTCAGCTGGTTGAATGACACTCCATCTAGATGGACAGTTTTTGTTGCAAATCGAGTCTCAGAGATTCACGAACTCAGCTCAATTTCTCAATGGCGTCACATCGACTCCAAATCCAATCCTGCCGACTTGATTTCTCGAGGTACAGACTCATCCACATTACTCAGCAGCGATTTGTGGTGGCATGGCCCATCCTTTTTGTCTGACCCTAACTTTATTGTTCAAAATGCGCCCTCTTTCTCTGAAATACGATCTCCTCCTGAACAAAGAACGGTCTCATATGTCGCAATACCTGAATTTTCTCTAAACTTTAAAAGATTCTCGAAATTAACAAGATTGCAGAGAACAATAGCCTTCGTTTTAAGATTTGTTAATAATTGCAAGAACGACTCGATTAAACTCTCAGGCCCATTGACCGTAGCAGAGCTGCAAAGGTCCCTTAACGCAATTATTAAATGCATTCAAGCTGAATGCTTTGCATCTGAAATAGAACAACTCGAAAATAAAATTCCTTTGAAGAATGGTTCAATTCAGCGTCTGTCTCCATTTTTAGATCACGATGGTATAATAAGGGTAGGAGGAAGGCTTCATAACGCCCCTATTCCATTTGAGGAGCAAAAACATCCCATGTTACTACCTGCCAAGGTGCACGTTACTGGGTTGATTATTCAACATGAGCACATTAAACTGCATCATGCGGGTGCTCAAAGCGTACTTGCAAACTTGTGGCTGAGATATTGGCCGCTGAACGCTCTGGGACAAATCAAAAAGCACATCCACGCTTGCATAATATGTTTTAGACTTCGTAAAACCAAGTCGGAACAGCTTATGGGATCTCTTCCACCCGAACGTGTTGCTACAGTCAGACGTTTTCTGAATGTCGGTGTTGACTTTGGTGGACCTTTGATGGTGAAGGAATCTCGTTTAAGAAAATCTCCCCTATCAAAAGCATACATAGCACTTTTCGTGTGTATGAACACAAAAGCCGTTCATCTTGAACTTGTTTCAAGTTTATCATCAGATGCCTTTTTACTCACTTTGAAGAGGTTCATCGCTAGACGAGGGAAACCAGCTGTAATATTTAGCGACAACGCCACAAATTTTCATGGAGCCCATAACTCACTTCACGAAGTTTATAATTTTTTCAAATCTCCGACAAATTTGAATATAATCACCGACAACCTGTCATCCGAGGAAGTTCAGTGGAAGTTTATTCCGCCTTCAAGCCCTCACTGGGGTGGACTTTGGGAGGCAGGCATAAAATCAACCAAATTTCATCTGCGGAGAATTATTGGTAAAACAATATTAACATTCGAGCAATTGACTACGGTCTTAGCTCAAATAGAAAGCATTCTCAACTCTCGACCTCTATGTCCTGCTTCAGCTGACTCGTCTGACCTCACATGCCTTACACCTGGTTACTTTATAATAGGTCAACCTCTTACATCTTTTCCTGAAAAGGATGTGTCTTCAGTCCCTGACAATCGACTTTCGTTTTGGGAACAATGTTCCAAAATTAGGTCACTTTTTTGGAAGAGATATTCTACAGAATATCTGAACAGGTTACAACATAAGCCCAAATGGATCAAACCCGCATCCAATTTAAAGGTCGACATGATGGTGTTACTGAAAGAAGATAACACACCCCCTCTGGACTGGATGCTGGGTCGGATTCAGAGGGTAATGACTGGTCCAGATGGCAAGGTTAGAGTGGCCGAGGTGAGAACACAAACCGGCTGTTTTGTTAGGCCTATTACAAAATTGGCTCCCTTGCCTTTTGATTAAGTTGAAGGCGAAACTTCAACTGGGGGGGAGGATGTTTAGATTTCTTTAATAACTCAAGTCATTTATTGCACGTCATCGACGGTTCACAACACGCCCTATGTTATCGAACGCCCCATGTTATCGAACGCCCCTCAAAAAATAGACAAATGAATATAACCCAACATTTTAATGACAGTTTCGGTCTGGAAGATTCGATTCCAGTATCATCCAGTTACACACACTCAGCGCAACAAGTTCCGTGTCAATGCACTTCCTCCACGTGGTTAAAAAACCAACACTGTTAATTGCTATAATTAATTTAATCGTAACATTGTACTGTTCGTCTTTGTTGATCCGTTTGTTTGCGGTAGTAAAAGTGTTTTGAGTTGGAATTAAAACGATTAAAAACTAACCGCGTTCGAGTTTTATTAAAACCACCCAAGGTCTATCTGGTCCACTCTATCGAAGGAACTCTAAAATCCCCACAGATGTAACAATTGAAAAGATTGGGAGTCTCCGATGTTGCAATAATGTCAGATGACTCTTTGGATACGGTTAGACGAGTAACTGCCAATCCATGCGGGGAAAATACCATGAACTCTTAATGCCAGCAGTTTGTTAATAAGCAGCACATGATTCACTCTGTCAAAAGCCTTGGAGAAGTTGGGGAAAATTGCATCTACCTGGCACCGCCCCTCCAAGGCTTCCAACAGACGCTGCTCATAAACCAGCAGATTTGTTACGGTTGAACCCCCCGAGACGAATCCGTGTTGGGCAGGTGAAGATAGCTGTTGAAATAATGGGCTCACTTTTTGTTGAATAATATCTTCAAAAATCTAATCAAATAGGGAGAACTTCGAAATGCCTGGATAGTTTTCCACATTTGATCTGTCTCCCTTCTTATGGCCTGGGGTAGTCAAGGTACATTTCTAATATTCTGGGAATACTCCCGTTGACACAGATACATTGAAGGTGCGAGCCAAAATGGGATGGGAGAAAGGATACACTGATAATTCTCAATAAAGACGGCCGGAATACCATCGGGGCCAGTGCTCAATTTATTATTCAACCTGGATATAGAATCGAAAACATCGACCGGCTGAATTTCAAGAGAACTAAGGTCCATTGACTTTTTGTAATGAAAGCTTTGCGGGTCACTTGAATCTTCTGAGTAAACAGTTGCAAAAAACCTTCCGAAGAGGTTAGCAGTTGCCTGGGGATCTCCAGTCTCAATGTTCTTGTACACCATGGAACTCGGCAAAGAGAAACGAGAATTTTTCGAGTTACCATAGCTCCAAAATTCTTTAGTATTATTTGTTAATGAGTTCTCAAGTTCTGAGACAAATTCCCTATATCTTTGATTACATATAAAGATGCTTACAAGACTTTCTTGACTCTGAAAATGTATTGTAATCGGAAGTAGAGTTTGAGGTTTTAAAATTCTTATGGGAAAGCTTTTTTTGAAAAATTAATTTTTTGGGCTCCTTATTGAACCACAAGGGATTTTATTTATTTTTTTGCCTTCTCAGGTGCATAATATTCAATAAAATGACTCTGGCAGTGGCTAACATTATCCACCGTTACATCTATACTAATTGATCCCCAATTGAATCCCAGTCAACATTTGCCAAGAAGAAATTAATGTCTAGATAATTGCAGTTAATAGAGTTTCGTTGAATATAACATCTAATTATATTCGAGTTCTGACATTTTTTTGGCATTGGGATGTCAATGAAAAGTGGAGGATGATGAGCATCGCACCTTGTAAAAGGCTTGGTTGAGAGACTTACATTTACATCTAAGCTACTACTAAATAATAGATCCAGTACATTACCAGAAACATTATTATTATTATTATTAAAAAAATGGCATCGCAGCAGCATTTAATTATTTCAAGTGCAGCGTATATTATTATTATACGTGCAGCATCTGATAATAGGCTTTTAAGACGGAGAAGGAGAAAGCGCTGGTGGTAAGGCTACCATAATATTCTGATAAAAAAACGGGACATTTTTATGAAGCAGATGTTTCATGTATTTAAGAAAAAATAGCGCCGCAGGCGAATTTCTGTTTTTTCGGGACCCCGCCCGTAGATCGAACTCACGGATAATACACACTACTACTACAGGCTAGCCTATCCTCATAAGAGCTGTGTAGAACAAATCTGAAGCCCCCTACCCATTGAGATATTATATAAAAGGAGACGCTGTTGCCGTATACGAGTATGCATTGATAACGGGATCATTAGGAGCTTATTCCAGCACCAATATGGCCGCTGTATCAGGGTTGGATTCAGCTCAAATGTCATATTTGTTTACTTCATATAGCTCAAATATATTTAAAAGTCAGACTCTATTGGTATTTCAATTTTTACATGTATTTAATTGTTTTTATGTGGCCTAAAAATTGTTAAAAAATCATACTTCTCAAAACATAACTACAGATTAAAACTACAACAAAAAATTGGAAGTCCGATCCTGAATGTTGTTTATACTCACCTATGAAATGATATTCCCGTTGATTTCTTCTTTTCTACGCCAAACCTGCTGCAGCAGCTTCTTACTGCGCATGACATGAAGACAATATACTTCTCTCATACACAACACAAGCAAGTCGAAAAAACCCCAAAATAAGCAAAAATTGCGTATTACGTCTCGAAATCACAAATTGAGTATGACAGTTGTAATGTCAGTAGGTAAGTAATGACACAAAACCAGCACTAGTATGGCGGACCCGCTACCACTTTTTGTCAGGTGACGTCGCCTCCTCCCCTATATACTACCTCAATGCCCCTACCCCACCAAATCACCATCTGTGACGTAGACAGCATGTCGGTTCTCGCCTTGACCTAGACTGTTTGCACCACAGGAATCAACGCTTTTACTTTATGCATACTTGGTTTTACTACATTAATTAAAATTTTAAAACAACTATTTTTCAGATCTCGTTTGCATCTTCCTATTTGCCTATTATGTTAATCAAAATTAAATAATATTTTTCATCATAGATTTAAATTCTAAACTACGACTGCTGGCGCAAACAGCTGACGTCGCTGACGACTTAGTTGATGACGTCGGCAATGGTGATACACCAATATGGCGGCCATTACCAAAAATGAGGCCGATAAGCAATAAAGCAATCCTTAGTGGTGATTATTACCCTTGGGCCGAATTCGCCAAATTCTTAACTGTCAAATGTTAAATGCTGTCGAATAACCAGCACGTTGCGATTTGCTGAGACTAGAGATGAGGGAATGAGGGGCAAAATCGAATTACCTATTTCACGCTTTTTGAAATATCAGAGAATACGGGACATTGACGCGTCCCGACAACAAATTTGGGGACGCGGGACATGGACCTTGGAATAAGGGACTGTCCCGTATAATACGGGACGTATGGCAGGCTTAGCTGGTGGATGATCCTTGTCCAATAGTAGAGGTTGTTACAGAGGAACACACATGAGTGATCTAACAGCTGGAATGGGCTATGCGGTTTTTGAAGATTTTTGAAGGAACAAAATTTGGAATGATGATATGTGACCAGATTCTCCATTTTTTGAAAAACAAATGACAGCTTCAGCTGTCAAAATGACAGCTGGGCGCAGTTTTGAAACGTTTTTTTTAAATAGAAGGCGGTGTCGACTGATATATCGTTTTAAAGGTCTCTTTATTCCTAATTGAATCCCCGATTCTGAAAACATTTGGTTTAGCGGTTTTCAAATGATAACGAAAAAAACAAAGACTTGTTTTGCTCATAAATACTCATAAAAAAAATATATCGGTTTTTTATTCATTATTGTTTTTTTTTTATTGATAACCTATTTTACATATTTAAAGTCAATGAACTATAACCAAAAACTGGAATGCGAACACATATTGACGAACGTGAAGCCTAGTGCCGCTGCTGCGGAGGGGATACCTGTTTTTGTCGCACTCATTATGTTAAATGGCGGAAACAACGTTCCCCTTTGTGGCATCTGTCTTTCATGGCTACATTTTTTTGGCAGATATGGCAATGTGTGCGCATTCCAGTTTTTGACTATAGTTCATTGTTTAAAGTACTCCTCAGCGTGTTTAAGGGCGGGTATTATAAAACTGCTTTGACAGTTAACTTTAAGTTAACTTCTGGAATTACATGTAATTCAAAAAGTTAACTTTAAGTTAACTGTCCTGAGCAGTTTTATAATTCCCGCCCTAAATCCAACATTCAAAAACGCGCGGGTTTTGAAGTTACCCATGACAACATCAACAACCTAAGAACGGTAAAGTCTAAATGTCAACTTTTTAATTATCGATTTGTCAGGAGTAGGTACTTGTAGATAACTTCAAATAAAATATAATAAGCACGAATTTAGCATTCTACAATTATTAGTAATTTATGATTTGAACGTATACCAATAAAAAAAATAGTGTAAAGTATTCGTGGATAACTGGTCTTTAAAACACTTGTTCTATTTCAAAATCGCGCGTGTTTTAAAGACCTTAATATCCACTTATACTTTAATATACTATTTTTCAGTGATAATAATGACGTAATGACATTAGAAACTTAAAAAAAAACAAAAGTACTCATAAAATAATAATTCAATTACTAAAAAAATTGTTTTATGACCAAAACAAGCCTTTGTTTTTTCGTCATCATTTGAAAACCGCTAAACCAAATGTTTTCAGAATCGGGGATTAAATTAAGAATAAAGAGACCTTTAAAACGATATATCACTCGACACCGCCTTCTATTTAAAAAACCCTTTCAAAACTCTGCCCAGCTGTCATTTTGATAGCTGTCATTTGCATTTCAAAAAATGGAGAATTTGCTCACATATTATCATTCCAAATTTCGTTGCAATATACCGAGTGGTTCAAAAGTTAGAGGGGGGGCGACGGACTTTATGTCCTCACTGTATGTAGACCAATGACATTTAACTAATGGACCGACCCTGGCCATATTCTCAAACAGTGTTTGTTTGCAGCCAACATTAGAAAGAGAGGTCCGAGAGAGATGGAGCTATCTCTGGATGGAGCTTTTTGAGGCAATCACTCATATTTTTTTATCTAAGGGCCGCAATAGGTTGACATTCTGCCATCTTATTTTGCAATTAAATGCAGCACAGGAGGGAACCAAATTGATATTTTATTGGTCTTTCACTCAAATATAACAAAATAGTCAGATCCGGTAGTGATATTTACAAAAAAAACGGAATTAAACCGATCAAAATAAATTAACGTTGACACAAACGTTGACAACTTGCTTGACAAAAACAACAAGCACGTCAAATCCCGTTGTGTTTTACCTCAATTAACTCTATCCTTCTCGCACTGCGTTGGAATCAATAAATCGTCACCAAGGGCCGGTTCATAGTGAAACGTAATATGATATGATATCATTGATGTTGTTGTGTAAGCGGGTTAGAAAACGTACTAGTGAAGATTTTTAAGCATTTCACTTTATCGTCATCATAAATTGGAACAGACGAGAGTTACATAAGTGTATCAATTTTTTTTTCTCCGAATGACAGTAAAAGCGGCCTTTTAATGACACTTGACAGGATCAAAAGTTGTATTTTTACTGCCTAGGCAGTAAAAGTCCACTTTTACTGCCTAGGCATTAAAAGTGACAGTGTTACAACGTTCCAGTTAATAATTTCACTCAATTTGCTATTTGAAATTGATAGTGACAATGACAATTGTCAAAATAATTTAATTATTTGGATAATAATAATGAATGAAATAAATATAAAAAAGATGTCCATGTGTGAATTTGAACATTCGAAGAAAAAATTATATGTTTTACATGGCAGAAAAGCAGATTTAATGCCTCGGCTATGAAACACCAGCCGCGGCATTAAATATTGTACTTTTCTGTCTAGTAAAACAATAGTTATTTATGCACCTAGGTCAAAAAGTACAGCTTTAACGCCCGCAGCTGTTTACACGCTGAGGGCGTTAAAGCTCTTTTTGACTGAGGTGCATACAAGATTTTATGCACGATGAGCATGTTTTCATTTTGATATTTAAAAAAATATATATTTTCAATTTTGTAATGACATCAATCAAAAATATTTCAAAATATAAATTTTCATCTTTACCGCAATAGGTCCTAAGTTTTTGTCAAATTTAGATCAAGGAAACAGTTGTTGACAAAAGTATCACGTAACTATTATAGCAACCCAGAACAATACAAACAAATAATTATGTGCTGTGTGGTGGTGTACGTTTATGGTATTCTTATGATGGTAGTGCGTCTGAAAAAGGAGCAAAATAGCATGCCCAAGTTTATTCTAGAAGCAGTTGAAGAGGCCAAGAAACATGTATACCTTCAAAGTCCAAAAGACTCTATGAAAAAACATATGAGGACTTTATTTCCTGATGTGCCCAACATAGTGTAAATGAGCAGCAGTATTTTGTAGAAGAAACTCTCCTGGCCTGGCTTATACATTAATATGAAAAATGCAAAAAAAATAAGCCATCCACCCTATGGAGCTTTTACTCAATGTTGAAGGCAACAGTTCTTTTGTGTATTTCTGTGGAAAAGGGCAGGTTTTAAAAGTTGAAAACTGTAAAAATTGTATTTTCAATTTCAAAGTAGATTGAATTTTACCATTATTGCTTATTTTATTATTCTTATTAATTGAAATAAAGCTTGTTTTGTTGAAAAAAGTTGGTATTTTTTGGACTAAGCAATAGAAATACAAAAAGTTTTTAAAAAAATGACGAATTTTTGTTTATTTTTGAAACTTTCATGCCCGCGGGCATAAAAGGCGCCCTAGGGCGTAGAAGTACTACTTCACGCTTTAAAATGCGGGCGTTAAAGTGCACTTTCACGCCCGTTCGTGCATAAATAACTATTATAATCATAATAATAATTTTTTAGTTGCGTAGCAATCGTCTAACAAAGAAACAACTTACAAACTAGATTCAAAATCAAAAAAAAAAATGCTGCTCATCATTCAATGTCAATGTCTTTTCTTTGCCGACTGGTGCTAACTGTCTCTATTGAAAAAGTCGAATTGACATTGATGGTTAGGATTTAAAGTTCAATTCATAAGCGGCGCAAACATAAGCCACCTCCTTGAAACATCGGGGTTTCAAAATACGAAACAGTTTTTTTTTTTTTTTATTGTGAAAATAATTTCACATAAAATGTCTGTGCACTCGCGGTAAAGATATTCACATACAATGTCTGCACTGTAGTGTTGATTTGGTAGAATACAGACTTTAAGAACCGGTCTTTTAAAAATGCCTGATGAGGTTTTGAAAGTTACTGATCGTATTATACCATCATTTCCCGGGTGTAGTTCAGTTATTCTTCCTAGCTTCCATTTAAGCGGTGGAAGTCCATCTTCTTTAACGACAATCAATGTACTACCAATCTTCAAATTTTGCTGGAAGTTTTGTTTCCACTTGACTCGTTCTTGTAAGGCCGATATATATTCAATGGACCATCGTGACCAAAAATGTTGCAGTAACTTTTGCAATCTTTCAAATCTAGAGTCGGTTCTCGTTTATTTCATTATAGTCATAATCAGGAATTGATGTCAGTGTCTCGCCAATAATGAAATGTGCGGGAGTTAAAGGAGTTGGATCCTGTGAAAGTGGGCAAAGTGGCCTGGAATGGACCTTTCTCATGCAATGAACAACAAGGATAGTTTATTAAGATTTCTGCAATAAAGAAAGAGACACGTTTAATGACGCGCGATACCTGTGTGGAATGACTTTGATTGGTTCCTCTTGTCAAATTGTGCAATTTCGGTTATGTTTCTGTTTTTGTTTATTTTTAATCGTAAATATGACAGATATGTGGAGGAAAAGTTTTGGAAAAGCTTGCGAAAAACGAATTTGCAAGTGCTGACAAACCTTTAATAGTACAATTATTATTGTATTTGATATAGAAATCGTTATTTTACGAACCCTCAAATCTCTGTTCCAACTTAAATCGTCTCCAGTCAGGTTCAGAGCACGTAACCATTATTTTTTTACAATTTGATTGCTTGGGAACTTGTTAAAAAAAGGTTTGACTTCTTTTTCGCCTTACTCGGACAAGAATCGAGAGGCTTAAGAAGTGATAAGCCTTTTGGGATTATCGCGCTTGGTGGCAATATTGTTCATTTGCTATTAATAATAATAAAAATTAATAAGGTACCTATTAAAGTTTAGTTCGTTGTATAACCTTTTGAATACCACTCGAATTTTCAGGATTACCTAATACTTTTACCCGACACTCAACGTGTTACCAGCAACACCACTCCTCCTTCGGAGTCGTAGTGTTGTTGCGTAACGCGTTTCGTGACAGGTAAAAGTATTATCCGGTAACCCTGAAACGTCTTGTGGTATCACATTCGACAATAAATTCGGTATTCACCTGACAATAATGTTACCTGGACAATACCAACAACATGGTATTTCAGTGACCATCTTTTGACATTGTCAAACTGGTATTTTTAATTTGAAGTTTTTATTAATAATTTTGCATTCTATTTATTTTCAAAATCTTACGTGATAGTCATGACGAATACCACTCGAGAAAAAATTGTGTAGGCAAAATTGTTCTCAAGGTTTTATTCAAGTTTGTTGCTTTTCGGCAATTTCGCTCATGACATTTTTGATAAAATCACTCACCTGACGGCTCGTGATTTTGTCAAAACTGTCATTCGCGAAATTGCCAAGCAACAAACTTTCATACCTTTCGAAAATTTTGCCGATAAAATTTTTTCTCTTGTGATATTATATATGAAAAAAAATTGCCCTAACTTTTCCAGTGACAAAACTGAACCTAGCTTGACATGACCAGCAAAATTTGTCATTTACGTAGATATTCATTAAATTGTCTTACCGAATTACACTCAAGCTTTTTTTTTTGTCGAAAAGGAAACTCTACTTTATAATTCGAGTTTTGTTGTATTTAGGCAATTCAACTCAAATTGCCAGGCAACAAAATTCTCATTGCAATATCAAGTTTACTTTGACAAAAAAAGGCTCTAGTGTAATTAATTATAAGTGACAATTAACTTTCTAATACCAAATAACATCATGAGAGTGAACCAAGGCCTTTCTGTTACCATTCACCAGTGACTACAATCTAAAACTGGGATACGAATTATTCCATCTTATTCGAATTGCTCTTCATCTACGGAAATTTGTTTGTTGTCACAAGAAATGCCATTACAATTACCACATAGTATTGAACACGGAATATTCGACTTTATACATGTGCATAATTTGTTACATCCTGACTTGCAGTTGCAATATATGATATTCAGAACAAAATCAGGTGCCACTGCCTTTGACATAGTTTTTGGATCCAACATGTCTTTTTTTGCATCCCAACCCCAATGTGTTGGTTCTTTTTTATTATTAAGCCAATATTGAATTTGTAAGTAAGTCCTATAGTAATGATTCTCATTAGCTCCGTCTGAAGTTGGATGCAAAGTAGCTAACTCAAAATTCTTGCTAAGAACTTGACGAGATTTAAGGGTTTTGTATTTATAATATCTTAACTGATCTAAATCATCAATCATCAAACATTTTGTTTTGTTTTGCGATTTTCGCGCATTAAATAATTAAATTATCAAAACCGAATAATTAACAGAATTGAAAATTCATAAGTTGATAGATCGCTATGATACAAATTACTTCTCATTGTATTTGATAGATTTTTTAATTCTCTTCAATTTTCATGTCTTCAATTTTCTCAAAAAAATGTACCGTTTTCGAGTTATTCGCGGTTTTTCCCAAACAGTGCTATAATTCAAGATGACGGACAACTTTTTTTGGTGACGCAACAGTCGGAGGCATGGGGATTTTTAGTATGTTGGGGGCTAGGGCTACTTATTTTTGATAGTCGCAGCTTTATAAAAAAATTTGCATTTTCAACATTGTGAATTTCATAACTGCACTGGCCTACAGGAATTTTCCTCTGTACTCTTTCAATCTGTCCCCTGTATATCTCATAATATGGAGCCCTTTTATTTGACCAACTCTGGAGACCAGAGAGCCATCTACAGAGAAATTTTTGTTAAGGCTATTTTTCTTACGGTGAAAAGATGTGGCAAAACATTTTGAGATGTTGAGGTGCATGAGGTTTGATTTGCACCAACTTTCAAGATTCTGCGAGTCCTGGATCGGCTCACAGTCACTCCTATCCTCTACAACTCTGTATATTTTTAAGTCATCCAAGCGTACAACAAGCATTAACTATTAGTGATAGCGTCATCTTTATCATTGATGTGACAATTGAAAAGATCGGGAGTCCCCGATGTTGCAATAATGTCGGATGACTCTTTGGATATGGTTAGACGAGTAACTGCCAATCCATGCGAGGAAAACACCATGAACTCTTGATGCCAGCAGGTTTTTAACCCTTTAACGGGCAAAATTATCTTGAAACTATTTTATACAGAAAATGCTAATTATGTAGTCTTCTGGAAACAAGAAAAGATTCCACTAGCAATCGAGTTTTCAATTTTTTTCCTCTCTATATTAGGCGGTAAACCATTTTACCAGAGACCATTTAGGACTAAATATGTAGGTAGTGTTCTCTGGTACAAACCCTATACCACACCTCTATAAATGATGCAATAATAATATGGAACTTGGGTATCAGAATAAAAAACACAATAGCTTTCAAACAGATTTATAACAAAAACGAAATATACAATAACTGAAGAAAAATCACATCAAACTCTATAACAAATCCATAGTATCCTAAATATGGTCCCACATTTTTCCTATTCATCGGATATTGTGAAAACTGATTGACAAAATCAAAAACTAATCAGAAAAATATTTTAATAAAAATCAGTGCGATTTAAAAATTTTCATTATCGTTATCACACCACAAAATATTATTTTCAATAGTAAAATTGAAAATTGTATACATTTGAAAGAATATTTGGGAAAATTTTCCTAGCGCAAAAAGAACAGGATGAAAACTTGATTGATATTTTATGGAGATATGTATAGGAAGCATGTATCAAAATATGAATCTTGAACTAGGTGTAGAACTTATAGAAAAAATAATTCAAAATGTGTACAAAATTCACAAAATTAGTTCTAAGTTGTAAATATGTATAGTTTTTTACTAACAATCCGAGTACAGCATTAGAAATTTGAATTTATATCTATTCAGTATATAGACAATAATTACCTATTTGATTCGTCAAAATCCCTTCCGGATTATAAATATTGATAAAAAAATGAATTGAAGCCCATAAAACAACATAATTGATGTTTCTCGAGTCCCACTGGTATATATGGTGTACCACTATATATATACGACCGCATCCAGAAAAATCTTGTGATAAACTGTCGTCGGAGATCAACGTATATTCAATAACGATGTTTTTAGGATGATTACAACCAGATTTTTAGGCTTAAAATAAGGAATAAACAAGGTGGTACTAGGTTTACACCAGAGAACGTTAAAGGGTTTTAATAAGCAGCACATGATTCACTCTGTCAAAAGCCTTAGAGAAGTTGGGGAAAATTGGATCTACCTGACATCGCCCCTCCAAGGCTTCCAACAGACGCTGCTCATAAACCAGCAGATTTGTTATGGTTGAACGCCCCGAGACAAATCCGTGTTGGGCAGGTGAAAATAGCTGTTGAAATAATGGGCTCACTTTTTGTTGAATAATATCTTCAAAAATCTTATCAAATAGGGAGAACTTCGAAATGCCTCGATAGTTTACCACATTTGATCTGTCTCCTTTCTTATGGCCTGGGGTAATAAAGGTAAATTTCTAGTATTCCGGAAATACTCCCCCGTTTATACAGATACATTGAAGATGCGAGCAAAAATGGGAGAAAGGAAACACTGATAATTTTGAATAAAGACGGCCGGAATACCATCGGGGCCAGTGCTCAATTTATTATTCAACCTGGATATAAAATCGAAAACATCGACCGGCTGAATTTCAAGAGAAATCAGGTCTATTGACATTTTGTTATGGAAGCTTTGCGGGTCACTTGAATTTTCTGAGTGAACAGTTGCAAAAAACCTTCCGAAGAGGATAGCAATTGCCTGGAGATCCCCAGTCTCAATGTTCTCGTACACTATGGAGCTCGGCAAAGAGAAGCGAGAATTTTTCGAGCTACCATAGCTCCAAAATTTTGTAGTATTATTTTTTAATGAGGTCTCAAGTTCTGAGACATATTCCCGATATCTTTGATTATATATAAAGATGCTTACAAGACTTTCATAACTCTGAAAATTTATTGTAATCCTAAGTAGAGTTTGAGGTTTTAAAATTCTTATGGGAAAGCTTTTTTTGTAAAATTAATTTTTTGAGCTCCTCATTGAACCAAAATGACTCTGGCAGTGGTTAACATTATCCACCGTTACATCTATACTATTAATTTGATCCACAATTGAATCCCAGTCAACATTTGCCAAGAAGAAATAAATGTCTACATAATTGCAGTTAATAGAGTCTCCTTGAATATAATATCTAATTATATTCGAGTTCTGACATTTTCTTTGGCATTGGGATGTCAATGAAAAGTGGAGGATGATGAGCATCGCACCTTGTAAAAGGCTTGGTTGAGAGACTTACATTTACATCTAAGCTACTACTAAATAATAGAGCAAGTACATTACCAGAACATTTAAAAAAGAATTATTAAAAAAATGGCATCGCAGCGGCATTTAAAAGCGCTGGTAGATGATCCTTGTCTAATAGTAGAGGTTGTTACAGAGGAACACACATGAGTGATCTAACAGCTAGAATGGGCTATGAGGTTTTTGAAGAATGAACCCTACTAATTTTGAATGGTTATTTTGAATCAAATTGTTTCTGAAATTGTAAAACAAGATACATGCATCATTTAGAGGAGTAATACCGTCAACAGGAAGGTTAATATTATTCTCGATATTATTCTGTTGTTTTTGGGTATATGTAGACCAACGAAACCATGTGGTTTTGTTTTTTTAGCTACGTTCCGAAAAATTTATTTTCTTTTTCATGCTGTAACCAATCGAAACAGGACAATAATGAATGTATAATTCTAAATTCGAAAAAGCTACAGACGCAATATATTGAAGCATAATTACATTTCCTTTCTATGGGTTAAAGCACACAGTGAAATTGAAGGAAATGAATTCGTGGACGATCTAACAAAAGACAGTATCAAGGATGAGTTTCCTACAGAAAATGAACTTGGACTGAGTGATGCAAGTGTTTATGTTAAATCAGTGATAAATTATAAATGGAATCAAAGATGACAAAGTTACTGTAGAAATTCTCCTACGAAGTACTCTCTTTTTGTTTTAAGTATTCCAAATAAATATTGGCTTCAAAACTACAATGTCAGCAGAAGATATATTGCAATATTAACTTGTTTAAAGTTTGGGCATGCTTGTTATCCAGCACATTTAAACAAAATAGGTGTTCTACCCTCAGTGTGTAGGATAACATACCCGGGTTCGTTTGGCAAGATTGAACGGTGTGAATTTCTCTCTCTTTTTAAACAACAAACCTTATGAAAACGAAATGAAAAGCAAAGAGGACCCACGTTTTGGGAACTCAATTTTACTTACTTGACATGCTCCTGACATTAGCAAATATTAGGGAAATTTAAAGGAAGTTGTGATATGTAAAATAAACGAAACATTTGTGAAGCATCTAATTTATTATTAGAAAATCGTACCGTTCTCGACCTGGAACTCACGAGGAAAAAGAGCACGGCTGAGAAACCCTCGATCTAACATTCCTCAAAAATCAAACAGACATTTTAATAATTAATTGTGAGTCAATGAAAGTTTAAATTAGGTACCGTCCTTTGTCCTTGTGCTAGAATTTAAATTCCACACACTACATTCAATCAACACTATCTATAATCAAAACTGAAGAGTTTTTGATTAGTTAGCCAGTGTTACCAGCAGGTACTGAGGTCCCGTACGATAGGCTACTCGTACGTAAAAAAACAAAACCACTTGGTTTCATTGGCTTACATATACCCAAGAACAACACATTAATATCTACTTTACTGGATAAGAACTGTATATAAAAAAAAGGAGAATGGTTAGGTACCTACTTTGAAATACCTCGCTACAGGGGACTTATTCACAAGTTTGATATAGGTACACCGAATGTTGCTGCCAAGCAGTACTCACTAGAGCACACGTCAAACCAGTCTTCTTCTTTAATTTTGATGGAACTAATGTGATTCAATAATCATTTGAAATCAGAGTTCATTCTGCAAAAATTTTGAAAAAGTCCATAGCCCATTTCAGCTATTAGATCACTCATGGGTATGTTTCTCTGTACCGAGTTCTACTTTTGAACAAGAAAATAATCCACCAGCGCTTTTTCCTTCTCTGCCTTGAAAGCCCCTATTTTCGGATGCTTCACTTTTAATAATACCTATACGCTACACTTGCAATGTTTATTATTACATCCTGCTGTGACGTGTGACGCCAATTTTTTATATGAGGCTTTAATATTAAAAACAAAATATACCTGCGAAAATAAACGAATGAATGTTAACGCATTCTTTCGTTCGTAGGTGGACACAATAACCAATTTTATAGCAAGTGGCGAACAAATTCGGGCAAATTACATGGCCTTCCTTCGCTGTATCAAAGTCTGAATGAATACGCGCCCTTACGCACAGAATGTGTTTTTTTTTCTAGAGTCAAATCATGGCAATCCAGTACCCTGTTTTCGCTGCAAATACAACAACATACATATACAGACAAGAAAAGGGTGCAAGTTGCAACGACTCCGAAATGCTTCAAATATCAAAAAATATATTTTTTACCTACCTACCTACCTAGTTAGCTACTGTCTAAAACCTACTTGCCGCTTTTGAATCAAAAATTAGAAATGAAAAATATAAATGCGGACAAGTCAATTCTATTTCGGAATGTCTATATGATAAATGCAATAAAGATGTAAACAATTAACATGGTGAGCAATGTTGTAAATCTTTATGTTTGAATTATGAATTATTTCCTTCAGATTACGCTACTAGCTTTAAATATGTTTATTGTTAGGCTGTGAGTACTTGAATGGACAGAATATAGTGGAAAATACAAATTTACTTACCAACCCAAGATATACCATTTTCATTCAATACAATCGTTTCCCCAGCAACTCCGCCACCCAAATTGGGTATCAACATAGCGGGTACACCCATCGTTAGCCCATAAACCAATAATAATATATTTTTGATGCTCACCGCTAAAATTTGAGGCATGCATCTTCTAACTTTGGACACTTCGTCTTTTTCATCAATATTGCTGCAATTTGTTGAGAGATTCATTTTTGGTATCTGGTATGAAAGAGAAAGTTGTTTTGGTTAATGGTGCTTACACCTTCACTAAAAAATATGGGCATTCCATTTGTATTTAGCTGTCTCAATAATCTGGTGATAAAAGCTTAATTAGGTTAAAAAAGTCATCTTTAGTACAACAAAATTATCTTAATTCTTTTATTTCATTGTTTTATGCGGCCTCATAAAGATAATTTTTCATTGAGTCAATCAAGACTGACACCAATATTTTTAAGCAATAGTCATACCAGGTCAAATAATTCCGAATTTAATATGTTGAATGTTACCATACATCAAAAAAATGACCCCGGTAAAGCAAAAGTGTGATTAAAAAAATGTCGAAAGGTTATTAAATAGAAACTGATAACCTATTATAGTTCAATGCATGTTAATATTGTTGAAACGTGGTTGTAACCATAAAAACTCCCTGGTTTAAAAAATATTTTTTAATTTAAATAAGTACCTAATTAATAATTTATCTACCGCAAAGTAAAAATATTACATCTTATTGGGCTACCTGCCTTTCATATTTTTCTCGGAGTCATAATGAATATAGGTGGGTATTGAAGACTTCTTAAACTTAATAGGGAACTTGCACGAAATATTTAAAACTGGATTAATAATAGTGAAAAACACAAACAGACACCCTAACAGCGCCTACACACTAGACAATCCTAAGCGAACGAATAGAACCACACGTTAAGTATGCGTTTGCAGAGTGTATACTAGGAAACGCACTTGAAACACCGTATGCGTTTCCTTTTGGCCGTGTTCGGCAGCAAGTACGTTTAATTTGATCCCTCAAAGCACCTGTTGAACGACTGATGTTTTATTCTCTAGCTAAAATCTAGAAATCATATTGATTATCGCCTAAAAATAAACCGGTACGACAAAAAAATGTTGTTATGATAGTTACAGATTCGCAAAACAAAACTGAACAAAACAAATTATGCACGACCAAGGTAAGTGTTAACTGACGTCACCATCAATTATTATTTAGCTTTTTGCCGCCTCATACTCAAATTATTATACAGAGTGTCACCATGGGAATTTTTGTATTGCCAAGTTTAGGCAAATCTAGGGTTTAAGAACAGTTTTCGATTCGAAATAATTCAAAATGACGTTATTCCTCTCAAATTTGACATATTTTACCAAAAAAGTACAGAAAGTTAAAGAAAGATTATTTCCCAAAGCTTCCAAAAAGGTTAATACAAAAGTTGTTTCTCTTTCATTTTTCCACGCACCTACCAAATTTTAACCATTATCTGATTCCTCGACCTGCTTCATATTATTTCCGCTCATTCAAATTCAATTAAATCTTATGATGTAGGTAATATACTCGTCGTCTGGAAAAAAGCTCTAGTTTCAATATTTAAAACCAACATTTGAATTATGAATTTCGGTAAAAACTAAAAAGGGCATTTCATTTTTCAACTCAAAAATGTCATACTCACAAACCAAAATTTTCAAATCTATTGGTCAGTTTATTAGAACACCACTTCCCAAATTAGTTTATTTATAATAGAGTTGTCCAAGGTTGTACAAATTGGTGAAACCGATAAAAAAAAACGTACACAATTAACATTTTTCATGAAGCAGCATTCCTAAATTTTCGTAATCAAAATTATAAAAAAAATCCCATGCGATGCGGACTTTATTTATAGTGGCGACACTGTATCAAACTATATATTATATTAATAATAATGATCATTTTTTCAAACACGTTTCATTAAACCTAACCTGTGGCGAACGAAAGCGAACCATCAGAACATCACTTGTGCGGTTTCGTGCACTTGTGTTCATTGTTCACTGAATAAAATAACGGTGTAGTGAAACTGAAACAATAGTTATTTATGTATCAAGGGAATTATGAGAGTGTTAATACCCCAGGGTAACGTCTGTGTCCCGAGGGCCTCTGGCCCGAGGGGCACCAATTGCCCGTGGGTATAAACACCTGAAAATTCCCGTGGTACATAGATAATTTTATATCCTACTGAATTTACTGTATTCAGTCTATTTTTATAAAGGAATAAACCATAAATCAAAATTTCTATTTTTTCTCAAAGCTTTACCTATTCAAGGTAAAAGCGGGAATTATGGAAATCCTTAACTCCCGCGCGAGAGTTAAGACCCTGTTTATGATTATTGTAACCAAGGTATTATATGGTTATAATAGTTCAGTAGGATATAAATTAACTAAATACATTGATTAAATAGTAGGAAAGGTAACCTTAACAGCAACTGCCAAATGTTTTATTCCATATTTTAGGTACCGCATTTGCCATAACTAAAGGTCAATTTATATAAATATAGGTAATATAACTGATGATGGTTTTGAGAATCGTTATAAATTGTCTCCAAAAAGCGTAGATTTCTGCCGAAGGAAGCTACTTATCTAGGTGTCAGTTGGCCCACTTCTTCTGGTGACAATATTGCCCCCTCGAGAAATATGAGCCTCTTGCAGAATTGGGCTGGGCATTCGCAGGGCAGGTGCTCTGCGGTCTCTTTTGCGTCTGAGGAGAATCTGCAGATATCGTCTTCTGCTCTGCCCATTAACCTCAAGTGGTATTTCACTAGGCAGTGTCCTGTGAGCAGTCCTACGACCATTCTGATATCTGGTCTGCTCATGTTTAGAAGCTGTTGAGCTCTTTTTGCTGAAAGGGTGATAAACCTTTTTGACTGTCTTCCCGGAATGAGCCTCCAATATGATGACAGTTGGTCTTTCTCCCATTTGTTGAGTTCTTCCATGATGTGGCTTTTCGTTAAGCCACAGTATGGCTCTGTTCCATGGTATGGTGTTGAGGCCCCTTCTTTGTGAGGCTATCTGCTTCTTCGTTTCCAGGCAGCCACATGAGCGTTACCTGAGCCAATTTTAAGCGATTGACCAGTCGGTCATCTTGGTATTTAACGACAGTTAAAGGAGCATTTACATTCACTTCTAACTTCAATTTAAATTTGATGTTTGATATTTTATCATTTACATTGCAGAACAAAAATGTCAAGTCAAAAGTCAGAATTTTATGAGAGTCCTGATGATGAAAAATCTAAAAATTTGACATTTCACAAATTTCTATTTGCCCTCGGCAAGCAGCTTGACCAAATTTGAAGTGCACTTCGAAGTGAACTTTGAATTTATTTCAATGTAAATGGATCTGTGCTGTCGCCATATGGCAAGCGCGGCAATTTCAAGACAAATTGGACTTTGAAAAGAATGTAAATGAACCATAAGACAAATGACGCTTAATTAATGGTTTATCTATCAAGATAACGGATCGGTCATTGGTCAATCGCTTAAAATTGGCTCTGGTTGTGTGTCGCTAGTGTTTTAAGGGTCTGTTTACACTCCCAGACTAAGTTGTGAGGTTGAAAGCCCTTAAGGCTTTCAAGGCAGCTTGACTATCTGATAGTTTAAAGATACGTTTTCCTTTGAGGCTTTGGTTGGGACACTTCTTGTGCTTGTGCACATATGTTAACGGCAAGCAGTTTGGCTTGAGATACTGTAAGATGTTTGCCCAATGCCTTGGAGAGCTTAAAATTAGGGCCGCAAATGCCCGGTCCCGCTCCCTTCGTTAGTTTGGATCCATCTGTGTACCACAGAGATGCATTGTCTGCTTGTTGTAATTCTTTATTCTCCCATGATTGGCGCTCGTTTATTACCACTGCGAATGAGATCTCTCAGTCCAATCTGACGATCGTGTGGTCGCTTAGTTTGCTTGAATTCTCTAGTTTTATTATTTCAAAGATGCGCAGATGTTCCCTCAGATCACCAGGCTTGAACTTGTCTGTTTGGAATAGCCTGTGAGCGCTGATTATTGCCTCCTTTTTCACACATAGGTGAAGTGGAGGCATGTTAAGCAGCGTCTCTAGGGCTGCGGTGGGACAGGTCGACATTGTTCCCGTTATTCCTAGGCATATGTTTGTAACCGTGCTATAAATGGTAACTGAGAATATATGTGATATTCTTGTTTTTCTCACTATTCGTCTCTAACTAACAGGTTGAAGGTATATATGCAAGTGCCAGCATGTTTACTTTGATTTTAACCTACTATCTGAGCTGAAAACATTGACCACGAGACAGATTTGCCGCTTATGTTAATAAATATCCGAATGTCCCGATTCACCCCTTAGTCCCGATTCGCCCCGTTTGACGGTATTATCCGGTAATCCTGAAACCTCTTGTGGTATTACATTCGACAATAAATTCGGTATTCAGCTGACAATATTGCTACCTGGACAATACCAACAACATGATATTTCAGCGACCATTGTTTGACATTGTCAAACTGATATTTTGCTGACAAAATTTTTTCTCTTGTGATATTTATATATGATAAATGTTTCATCCGCCAACATCGCACAATGAAAGTGCAAAGGAATAAGTCAAGTATAATCTAACATAACCTTAAACGACACTGCGATGAGTTCAGCGCCCGGATTCCGAACCCACGATTCGATAATATATCATCCATATAAAATAGATAGACGATACTATCGAATGGTGGGTTCGGAATCTGGGCCCAGAACTAATACGTAAAGTACCTATAAGTTTACTCTTTGGCGCATTACACCTTACAAAGAAAGAAGGAACGATTACTTCTGGACTCGCCCATGAATTGAAATATGACGCAAGCCCGTAACAAACGTCACTTTCTCACCTGCTTGCCACAGGCTGCGCGCAAGGTTGTTTGAGAGAGGTGGATTGCCTGATAACTTTATGACGACATTTGGGGTGCTTCAACATAATGCAAATCTCCCATAAGGTACCCCAGATGCGTCATCAAGTTACCTATTACCAGGCAACCTATTAACTTTAGGAACCTTCTGCTGCGCGCGCCGATTCAAGTATTACGAGATAGGTCAATGAGGTACCAGATGACATTACATTAAGCCTATAACCTCACTTTCGATTGGGGGACATTAAGGACTATTCACACACATCAGTTCAAATCACTTTGAACCTTTTTTGTTATCTTAAGGAATGCTTTAAAATCTGAAATCTGAAAAAAACTACGATAATTTATTGTTATTTTGCTGATTTAATCGTTTAAACAAGTGCGCAAATATGTGTACGTACATATCGTGTGTTTGGCCCAATAACATGTCTGTCCCCCTATTGAAAGTGACGTTATGTGATTTGTGATACGGCACGTTGTAAATAAACTGCTGGACAAATGAAGCGGAACAAGGGAATTTTTAGTTTAACTTTGGATTCGAATATTACGAGAACCAACGAAGAAATCAAAGAGCGGTTTGCGTTTCACCATGCAAGAAGAAAAGGAGGGAGAAAAAACGCTTCTTTCAAATTACGCAAACCGCTCATTGATATCTTTTTTGGTTCGCGTAATATTGGAATTTAAAGCTAACCTAAACGTGCGCTCGTGCGCATGTTCCATTTCATTTGTCCAGCAGTTTAGTTCTTACGGGTCAATTCTGTGCACAACTGCAAGCAAATCTATAAATATCTATAGGCCTAGAGACACTGCAAAACGGATCGCTTGCCGAATAACTGATCGGAAATATATACGATCCTATAAGAGATTCTGTAATCTACAGAAAGTGCAAAATTGCAAATTGTCTCTAAGCAGCTATAGGCTTATAGAAATTTATAGATTTGCTTACAGATGTGCACAGAATTAGACTATCCAAGATGCTGTCAAACTTAAATTAAAATGTCCGCCAAGAGGCACACAAACCTTTTCTTTGCTTGTCAAAGTGACGTGTTTTGGATAGGCTGACTATTGAAGGTGCTGTCAAACTTAAATTAAAATGTCCGCCAAGAGGCACACAAACTCTTCGTTTGCTTGTCAAAGTCGCGTGTTTTGGATAGGCTAATCGACTCTTTAATGTCCCCCCATCGAAAGTGAGGTTATGAGTTTAATGTCATCTAGTGCCTCATTAGACTATTCAAGATGCTGTCAAACCTAAGTTAGAATGTCCGCCAAGAGGCACACAAATCCTTTGTTTGCTTGTCAAAGTCACGTGTGTTGGATAGGCTAATTGAATAAATATATTGCGTTGCTGGCTAGAAAACGAATATGCCATATATTCAAAAACGATCAACACAAAATTTTTACGATTAGGTTAATCGGATGAATTTATAGCTTTTGAAACCGTGAGGAAATACATGTCCTTGCGTCCTGAAAGTGAGATCTCATAGATTGTATGAATAGAATTTGTAATACCTATTTGGAAGTACCAGTCGTTCTAGTGACTCAACGTAAATGTCGCTTCTTGAACACACAAATAAAATTAGGTTAGGAATTTCCCATTTGTATAGAGTGATCTATTATGAATGTCACCCCTTCTAACTTTTCATTTGACAAATACAAAAGTTTCAAGAAATTGTCGAAAGTTTTTAACTAAGTCTGTTTTAGGCATAGAGGGTGCGTCAAAAAATTGCACCAGTGTGAAGTTATATTTATTTAAATGGAACACCCTGTATATTGTACGCTTATTTTTTAGTCCTTTTCAACCTGATTTCAACGATATACGGTTTGATATCTCTATCTTCAATAGTTATAGGGAAAAACATGAAAACCCCTTTCAAGGTTTCATATTGAAAAAAGAAAAAATATGCCATTTAAGCTTTAGAGATTTTTTTTTATAAACAGTTTATTGTTCAAATTTTATTCATCAATGTACAAGGTGAAATATTATAATAAATCCAGATTTCTAAGTTATTAATATTTAAAAAAAAAATAACATGAGAGACCTTGGAAGGGATTTTTGCGTTTTTCCCTATACTTATTGGAGATAAACCGAAAGATAAACATATCAAACCATATATCGTTGAGATCAGGTTAAAGGGGACTAATAAATAAGTGCACAATATACAGGGTGTTCCGTTTAAAAAAATATAACTTCACACTGCTGCACTTTTTTGACGCACCCTGTATGCCTAAAACTGACTTATGGCGTTTCCGATTGGTAGATTCAGTGCGCACTGAGTGTATTTGCATCTTTTTAATCGGCCTGTAGAAGAAAAAGAGAGAAATAAAGAAGATTGCACCAGTTCCGCACTAGATCTGCCAATCGGAAACGCCCTTAGTTAAAAACTTTTGACAATTTCTTAAAACTTTCATATTTGGCACTTTTGTCAAGAACGTCAAATGACAAAGTTAGCAGGGAATGGCATTTATAATAGATCACCCTGTACATGAAATTGACGTAAAATCTGTTTTTTTTTAAAGATAAAAGTCAAAATGACATTATGTTGGCAATGCAATGTAAAATTGTCAAACTTTCAAATTTTTTATATAGAAAAGGCTTGTGTTGCCAACATAGTTACTAAATTTTTGACTTGGGGAATTATCAATAGTAATATAACTACTGCAATGGAAATTATTGATAATTTTTGGGAAATTTGCCCGAATGCATTTTTAGTTGAAAAAGAGCACGAGTGCACGAAGTGCACGAGTGCCTTTTTCAGTTAAAAACGCATGAGTGCAAATTTGTCGAAAATTATAATAATATTTCCATTGCACGAGTTGTATTTAATGAGAGAATTTCATAAATCAAAATTTTTTATTTTTTGTAAAAAAATGTCAAAAAACCAGTTTTCGCACCAGTTACTATGCAATTATCTGATAATTTGCACTAGTGCAAATTATCTCGTAATTACAATCTGATTGGTTCAAATCAACAATCAAAACATGTCAGTTCATTGTTGAAATACCAGTTTTGACAGATGTATGAAATTCTCTTAAAAAAAACAGACTTTATCTTTAAAAAAAACAGACTTTATTAGCAATCGACGTTCGTTTTTCTTGGTAATTTTTTGTTTCATCTGATTCGTCATTGATAAATAAGGATGGGGTAGATGGGTATTGAAAATACCATATGTTCCAATGACATTTCACTAATGGATTGGCCCTGGCCATATTCTCGAACAGCGTTTATTTGCAGCCAACATTAGTAAGGGAGGTCCGAGAGAGATGGAGGTATTGGTGGCAAGAACTCATATTTTTATCTGGGCCGTTATTACGTAACATCTTTTATACTCTAAACCTTTGTCTTTTGGTATAGGTTGTCATTCTGCCATTTCATTTTGCAGTTAAATGCAGCACAGGGGGAAACCAAATTGATATTTTAGTCAGATCCGGGAGTGATATAAAAAAAAAAAACGAAATTGAACCGACCGGAATAAATAAACGTTGATCTCAAACGTTGACAACTTGCTAGACACAAGCAACAAGCACGTCAAATTCTGTTGTGTTACTTGTGTTGACCATTAGCTCTATCCTTCTCGCACTGGGTTGGAATCAATAAACTGCTTCCAAGGGCCGGTCCATAGTGAAATGTAATGTGATGTTATTGATATGTTCGTAATAATGAGCGATGCATTGGGCCACCGCCTGTCGGAAACTTTGCAGCTACTGCAAAACAGAATGGTCGGTTCTATCTAGATCCATAGAGAAAACTGTGGTAGTGTTCAGTGAATCTCACAGGTACTATTGCCGGAAAACACTACAAGAAATGTCCCTCTGCTTTTCCAAGGCATTTACTGCAGAAATAGAATTTTAGAATCTGAATCAAGCAACGTGGCTGTCACTGCCTTCCTCATTGCACCAAAGCCAATCTAATCAGAATACTTGCTCCTCTAGAACGAACGCCTAAGCACAACTTCACCCCATACCTCTTAGATATTGCTCTGCAACATAAACGAGATTGGAGGCTTATCCCAGAATGGCAACTGCAGTGGCGGATCCAGGAGGGGGGGGGCACTGGCGACAAGTGCCCCCCCCCCCGAGAATTTTTCATGTTATGAAAAAATCTCTAGAAAATGTCCTGTAGAATCCGAATATTCAATACTTAATATACAGGGTGTCCCATAAAAAAAATATTTTTTTTTTATTTTTTAAACTTTCTGCAACACCCTGTATGAATAAAACTATGTTTTCTGGAAACTATTTTTCAACCTATACACTTTTCCTATCTACATTTTTTTTATTCTCAGTGGCACAAAAAAGTTAAAGGGGTGGGAAAATATAGAAACAACCAAATATTGATATTAAATATCGTTAAAGGACCCAAAAAAAAAGGCGTGGCACCCTAAAATTTTTCGCCTTCGGCGGCTACTAGATGACCACGTTCTCAGGTTAATATAAGTGCCCCCCCCCCCCCCCCCCCCCGCCCCGAAAACAACTGTCTCACATTTACTTCAACGTCAACAGCTTTCAACAGTTAGGCAATCCAACGATGTGTCAAATATGGCCGACTGTTGGCAGACATTTGCCCATAACCCTAAATTTCTTGTGTCATCAGTCATCGTCCCTTGTATTTACCTTTGACGTTGGGAATTTTAATAGTTATTTATGTATCAAGGGAATTATGAGGGTGTTAATACCCCAGGGCAACGTTTGTGTCCCGAGGGCCTCTGGCCCGAGGGACACCAATTGCCCGTGGGTATTAACACCTGATAATTCCCGTGGTACATAGATAATTTTATATCCTACTGAATTTACTGTATTCTGTCTATTTTTATAAAGAAATAAACCATAAATCAAAGTTTCTATTTTTTCTCAAAGTTTTACCTATTCAAGGTAAAAGCGGGAGTTATGGAAATCCTCCCTTGGGATTTATGATACCTTTAACTTCCGCGCGGGAGTTATGGAAATCCTTAACTCCCTTGGGAGTTAAGACCCTGTTTATAATTATTGTAACCAAGGTATTAAATGGTTATAATAGTTCTGTGGTTTGGATTGCCGTTAGGGAGACGACCGCATTTTTCCTACCCCAATCGAGTTATGTGTCGACACTATTATCAATATATAGTATTATGTGCATCTATTAACCTGTATTCCTGCCTGAGAGCAAAAGCTGCCGGAAATATCTTTTAACAAATTATTAACAAATTGAAAAAAACGTAACACTACCCCCATCGAGTTATGTCCTAAGTAGGGTATCAGATTGAAGGTCTCGATGTCCCCTATCTAAAAAGTCGATCCTGCCTCGTGAGAACTTGCCGGAAAAGGGTGGCAGGGCAGCTTATTGGAGCAAGGGCCCGCGGTCTCAGCTTTCACACCTATCAAGTTTTACCCTGATTGATGTGTCAAATTAAAGGTGTTAATTAGGCAATTCAATCCATCTGTCAAAACGGAAAATTCAAGGTGGTGTGGCGGCCAAGCAAGTTTGTTTTGAATATGTTTTTATGCGTATTTTAAATTATTTTGCATACAGTTTTGCTTACAACTTTGATTCTCATTATTTAATAAAATATTTGTTGACTAGGTACCTAAACTATTAATTCGGGCAGAAACTAGATATTTTTGTGTGTTTTTTGGCCCATGTGTGGCCGCCACGCCATCTTGAATGTCACATGGTTTGAATTGCCTAATAAGTTGATTTAAGGTCTCTTCGCACAGAAATCCCAAACCAGAAGGAGTGAATTTCATTGGTTGAAACTAGTTTCCTGACTGTTTCCAACCAATGAAATTCGCTCTGACTGGTCTGTGATTTCTGTGCGAACAGACCTTAAATCAACTTATTGACACCTTTAATTTGACACATCATTTAGTGCAAAGCTTGATAGGTGTCAAAGCAGAGACCGCGGGCTCTTGCCCCAATAAGCTGTCCTGCCACCCTTTTCCGGCAAGTTCTCACGAGGCAGGATCGACATTTTAGATAGGGGACATCGAGACCTTCAATCTGATACCCTACTTAGGGCATAACTCGATGGGGGTAGTGTAACGTTTTTTTCAATTTGTTAATAATTTGTTAAAAGATATTTCCGGCAGCATTTGCTCTCAGGTAGGAATACAGGTTAATAGATGCACATAATACTATATATTGATAATAGTGTCGACACATAACTCGATCGGGGTAGGAAAAATGCGGTCGTCTCCCAGACTATAATCAATCCAAATTCTCCCTGCTATTATCCGTCCACAATCCGATGTCCACTGGTACCGGTAAAATGTATCACCTTTCAATGCTATTTGATAGGGAAAGGTGATAAATGTACCTGCACCTCTGGACATCGGATTGTGAACAGGATATACACTCAACAGCATATGATATTGAAAATGAAATAGCTTTACCCAGCCGAAAATCTCTCCTTGTCTCGAAAACTCACTGGTACCAACGCAACAATCAATCACAAACCCATTTTTTTTACCGCAACCACAAGGCATCAAGATACGAGATCCTCAATGTCAAATTTTTTGTCGAGTCTGCCAGAATCAATCAAATCACCAAGAGTTAAATTCGAACTCTCAAAAATGAGAAATGCGAATAGTTATTTTTCTAACAAGTGTGCATAGGGATACTTTCCCGAACGCAAAAGCAGTTAGACGAGCGATACAAAGCGGAATTCAGATAACCCCATCAAGGACTGGAAAGTAACTTTGCACACGTGTTAGGAATAATATTTTTTCTACTAGAATTTACAAAGTAGAAACGGAAACTATGTTATTTTTATTTCAACGTATAATAGAAATAATTAATTAAATATTTTTCTACAAGCGTTTACAAATAACAAATGAAAACATTATTGAATATGTACAGAGTGTTTAATTTTCTTTGATATGATCTTAATGATTGAATGTTATCAAAGTAATAAAACGACAAGCAGCGTGTAGGTAGGTACCTATAATTTTCTTTTAACGTAAACCAGAAAAAATCAAAAAGACCCCCTTTCCGCTCTCATTTGCGTCCGCAAAGTAGCAGTGCGGGAGCTACTTACCGCAGGCAAATGAGTGGTCGAGGTACCTATTTTGCGCTTGCTCGTAGGAAATGTTTTTGACAGGTCTAACTCTTGAGAATTTCGTCTGAAAAATTAGTAGGCAACAGAAAGGCAAGCATTACCTATTTCTACCAACAGGTGAACACTGATCCAGAAGCTATGCCCTATCTCACTAACATACTCTCAATAGAATAATCTGAGGTTAAAAGTATCCACTCAATAGAGATCTAGCTGGTAACATTGCAATTTTACCAAATTATACAATGCAATTCTTTCCATTAGACAACAGTATTATAAGAATTGTTTTTTTGACATTGTGAATTTTTCAAAATACTTTTCTAAGCCATCTGTACATATAATTTATATTATTGTCGAAACCCTGTGCGGACCCGGAGCACGACAGTTATGACAGTGACTTTTTTAACTTGGATACAGTCGATTTAGAGAAGAGATCACGTCACCATTTCGGACTTCACACTTATCTCTGAAAACAAAACCCAAGCCCTATTTCTCAAAAGAAACTGTTAGCTATGAGTTTTGAGATCATCCCGGCTTTATGGATCAATTGCTTTTGGCCAAGCCACTGAAATCCACAAGCTACAGGAAACTGCCCTTTGCAATCTCCCCGAAAATCCAGAAAACCTGCTTCAAACTCAACTAACAAGAGAGCTAGTAAACAATGCCCCCTATGGTGTAAGAAGGCTCTGGCGTTAGCGCATCAATCCTCAAACTTTCATCATCCCAAAACTTGACTACATCGAATCATGCGCTACACTCTGTAGTCAAATCTTCGACTTTCATTAATCTGTTTACTGCATTGGACAAAATTGGAAAAAAAAATACGAAAAATAAAAATAAAATTAGTTTAATTTTTTTAACATGTTCACAGAATAATAATCAACATAAATACCAATCATATACTAAAACTACTCCCATATGATATCTTCCATAATATTGAGTGAGACTGTTGAAATTATCTTAAGTACATAATCCAAAATTTTAATCGGTGGTTTAATTCTTGACTTGGAGACTCAAGTGCAAAGACGAGATCGAAACTATCCTCAAATTCCAAATTTTTCGTGAGTTTCAGTTTTGATACCTGAAACCAGCATGTTGAATTTCTCTTCTGCTTGATACCAGTACCAGTATCAAGTATCAAAAACGAATTGTATTACATCCCCCATCAATCGAACAAACAAATGTGTGGGTGCTAAATGGTAGTGCTCATGGCTTGGTCATGGCAATCACTAATAAACTCAGGAGAAGACATCTAGTGGAAAAGAAGATCCGACCATCCATAGGCGGATAAATAGAAAAAGATGAAGTGTTCAAGCAGAATATACAGAAGAAATTCCAGCGCCACCATGATTATCAACCGTGCGCGAAATAGCGTAGATCAAGTTTTGGCACAAAGACGGAAGACTACGAAACAGCCCAGAAACAGAATAACACATTGAGGATCTAGATAAGGCTATTAGAAGAGATAGGAGTGCACAAATCCCAGAAATAATTGTGGAAGCACTCAGAAACAACTCGAACATAGGAGTCCTAGAGAGGTAAGTTTTTCAGACACAACATGAAGAAAGTGCAAGAAGTTTCCAGCAAAAGTCGATAAAAAAGAGCGAACTAAAAGCAGCGATGAAACAACTGAAGAACTGCAAGGCCTCGATAGCAAATCAGATTACACTCAAAAAAGCATTAGTAGCTCTGCTAAATGAATGTCCCAAAAAAGGATTCGAGAAGTCTGGGAAATTGAAGAAGCTCATCATTCTCTTGAAGAAAGCTGATATTGTAATAAATTATAAATAACTACAGACCGATCACTGTATTGTCTTATAGAAACTGCTAACAAAGATCATCACAAACCGCCTGAGTTCAAAATACCACCTTTATCAGCCAACCAAGCCGGCTCAATCTCAGGAGAGGCTTCAGCACAACTGACCATATTCAAGCAGTGTGCACAGTATTTAAAAAAAAAAACAAAATACAACTTTACGCTATACATGACTTTTGTAATTTTTCTGTAAATTTATATAAAAAAAACGTTCGACTCAATTGAGACATGGGCAATACTGAGAGAGATGAACAAAACAAAGCGTGCATTGATTCTAGATATATGTATCAACTTGATGATCCGCTGTTTTTTCGTAAACGCCAATCTACATGTCAAGTTCAAGAAGAATTGGCTGAACGAAAACGAACTAGCGATGAGGCAAGACGACACAATACCCCAAAGTGATTTACCTTAACTTTATATAGGGGTCGTGTTCAAAGGTCTATCATAGAAAAAGACAGGTGTCAATACTCTTGATGAATGGAAAACGAACTAGCGATAATATGGCGAGAACTTGATATTGTCACAATCTCTATACGTTTCGTCCTGGGACGTCACAAGAGCGTGACCTGGGGGCGTAGGTGGGGTTCAGGTAGAGAGAAACTCGCTTGGTATAGGTATAGAATAATAATCATATCACCCAATAGAAATAGCATCATGACGTCTTTTCTACGGAGGGACGTACTACTTATAGGCCACTCTGTACACTTGGCGTGACTGAAGACTGAAGCTGGCTTTGAGATAGTCCCGGAAGGGCGTTTCCTATTAAAGGTAGTTTGCACTGGACCTAGTCTGCTGCGTTCAATACTCCCAGAAGAAGCTAGGTTGGAGACAGGTCCAGAAGGGCGTTTCCCATTGAAGGTAGTTTGCACTGGAAGGAGACTTAGCTAGAGGGGCTTTTCTCATTTGAGGTACTTTGTACTAGCCTTAGTCTGCCGGTAATGGATTTCGGCGCGGTATTTATACCAAATAAATGCTGACTCTTCGATACACTTTAGTAAAATTGATGTACAGTGTGGTATTTACTTGAGTAGTTGACATTATCTTAGTGCTCCGGGATGACATTCAACGGTCGGCAGAAAACAATGGATTCAGGCCGCGCAGGAAAGATCGGGATGTACCTAATTCATCGGGAGAAGCTCATTTGCAATGGGCATCTATGGTTTTATCAAAGAAGAAGATTGTATTCTGATGCGCATATTAAGCCATATCAAAATTAAATCACCGTCCGAGACTTTGCATTCAGAACTATTGACTATTTTATATTACAGTTATCAGTTAATAATATGATGCGCCGTTGAATGAATCAATATTTTAATTAGGCCAAAGTCTATATGACCTCGAGATCTACTAGTTTCCATTTATTTATATTTTAAACATATACATGAAATTGAATTTAATAGTTCCTATATATAGTAAATACCAATTAAAAATAAACTTCTCTTCTACTTAATGCCCGTAATCTAGAAAATACTATATTCGACTGAGATTACTATAATTATGATAAGAGTTTTAAAAAATGTCCCAACACATTTATCTGTTTTGTGTCAAATTACTTAAAGTTTACTATCACAATCACCTTCATACACTTTATTATCTATTCCTTTCTGCCTTCTTACATTGTTACTGAGCTTCCTTCTTCCAGCATAATGTTCAGTAATTTCCAGCAAATGTTTTCCCTCAGTTTCAGGCAACAGAAAATACATTAGCACAATGCCAAGTAAAGCCACACAGCTATTGATCCAAAAAACTCCAGCTAGAGTCACCACATTTATGAGACTTAAAAATGTTTTATTAGCTAGAAATGCTATGTAGTATCCAGCAGCTGCGCTTAGTCCAGCTGCAGTGTCCCTAATATCGCTTGGATATAATTCTCCCATAATTATCCATGGTAATGAAGAAGTCATCAAACAGTTACAGAAGGTTACAGCTGCAATAGCAGCTAACGGCAACCAACTGTATTTATTAACAATAGCCTCATTCAAATTATTAGCTGCGTCGAAATTGTTAGCTCCGGCGCTGTAAGCGTAAATTCCAGTAAACAAAAATCCAATAAAAATTCCGGATTGAGCTATAAAAGATAGTAAGCGCTTGCCTAGAAATCTGACTAAAATCATAAGTAAAAAACATCCTAGCATTTGTAAGAATCCTAGTAAGATTGTGGCATGATAGGAATTGATTGGAACGTGGAGAAGCTGAAACATGTTCACGGCATATATGCTGATTTGGGTTGCACCAAAATGTGTCAAGACAAATGTGAGGCATACAAGACCAAATGGTTTTAAAAAGGTCGGTTTCAAATAGGATTTTATTGATTCGATGACACTTTGAGTCTTTTCTAATTTTTTCTGTTCAATTTCTTCTAACAAAATTTGAAACTCTTTTTCAATATTACCAATTGTGGTCCAGCCTCTCAACCAAGCCAAACTTTTCCTGGCCTTGTCAAGCTGTCCCTTTCTAATTAACCCATGAGGTGGTTCTGGTATGAGAAACAACAAAAACACTCCTGCCAATGGAATCGATCCATTAATCAGCGCCATGGTCCTCCATGGTAAAACTGAACCTAGAATGAACGATTGAAGAATTCCTATGGCAATTGCTAAGGCTGAAGTGGAGGATAGCGCACCTCGTAATCCTAATTCAGTTACTTCAACTGCATATATTAATGTCTGAAAAACACTTTGAAATTATTATTTAAAGATAACTATAGCATTGGTTCTTACTGGTGCTTCCAAAAGTCCTCCAGTGAATCCTGTCAGGAACAGGCCCAAAAATACCTGCCACGCTTGTGTAGCAAAATAAAATAATAGGAAAGCTCCAATGAATAGAAAGCATAAAAGTTGCATGGCTCGGATTCTTCCGAATGGTTTTGTGACTATGCCTGATGCGAAACATCCTAGGGGGACGCTGAAGAAACTAAGGGAACCTATAAATAGAGGAAGTTAAGTATTGTCTGGCTAGCCAAACGGCTGACTGTAATAGAATTTGCTGCTTTGCCAAACTTGACGGAAACAATAATAAACAAGTTGGTGACATATTTTTTTTTCTATTTTGGTGTCATATCGAAGTATTTTCGACACTAAAAGTAGTTTCGAAACGAAGCTCTTTGTGACACTCCTTTTTTACTTATCGGAGGTTGGTAACACTGGCTGACTAATGGCCATCGAACTGTCATTCGCGATTTTATAACAGAAGATTTCTATACTTGGCACGTAGTGTTACCAACCTAAACATATAAAATCAGGAAATATGAGCATAAAATTTCCAAGAAAAATTTGTTTTTTTAAATTAAACGATACCAAAATAGAAAAAATAGTATAAAATATTCGTTTCATAAGACATTTTATCGCACTCGCCCTTTAGAAAACTCGCCTCCGGCTCGTTTTCTAATATAGGGCTCGTGCGATAAAATGACGTCTTATAAAACTTGTATTTTAATGTACTATTTTTATATGGGCATATGTAGTATTTTGAAATAGAAAAAAAATCGGCAACATTGCGAAATGATGGATGTAGAGAGGCATGATTATTCAGAGGCAAGATTCTCAGTGGCGTAACTTCAAACCCGCCCCCCCCCCGCAAGAATTTTCCCGTGGCCCATCTTTTATGTAGGTATATATTTTTTTTATTTTTCTTTTACAGCGTGTCCGTTTTAAGTGATTGCTGTATTTGCTATCTCCGAACCGGTAAGAGGGACGAGGTCGGTTAAATCAATGGTTAAATTAGATAAAAGTGGTAGATTATAGTAACCATTGAAGGTAAGTACATAGGGTTGCCAAATTTTTGTTCGTTACGGAGATATAAGGAAAAATGTAAAAAAAATTAAAACTTATTTCATGAATATTTCAAAATCAACTTTAGAAAAAAGTGTTCAGACAAAAGACTCGAGATTCTTTCTTCTCTACAAAATGGCCTAATTATTATCTTCACCCATCTTTCAGTTGTGTTTACATTTTCCTTTATATCTCGGAAACGAAAAAAAAATTGGCAACCCTATAAACTTACCTCCAATGGATACAAAAATCTGCCACTTTTGTTTAATTTAACCGACCCGGTAACTCTTACCGTTTTGGAGATAGCAATAGTAGTATATCAGGTAAAACGGCCACAGTTGATTTTGCATCTGTGAAGATGTTTAAACATTTCTCTCTGAGATCTCTTACATTGGTTAGACATACTTTTTCAATGGTTGGTATGTATTATGAGGTTCATAGAATAGGTTGAAGTGTTTTCTTTTAGTAAAATAATACTCTTGTCGCCAGTTTAGTACTTTCTTGTCGCCTGGCCTGGGGCCCCGCGGTCCCCCAAGATCACGGGGCTCCCCCGCAACTGCGGGCCTTGCGGGCCCTTAGTTACGCCACTGATGATTCTATTGGTTAAAGCCTGAACGACAGCACGCAGTGGCGTGGTTATTGTCGAAACTAAAGAATTTTTTTCGAATAATTTTATTGGTTTATTTCCTTGGTGTTTTCGGTGCCACTGAACCCAAAGACATGGCTGTCATCAGGCGGTGTCAGTTGAGGTGTCAGTGAATATTTTTAGGCTACGCCCCACTTTTCTTCCCCCTTTCGTCTCTACCAAGTTACCACTTGCCAGACTATATGTACCTATTTTCAACTTTTGCGCAAGTTTGTATCTGTCACTTTTTACTGTCACCTGTGAGATGTATGGTATGACATTTGATAAAAATTACTAAAATATAATGTGAAATACCCTAAATATAACCTTTGACCTGAAAATCCGCTTCCGGAATCTCGCTTCATGTGAACGATTTTCCGCTCCATGAGAACTAGGGTTTAGACTTCACACACCTAAGGGCGGGTATTATAAAACTATTTTGACAGTTAGCTTAGGGTTAGTTTCACAAAAAGTGATAACCCAACGGTAACCACAAGATACTGGTAACCTAGTAACTTACAATACATCTGTTTCATAATGTGTGATTCAGGGAAACCCATTGGTCAAGCTTCAGAATATTCAATGCGTAGTCAACCCGCAACTATGAGTTTGATAACCAGTGCAGGTTACCACCAATTGTGAAATTGGGCCTTAGAAGTTAACTTCTGGAATGACATTACTTCCCAGTAATTCTAGAAGTTAACTTTTTACTATCTGTCAAAATAGTTCTATAATACCCGCCCTAATTCAGATTAGTTTTATAGATATCTTGAGGCGCATGTTTAAATAACTTATTTGTAAGTATATGATACTGTGAAAGTGTAAATACCCCAGAATCAAAAGAATATTGGATAAACCTATGGATAAACCCTACGATTTGCCAGTGGTGAGAGCTCGAGAACAATCCCACTTAGTCATATTATGCAAAATGACTTAGATTAACTGAGTAGGCTTTTGTAAAGTAGGTATCATACTAAAATATTAAAGAATTGAGTTCTACCACAAATTAGCTCTACAGAGTGTTCGTAGAATAAGCGATTTGGTTCTGGTGGTATAGCACAAAAATTGAAAGATCAACTCTGTTCAGATTACAAATACTAGTAACAAATTTTTTTGAGCCAATTGACAAAATTCACTATCGCTTTTATGTAATTATGTAATATCTCGAATCACATGGATGCTTTTCTATTTGAATCACATAATGAAGTAAATAGAGGCACCGGCTTATCAGTAGCAATATAATTTCGTAACACTGCCTACCTCTCAAATCAGAATGCCCCGATCTGACCACCTATTCTCGTGATAAGTTTTCTCCCTAACAAGATTCACTACATTCTCTTCTACGTTTGTACCGCCACTCAGATCCATTAGGATTATATCTATTTTTCTCCATTTCCCTACTAGTGGCAGTATGTACTATGTCTCTCAGGGTCTTGAGGACCATGACTTTGGAAATTCTAGATATGTTCCTTCGTCATACTGGTAATTATGTTAATTGTTCATCGTCTCATCTTTCCACATGCTTAACATTTCAATGACTGCTGCCACTTCCGGCTATGTACACGAAAGAAGATAAATAAAGTAGGTGACTTTGTATGAACTTGTATATTTTCTATTGAGAACAAAACGCTTCCGGCTTATCAGCCATCTTCAGTGCCATCTAAAATTGCACAGAAAGAATGGTAGTATTGTTCTCAAGTACTATACTAGAATAACTTCCTGTCCATCCAAGTCTATCCTCATGTCTGCGTAGTTTTTATTCCCAAGGACTGATGTCGAGGGAGCTAGAAGAATGTCCATCTGTCTCTTGTTGACTGCCATGCTGCCAGCCATTTTTGCGCCTTCGCGGACAGTCATAGCACTTATATCCCTCATCATAGCAATCTGTTTGGAGAATTATATCGACCTTCTGGAGCAGCAGTCGCATTCTCCCAATGTTCTTGTTCCCGATTTTTCTTCACTCGCCGGATTCGGATTATCTGCAATTTGTTGGCGATCTATTGCCGGATACCATTTGGCTAAAAAATGTTTCGATATCACTATCTTCTTATTAATCACTCCCAAGCTGTCCGCAACTTCCTTCTTGATCCGTTTCAGATCGAAGAGTTCTAACGGAAACTTTTTCATAATTTCATCATGCTGAACAATTCTGAGGCAGTGCTTGCATTGATGAACTGGGTATGGTCGCCTGAATAAGATTGCTATGCAATTTAGCAGATTCATGTTCAATTTCAAATCGTTCTGTTGTAACGCTGGCATCGAAGCTAATATCCACAACGACGCCCTGAAGCATCGACAAGTGTGATATATTTTAAAGAACGAAGTGAAACTTTATTAAACTTTATTGATTTCTGTAACTAACTGAAACAACTGGTAGACTAACTATAACAACTGCATTTTTAACAATTATGAGTTACTAGATATCTGCCTGCAAACATCTCTCTGCTATAGCTCACTTATAGGCTCGTACACACTCGTAGGTGTATTCAGCAATACACAACACTTCTCCCCTAATAAGTAGGGCCGAATTTATAGTCGTTCCTTGACTCTTCTTTGTAGGTTGCGCGTTTAGAATGGACACTTGCTGCTATTTGACAAATTAGTCATGACAGTTCTAAATGTTCAAGGCTTCCTTAAGGTCAGAGGAAACCTCAAGGAGCGACTATAAATTCGGCCCTCTCATAGTTCAACAAATTTTAAAAATAATAAATATCTACTAACACAAAAAACTAAAAACTAACGATAGTATTCAATTGGTGGTGTTACAGACCTAGCAGAACGAGTTCTAAATTGGGTCAGAGTTGTTAAGGGCATTGATGAAAAATTAGGACCAGGCTCAAGGGGTGTTAAGCTGTTTCTATTTTTATTTAAACTTGTACTCAAATCTGTACCACTTTCTTTAGTACTACCTTACTACTAATCGGCCAGTTTTCACAGCTGATTCTACCGCAGACTTAATAGGTAAAGGAGGGGATCGACAGTAGGGCACGATCACAAATTTTCTGAATACAAAGAAGAGCTAGGCCGATTTCTTTTGAAATTATCAGAACCTAAAGTTATTAAAGAAAGACCACTACCATTTAGTCCATTATTTGGTTGAATGAAAGGCTTTAACTGATCGATATGCATGAACTTAACTTCACCATTCACTTCAATCAAACAAGTATTGTCCGTCGAGTTTAATCTGATACTCGGACGCAATGTGAGCTGGTTGCTCCCTTCATAAGAACGCCAATGGTTACCTGACGTCACACCTGTTTTTGCCATATGAAACACCCCCTCGCTCCTCATACGGAAAGTGTCAGTTAAAAATCGACGAACATTAGCACGACTGACATACTTCGGAACGTTCCCCGGGATCCACTTGTTTTTGTTATTACTATATAAAAATACAAGTTCACCACCTGATGCTGAAGAGAAAGTTTGCTGTTTTCAGACAGAATCTTGCAAAATTTTCTTTAAATAGTTGACACCGGTTTCGCAGCAAATCTATTTGATTGAGGGTAGTTGGGCGGTGACAATGATCATTCAATGCCATTGACTAGACAAAATTTCTTATAAGCTTCACCATTGAGAGTAGGACCATTCTACGAAACTAGCTCTTCCAGAATACCAAAATATGAAAAACTATGGCGCAGTTTTTGAATCGTATTTTCCGCATTGATAGATGTCATTACGTGAATATCTAACCATTTACTATAGCTATCAACTAACAGAAGAAAGTATGTATTATTGTTACAAAAAAAATCAATATGAATTTTCTGAAAACTCCTGATAGTTTTATCCCACGGCACAAAAGAATGAGGCGGACATGGCGAATGAAGCTGGCAAGGTTCACATTGTTCAATTTTCAAATCTAACAGAGGCCACCAAACCTCTTCTCTCCTCTTGCCAACATTTTCATTCGAACTATCCCAACATGTTGATTATGAAGCATCGCCAAAACAGCAGGCCGAAGTTGGAAAGGAATTATCAACCGATTGCCCCACAGCTAATATCAATTTTTCAGACTCAGTTCGTGTCTTCTTCTGAAAATATGGTTTTAAACTAGGATCAGAAATATGAGTTGGCCAACCAACCTTTGTAAAGTAACTGACACGATTCAAGACTTGGTCTTTCATAGTAAATTGTTGAACTTCTAAGGCTGACAGAGGTAATTCAAAAAACTGCGATAATCCCCCTTTCGCAAACTTTGTCTTCCAAAGAAAGACGAGAAAGAGCGTCTGCTAGCGCTATATCGGGCGGCTTTCTATATTGAATTTCATAATCATAGGTAGACAACTGCAGTGCCCAGCGTTGAAGCCGAGAAGCTGCCAAAATTGGAATACCATTTTTAGATCCAAATATAGCTTTCAAGGGTTGGTGATCTGAGACCCTGAGATAGGGCCTGTTTAGTGGAGTCATTTTTTTTTTTGTCTGGCATTTGGAGGGATGAATGTGGCTAGTTAGTTGATGAGAATATAAGTGGTTTTAATGCCTGCCCCCTGTTCGAAATGTCCACAGAATGTTTCGCCGGAAAACTCGATTTTGAACTGTGATTACCGTCTGGCAATTTTTCAGCACTATTTTCACAACAAAACCTTTCATTCTCTTGATTACCAGACAAAAAGTAAACGCGGAAGTTTCTTTTCTTTTCTCTTGGAACTTGACACCCATTCCCACTTTTTCACCTATTGAAAAGCATCTGGTATTTTTCATGAGTGAATTATTTATCATTGTCAATCTTTTATTTAGAAGCCAGAAAATTTGAGATCATTAAAAAAAAATTCTTCATGTAAATCAATTTTTTTCTTCTGCAAATTTTCGAACGGGAGGCAGGCATCAAAATCACCCATATTCTCATCAGCTAACTAGCCACAATCAACCCTCAAAATGCCAGACAAAAAAAAATGACTCCACTAAACAGCCCCTATCTCACAGTCTATCTGTATGAAGTATAAATTTGCGACCATAGATGTATTTATGAAATATGGTAACAGAAAATATTATAGCTAAAGCCTCTTTATGAATTTGCGAATAATTTTGTTGAGTAGGTACTGGGTTAATCTACTTGAAACAAATGCAATCGGTTATTCTTCATCATCGATAACATGATAAATTACACCACCCACGCCATAAGAAGATGCATCTGTAGATATTACTAGAGGTAAAGTTGGATTATACTGAACAAGTATTTTGCTTTGAAGTAACAACGATTTACTTTTTTCAAATGCTGATTGACACTCAAGGCCCCAACACAAAGGGACATTTTTTTTCTAAATCAAATAATGGTCTTAAAACGATAGATAGGTATCATTGCAAAAATTTTCTATAGACATTCAAAAGACCCAAATAAGTCATTATCTGTGTTAGATCATTTGGTATTGGAGCATTCACAACAGCGTTTACTTTAGAAGCTGAAGGTGTTAATCCCAGACCACTCAAATTAAATCCCAGAAATTCAACTTTCTGCTCGTACTCCAGAAAAGATTCTCCTGACACAATCACATCATCAAGATAACACGCAGTGTCTTCTGGCTAAGCACATAGTGGAGCGGTGAGTACAGCAGCAGGCAGCGCGGAGAGCAGAGCATCAATTGAGCAGGCAGTGAATGAAAGAATTGTATGCAGATAGTGGCGAGTTAATACTCGAGTGAAAAAGATAGAAATGAATAATTTGGTTTTAACAGAAACGGCGTTCTTAAAAATTTGGTATTTAATGAGAAGAGACAGAAAGAAAAAAAGGAGGTGTAGTGCACACCATATAAACAGAAGCAGGCTTCGATTATCACTATTTATATGAGGAATTACGGCAACATGCAGAAAAAT
This sequence comes from Ceutorhynchus assimilis, assembly GCA_917834065.1. Taxonomy (NCBI): domain Eukaryota; kingdom Metazoa; phylum Arthropoda; class Insecta; order Coleoptera; family Curculionidae; genus Ceutorhynchus; species Ceutorhynchus assimilis. The sequence continues at coordinate 44,231,087 of OU892280.1, read as the reverse complement.
TTCACTGTTATCTTCGAATGAATATTAAAACTTTTGATTACATTTTGGAGAAAATAGAACAAAGATTGGTAAAAAAATGGACTAACTTTAACATAAACCCAATTGGTCCAGCAGCAATCAATTATTAATATAATACATTTTTCACTTAATTGTTAACTTCATTTCTCCTCGAGTTTCTCCTGCTACATCAGCCCACAACTTATCTAATATGTATCGGTTATGATGTTGGGGATCTTTTTGGTCCCTCAATGGATTTTTAACAAAAATACTACTTATTAATTATTATTCAATGTCCATTTTTGCAACACAGAGACAAACGAGCAAAGTAGAAAAATCAAACTTGCTTGAACGCGTCGCTTTGCTCGATATTAACAGCACTGCTAAATCTCCGCACTGCTCTTCACTATGTGTTGAATAATTTAATCTCGTTTAATCTCGTGTGTTAAGTTGTCGCTGCTTTGCTCTCCTCACTGCTCACAACTTTGCTCGTCGCTCCACTAAGTGCTTACCCTTAGGGTAAGCACTTAGTATAAGCACTTAGGGTAAGCACTTAGTGTAAGCACTTAGTGGAGCGACGAGCAAAGTAGTGAGCAGTAAGGAGAGCAAAGCATATTACTCGCCCGCCTTGGTTCATATTTAATTTATTTGCAAATTCAACCCCCTTAGAGTATACTCCGCCCCTCCGGGGTATTTTTTTGGGTACTGCGGGCAAAATCTCTTAAATTGACCTGTTTAAGCTGCCTACCAAGTTTCATGCTTTTAACACAATTTGCAGGGTTTTGGCCAGCACTGTCGTTAACCGCTAGGACTACTAAGCCATAATGGGCCACTTTCACATTTTTCAAAAACATATTCAAATTATCCTTTTAGTCATTCTAATACTATCTTTATATTTTTTTCCAAAAAAAAAACGCTTATTTTTGACTATTTCAATAGAGTGTTTTACACTGGCAAAATGTCATAGGAATGGCCGGTCACAGAACATATCACCTGTGATATCACCTATAGAAAAATATCTCAAATGGGAGAATCGCGACGAAGGTTTTTACTTAGGTTTTCATTCAACGATGGCGACACTGTCGGGAGATAAGAGAAATTTACAGGTATCTGTGGTGTGGACAGTAATTTGTGTTGGTTGGTTTTGTCATTTATTTTGTCATTTTAAAAGTCAAAATTTGAATTTTTAAATTATGTTGTTGTAAACCATGGTCCCCACGCGCGTTAAAGTGAAAATTCAAAAAGTTTTGGTTGAAAAAAAACCCTAATTTTTGTTCGTATTTTTTTGTATTTACTCGTTTGTTTCGTTTCGTTCGTATTTGTATTTATTATTCGTATTTACTTTGCGATCTACCTATAGCTGCGTGTCTCTTGCTAACTTACTAACTCTTTTTGCACTATGTTCGACATCGGAAACTTCCTGCCAGTCATAGTTTTCAAAAAAATGAGGCGAAAAGAGCTAAAAGAAGTCAGCAAGCCAAATGCAGTTGAACATTAAAAATTATTTAAAAATAGTAAAAATATATGAAAAAAATCAATTCGCCTTTTTGTCAAGAATGCTCGATTAGTTGGGTTTCCATTCAACGATGGCGCTGTAATTCATAACCGGTACATAACATTGCAGATACTTTTCTAGAGGTGATATGTTCTGTGCGGCCGGTTTCCTACTTACGGAAGCGCTGTGAGGCCACGAAAGTTTTTTTTTTTTATCTGACTCGAGTCAGATAATAACTGACTCGAGTCAGATAATATCCGACTCGAGTCAGATAATATCCGACTCGAGTCAGTTAACGTAAATACCACGTGGTTTAATAATAGGCAGCGAGCAGCACACACTTAAAATGCTTTGAAAAGTTCCGACAAGTTTTGTTGCGTACTGCCTCACCGGTTTGTGTTGGTTGAATAGTGAACCGTATCTGTGCTTGAATATTAGTTATTATATTTGTTCTTTTTACTTACAAAATAAAAGATGGATCTTGAAACCTTTCTGACAGAACGAGGACTTGGGCAAGATGTTATAAACACGTTGAGGGTTGAAAAGGTAAGGTGTTTATTATCTATAGTGTATTTTAGTAGTATGCATACAATACTTTACTGACGACGTTTTACCTATTGATTACTTATTCGTAACACAAAATGTGTAGAGCTGCTATATGCCGGCAGGACATAATATGTCAAAAAACAGGTCTAAAAAAGATGCATTTTTATAAATGGAAAAATGGGAGACTCGAATGCGCAAATCCTGTCAGTTTTAATAATAATTTTAAAGATTGTATTGTAACACAATCGCGTTATCTCTCACTCTTGCACCGCAAACTGCTTCTCTCTCTCGCTTGGCTGAAGTCGACTCGAGCTGACTGATCGCGGAAGGCCACGAAGTAGGCGACATCTATAATCAACTTTGGTACTCAAAACTCAGTGAACAACAAAGCAAGTTCGCATTTGGCCCCCGGCATTGTTTCTGGAAGTTTTCAATTTTCTACAGAATATTATTCTTTTTATGTATTGTTTCTGTTATATAAATCACAAAAACGCCATAAAACAAAATTTAACAAAAACTAACCTCAAAAAACTGGCTTTGTTGTTCACTGAGTTCGGCAGACATAAGACATATTGCTATTTTTCGCGTAATTTAGCGCCATCTATTGGTACAGGAATTTCGCCAATACATGAGCGTTTCCTATTCGGCCCCGCTGACGGCTTTTGCTTGGGGCTTGAATGCGCCACAGTGCCAAAATATTTTTTCCTGCGCGAAGCACCTAACGCATTCTATCATTGTATTTATTCTTCCTCTTTCATTAATACTCCTTGTGGGACTGAGATGAAATGAAACAAGGAATTCTAAGCAAGGAATGCATTGCGTTCTCAATTTAAACGTAACTTTTCAACAGTTGAAGTTATATCAAATTTCTTTTTTGCATTCGATTTATAATATAGGGACGGATGGCGCTATCTTTTTAGAAATTCGATAATAGAAACAAGTTTTCGACTGGAAAAAAACGAGAAAGTTAATCAATTTATAGTGCTTTTTTTTTAATTAGTTCCATTCTTATGTGTGTTAACAATACAATCGCATAAACCAGAATTCCAAAAATTATCTAGTTTTTTTTGTAGAATGCAAAATAAATGACTATTATGTCACTAATATTTGCTCATTTGCGTTATGTAATGAGCCCCATTACCGCACTAGTGCGGTAATGAATCATAACGCGTTCATTATCGCACTAGTGCGGTAATAGGTCATCATTTTTTTACAACTACACAATAGTTATTATTAATGTTTTTGCTTTAGTTAGCGACCTCAGTAGATATTCCGATTGGGTTTTTTGAGAAAGGTTGGATTTAGATCAAAAATAAATGGCGTTGAAGGAAATAGGCAAATACACATTTTGAAGAAGAAAATGTGTCTGCGCTGTTTATTTTTGACCTAAATCCAACCTTCCTCGAAAAAACCAACCGGGTTATTTATAATACACAAACGACAATAGTCACTTATTTTGCAGGTCGTAGATAAAATTTTGTATATCACACGTACGGTAAGGCTCATTACAACACTCGTGTGGTTACCACGACTCGATCTACGACATAGTCGTAGCAATATTGCCCACTCGTTACTGTAATGAAGCTCATACCGTACTAGTAATATAAATAACTATTTCTTGTCATTTCGTCTGTCTCTGTTATACCCGCAGCAAACCCTATAGCTCTTTCGGACTGTTTTGCGATACATTATAAATCGCCGTCATGAACGATCCAGCGCCACCCGGCCGCGTAAAGCCAAACCCCTGTGTAGTACAGAACGCGCGGTCCAGAAGATGCTCTGTATCACTCGGGGCTTTGTTTTTGATTGCGCTGGGTCGCGTCGCACAAACCCCTACAGAGCACGCGGTCCACAAGATGCTCTGAATCACTCGGGGCTTTGTTTATGAATATGGTGCGTCGCATGAGACAAATTCCAGTGTGTTACGGAGCACGCATGCCTATTTTACACGTTTTACGAATCTACGAAATGGAATTCTTCATAAATATCTATTTTTTTCTTTCATAACAATAATTCCTCTCATTTTGATAATTGTTTGAAGATAGGTATAAAAGTCGTACATGAGTACGTACATTCAATAGTCAAGAAATTAGAGGTATCTCTCTCTCTGTATCGCACTGGAATTTGTTCGACGCGGCCCAGCGTAATCAAAAACAAAGCCCCGAGTGATACAGAACATCTTCTGGACGGCGCGCTCTGTACTACACAGGGGTTTGGCTTTACGCCACCCGGCCCAACAGTGGCCCGCTGCAATAATCGCGATGAACCTCGCATCTTTATTAGTATTAACTTGTTGGGTAGTTGTATAGTTCGACGTGCGTTACAATATATTCTAAACCGCGCATTCAATCATTTCAATCCCCTTAATCAAATCTCATTCAATACCCAGAAAAAATGTGCTGAACGCGCCTAAAAGAAGTTTCTACTTCAAATTATTATTATAAAATGCTAGATCAGTGTGCGATTTGTGCGAAATGAGAACTTAATTCTAGGTTCTAGTAAACTCTTAAATTTGAAGAAACCTGTGAATAAGTGTTGAAATTAATAAATTCAATTTTGTCAATTATTTCATTTTTCTTACAAGAAAATTATTATGAAGACGCATCATTTTTTACTTTGTTAAAATTGAGGCGTATTGCATACTTATTTGAAAATTGCAATAAATGAATATTAGATTGAACCTATCTGCAAATAATTTAAATGCATTTGAAAAAATTTAGAATCTATGAGAAAACGAAAAATTTTCAACGTTTTTGTTACAGATAGATGCAGAAGTTATTAAACAAATGCCCGAGGAAGATTTGAAGCTATACATTCCCCTTTATGGAGACCGAATAGCTGTCAAACAGTTTTGTAATAACAGAACAAAGCCAAGCCGAAAATTGGAACTTTTGAAAAAATTGCAAGATAAAATCAAGAAAAAATCAAAAAATTGTAATGGTTCAAGTTCCAGCCACGAAGAAGACGAAGAACCAGAAAAGAAAAGAAAATACGGTAACGAGAAATCTAGTCGCCAGGTAGAAATAGGTTGGATGTGTAGCTTAGATGGTGACAAATATAAACAAGTGCGAACTAGGACTGGCGGAGGTACACGAAAATTCCGTGCCTTGAAGACCATGAAAAAAAGTGCCCTCATTCAGAAAGGAATCGAACTTTTTTTTCCGGGAAATATTTCCAAAATGGGTGAAATAGAAAAGTTTTCCGTCAATCTAATGGATTTTAAATTGTCCGTGATCGAAGATCACATAACTGTCGAAGATATGTTTCAAAATGCCAAATTTTCTAATTCGAAAGTGAGGATATATTTAGCAACAAAAGAGAAAGTACAAACGGATACCGGAACATGTTCAACAGAAACGGAAGATAGTAGTGATCATCTCACTACATCATACATAGAAACTGTTCCAACCAGTATGCCTTTTTCTGTTCCTGGTATTCCATCTTCACTGGAATTAAATGAACCACAGCAACAGCAAGAAACTTTAACTGATGAGACCGATTATTCAACCATTTCGCTTGGTTACCAAAATGAATCAAATTCAAATGTAGTGATCGAATTTGAGAATGACATAACTAGATTTTATTCCAACTATATCCCAACAGATGTATTTGAAGATGAGACTGTATCAATAACACAGGATCAAGAAATAACGGAAACTTTTACACCAAATGTGACTCCGACTACTACCCAGCAGGAAAATTCAAATCCCATCAACTTGGAATACAATGTGGTCTTTCTTCGGCGTGGAACAGTTTTTGACGACCTTCTCCAGGTATTTATGACGTTGGACAAGGATGGATTACCTATTCAAATTAGGATGATAGGATATAATGGACTAGAAGAGTGTGGCCAAGATGTAGGGGGCGTGTTTCGAGACGCGTTATCAGCATTTTGGTCCAATTTTATGGACAGGTGTACAGTGGGCGCGAATGTAAAAGTCCCATACATACGCCATGATTTCAATGCTGAAAAGTGGGAAGCCATTGCCTTGGTTTTATATATTGGTTATAAGGAAACTAATTACTTTCCGATCGAAATTGCGAAAGTTTTTATGGAAATGGTTATTTTTGATCGTAGGTTGAGTGACCTAAATGAATCATTTCTGTCATATGTCAGTTCGGATGACAAAATTTTGTTAGAAAAAGCTAAGTCAAATTTTGGTGATGTCGATCAAGATGCTCTTTTAGATGTTTTGTCAGACTTGGGATGTAAGATTGCACCCAATGAAAGAAATATTTCTGAGATATTAGATGAGTTAGCTCACAAAGAACTCATACAAAAAGGAATGTTTGTTATAAATGCATGGCAAAAAGTCCTTAAAAACTTCATTTCTGAGGAAGCTTTTTTAAGCATTTATAAGACAAAGCATATCAATTCAAGGAATGTTTTGTCTCTATTATCTGCTCCTAGTGTTGATCTTGATGGTGAAAAGAACTCAATCTTCAACTACCTCAAAAAGTTTATCAGAGAAAGTACTGTGGTAACATTGAAACAACTATTGAGATTTTGTACCGGAGCTGACGTCATAGTAGGAAAACAAATACAAGTAAACTTCAATCAAAGACATGGTCTGAATATGGTTCCAACAGCCCATACTTGCTCTTGTATTCTCGAGTTACCAGTAAATTACCATGACTATCCAGAATTTCGTTCTGATTTCAATTCAGTACTAAAAAGCACTGATTGGTCTATCGACATGATATGATTATGGGAATCTGAAAACAAATCCAGTATTATATAGAAAAATTTCACTTTTTATTGTTTTTAGAATCTTTTATTTTTTTTTGTTAATTTTCGTTTTTATATCTACTATGTTGTCTGAGTTGTTCAAAAACAGACAAAATTTGACTGTATCGACAAGTGTAAACTTTTACTTTTGTGTTTTTAAAAATGAAGAATATATTTTGTTTACAAAAAATATGTTTTTTTTTTTTACACGGTACTTTTCTGCCTAGTCAGGCCGGAGTCTCATGCATCCGATTTCCGACGAAAGATGTCCAAAAAACGTTCTATTTTGACATATTTTTATACGATTATGTCAGAATAGAAGGTTTTTCGGACATCTTTCGTCGGAAAACGGATGCATGAGACTCCGGCTTAAAACAGCTATTATAAACTATCTAGAAGTCGCAATATTTCAGTTCTTAATCTAATGTATAAATTAACCGCCTGGTATGGTTCGTAATATTTTGAAAGATGTAAGTCTTCCAAAATGATATTACACAATTCAAATACATCTGAATCACATGGTTCTGATATAACTAAGCATTCTTCTGTGCAGTTTTCTATATCTTGAAAGTTTGTTTGAACAAGAAAATCATTTGTTTCATACAACTGTGGTAGGTTGTACATTATACATGGACGACCGCTGGGTCCCCTGCCATTTCTTGATTTTCGAATATTATGCGAATTCCACTCACATAGTACCTGATCAATTTCATCCTGAAAAAAACAAAGCAATTCAGAACTATTACGCGCTATTACATATTTTCTATGTATTTCTAGCAGATTGTTTAAATTTTAATCACCTGATTTAGGTTTGTTCAGACATAGTTCAGAATCAGTTCTGAATTCGAACCGAAACCGCCATGGATTTCGAACGCACTCCATGCGAATGCATCAGAATGCGTTCGAAATCCATGGCGGTTTCGGTTCGAATCGAGAGTTCGTAATCCGACTTCTGGTTTCTGAACTAAGTCCGAACAAACCTATTCAGACTGATTCTGAACTAAGTTCGAATAAACCTAATATGGGTAATAGTATCCAAAATAACTTAAAAAATTCTCACAATTTTAAGTAATAAATAACAAAAAAATTCTCACTCACCTGAATAATATCTAAAAAACAATACTGAATCAGTGATTTGTCCAAAAATGTCCCAGAGAAGTGGCCATCGTCCTTTATAGTTTCAAATAGATTAATCCAAAATTGAGAATTATGTTTCCTTAAAATGGACCACCAACATTCAATTCTTTGATTGGCCTGACTGGTTCCATATAAAAAAGCTGGTCTAGTTGAATTTACATGTTGATTACATTGACGTAAAAAAATCTGCATATTTTCTATATATCCATTTTCAGTTCCCATGTCCGATCGTATAGTTAAAGGGCAGCCCAGCAGTTTTTTGACGGCCTCCAAATAGAAACCAGCTATGACTTTCGGATTACTTGTACTGGAGGATGCTTTTACCCAAATGATTTTTCTGGAAAAACCATCTATACAGCCATTTATACCTATTCCATAGGGCTTCAATTTATCATACGAATCTACATGCCAAATATAGTTTGGTCCTTTACTGCAGTACTGCCGCCTTCTTAATCTTTTTCTCTGTCTCAGAGATACTCCATGAGGATCCAAAATTTTGAGCAAATTTCGAACAGTATCTTGTTTAACCGTAAAACCAGCTTGAAGGCATCGAAGATGCATCCATCTGTATCCATGCAAATACCCCGAACCGTTAAGTTCGTTTTGTATGAACTGCTGTAATGTATTTATACTTGTATACTGTTTTTTTCGAAACAAATTGAGCTTCTGAAGGCGCCGCTTCAGAGATCGCTCGCTCAGATATATGTTATGTTGCGTAAGACATCCTAAAATCTCAAAATACTTGAGACCCAAATGAAAATAGTATTTGATTAAATCGTCGCACAACATTGTTCGCAAGATACACACACTCTAACTATCGTAAATACTTCAGCTAGACTTCTCATATACTATTTGACTCGAGTCACTTATTATCTGACTCGACTCACTTATTATTTGACTCGAGTCACTTATTATCTGACTCGAGTCAGTTATTATCTGACTCGAGTCAGATAAAAAAAAAAAACTTTCGTGGCCTCACAGCGCTTCCGTACCTACTGACAAAACTCCTACCTGTTCCTACCTGGATAAAACCAACATGATGGTTTTTCAGCGACAAAATTTTGTGTGGTTAGAGTAAAAAACTAGTGAGTTTGACAAGTGTCACCTAAAGAAAATAAGTTTTCCAAATGAAAATTTGGCTTGTCTTTCTCGTGAAATAGTCCAGCCGAATACCACTCAAGAAAAAATTATGTAGGCAAAATTATTCTCTTGGTTTTATTAAAGTTTGTTGCTTTTTGGTAATTTCGCTCATGAAATTTTTGACAAAACCACGAGCTGTTAGGCGAGTGGTTTTGTCAAAAATGTCATTCGCGAAATTGCCAAGCAACAAACTTTCATACCAGTCGAAATTTTTTTCTCTTGTGGTATTATGTATGAAAAAAAAATTATTTAAAAATCGATTTTGTAGAAAACTGGCGCGAAAACGCGAACTTGGTTTGTGACGTCACAAACCAGAAAATCAACAAAAATGCGAGGATGCCAAATTTCTCATTAGTAAATTATTATACATTTTACTAGCTAGAAACTATTTTCGTCCTTTTTTTTTTTTTTCTTTTTTTTTTTTTTTTACGGATATGCGCACTCGCATTTCAAGTAGATTAACCCAGTACCCTATCACGCTCGAGAAGCGGCAAGTGCGCGGAAATGTCGGTGTATGTTGGTCTTGAAACGGTTCAGGTTGTAACCTGCAGGGAAAACCGTCGCAGGGAGTTTATTCCACAGCGATGCTGTTCTCCAGAGATATGAATTCTGATATGAGGTTCTTGGTGCCTCTAGTTTGACAGTAAATTCATGGTTACCGTCTGTTTGACGGGTTCGCCTGGTAGGTGCTACTCTCGGTGGAATCATACGTGCCAACTCTTCAGAGCATTTTCCGTGATAGTACCTGTAGAAGAGAGATAAATCGCCCACAGATCTGCGATGTTCGAGACCATCCAAGTTACGAGTAAGTGCGGGGTCATTGATCAGCTTGATAGCTCGTTTTTGCACGGTATTCAAAAGCATTAAGGTATGTTTGGGTGCTGCACTCCATATATGTGAGCAGTACTCCATAGTTGGTCGAATCTGGGCTTTGTAGAGTGTCAGCAATTGGCTTGGTGTGTACAGATGTCTTGTACGAAATAGCACCCCCAGCTTTTGGGAGGCCCTTTTAGCAATATCTGCCACGTGACTGTGCCAAGACATATTGGTCTCTGCAGTAACCCCCAAGATGTTCAACTGACTCTGTAATGTGACAGCACTTCCAGATAGCATGATGTTTGGCTCACCGGTTCTGGTCTTTTTTGAAAACAGAGCTGCTTGGGTTTTCTGCGCGTTGAACTGTACAAGGTTTTTGTTACCCCAGTCCTCTATTATCTCCAGGTCGTTATTTATCTGCGATATTTGAGTTAGTCTAAGATGATGCAATTCACGTGCGGAAAGACCTGTGGGTGGTATGAGTGAGGAGACTACATTGCCATCGTCTGCAAAGCAATAAAGTGGATTTACTGTTTTATCTATGAGGTCATTTAGGTAAATCAGGAAAAGAGTTGGCGAAAGGATTGCTCCCTGTGGCACACCAGCATTTATTTGATAAGAGTTGGAGTTCTGGCCATCCAGTGCAACATAAATGGATCTGTCCTTTAGGTAACTTTCAAACCAAGTGCAAAGTTTCGGCGATAATCCCATTGCTTTGAGCTTGTTGAGCAGATTTTCATGCCAAACTTTGTCGAATGCTTTAGATATATCTAAGGCAATTGTTCTTGTTTCACCCCGCAACTCAATCGCTTTTTGCCATAAGTGAGGTGAGTGACGTATGTAAGTAAATCGCCAGTTGACCTATATTTTCGAAATCCGTATTGCTTATCGTTGATAATTTTGTACTTTTCCAAGTACTTGGTTAGGTGATTGTTCACAACTCTTTCCATTACTTTTGATATCACCGGAAGTAGAGCAATTGGTCTATAGTTTAACGGATCTGTCTTTTTTCCTTTCTTTGGAATGGGTTGTCCTGCGGCAGACTTCCATGATGATGGATATACTCCTTGCCTGTAAGACAAATTGAATAATTTTGCGAAAGTTGGGGTGAGTTCTTTGGCGCAATTTTTGAGTACTATTGCGGGAATGCCATCCGGACCCATTGCTTTGTTTGTATCCAGCTTTTTTAGGGATTTTCGTATTTCTTTGTGACAAAAGGGTACCTCTGGCATACTATGGGAAACCCTTTCAATGAACGGTGGAGTTTTTCCGTTTGGCACTGTTAGGTTGGAGTTGGAGGAAAACATTTGGGCAAGCATATTGGCTTTTTCTTCTGATGTTGTGGCTAAGTGATTATTTTTATCTGTAAGTGGTGGTATGGATGACTTGGTGAAGTTAGATCCAACAGCTTTTGCAAGAGACCAAAAAGACCTAGAACTACTTGGACAATTCAGCAACCTGTTTTTTATTCTTTGATTGTATGTTTCTTTAGCGGAGTCAATAGTAATTTTGCAACTATTTCTGGCTTCTATAAATTCTGTGTGGTTTTGAGCGGTTTGTTGTCGTTTCCAAAGGTTATATGCTCTGTGTTTTTTCTGTACAGCCGTTTGACACTGGCTGTTGAACCAAGGTTTTGCATTAGCTCTACGTTTAGTTGTATGTGGGATATATGCGTCCATTCCAGATAAGATTACTTGTGTTATTTCATTACAGCAAATAGTGGGATCAGCTGTTTTAAAGCAAACCTCTTGCCATGGAAAATCCAGGTAATACTGTTTTAGGTCATTCCATTTTGCCGATTTATAGTGCCACATTTTACGAGGAAGTGGTTGTAGGCTTGGTGGGATGAGCATTTCGCACTTTGTTATTATAAGTTTATGATCGGACGAACCAAGTGGAGCATCTACTTGAATTGTGTACGAGTCAGGATTGGTGGTTAGGAACAAGTCTAAAAGCGCTGCAAATTCGCCCCTTTCTGAGATACGGGTAGGTTCATCGACAAGCTGCGTTAGACCACAACTTATGGCAAAAGCTTCTGCTTCTCTGCCTTCGTTATCTGTTTTGTTGTGGTGTTTCAGCCACGGTATATTGTGGACGTTGAAATCGCCTAAAAAGACAATTTCCGCCTGTGGATAGTTTGACTGTATACTATCACAGCTTTCGGATAATGTCGCGAAAAAGTTTTGGTAATCGGTGTTACTTGGCGGTCGGTAGAGGCAGCAGATAAACTTGGTCGATGACTTTGAGGTGAATTTTAGCCATATGATATCAAGGTTCGCTGGTTCTAGCTTCTCCTCTCGATGACATGAAAGGTCATTTTTAATGTACACACAGATCCCAAAATTATGTCGAAATCGGTGGTGTAGGTCATAGCCGGGATAAAGATAGTTCACAATAGGTGTTGCAGAACTGATTTTAGTTTCAGTGAGAACAAGGATGTCAGGTCTTTGTTCTTCAAGATGTTGGTGAACTGAATTCATATTTGTACTTATTCCTCTTATATTGCTAAAATCAATTCTGAGTTGAGTTTTTGATCTTCTCTTTATATCTTTGCATGAAGGACCCCCAGGATCACCCGACGCCCGGAGATCCGAGTGGTCGGGTATTTTACGTCCGGAATATTTTGATCCTGGAGGCGCCATCATGCTATCTGTTACTCATTGTTGGAACCGGACTGCCAGCGCAGTAGCGGAACGTGGTGATACCACTTAGCGCTACTCAATTCTGGCATTACTACATTATAAGAAAATAAAGGATAGATAAAATCCTTAATAATTCATTTGAATTTCGCATTTCTACATGTGGCAACAAAAACGTCAAAATCGGCTTTAGCCAATCAGAGAGAGTTTTCAATCACGTGATTTTTCGTTCAAATTTTTAGTTTTCATTTATTAATTTATTTAATAATCTGACTAAAATTTTGCAAAATATTGTTCATTCTCGGTTGCATTGATGTACCTATCTGCGTCAAAAAATATCATAATTTGCCATATTCCCGACACGTCAAAGTGGCCCATTTCAGCTCCAGATTGCTGGACGGATTTGACATCTGTTCAGCCGAAATAGTAGCCATAAATGAAGTCAAAGTTTTCACAGTCAAAAAAAAAATCAATGAGGCAATCATATTCACAGACTCCAAAAGTGCAATAGATACACTCAACAGAAATATCATGAACCCAGACATGGACAGCCTGACATTGAAAACCAAAGGGCTATTAATCGCAGCATATGAGGCAGGCTACGACATCAAATTGGCATGGATTCTCTTCTTCTTCTTTTGAGTTTATCACTGCGTTAGTGCGACAGCACTCTTACGCAATTTTGGGTGAGTCTATATCAGTTTCGTTCTTAGCTGCAAGTCAGTGGCCTGCAGTAGTGGCAAAGCAATGGCGAAGCAGTGGCGTTACATAACAGGTTCCTCCCCTGTTGAAATTAATCAATGGGTTGACTTGATTGATTAATTTTATTTCCCTTTGGAAATTGATCGTCTTCCTCGTAGCATCAGAGGATTTCGGTATTGCTGAGTGTCACCTGGCTCATTGGGGATATCAACAACTGTTTTCAGCTCGAGTGCTTCTGGTTCATGACGTCTCTTCGGGGTTTGTTGCAAAAGTCTGACAGGTTCATTAGAGTTCAAGAAGATGTTGCTGTTGGATATCGATGAATCGTGACTGTAGATATTGATTTCACGTCTGACGACTTTTTCGGGGAAAAATCGGCCGAAATAAGGTATCCATCTACAGCTACAGCAAAACTTGGAACAGCAGCAACATACTGCAATCAAGATTATGAAGATGATTGCTACAGATAAGATGGTGTTGAAGATTGGGTGATATCCGGAACCAAACGGTTTATTAATTTCGTGTTGCAAAGTTTCTTCGAACATTTCTAGTTTATGCTTTGCATGACGTAATTCATCTAGATCTATGTTATTTAGATGAATTGGGTCCATAGAAATCTTCTTCATCTGTTCGATTTCTTCTACACAGCAATCGTCAATATTGATGTTGATGTCAGGAACGAAATGAGTGAAATTGCTTGTTTGGTTTGAGGTCGAAGACAGAATAGTAGAAAGAGTGAAGCATTTGCAATGAGGCTTCAACTTCAAGATGCCAGCTTCCGTCAATGTGAATTCTATAAAGTTCTCGGGTTTGGTATCACATGACAGAGTAGCTCCAACAGGCGAAGAAACAATAAACAGCCATTGATTCTGAGCGATTTTGTGATAGATTTCCAGATTGGCTTTTATGGTTTTCGTGTTGCAATCATCAGGGATCTGTTTATCTTGATTGAGCTTCAGGGTAACCTCACAATTTGCGTTCTGGGCAGTTAGATAAGTTACTATATCTTTGCATAACTGGGTCTTGTCGTCGATCTTCTTGCAACTAGACAAATCTTTTATCGAAGCAAACCTAGTTTTACTCGTACTTAGGATGAGGAAAGGGTACGTAGGATCAATAAATGTATAAATGGATCCCTTAGGATCAAAAACAGGTAATGGCAATAATTTATATAAATGATAATTTAATCTTGAAATAAGTGGTATTTTAATTGAGAATATTAAAATGTCGTTATTGTAAATGACATTAAGATCGCAAAGAGAAAAATACTTATACGTATCTTCATCATTTATTAAACTAACTGGAAAAGTTACATCTGAGTCCAGCTTAACATTGAAAAGTTCGTTTCTCAAATCTTTAGGATTAATTACATTTGGGTGAATAACATTTTGCTTGGCAAAAAGTATCGAAGAAATTATCAAATCATATTCTTCAGTTAATTCAGTTATGATATGTAATAATAAGTTAATATGCTCTGTCACTGCGGTCACATACGAAATCTCATTTATCTGTGCTCTAGCTTGATCATTAAATTTATTAAATCTTTCGAAATTATTATTTAATTTCTCTTCATTTAATTTTGAAGAAACGATAGAACTATTATAGTTCTCGATCGCAGAAGACATTACTCTTATTTGTTGTTGCATTAGAATCTGAGTTTCATGATTTTTATTTTTCAAAGAATTAATTGCTTCACTATAATAATCTGCATCGTCTGCATCTGGCGTCCCAAACAACCATTTAAATGCAGTTGAAACTCCGTTTATTAATCCTCTGCGTTTGCGTTTTTTCTCGTATGTATGAGCAACTAAATGAATAATAGTATCAAGTTTCCTTTTTAATGTTTTAATCTGAGCGTCAAACAAAGCGAGCGAATCTGTGCAATGAAAACTATGCACGTATATTTTATTATTTCCAAGATTGGAATTATGACATATATTTTTTGATTTTGCATAAATTTTTTCCACAACTCTAAATTTATGAATGGAAAAGGAAATATTTGAAAACGAAAGGAGAGTAAAATAATCATCGTATAACTTAACGGAGCCTAGAGATTGATAAAAAATCCCGGCTTGGTTATTAATTGGTGTTATTTGATAAGCCTGCTCCTCTGTCCGCGATGAGTGGGCGCGACACATCATAATTATGAGAAGAGCACGTAGCATGTAATGTATCCGCTTCATTTTTGTCTGAAATAAATGGTTTTAATAAGTCCTTATGGTACGAAACTAGCTTATTTTTTATTTTTAATAGGACTGAATTATTCGAGTTTATTTTTGCTATTTTATATGGGCCCTTATAATTCGGAGAAAGTTTTTTACTTATACCTGGTTTTGAGGCTTTATCAAGAACATAAACTTGGTCGCCTACAGAAAAATTATAATCATTACTTTTTTTATCGTAGTTCGTTTTAGATTTCATTTTAGAATTGATAATGTTTTCCCTAGCAATTTGAAACGATTTATTTAATCTCAACTTAAGTTGTTTATTATAGGTGTCATATGTGTAATGGAATTCTGGGTCTTTTGTTATTTTATTGGGCAATGATGCCTTATGGCCAAACACTAACTCATATGATGTAAATTGAGTAGTTGAATGAACTAAAGTATTGTATGAAAACATGGCAGTTTGAACAAATTCATCCCAGTTGTCTTGATTTTTATTGGTAAAATGCTTTAAATAATCTTTTAGCGTTGAATGGGAGCGCTCTAAGGCTCCATTACTTTGAGGTCTATAAAGTGACGTAGTAATATGTTTTATTTTAAAAAGACTATTCACTTCTTTGAGAAGATTGGACGTAAAATCAGTTCCATTGTCTGTCACAATAATTTTTGGTAATCCAAAAATTAGAATAAATTCACAAAACTTGTCGGCGATGGTTTTGGACTCATGATTTGGAATTGCGTACGCGTATGAAAATTTCGAAAGGTCGTCCTGCAGTGTCAAAATAAATCTATTGCCTGCCTCTGTTATTGGCAGAGGTCCTACAATATCTAAGAAGATTTTCTCAAATGGAAAATTAGATGTAGAAGTAACTTGCATTGGAGCTTTAATTGGATGACGATTTACTTTATTTTCTTGACACTTGGTACAACTTTTTATAAACATTCTGATGTCTTGTTTCATGCTGGGCCATTTATAAATCTCTTTAATCCGTCGGTAAGTTTTACTAAATCCGGGATGACCAGCAAGAGAGGTAGAATGATTTTCTTTTAAAATTTCAGTAATTTCTTCTTTTGTATTCGGCTTAATTTTATCTGCGTCTACTAGAACGATTTTCTGATTATTATCAAAAACGTAATAAATTAATTCATTTAGAATATCGTGTTTCATAGTAGGATTGTAAAATCTTGGATTTTTTAAGTAAAGAGTAATATTTGGTTTAGTAATTTTTTGCTTCAAGTTTTGAAAAGCGTAAAATATATCTTTAGGAGATGGTTTATCAAAATGATTTAAATGAGTTATTAGAACATATGTAGTTGAAGTATCATTTTCTAATACTAATGTGTCATGAAGGTTCAAGTCGTAAACATTGATTTTATTCAAGTCGTATGTTTGATTTAAAGCTTCATAATGAGCATTGGACTCGTCAAAATCTTTCGAAAATAGCAATATATTTGGAAACATTTTGAATATATTTTCCTTAATTATAGGATAATCAATTAAATCTTGATTTTGATAGTGGAATTGAATAAAATCGGCATATGGTTTTTCTTGAAAATCGATATGTAAGACTGGATTTCTAGATAGGGCGTCGGCCACTGAATTCAAACGACCCGGTTTGTAACAGATCTCGTAGTCGTATTCCTCCAACCTAAGCCTCCAACGAACCAATCGCGATGAGGGGTCTTTACAATTGAATAACCAGGTCAAAGGCCTACAATCTGTAACAATTTTAAATCTCCTACCATAAAGGTACGGACGAAAATGCTTCACCGACCAAACTATGGAAAGTAGTTCTTTTTCCACAGATGAATATGCGATCTCTGCCCTATTCAAAGTACGGCTAGCATAGGCAATAGGAAGGTCGTTATTTGGCCCACCTTGCGACAAAACTGATCCAATTGCGAAATTGGATGCGTCGGTCGTTAATGTAAATTCTTCATTGAAGTTTGGGAATTGTAATAAGGGTGCTTGTGTTAAAATATTTTTAAATTCGTCTAGAGAGTCTTGTTGTTCTTTATTCCAATAGAAAGTTGAGTCCTTTTTTAATAAGACTGTCAATGGTTTGGCTATTTTCGCGAAATTTGGTATAAACCGTCTGTAATAGCCTACAAGACCTAGAAATTGTTTAATATTTTTCTGAGATTTACGCAATGGGAAATTTAAAACACTAGCGATTTTGTTTCTGTCTGGCTGAACGCCATTTTCCGAAATTTTATGTCCTAAATAAATTACTTCTTTTTTCATGAATTCGCATTTATCAGGTTGTAGTTTTAAATTGTTTTGAGATAATCTCTGGAATATTAGTTTTAATTTTTCTTCATGATCAGAAACATTTGATCCAACGACAATTAGATCATCGAGTTAGACAAAGCATTGATTTCCCTGAAGTCCGGTTAAAACCGTATTCATTAATCTTTGAAATACAGCTGGGGCACATTTGAGACCAAACGGCATTCGTAAAAACTCATAATGTGCATCAGGCGTAGAAAAAGCAGTTTTGGGAGCATCTTCCGGATCCATTTTAATTTGGTGGAAGCCTGAGGCTAAATCCAGAACTGTAAAATAAGATGCATGTCCTAACTGGTCAAGTATTTCGTCGATATTTGGAATTGGCTGAACTTGGCCTACAGTGACATCATTAAGTCGTCTGTAATCGACTACAATCCGCCATTTGCGATGTCCTGATGAATCTAATTTCTTAGGTACCACCCACAGTGGTGCATTATATGGGGAAACAGATGGTTGAATTATCTTCTGTTTCAACATTTTTCCGATTTGGTTTGAAATTTCAGTTTCGTGACATTTTGGAAGTCTATAAATTTTGGAATGAATTGGGGTATCAGTAGTCGTATTTATTTTACATTGAATTGCTTCAGTGAATGACAAGTCATCATTTGGTAAATGAAAAATATGATTGAATTCTCGGCAAAGATTCAGAACTGACAATTTTTCTTCAGAATTAAGATGTTCTAATCTTAAATTATTTTCTAAAGTGGAAATACGATCAACCGTGTGAGAATTGGATGTTTCTGATTGCGTAGCATTAAAAATAAAACAATGATCTTCGTGGAATTTCTCGAGTTCCAAGTTGATAAAGTTTACTTGCACGGTTTTTTCTAAAGTGTTTACGATAGTGGTTAAAGCAGTATTATTTTCATCAACTTTTAAAATAGCTTTTGCTAAGTAAACTCCATCTAAGATTACTGCATCACAACAGTAACCTTCTTTTACTTTGTTGCCGTTGATGACATTTATGCGTATTATGGTTTCAGATCGCGGCTGTAGGATATAATTACAGTTTACGTTATCATTACTTGGATTCGAGTTTAGATATATTTTTAATGGTAATGAAAGACATTTTAATTTGAGTTCGAGAGTTTTATAATTTAATTCAGCGTCTTCCGATTTTAAAAGGTCGTTGCCAATTAATCCATCGAATGGAATATTAGTGTTGCTTGGAATGATGTGAAATTTCTTTTCAATAGTAATATTTTGCAATTTTATCTCTAAAAATGTGCTGCCTACAGTTTTTACAGCTGCATTGGGGTTAATGCCGTTTAATGACATTGTCTCCGAAGGATTATAGAGCAAATTTGTATTTTTCAATTTCGAGGTTTTAATTAACGAGACATTAGAACCAGTATCTAACAATAACTTGAAATTAAAGAGATTTCCATCTTTATCGAGATGAGGTAGATAAATGAAGCAGATATTATTATTAGAGCTGATAGTATATGAGAATGCTTCAGTCTCGGTAGATATTTGGTTTTTTGATTGATTGTCAGAACAAGTATCAACTTTACGTTGTGTGTTTTTGAATGTATTTTTTACTTTCGATTTGAGATGTGTCAGAATCTTGATTATTCAGTCCAACAATGTGATACTCACTGTGGACTGTTTGGCATTTGAAGGCTGATTTTGCTGATTATTTGCATTGAACATAGAATTTTTTCGTTTATTATTATATTCCCTTTTGCGACATTCTGTAATAGTAGGGTCATACTATATATATTCTTACAATAGTTACAGAATTTTGTGTTATAATTTGAATTAGCAGAATTATCTGGATTGGAATTTGTTTTTGGAAGGGTATGAGAAGTTTGCCCTTGTGCTGAGTTAAAATGAACGGTGTTTCGATTTTTAGAATAACACTCTTTAAATGAATGACCTTTCCTTTTACAGTGACTGCAATATTTTTCAAAAGAATTATTGACATATTTAGACCTTCTGGCAAGCAAATGTTTTTCTTCTATGATCGCTTCTGTGAGCGCGTCATTAATATTTTTAGGTTTAGCTCTACGTAAACAACAAGAAATATCGTCGCTTGAATGGAGGATGAATCGTTGCAAAGCTATTTCCTTTATCATAGCAATTCGACCCACTGATTCATTTTGATTTTGGAAAGAAGAGGCATTTGGAGCCAATGTTTGTAGGGTTTCTATTCGATTAAAATAACTTTGCACTGATTCCGTTTTACCTTGTTTTAATGTATTTAACTCTTCTAAGATTTGAGAAAGATCTCGTCGATCACCAAATAGGTCAATTAAACAGTCTCGAATTTCATCGAAATCATAGAATTTTTTGAATCTAGTTCGAGCGCGTGCGGATCCTTTGAGTTTGGATTCTATGTAAGATATTAGGAGAATTTTTTGACGACCACGGCAAAGAGTCCATGCTTGACCACAGTCTTGTAAAAAATCGAAGAGTTTGGTGCGATCGCCATCAAAATTCTCTGAAATAATTGCGCGAATATCTGACATAGCATGAATAGGAGCGCTATTGGCATTATTATCTGGAATTGAATCATTGTGATGTTGATTTACGGATTCTTGAGGGGAATCGGGACGTGAGCTGTTTTGACTTCGGGTATCAGGTACAATAGGCATGATGATAAGTACGAAATAAAATCTAGAAATGCGTTCTAAAAACTTGTCTACTTACGATGCTGGCTGGCAGATGCAATCTGGAACGATTGATATCAAACTGCGAAGCTAATCCGATCCTCGTCGCCAAAATTTGTTAAGTTCTTTTAGTTAGGGAACCGAAGCAAGTTTCTTGGCATCAAATTATTCGTTGTAACTTTTATTTAAACAAATTACACATCAAAACTTATTTACGAGATACCCTACTCTAGACCCGATTGACAATATTTAGCTGTACGGTGTACAATTCAATAAAGTTGGCTCAAGAATGGTGGTTAAAAAATAATATTCCTATAAACTAAGTAATTATGCTGAATAAGCGGTATGCTGATGAAGCAGTTTCGTTCTTAGCTGCAAGTCAGTGGCCTGCAGTAGTGGCAAAGCAATGGCGAAGCAGTGGCGCTACATAACAATAGTAATAGTTTGTTTTTTAGAGTTAGTTTACTGTCCTTGTTAAGTAATGGATAAAACAATCCCACTTATCTGTTACATTTATTCAGTTTATGATAAATGTGGGGGGTCCAAGAAAGTTTACTGTTCAGTAATAGTCCTAGATATTTAATTTGATTCGTCCATGTAATTTCGGAATCGTCTAGTATGAGAATGTCAATATGCTTGTCACCTTTGTTGGAGATCAGGACGGCTTGGGTCTTATCGATGTTAATTTTAATTTTCCATAATTTTGCCCAGTCAATTATGGAGTCAAGATGATTTTGTAGTCGTCTGTGTATGTGATGTAAGTACTTTTGTGAAGTGTAACCCATATAGCACAAAATATTTTTTGGATATTTTTTTTTGATCCAACAGTGGATTTTTTTTGAACAACGCTAATAAAATATTTTTAAAATATTCGAACAACATTTGTGACCACACATTGGTTTGGAAATGTTCAAAAAATGTTTTTAAAATGTATTCAAAAAAACATTAGTTTTATAAAAATATCCAAAATAATATTTTTAAATGGATATTTTTTGAACATCATAAAAACATAATAAAAAGAATATTTTTTTCCCCACATTTGCTGAACATTTTTAAAACATTCGGTCTCTAGAGTCTGGCTCGAGACTTAGGGCGGGTTTTATAAAACTATGGTGACAGACTAACTAAAAGTTAACTTCTGGGGCCTGTTTCATAAAAAATATTAGTCTAATAATATTACTCTTTAGCAGGTATTATAAGTCAAAATTATATTATCAGTATCATAATTTTGACTTATGCTTTTTGCTAAAGAGTAAAGCGGCGTTTCCACATGCAGAGTTTATTGGCGCCAGGCGACTGGCGTAACTTTTCTGGCGCGTGGAAACTCGGAAAATTAGCTGGCGCCATTTAACTTGCGCCACTTATTCATGCGCCAGTAAAGTAGAATCGAGGTCTACTTTTTGGCGCTAGTTTGCCATGTGTGACAGTTTGTCAAAAAAAAATACAAAGGTTATCACAAACGTTTGTGTTACAAAGCTAGAAATAAACGGGATGATGCTATAAGGATAAGTGTTGACGTATTGTGCGAGTTCTTGTGTTCTTAAGTGGTTTTGATATCACTGCCGCCGAAAGCAAAATAAGAAGCTTTGGAAATTCCTCATGCGGTCTCCATCCGTTAACTCAGTAAATTAATTGATGCTCCTAGAGCTTTTCTGCGCGAAATCCATTTTCGTACCCAGATCTTATGCTTATGTTTCTTTTTCTTGTTTTTTCAGGTCTTCTGCAATAATTCTAGAAACAAAATATTCATAGCAACATTAAAGTTGACGCCATTTTTCATTTTTCTACTGCGCCAGTTAAAAATTTTTGATATCAAGTGGAAACAGATACTGGCGCCACTATTATTACGCCAGGAAACTTGCACGTGGACTGGCGCCAATAAACTATGCTTGTGGAAACGCCGCTTAATATTATTAGACTAATTTTTTTTATGAAACAGGCCCCTGGAATGACTTCTGGCTTTAAGGAAATTAATGAGCATTTTGACGAGAGATAATGGCAGAAAATATTTGTCATGAAGTTTGACTATGAGTCCAGCATGCCAGACACGATCGAAGGCTTTCTCAACATCCAGCAGCACAACACCCGTTGAGGCGCGGCGCTGCAGGGCGCGAGTAGTTTCTTCAACCAACCTGGCAAGCTGAATCTCAGTGGAATGATTTGGACGAAAACCAAATTGTTCGTCAGGGAGAATGCTGTCCAGATAATGTAAGGATTTAAGTTTTTCGTGAATTATTTTCTCAAGAATTTTAGAAAGTGAAGACAGAAGACTGATTGGACGGTAATTTTGTCGAAATTGATGATCCTTATCTGGATTTGGGATCAGTATCACGGTTGCCAGTTTCCATGCTTTAGGAAAGTAATTGAGATTGAGGCATTCGTTTAGAATGCGAGTAAATGTCGCGACGACGTTGTCCGGAAGGTTTTTGAGGACTTTATTACTAATATCATCGTAACCAGAGGCTTTTCTGCTGACTGAGCGGGTAATGAAAAATTTTACGTCGTCGGTGGAGACAGGAGGAGTTATTGTATCATTCGGAGGAATAGGCAGCCTACAGATTTCTTTATAGCGCCGGTCCACGTCCTCTTCATGAACAATATCATCATCAGGGTGTTCATTAGGTGAAAATTGTGATTGAAGTCAGCAAAAGCAGTTGCTTTTTCTTCATTAGTATACACCAAACCAGCTCTACCATGAATGGGGGGAATCTGCCTATTTTTCTTATTTAAAAGAGAACGAATTATTTTCCATAGAGAATTATCCTCAGGGGACAAGTCAGCTAATAAATTACCCCATTTCTCGTTTTTGTGTTCCTTAATTAAACTTTTAATTAAGTTCGTAAGTCTGTTACATTCAAGTTTAATATTTGGGTCTCTAGTCCTTATTGCCAGCCTTTTAAGTCGATTTCTCAACTTAATTTGCTGGCGTATGTGATGTGGTAGTGAGTATGGGTTATTTTGTTTGGTAGTTATAGTAATTTTAGTCATTTACTTCTTGAGTAAACGTGTTAATAGCACTGTCAATGTCCAGAGTCGTGTTTAACACGACTGGTGGGATATGATTGGCTTCAAGATGTGATTTGAATTGCGGATAGTTGTTAAAGGAAAAAGTATGGTGAGTATTTACATCTGGGACCTGACCACCAACTTTAAGACTAATTGGAGTGTGGTCGGAGCTGAGATCGTTAATATTGCCAATACCAATGTTATAAGGGACATTTTTGGATAGATCAAGGTCTAGAATGTCAGGGGTAATATTATGAAAATGTGTTGGCTCTAATGGAGCATGAACTGAGGGTCCTGGGTGAATTGAAGTAGAAAAGTGCCCGCTGTATTATTAGCGCGACACCCCCAGGCTCTGTTTTTGCAGTTTAAATCCCCTGCAACTAAGGTCGGAGCATCAGAACCGAAGAAGAGGTTCATATCATCACGGGTTAAGCGTTTAGAAGGAGGCTTATAAACGCTGAAAATATTAAGCGGGCCATCTGCAAGGTGGACTACCACACCAGAGTATTCCACATTGTCAGAGGCAGGAGTGGCAATATTGTCATGAGGAATATTGTTTTTAACAAAAATGGCAGTACCACCACCAGCACGGTTAGGGCTGTCATTTCTGTATGTAGTATAGTTTTGTATATTGTAAATTGTATGTGGTCTAAGCATAGTCTCCTGGACTAATGCTATGTCAACATTATCCTCATGTAAGAAGGATGCAAACTCATATATTTTGGGAAAGATAGAGTTTGCATTCCAAGAGATTATGTAAAGTCGTGTCGGTCTAGGTGTATCACCCATTATCTAGTTTAGTTGTGTTAAAAGTTTGAGGCTAGGATGATTATTAATCATCTCAGCCAGTCTGTTCAGTTTATTTGAAATCTCTTGCTCTGAAAGAGTCAAGAGACTCAAAATGGGGTTGTTAGTCAAGATTAGTTGTTGTTGAGGTGGTTTAGTATTTGTACTGTTATTGATATTGTCGGTATTCAATTTAATTTTTTGAGCGTAGCTCACAGATGGGGTTGTAGTTTTAAATAAAGCTGCTGTGTCCCTTGGGGAGAAGAGCTTTGAGCTGGTGTTGGTCTGGGGGTGGAAGGGACATTTCTGTTTGGACACTTCGGACAATTCCTATAATTGGCCGGATGTGCACCTTCGCAATTGACGCATGTAGGGGGAGAGTTTATGTCTTTCGTACATTTAGTGTAGAAATGATTGCCAGCACACCGATGTTATTTGGGCTTTGCATAGCAATTAGACAAAGTATGCCCAAAATGCTGACAATTGTGGCATTGTGGCACATACTTTTTATCCTTACTATGCTGGGCCTCAATGGTCACCGGCATGTAGCTAATCCTCTTGATGTCGTAGAATCTGTCAGCTTCATCTGGGAAGACCAGGAGTTTTATCAAAGAAGAGCCTTTGAGGCCACGACTTTGAGAAGGCTTGAATCTTTGGATCTCTTTAGGAGGAAAACCCATAGATTCAAGCTCCTCCTGGACTTCACCAAGATCTTGATTTCTGTCAAGTCCCTTGATCACCACATTTATCATTTTTTCGTCTGGAAGAAAATAAGAGTGGAATTCAATTTTTTGTTCTTTAAGAAATTTAGTGATGCCACGATGGTCATCAGGAGAATCAGGAGTGATGGAAATGCCCAATCTGTCTTTTTTAGGGTCAGTAAAAAATAGTTTCATGTCCGTAAGTTTTGTTAAAAGTTGTTTAGGTCTCAAAATATTCCTTAAAATAATTGGAACGGTTTTTTTAGGGGGATTGCTTCTTGTTGGTATGGTTTCTGTACTCTGTGAGGTATCGTCATGTTTGTTCTTTAGATAAGTCACTAATTTTTTGTTAGTACTGTGAGGAATGTTGAGCGGAGCAGTATGTTTTGGTTTTTTAAGTGGAGGAAAATCAACGTCGGAGACGTCCATTTTCTCCTGGGAAATGACATCTTCATCATCCATACCGGGGCGGTCAATTTGAATGTCCATGTCATGGTCTGTATCTGACGGAGTCGGTACGTCCTTGTCAATTTTATAGGATTTATTTTTATTAGTTTTTGTCTTTGTAGTAATAATTTATTACTCCTAACTTCCATTAGAATTGTATCCAATGAGGCTTGTAAAGTCTGTAACTGTTCTTTTAGCATTTTATTCTCTTTTTGTAAGAGCTCACACCTCCTTTCTAGTGACTGAAATGTTGATAAAGGAACTAGGGTGTTCTGTGTGCTTTGTGATGTCGCAGCTTTCAACTCACCCTTCCGCATTTCATTTTCGGTTTCAGGATATTGGGAATTGGAATCAGGAATTTTTTCAGGACCAGGATCAAAAATAGGGGTTTTTGGAATCTTGCCAATAACGCAGGAAGCCAGCTTTTTCTTTCGCAACAAAAGGTTATTTTTCTTGGCTGAGGACTTGTGATAAAATATATCTGGGCGATTTGACATGCAAATTGCAGGGCTTTAGCACAGAGCAAAATTACAACACAGTGACAAATTTTTTGACACTTTGCCATGAATGGCATGGATTCTCAGTCATGCTGGAATACCCGGCAACGAAACAGTTGACAAACTAGCTTACATAGGAAGGAGGCTCACTGTCCCAAAGAGCTTGCCGCTAAATAAAAATCAAATCTTGGCTCCCATCAAAGAGAAAATCTCAAAAGAGCATGAATTAGCGTGGAAAAACGCCCTCAAATTTAAAGGGTTCCGGTATTCGCAAGTGCAAGACAGCTTACCTAGGACAACATGGTTCGAAAAATTTCCCTACATAGACAGACGACGCATAACCATTATTACAAGAATGAGAACAGGACACACAACAAAGAAATCAGAAAGGCAAAAAGAAACAACTTTGGGACTTTCTGTGAAAACATCACCTCGACTCCAGTAGCCGCTAGACTACACAAGGCAATGGCCAAAGAGGGAGCGTGTTTGACAATGGCTCTTAAGAAGCCAGATGGTACCTACACGGAAGGTGAAGAAGAGCGTGCGCTCCTTTTAAGCAAATATTTCCCAGGCAGCAAGCGTACAAACAGAAGTGAGGAAATATCATACCCCAGACGCCCCACAAGGGAGGACTGGGAAATAGCAAAAGTAGTACTCACCAATAAGCGGCTCGAATGGGCATTGAACACATTCGAACCTCTGAAATCGCCTGGAGTGGACGAGATCTTTCCAGCACTCCTACAAAGAGGAAAAACAGAGATCATGCCGCACCTTGTAGATATAACCAGAAGCAGCATGGCAATGGGATATATACCTCAAATATGGAGAAGGGCAAGAGTCACTTTCATTCCAAAAGTAGGCAAGAAGGAGGGGACAGACCCCAGATCCTTCAGACCAATAATCCTCACATCGTTCCTTTCAAGGACAATGGAGAAGGCAGTAGATAGCTATATCAGATCCACTACATTGGAAAGGCGGCCGCTGAACGCGAGTCAGCACGCTTACAGAGCAGGTAGACCCACTGAGACAGCTCTGTTCCAACTGACGAGTAGGATACAAGAATGTCTGGAAGGGAAAGAAGTCGCATTGTGCGCTTTCCTAGACATCGCTGGCGCCTTCGACAACACATCCCATGTGGCCATTCTGAGAGCTCTAGCGAGAAGGGAAGTCAACGACACAATATCCCGATGGATGTGTAGGATGCTTGCCACAAGGACAGCAGATACTTCAGTAGGCACCGAGTCTATTGAGGTGAGCAGCACTAGAGGCACTTCCCAGGGTGGAGTATGCTCACCCCTGATGTGGTGCTTGATGGTGGACGAACTGCTAGAAATACTGAACAACCTGGGCCTGGACTGCGTTGGGTATGCCGATGACATCGTCATCATGGCAAGAGGAAAGTTCGAGGACATCCTGTATGAACTCATACAGACCGGACTTAAAGCAACGGGGGATTGGTGTAAAACAGTGGGACTGGAGATAAACCCATCGAAAACCACTCTAGTGCCTTTCACTAGGAAGAGAGAACTTTCTAGAATGAAGGACATCCGGATACCCGGAACTATCATCGGAAGTCAGATATCTCGGCGTAACGCTGGACCGCAAACTCAGATGGAACAAACACATCGAGGGAGCTGTAACTAAGGCTACGAGGGCTCTCATGGTGTGCCGAAGCCTCGCGGGCAAAACCTGGGGATGCAATGCAGGGATCTTAGGATGGATGTACACCATGATAGTAAGACCAACCCTACTATACGGATCGGTAGTCTGGTTCAATGCAGTTGAGAAGCAGAACATAAAAGCAGCTCTCAACAAACTACAGCGCCTGGCCTGCACATGCATTACAGGCGTAATGAGAACTTGTCCCACAGCAGCCATCGAAACAATTATAGGTCTCGCACCTCTTCACATTGTGGTGGAGGGGGCTGCCAGACGAGCAATAACCAGAATCACGAGGGAAGGAGCTGCCGAGGGAGGTTGGCTAGGAAGGAGAGAATTAGCATCTCTGGCCAAGCTTATTCCGCTCCTCGAGCTCCCCAGGGACGATATGACTAAAACACAGCACCTGGACAAACACTTCACAGTAGTGATAAGAAGCAGAGAAGAATTAAAAGAAAATACCACACCCATTCTTAAAACTCAGCAGAAAGCCCTAAAATGGTACACCGATGGGTCAAGAACCGAACAAGGGACCGGAGCTGGAGTATTTGGGCGTGGAACCAAGTTCTCTGAAGCAATGTGAAAATACCCGGACATATTTCAGGCGGAAAAAAACGATATAAGTAGATGTGCTGAGTTCAATCTTGACAGAAACTACAGAAAGAGAGAGATTGTCATATTCTCCGATAGTCAAGCAGCCATTAAAGCGCTGAGCTCACCAATAATCAGCTCTAGAATGGTGGGATTGCCTGGACAAGTTTTAACAGATTGGGCAAGGATAACAAACTATCCCTCTAGTGGATACCGGGACACGAAGGGATTGAAGGCAGCGAGAAGGCGGACCAACTAGCGAAATTAGGGGCTCAGACCCCGATTTCAGGACCGGAACCCTTCTGCGGCATAGGGAAACACACCTATGGAGAAGCCTTCAGAAAGGAAGAGCGGACCAAATGGAACAGCCTCTGGGAGCGACTTCCAGGGTTGAGGCAATCGAAGACGTTTCTTGAGCACCCTGATCAAGGGAGACCGAAAGGCCTCACATCACTAAGCAAAAACATTCTCCGCATTCTCACCGGATTCCTCACAGGCCACTGCTGGTTAAGAGAGCACCTTGAGAGAATTGAAATTGAAAACGAGAACAGCTGCCGGTTCTGTGAGAAAGGGGAGGAAAATCCTGAACACCTTCTAACGGAATGCGATCGTGAATACACAAATGGCCTGCTTCGGATGCTACATCGTGGGACAGGAAGAAATTCCATCCATAGAACCATCCAGAGTACTTGCTTTCATAAAAGCATTAAGGCTGGATGAGGTGCTTTAAGCGAGAGTCCATCAACTGGAGCGCCAAGAGGGGGGACACAATAGATCTATGCAGGTCGCAGTGTAGCAAAACCTCCAACTAATTTATTCATTCATTCATTCAATGAGTATTTACATAAAATAGGCCAAATTGTGAATGCGGACAGATCGAAAACTTGAATCACATTCTTTTCGAATGGCCAATCAACAGAATAGCTGATTTCGATATGTACTGGCACATCATGAGTTTCGGACATCCGACACCTCTTTCAATCATCACCGTTTTGCGAAATTCAAATACTAATACAATTAAAACCATAGTGTCTTTTCTCAATTACAATAAAATCAATTTGTAAGCTCTTCCAATACCTGAGGAATGACCTCAACCAGGAAGCAGAACATAATTCACACAACCATTCATTATTTATAAAAAAAATGTCACTCCTAAGAGAACAATCCCAAAAATTTCATTTCAGAAACAACAAAAATAAGCTCCCAATCTGTGTTGTGTCCTCCTTTTATGTTCTGACAACCTCAACTCACTCCTCACAGGAAGAAATAAGAAAGCACCTAACGCCCAGCTTTAAAGATTGGTTGACAGCACTTTGACTTATGGTCGATGGTACAAGTGAAAAGTTTAAAGTGGATTTTGAAATAAACTGTATCCGGAGCATGGCCTAGAACCAGACAGCTCTCTGGATAGGTACACACAAATGTGCTGGCAAATTGTCCTACCTGAAGCAGAGCCAAATAGCAGTTAAAAAAAAACCTATGTCCCTGTTTTTGTATGTCCGCGTATTATACATATTTATAAATGTTTGTGCCACTTTTTCCCAATGCTTTCAAAAACAGCGTTACTTATTATCTTGTCGTTGGATATGACGCCTATAGGAAAAACGAACAAATAGAAATGAATGAGTAATTAAGCCAATTAAATTAAATTATGTAGCTAAGCTAATATATAAGCATCCCCAACGCTTTTCAATAACATTACAATAAACTTGACAAACTCTATAGTTATTAATCCATCTTGACGCCGAGTGGATGGCAATAGGAAAGTTATATTTATTTTGAAATCCCCTCTCGTAAAGGCAGGGCAAATAATAGGGATTTTGTAAAGTTTCGGTGTAGAGAGCTCCAGAAACATTAATTTGCAAATTTGTTGAATACCAAAACGGAATTTCTGCATTGACCGACCTCGAGATGCTGTACAAGTTTCTGAAATATATTCTCCAAATACTACTATAGGTATTTGTATTGGAACAGGTTTCTGGTCTTTCCACTTGAGCTTCTTAATGCTATTCTCTCTCATATCATATACTCATGAGCACTTTTAGGTAAATTAACAAAAATCCACCTTTTCTACCATAAGGGAGATGCATTTTATCGGTACTCCCTTTATGTTTAAATCAAATTGGTACCTACGAGTTTATTGTTTTTAGAAACTTAAATATTTTTTCAAAAGAACAACAAATAAAACACCATTCGACTGCAAGAGGGAATGTAAATTCTGATAAAACAATCACCAATCACTGTAACTGTGAGCAATAAACACACAAGAAAACTCGCAAATACAATAAAACCAGAGTGGTTTGTTTTGCTCGGCTTTGAACGATTGTATTTTTTATTTATTAATTAGTAGGTATCCTCGTTATTTTGCAACTTTTATGACGATTTATTGCTGATAGTTCTACGTCTCAATGCATGCCTCAAATTTGAAAATATGCTTTTTAATCTTATCAAAGTCAGAATACTGACATTGAGGGCATTGTTTTTAAGTACATTGTTTGTATGTATTTTCTGAAAGTAACCTTGTTGATTTAGTTCAAAAATATGAGAACGAAAATTACACTTTCCAGAAAATCGAAAATATAAATGACCAAATTTCAATTTTTGAACACTATACAATAGATGATAAATTAATTATAGATTGTTGAGATGATAATTATATCAATTTTCATATTATAATAATTATTATTTACTGGGTGTCCGGAAAAACTTGAACTTCATGGAGATTTTGGAAGCCATTGAAGATACAGATTACAGGGTAGACTAAATGGGAGAAAAATTGCGCAATCAAGTGCCTACAATAAATCTGTCATCAACTTCTTTGAACTCTGAACGGATATACAGGGCAAAAAAGAAAAAAAGTGCGTTTTATGAAATCCTTTATACCTTGTTTATTATAAAAGATATATTCAAGAAGTTCAAAGAATTTGATGACAGATTATTTGTAGGCACTTGACCGCGAAACTTTCTCCTCATTTGGTCGACCCAGTATCTTCAATGGTTTCTAAAATCCCCATGTACCTATATAGATATATATTCAGATTGATTTTTACTTGCGGAAGTTTCAGCTGTTGCATTCAGGGACGATGAGCTAGATGGTTCGCTATCGCTTGCATCAGTTCTCCTTCTCTTCAAAAAAAATGCCAAAGATGTTTGTTTACTCATACTTAACTAGGTTTTGGTTGAGTATTTTTATAGCAAAAAATTTAAAAACCATACATTAAATTAAAACATAAACAATTCACAACCTTTTGCGTCATGTAGATACAAAACTGCTCTGCGCGCCGCGGTGCGCACTGCGTTTCGTCGCGAATCGCAATAGCAAAGTGGCATTAGTGGCAACGAAGAGCGGAGGTTAGATTTCCAGCAACTAGTCCAGAGTTAGGGTTAAAACACACACAGCGGTTTCGCCCA
This sequence comes from Ceutorhynchus assimilis, assembly GCA_917834065.1. Classification (NCBI taxonomy): domain Eukaryota; kingdom Metazoa; phylum Arthropoda; class Insecta; order Coleoptera; family Curculionidae; genus Ceutorhynchus; species Ceutorhynchus assimilis. The sequence goes on along the minus strand of OU892280.1, from coordinate 44,199,721 downwards.
GTCGGCCGCCGCCTCGGCACATACTGTAATTGTGTAATTTACGTAAATTTATACTTAATCAATCATCTACCATGAGACTATGACTTGAATGAGAAATATTGTATGCATTTAAACTGAATTTTCTTTGGATTTTCGCACCAAAAGCGGGGGTGTTGATCAATGCTACCAGACCGGCATGTATCTCATAACCACACTGCCGCCAACTCGTCGTTCTTCTTGATTCTAGAACGTTTTCTAAATGAAGCGCACCAATCAGCACGCGCCGTTTACGGTGGCGGTTTATAGAATAAATTGAATTTTTATTTATTTTCAATTTTTTGCTGTTTATGTTCTGTGTTTTTCCAACATAGCCTACATAATTTTTATTAGCCTTTTGATGTAGCGTTTGAGTTTGCGAACTTTGCGAGACCTTCTGGGGGGGATATATCCCCTTATCCCCCCCCGTAGGTACCTACGCCACTGTTGAAAACGTTAAAGGTTATTTTGCACTGACAAATACTTTTTCTGAAGTTTGAAAAACATATAAGAATCTTCGTCAAGCGTTGAAAGATCTGCAAGTGCAATAATTTCAATAAACTCATGAAAATTCATTTAAACTACTCAAAACGAAATAAGGACCACTTTTAAGAGCACCTTGGTTTTTATTAAATTTTGAATAACCCTGGTAGAGGGATTATTTCGATTCACAATATAGATAAACAAATAGAGTGTGCACAAAAAATTTATATTGTGAATGGAAATAAACACTTTACCAGGGTCATTCAAAATTCAATAAAAATAAACGTGTTTTTAAAAGTGGTCCTTATTTCGTTTTGACTAGTATATATCAGAATCTTTAGGGCCTTGTTTATGAGTAGATATTTTCTCCCTCTCGCTCGTCCTGCGCTGTATTTTATATATATACAATGTACAGGGTGTTTCCCTATATATTGACACCCCACATGCAGCCGGGTGTTGGTAATTTGGTTCCTGGCAGGTAGTAAATAAAAAGGTGCTAGCCCCTTTTTGTTATGAATATGTAATTTGATTCCCAGACCCCTAAAGGGGGTTGCAATATTGGTTCTCATCTCATAATGAATATTAGATAGTTAGGTACCCGGGGGTGGGGTGTGCGGTTTAGGTAATAAGTTAGTAATCTTGTTGAAGTTAGTTTATGCGTTACCGCTTGTGTTTGAAGTTTTTAAACTGCTAATAATATTTTCTATAATGAATCCTGAAATAATTTTGAGTATACATGGAAAGCAGTTATTGATTTTGGATACCTATAAGTACGGTTTTCAAAAGCTTTTGAAAAGTGATGAGAAGCGGTGGACTTGTACAAATAGAAAGTGCAACTCATTCGTCCTAACTTTAGGCGAAAGTGATAAAGTTACAGTTACAAAGCACGAACAAGAACATTGCCATGATGCGAATGTGGGAAGCTCTGGACGACCTTTCCGAAAAACCTGCCGACAACTATAACTATGTATATTTGACGTTGCATGCGTCATGCGTTCGAAGGAATCTATACAATGCTCGAAAACAAATGCAGCCAAGTTTGCCAAAAAGCATTGAGGAAACTCTAGATCTTCTGGACGAGGTAAACATTCATAGAAATGAGCAGTTTCTACTTGTTAATAGTATAACGTACTTATTTTGGCAATTGCCTGTATTCTACTGCTACGGCTAGTCAGCTTCAGTTCGGAGGCCATGGGTCTATGGGTTCCTTGTATACATCTTACCTTTGGGCGCCACCAAGTTAATTGTGACTTAACTAGGAAGATAACCTAATGATGTTTAAACAAAACCTGTGCAATTGGAGAGCTTATCAATAAAACAACTAATTAGGTACAATAATGTATCTGGCTTCTTTATTAAAAAATAATAACAATAATGAATAGGGATAGCCAGGACATCATTATGGCTTGTACCAATTTATAAATATTTGATTATAAAAAAATTAATGTAAATAACGCATATATAAATATGAATTTTAAGTAAACATGACTAAAAACCTTTTGGTATTTACACTTGTGAGTGATAAGAAAACTACAGTATGGGTTACACTTTACCAACAGGCAAATTAAACACAGAAAGATGAAAGTTATTGTTAGGGCAACCTCAGGGTAAAATTCTAGAATTTTTTTTAAGGGGCACTTACCGACGTAATTCGGTGTCAGATGATTTATATAAGATTTGCCTAAATAGTAAAGGTGCAACTTACATGTATACAAGTGAAATGTATGTGAAAATCCAGAAGTTTCCAAAGTGAGATTATCTACAGGTTTGGTCTCACTATAGATAGGCTAAGGTATGGTAAGTGAGTCATGAGTCCTATCCACGTGGTATCTGTAACGTAGAACTCAATGTGGTTCTAGCAGAGCGGTACCAATAGAGTTGCTGAAGAAAGGCTACCAAAGCCCCAACTGAGAGCAATCTAGATCCAGTCTAGAATCTCTCTAAATACAGCTTAGCAACTGTCCAACTATAGCCTAAGACTGTCTAGCTACAGCCTAGCACTAGGAGTAGGAGTAGGATTGTCCAACTATAGCCTGAGACTAGGATTGTCCAACTATAGCCTGAGACTAGGATTGTCCAACTATAGCCTGAGACTAGGATTGTCCAACTATAGCCTGAGACTAGGACCCTATAACGATGTTCGTATAAAAAAACAAATCGAGCCCCAAATATTAGAAATAATCTTACCTCAAATTGAGGGATCCTCTAGACCAAAGGTGAAGTCTTAAACTTCCAAAAGCTGCGCGGAACAGTCCTATTGAAGAAACGAAACACGTGTTGTAGGTTAATAATCCTGAAGAAAATCTCAAACTTACCGAAACAAAATCCAAAATGACCAAGGGACGACTCCAGACAATTATCAATAAGAAATTAGTCTAAACCTTGAGTTCCCTGGCACAAAAATTCCAAAAAGTCTCGCCCAAAATCAAATAGGCCGAGACCAACCTTTCGGTATCAAGTCTCAAGATCAAAAGGGCTGATTCTTCCTTTAGATTTCGGAAGAAGGCTTTCACTTGTCAAACTTCTAATTTTGACATTGAAGAAAATTATAGAAAAAAGCGTGTTCAATTTCACTCCAAGAATACGAATTGAAAGTTTGGTTGTATAAAAATGACTGGTGAATATTGAAAAATGCCTATAGAACATATATCAAAAAGTAGAACAGGTCTAAAGAAAACGTCTAGACAAAACAGCTGTTCAATGACATGATGTAAATGAAAAATCAAAAAGTAAACAACAATTATTATCATAACCTCAGATTATTTATTTATCAATTAGATTTGCAAACAGAGATGATGAAAAAATCTCTCCTTTTCCTAAGATTCTAATCAATAACAGCGGGCCCTGCCGTACTGAATCAAACCTTCCTAGATCAATCAACAAAACTTGCAAACCTGCACAAAAAAACTTTCAGTAGAAGGCAGTAATCAAGGTAACAAAATCTGGGCACAGAAAAGACAGTTGTTTATTCATTTATTTCATTGTAGTTCTATATAGAATCATATCTACTAGAGCAAAACACAGTAGCATATCAAACAAAAAATTGAAAATGCTACAATAGTAGAGTTGAACAGATGGTGGTTTTGTCTTGTGAATCAAATCTTGAAATATTAGAAAAAATGACGCAAATTTATTTAGATAGCACCTTTAATAATTGCGCGCAGTTTTTCTGCTTTTGGGCTCACAATTCAGACAATTCAGCTGACCTTACACGCACTATTAATTCGTCCTTTTATAAAGCTCACCCCAATATCTTAATATTTTTGGAAAAACTGAAAGAATTTCTAACGGAAACGTACATTAAATTACAAAGTGTACATATTTCAGCTAAAATATATAACACAAAAGTCAAAAACCGCCAAAGGTTTTTGGCAAAAATTATAGAATCCTATTCTTCGAATGAAATAAGTCAATTACATTTTATTTTAAATGTCTTTCGTTTCATTGTGGTATCACTGATACATAGACTAAATAGTACCTAAAGAATGTTTATTGTAATGTATTAGTTTAAAATAGGTAATAATAAATAAATATTGTTAATACTGCTTAGTCTGTTCTATTGCCTACCACCTTAAGTACCTACCTCCAGGTAGCGGGAACCAATTTACACATAAAAATCAGGTAAACGAAAAGTTGCGGGAACCAAGTTACATATTTTTTTCTAACCCTCATTATCTTGATGGGAACCAAATTACATGTACCCCTGCAGCCTTTACCTTTACAGGTAGAAAAAGTGTGTCAATACATAATTTGTGAAGTTTTGGTTAAATTTTTAGGAGTGAATAAATAAAAATGAATGTCAGAAAAGTGAAATTTCTGACATTAAATGTTTGTTTCTGACAATGGATTCTTATTTACCTAAAACTGCACAACTTTTGTATTTCCACCTATCGTCTACCTGTAAAGGTGAAGGCTGACGGTGGGGTGTCAATATATGGGGAAACATCCTGTACATACACTTGGCCAAACATAAAACTGGTACAGGCAATATATATTTTACAAATTTGCCTAGTGTGAGTCAGGCTTAACAACAAAAAGTCTCTTCTGAAAAACATTAGACAAGTTTTGTCAATGTCAAAGCTAAACAAAAGTAAATGCAACATGATTTTATGTTATGTTTGGTTCAAGGATGACACTGACTTGACTCTTTTTGTAATTTTTCAGGTAATAAAAAAGGTCGATTTACACAATTCAACACAATAAGAAATGCGTAACAGTTTTATGATTGGCCAAGGGTACCTAATTTCTCCGGTACATGAAGTCTGTTTTTTTTAAAGATAGAAGTTAAAATGACATTATGTTGGCAATATAATGTAAAATTGTCAATGCTTTCGAATTTTTTATGTAGAAAAGGCTTGTGTTGCCAACATAGTTACTAAATTTTTGACTTGGGGAATTATCTTTAAAAAAAAACAGACTCTAGAAGGTTTCAAAAAGTAAAATAGTAATAGCAAAGCTAATGGAATATCCACATTGGTAATTGGTATACACCCTGATCAATGTAGCCCGTGTATTAAAAAATTTTCAGTTTGCAGGTGCAGTGGATTAGAGATAGAATCCAATCTATCTGCAAGGAATTTATTGCAAAAAAGTATGCCCGCATCCATGTTACTAAAAAAAATGTCCACTATGTGACAACTCTCAATGTTAAATCCGAATTATGCTACTATGCAATATTTAAAGCTACCATGTCTCTCTATTTGGTGAACTTAAACATAGATTACAGAAAAATAGAAATTTACTTACCGATCCAAGATATTCCACTTTCACCCAACACAATCGTTTCTCCGTCAACCCCGCCGCCGCCCAAATGGGGTATCAACATAGCAGGCATGCCCATCGTAAGTCCATAAACCAACAATAAAATATTTTTGATGCTCACAGCTATAATTTGAGGCATGCATCTTCTTAATTTGGATACTTTAGGTTTTGCACTAAAGTTGCTGCAATTTGTTTGATTCATTATTGATGAATAAAATGAAAAATGAGAATAGTTGTTTTGGGTGATGGTGCAATGACAACTCTACTAAAATATCTGGTAATTTAAATGTTAGCCGCCAGATTCAATCATTAAAAAATTTAAATTTGTTAAGATTAAAAAAATTATCTCTAGGACGACACAATTATCTTTATTTTTCCATTTTATTATTATTTTTTTTTTCAGTAGCGTACCTACATACTTCAATGAATCTACTATAAAGAAATCTTTTTTTGGAAGACATAGCCTAACGTCAAATAATTTCGCAATTTATATACAGGGTGGTCCAACAAAAGCGCCTCGGTCAATAAAAGCCAAACCGTTGAACTTATGGAAAAATGTTCTGTTTAAAAGTTTCATAGGCCATTAATTTTCATCTCTGCTACAAGCCAAAACAACGGTCAAATGAAGCCTCCATGGGTTCTGCAGATTCAACTTCAAATTGGTATTTGGGTTCAATGCAGCGTTGCCAAATTAGGATTTTTCGAAAAAAAAAAGACCAAAACATAATTTTTTTTTTAACTGTCATATCTCCGCCACTGTTTATTAATTTCCCTGACTAAGACATAATCTAATGTTATTAAAATTTCTCCTAACATATCCGCATTTTTCAATTTAAGTATAACGGGGCATCCAAAATATTTGTTTAAACAATTGAATTTAAAATTCTATTTTATTTGAGTTTCTTAGATAAAACACCCAAGTATATTATTATACCACTGAAAAGCTGAAAGTGTGCTCTTCCAGAAAATATCACATCTTGAGATTTTTCCTTAACTTTGCACAGTATATGGGAGACATAGCTGGTGGAATGGCTCAAAAAATCGTTAGTGTGAAGTTATCCATAAAATCTCAGCCATAAAACTATCGAATCGCGGTTAGGCCTACTTTTTAATATACCGGCCGGATTCTCATAGGTATATTCTGGCGGCTGTTTGTGCCATATTAGAGATAGCTATGAATGTTAGCTACTACTACTAGCGATCCACAAAAATTAATTTTGTGGGTGTCTCAAAAAAAAAAACCCTTAAAAAGTCGTGATTTTTGTCAATTTTCAATTGTAGCCTCTATAAGGTTGCTTGTGCCGCTTTGAAAATAGCTATACATTATACCTACTACTCTTAGCAATCCATAAAAATTAATTTTGTGTAATGCCCCGCCGTCTGAGTGTCTCAAGAAAAATAAAAACCCTAAAAAAGTCGTGATTTTTGTCAATTTTCGCTTGTAGCTTCTACACGGTTGCTTGTGCCGCTTTGAAAATAGCTATACATTATAGCTACTACTCCTAGCAATCCCTAAAAATTAATTTTGTGTAATGCCCCGCCGTCTGAGTGACTCAAAAAAAGCGAAAACCCTAAAAAAGTCATGATTTTTGTCAATTTTCGCTTGTAGCTTCTACACGGTTGCTTGTGCCGCTTCGAAAACAGCTACACATGTTAGCTTCCACTCCTAGAAATCAAGAAAAATTAGTTTTGTGTAATGCCCCGCCGTCTGAGTGTCTCAAATCAAAAAAATTAAAAACCCTAAAAAACTCGTGAATTTTGTTAATTTTCGATTGTAGTCTCTACACTCAGACGGCGGGGCATTACACAAATAGTTATTTTTGTCACAAGTACCTAAAATGAAGTTTTTCAGGACGAATCATCGCTGTTTAGGAATAGCAGATGAGTCCTGAAAAACTTCGTTAGGTACGTGTGAAAAACACTATTTTTTGTCATACGCTTTTTAGAATTTTTCAGAACATCCTTAATTTTTGAAATCATAAAGGTGCATCCAGAAAGAAAGGAAAAATTCTAAAAAGAAGCATTTTTGACTTGAATGAGTCCGTAAAATAGCTGTTTTTGGGAGCGTATGACAAAAAATAAATTTTTATTGATTGCTAGGAGTAGTAGCTGTAATGTATAGCTATTTTCAAAGCGGCACAAGCAACCGTGTAGAAGCTACAAGCGAAAATTGACAAAAATCACGACTTTTTTAGCGTTTTTATTTTTTTTGAGACACTCAGATGGCGGGGCATTACACAAAATTAATTTTTATGGATTGCTAAGGGTAGTAGCTAAAATGTGTAGCTATTTTCAAAGCGGCACGAACAACCGTATAGAGGCTACGATCGAAAATTGACAAAAATCACGACTTTTTTAGGGTTTTTATTTTTTTTGAGACACTCAGACGGCGGGGCATTACACAAAATTATTTTTTATGGATTGCTAGGAGTAGTAGCTATAATGTATAGCTATTTTCAAAGCGGCACACGCAATCGTGTAGAAGCTACAAGCGAAAATTGACAAAAATCATGACTTTTTTAGGGTTTTCGCTTTTTTTGAGTCACTCAGACGGCGGGGCATTACACAAAATTAATTTTTAGGGATTGCTAGGAGTAGTAGCTATAATGTATAGCTATTTTCAAAGCGGCACAAGCAACCGTGTAGAAGCTACAAGCGAAAATTGACAAAAATCATGACTTTTTTAGGGTTTTTGTTTTTTTTGAGACACTCAGACGGCGGGGCATTACACAAAATTAATTTTTATGGATTGCTAGGAAGAGTAGCTATAATGTTTAGCTATTTTAAAAGTGGCACACGCAACCGTGTAGAGGCTACAAGCGAAAATTGACAAAAATCACGACTTTTTTGGGGTTTTTATTTTTTTTGAGACACTCAGACGGTGGGGCATTACACAAAATTAATTTTTATGGATTGCTAAGAGTAGTAGCTATAATGTATAGCTATTTTCAAAGCGGCACAAGCAACCGTGTAGAAGCTACAAGCGAAAATTGACAAAAATCACGACTTTTTTAGGGCTTTTATTTTTTTTGAGACACTCAGACGGCGGGGCATTACACAAAATTAATTTTTATGGATTGCTAGGAGTAGTAGCTATAATGTATAGCTATTTTCAAAGCGGCACACGCAATCGTGTAGCAGCAACAAGCGAAAATTGACAAAAATCACGACTTTTTTAGCGTTTTTATTTTTTTTGAGACACTCAGATGGCGGGGCATTACACAAAATTAATTTTTATGGATTGCTAAGGGTAGTAGCTAAAATGTGTAGCTATTTTCAAAGCGGCACAAACAACCGTATAGAGGCTACGATCGAAAATTGACAAAAATCACGACTTTTTTAGGGTTTTTATTTTTTTTGAGACACTCAGACGGCGGGGCATTACACAAAATTATTTTTTATCGATTGCTAGGAGTAGTAGCTATAATGTATAGCTATTTTCAAAGCGGCACACGCAATCGTGTAGAAGCTACAAGCGAAAATTGACAAAAATCACGACTTTTTTAGGGTTTTTGTTTTTTTTGAGACACTCAGACGGCGGGGCATTACACAAAATTAATTTTTATGGATTGCTAGGAAGAGTAGCTATAATGTTTAGCTATTTTCAAAGTGGCACAAGCAACCGTGTAGAGGCTACAAGCGAAAATTGACAAAAATCACGACTTTTTTGGGGTTTTTATTTTTTTTGAGACACTCAGACGGTGGGGCATTACACAAAATTAATTTTTATGGATTGCTAAGAGTAGTAGCTATAATGTATAGCTATTTTCAAAGCGGCACAAGCAACCGTGTAGAAGCTACAAGCGAAAATTGACAAAAATCACGACTTTTTTAGGGTTTTTATTTTTTTTGAGACACTCAGACGGCGGGGCATTACACAAAATTAATTTTTATGGATTGCTAGGAGTAGTAGCTATAATGTATAGCTATTTTCAAAGCGGCACACGCAATCGTGTAGCAGCAACAAGCGAAAATTGACAAAAATCACGACTTTTTTAGCGTTTTTATTTTTTTTGAGACACTCAGATGGCGGGGCATTACACAAAATTAATTTTTATGGATTGCTAAGGGTAGTAGCTAAAATGTGTAGCTATTTTCAAAGCGGCACGAACAACCGTATAGAGGCTACGATCGAAAATTGACAAAAATCACGACTTTTTTAGGGTTTTTATTTTTTTTGAGACACTCAGACGGCGGGGCATTACACAAAATTATTTTTTATGGATTGCTAGGAGTAGTAGCTATAATGTATAGCTATTTTCAAAGCGGCACACGCAATCGTGTAGAAGCTACAAGCGAAAATTGACGAAAATCACGACTTTTTTAGGGTTTTTGTTTTTTTTGAGACACTCAGACGGCGGGGCATTACACAAAATTAATTTTTATGGATTGCTAGGAAGAGTAGCTATAATGTATAGCTATTTTCAAAGTGGCACAAGCAACCGTGTAGAAGCTACAAGCGAAAATTGACAAAAATCACGACTTTTTTGGGGTTTTTATTTTTTTTGAGACACTCAGACGGTGGGGCATTATACAAAATTAATTTTTATGGATTGCTAAGAGCAGTAGCTATAATGTATAGCTATTTTCAAAGCGGCACAAGCAACCGTGTAGAAGCTACAAGCGAAAATTGACAAAAATCACGACTTTTTTAGGGTTTTTATTTTTTTTGAGACACTCAGACGGCGGGGCATTACACAAAATTAATTTTTATGGATTGCTAGGAGTAGTAGCTATAATGTATAGCTATTTTCAAAGCGGCACACGCAATCGTGTAGCAGCAACAAGCGAAAATTGACGAAAATCACGACTTTTTTAGGGTTTTTGTTTTTTTTGAGACACTCAGACGGCGGGGCATTACACAAAATTAATTTTTATGGATTGCTAAGAGTAGTAGCTATAATGTATAGCTATTTTCAAAGTGGCACAAGCAACCGTGTAGAGGCTATAAGCGAAAATTGACAAAAATCACGACTTTTTTGGGGTTTTTATTTTTTTTGAGACACTCAGACGGTGGGGCATTACACAAAATTAATTTTTATGGATTGCTAAGAGTAGTAGCTATAATGTATAGCTATTTTCAAAGCGGCACACGCAATCGTGTAGCAGCAACAAGCGAAAATTGACGAAAATCACGACTTTTTTAGGGTTTTTGTTTTTTTTTGAGACACTCAGACGGCGGGGCATTACACAAAATTAATTTTTATGGATTGCTAGGAGTAGTAGCTATAATGTATAGCTATTTTCAAAGCGGCACACGCAATCGTGTAGCAGCAACAAGCGAAAATTGACGAAAATCACGACTTTTTTAGGGTTTTTGTTTTTTTTGAGACACTCAGACGGCGGGGCATTACACAAAATTAATTTTTATGGATTGCTAGGAGTAGTAGCTATAATGTATAGCTATTTTCAAAGCGGCACACGCAATCGTGTAGCAGCAACAAGCGAAAATTGACGAAAATCACGACTTTTTTAGGGTTTTTGTTTTTTTTGAGACACTCAGACGGCGGGGCATTACACAAAATTAATTTTTATGGATTGCTAGGAGTAGTAGCTATAATGTATAGCTATTTTCAAAGCGGCACACGCAATCGTGTAGCAGCAACAAGCGAAAATTGACAAAAATCACGACTTTTTTGGGGTTTTTATTTTTTTTGACACACTCAGACGGTGGGGCATTACACAAAATTAATTTTTATGGATTGCTAAGAGCAGTAGCTATAAAGTATAGCTATTTTCAAAGCGGCAAGCAACCCGTGTAGAAGCTACAAGCGAAAATTGACAAAAATCACGACTTTTTTAGGGTTTTTATTTTTTTTGAGACACTCAGACGGCGGGGCATTACACAAAATTATTTTTATCGATTGCTAGGAGTAGTAGCTATAATGTATAGCTATATTCAAAGCGGCACACGCAATCGTGTAGAAGCTACAAGCGAAAATTGACGAAAAATCACGACTTTTTTAGGGTTTTTGTTTTTTTTGAGACACTCAGACGGCGGGGCATTACACAAAATTAATTTTTATGGATTGCTAGGAGCAGTAGCTATAATGTATAGCTATTTTCAAAGCGGCACAAGCAACCGTGTAGAAGCTACAAGCGAAAATTGACAAAAATCACGACTTTTTTGGGGTTATTATTTTTTTTGACACACTCAGACGGTGGGGCATTACACAAAATTAATTTTTATGGATTGCTAAGAGTAGTAGCTACAATCTTAGCTATTTCAAAGTGGCACAAGCAACCGTGTAGAGGCTACAAGCGAAAATGACAAAAATCACGACTTTTGTTGGGGTTATTATTTTTTTTGACACACTCAGACGGTGGGGCATTACACAAAATTAATTTTTATGGATTGCTAAGAGTAGTAGCTATAATCTATAGCTATTTTCAAAGTGGCACAAGCAACCGTGTAGAGGCTACAAGCGAAAATTGACAAAAATCACGACTTTTTTTGGGGTTTTTATTTTTTTTTTGAGACACTCAGACGGTGGAGCATTACACAAATTAATTTTTATGGATTGCTAAGAGCAGTAGCTATAATGTATAGCTATTTTCAAAGCGGCACAGCAACCGTGTAGAAGCTACAAGCGAAAATTGACAAAAATCACGACTTTTTTAGCGTTTTTATTTTTTTTGAGACACTCAGACGGCGGGGCATTACACAAAATTAATTTTTATGGATTGCTAGGAGTAGTAGCTATAATGTATAGCTATTTTCAAAGCGGCACACGCAATCGTGTAGCAGCAACAAGCGAAAATTGACAAAATCACGACTTTTTTGGGGTTTTTATTTTTTTTGACAACTCAGACGGTGGGGCATTACACAAAATTAATTTTTATGGATTGCTAAGAGCAGTAGCTATAATGTATAGCTATTTTCCAAAGCGCACCAAGCAAACCGTGTAGAAGCTACAAGCGAAAATTGACAAAAATCACGACTTTTTTAGGGTTTTTATTTTTTTTGAGACACTCAGACGGCGGGGCATTACACAAAATTATTTTTTATCGATTGCTAGGAGTAGTAGCTATAATGTAAGCCTATTTTCAAAGCGGCACACGCAATCGTGTAGAAGCTACAAGCGAAAATTGACGAAAATCACGACTTTTTTAGGGTTTTTGTTTTTTTTGAGACACTCAGACGGCGGGGCATTACACAAAATTAATTTTTATGATTGTAGGAGCAGTAGCTATAATGTATAGCTATTTTCAAAGCGGCACAAGCAACCGTGTAGAAGCTACAAGCGAAAATTGACAAAAATCACGACTTTTTTGGGGTTATTATTTTTTTGACACACTCAGACGGTGGGGCATTACACAAAATTAATTTTATGGATTGCTAAGAGTAGTAGCTATAATCTATAGCTATTTTCAAGTGGCACAAGCAACCGTGTAGAGGCTACAAGCGAAAATTGACAAAAATCACGACTTTTTTGGGGTTATTATTTTTTTTGACACACTCAGACGGTGGGGCATTACACAAAATTAATTTTTATGGATTGCTAAGAGGCAGTAGCTATAATTGTATAGCTATTTTCAAAGCGGCACAAGCAACCGTGTAGAAGCTACAAGCGAAAATTGACAAAAATCACGACTTTTTTAGGGTTTTTATTTTTTTTGAGACACTCAGACGGCGGGGCATTACACAAAATTATTTTTTATGGATTGCTAGGAGTAGTAGCTATAATGTATAGCTATTTTCAAAGTGGCACAAGCAACCGTGTAGAGGCTACAAGCGAAAATTGACAAAAATCACGACTTTTTTGGGGTTATTATTTTTTTTGACACACTCAGACGGTGGGGCATTACACAAAATTAATTTTTATGGATTGCTAAGAGTAGTAGCTATAATCTATAGCTATTTTCAAAGTGGCACCAAGCAACCGTGTAGAGGCTACAAGCGAAAATTGACAAAAATCACGACTTTTTTGGGGTTTTTATTTTTTTTGAGACACTCAGACGGTGGAGCATTACACAAAATTAATTTTTATGGATTGCTAAGAGCAGTAGCTATAATGTAGAGCAGTAGCTATAATGTATAGCTATTTTCAAAGCGGCCACAAGCAACCGTGTAGAAGCTACAAGCGAAAATTGACAAAATCACGACTTTTTTAAGCGTTTTTATTTTTTTTGAGACACTCAGACGGCGGGGGCATTACACAAAATTAATTTTTATGGATTGCTAGGAGTAGTAGCTATAATGTATAAGCTATTTTCAAAGTGGCACAAGCAAACCGTGTAGAGGCTACAAGCGAAAATTGACAAAAATCACGACTTTTTTGGGGTTATTATTTTTTTTGACACACTCAGACGGTGGGGCATTACACAAAATTAATATTTTTAATGGATTGCTAAGAGTAGTAGCTATAATCTATAGCTATTTTCAAAGTGGCACAAGCAACCGTGTAGAGGCTACAAGCGAAAATTGACAAAAAATCACGACTTTTTTGGGGGTTTTTATTTTTTTTGAGACACTCAGACGGTGGAGCATTACACAAAATTAATTTTTATGGATTGCTAAGAGTAGTAGCTATAATCTATAGCTATTTTCAAAGTGGCACAAGCAACCGTGTAGAGGCTACAAGCGAAAATTGACAAAAATCACGACTTTTTTGGGGTTTTTATTTTTTTTGAGACACTCAGGACGGTGGAGCATTACACAAAATTAATTTTCATGGATTGCTAAGAGCAGTAGCTATAATGTATAGCTATTTTCAAAGCGGCACAAGCAACCGTGTAGAAGCTACAAGCGAAAATTGACAAAAATCACGACTTTTTTAGCGTTTTTATTTTTTTGAGACACTCAGACGGCGGGGCATTACACAAAATTAATTTTTATGGATTGCTAGGAGTAGTAGCTATAATGTATAGCTATTTTCAAAGCGGCACACGCAATCGTGTAGCAGCAACAAGCGAAAATTGACAAAAATCACGACTTTTTTGGTGTTTTTATTTTTTTTGACACACTCAGACCGGTGGGGCATTTACACAAAATTAATTTTTATGGATTGCTAAGAGCAGTAGCTATAATGTATAGCTATTTTCAAAGCGGCACAAGCAACCGTGTAGAAGCTACAAGCGAAAATTGACAAAAATCACCGACTTTTTTGGGGTTTTTATTTTTTTTGGACACACTCAGACGGTGGGGCATTACACAAAATTATTTTTATGGATTGCTAAGAGTAGTAGCTATAATCTATAGCTATTTTCAAAGTGGCACAAGCAAACCGTGTAGAGGCTACAAGCGAAAATTGACAAAAATCACCGACTTTTTTGGGGTTTTTATTTTTTTTGAGACACTCAGACGGTGGAGCATTACACAAAATTAATTTTTATGGATTGCTAAGAGCAGTAGCTATAATGTATACGCTATTTTCAAAAGCGGCACAAGCAACCGTGTAGAAGCTACAAGCGAAAATTGACAAAAATCACGACTTTTTTAGCGTTTTTATTTTTTTTGAGACACTCAGACGGCGGGGCATTACACAAAATTAATTTTTATGGATTGCTAGGAGTAGTAGCTATAATGTATAGCTATTTTCAAAGTGGCACAAGCAACCGGTGTAGAGGCTACAAGCGAAAATTGACAAAAATCACGACTTTTTTGGGGTTATTATTTTTTTTGACACACTCGACGGTGGGGCCATTTACACAAAATTAGTTTTTATGGATTGCTAAGAGTAGTAGCTATAATCTATAGCTATTTTCAAAGTGGCACAAGCAACCGTGTAGAGGCTACAAGCGGAAAATTGACAAAAATCACGACTTTTTTGGGGTTTTTTATTTTTTTTGACACACTCAGCGACGGTGGGGCATTACACAAAATTAATTTTTATGGATTGCTAAGAGTAGTAGCTATAATCTATAGCTATTTTCAAAGTGGCACAAGCAACCGTGTAGAGGCTACAAGCGAAAATTGACAAAAATCACGACTTTTTTGGGGTTATTATTTTTTTTGACACACTCAGACGGTGGGGCATTACACAAAATTAATTTTTATGGATTGCTAAGAGTAGTAGCTATAATCTATAGCTATTTTCAAAGTGGCACAAGCAACCGTGTAGAGGCTACAAGCGAAAATTGACAAAAATCACGACTTTTTTGGGGTTTTTATTTTTTTTGAGACACTCAGACGGTGGAGCATTACACAAAATTAATTTTTTTATGGATTGCTAAGAGCAGTAGCTATAATGTATAAGCTATTTTCAAAGCGGCACAAAGCAACCGTGTAGAAGCTACAAGCGAAAATTGACAAAAATCACGACTTTTTTAGCGTTTTTATTTTTTTTGAGACACTCAGACCGGCGGGGCATTACACAAAATTAATTTTTATGGATTGCTAGGAGTAGTAGCTATATGTATAGCTATTTTCAAAGCGGCACACGCAATCGTGTAGCAGCAACAACGCGAAAATTGACAAAAATCACGACTTTTTTTGGGGTTTTTATTGTTTTTGGACACACTCAGACGGTGGGGCATTACACAAAATTAATTTTTATGGATTGCTAAGAGTAGTGGCTAAAATCTATAGCTATTTTCAAAGTGGCACAAGCAACCGTGTAGAGGCTACAAGCGAAAATTGGACAAAAATCACGACTTTTTTGGGGTTTTTATTTTTTTTGAGACACTCAGGACGGTGGGGCATTACACAAAATTAATTTTTATGGATTGCTAAGAGCAGTAGCTATAATGTATAGCTATTTTCAAAGCGGCACAAGCAACCGTGTAGAAGCTACAAGCGAAAATGACAAAAATCACGAACTTTTTTAGGGTTTTTATTTTTTTTGAGACACTCAGAACATACGGCGGGGCATTACACAAAATTATTTTTTATGGATGTGCTAGGAGTAGTAGCTATAATGTATAGCTATTTTCAAAGTGGCACAAGCAACCGTGTAGAGGCTACAAGCGGAAAATTGACAAAAAATCACGACTTTTTTGGGGTTATATTTTTTTTGACACACTCAGACGGTGGGGCATTACACAAATTAATTTTTATGGATTGCTAAGAGTAGTAGCTATAATCTATAGCTATTTTCAAAGTGGCACAAGCAACCGTGTAGAGGCTACAAGCGAAAATTGACAAAAATCACGACTTTTTTGGGGTTTTTATTTTTTTTGAGACACTCAGACGGTGGGGCATTACACAAAATTGAATTTTTATGGATTGCTAAGAGCAGTAGCTATAATGTATAGCTATTTTCAAAGCGGCACAAGCAACCGTGTAGAAGCTACAAGCGAAAATTGACAAAAATCACGACTTTTTTAGGGTTTTTATTTTTTTTGAGACACTCAGACGGCGGGGCATTAAACAAAATTAATTTTTATGGATTGCTAGGAGTAGTAGCTATAATGTATAGCTATTTTCAAAGCGGCACACGCAATCGTGTAGAAGCTACAAGCGAAAATTGACGAAAATCACGACTTTTTTTAGGGTTATTATTTTTTTTGACACACCTCAGACGGTGGGGCATTACACTAAAATTAATTTTTATGGATTGCTAACGAGTAGTGGCTAAAATCTATAGCTATTTCAAAGTGGCACAAGCAACCGTGTAGAGGCTACCAGCGAAAATTGACAAAAATCACGACTTTTTTGGGGTTTTTATTTTTTGAGACACTCAGACGGTGGGGCATTACACAAAATTAATTTTTATGGATTGCTAAGAGCAGTAGCTATAATGTATAGCTATTTTCAAAGCGGCACAAGCAACCGTGTAGAAGCTACAAGCGAAAATTGACAAAAATCACGACTTTTTTAGGGTTTTTATTTTTTTTGAGACACTCAGACGGCGGGGCATTACACAAAATTATTTTTTATGGATTGCTAGGAGTAGTAGCTATAAGGTATAGCTATTTTCAAAGTGGCCACAAGCAACCGTGTAGAGGCTACAAGCGAAAATTGACAAAAAATCAACGACTTTTTTGGGGTACTTATTTTTT